>CM077823.1:12952884-13642884 GCA_039720395.1 Liquidambar formosana | reverse complement strand
GTAGCTAGCTAAAATGACAACAAGTAAAATAGCATGCCATGTAGATAGTCCCTTGGAGAAGTAAAAAATGAAGTTTGGCCAGCTAAAATAGCCAAAGGGGTTGGAAAGCTAGCCCCTTGGAGATGCTCTTAACATAAGACAAATCCATGGAGCATGTGGGAGAATATCAAGGAAGAGTTATGATAATTGATTAGGCATTAATTAGTTAATTCCATCTTTGGTTTAGTCCCATCCATTAATCTTCTCCTGTTTCTTATAAGGGAGAATTTTAATTTAATAATATATAAACATATTACGGTAGCCATTGCTGCAATGTAATAATAGTATATGACACACCAATCCTTTCTCATACGAAAGAAATAATCTCCAACTAACTTTTCTACAATCTTTTCTTAAAATAAAAAATAAAGCGGTTGATATTCTCACCAAAATACATTCTGTAAAAAAATGGCTTAATATTAGAAAAGTGCCCAGTCTACTTGTTGATGAACTCTATGCAATCATTTTCCAAAAACTTATCATGTTCACATGTCTAAGAAGGGAAAATTTTCTGCCACTCACAAATCGCCATGTGTCTAAAATTGGCCAAATTGTGCACAAATAAGAAATTGCCACATTCTGCAAATAAAATATTGATGTGTGCCGTATGAGCACGCCTGAAAAGGAGAATTATTGGCCAGATTAAATAGCCACCTGTCATGTGAGACCCACATGGGAATACCAAAAATAATTCCTCCGTTCAAATGCTACAATATGCCTTGATAAGGATAAGTCTTAAACAATTAATATATTTATCACTATAAAATAAATAAATTCTGGGATAATTATCAAGAAGATCACTATTATAGGCCTCTCCCTTACCTCAATAAATTGACGGCTACCAACACAATAAATAAATTAAGGGGTAATTATCAAGAAGATTCTTATCGGTCTCCCCCTTTCCTCTATAAATTAAGGGCTACCAACACATAATGCACATCGAGAAGCAAAACTCTATCAGACTAGAGCCCTATGGCTACATTTGATTGATGAAAAAATATAAGGAAAAAATAAATAAATAAAGTCAATTTCCCTTGCTTTTTGTGTGTTTGGATGTCACAAAAAAGCTGTGGAACCCACCACTAAGTCTTTCCTACAGAAAAATGGCCCCCCTCAAAACACATCCTACATTTTTAACAAGGAAAAGCATCATGGGAAAGTTGAAACTTGTATTTTCTCATAGCTTTCTTGTAAACCAAAAAATTGTTGTAAAACCAAGTTCCAGCCTTTTCCTTTACTCTCCTACATTTCACCTTCCTGCATAAGTATTTTAATAACCAAACACTGTATATGGCCTCTACTTTCAAGCTTTCAAGTTTAGAGCAAGCATTCCCTTATCATAAAAAATAAAAAATAAAAAAAAAGGGTTTAGAGAAAGCATTCATAATGGAACTAGTTAATCTCTAATATAATCTAAGCCTAGAAAAATACACAACAGTCGTACAAAAATCTACAAATGACTTATCTTTTCTGGAAAACTTGAAGACAATCTTACCTTTTATCCGGAAATAAGCTTGTCAACCCCCTGGTAGGAGTTCCTATAACTCTAGAAGAGAAGAATCAAAGGATATTTTCTTCTGTGAAAGAACATTTTAATATATCCCACTTTTCTAAATGACAATAAAATTGATATATGTTCACTCTTTTTCTTGTCTAAAAATTTTGGACAAGAAAATTTATGTGGACAATATGCTCATACTGATAGCTTAATATTTTTTCCTTTTCAGATGCATGATGCTTTTTCTTATAATGACCCCCATCTATCTATAGATCAATCAATTGACACTGCCCCATCCCACATATTTAGCCTAAAGGAAAACATGTCATTACCCATGCATCAATCGAATATTAACTCACATATATTAGACTAAGTTTTTAGAAACAATTATTAAAGAATTTCCATGGTTTCATAAAAAATTCAAGTCATATTTATCCTTTTTTTTTCTATGCCACACTAACTCATATTCTTTATCAATTCGATGTTTTCATGGTTAATTATGATGCTTGAAAAGAATATACTATGGCACCATAATAGTAAATTACGTTGGGGCTGTTTAATTGTTTACATAGCTCAGGCAGTTCATGTAAGATAAAGAAGCATGAGCCAGAGTTTAGACTATTCTGGTTCATGGCAGTGTCTTCTTCCAGTTCCACACTAATTCTGCAAAACCTCTTCCCAAGTAAGTTATGCATCTAAACCCTAACCAAAGGAACTACTGAACTACCACCATTATTAATGTAAAAATATCTAATGGTCTAACTAGCTAGTTTCATATGCTGCTGATGATATGGGGGATAAAATAATATGTTCCCTCCATACCAAATTAATGTGAATGACTTTCTCACGATCACCTAACTTATACAGATATCATTGTTAATCATAGCTCAAAAAGTATTCAGAATCTGAAAAATTTAAAGAGATTACATTTGCAATGAGTTGAAATTTAGTATCGAGATAACAGGCATACCCCAAGGCGAAATGCAGTCCCCCTAAGGCGGCAATCTTCAGCCAGTATTTTGGTAGCGTTTAGGGCCTCTTGCATACTGGCTCCAGAGGCAATCACAGCACAGACTATAGCTCCAGCTGAAGAACCAGCTAATGGTGTGGTTTCCTGTGTCAGGGGGGGAAAGCAAACTTATGAAAAGAACTATCGTAGCTAAATAATAGAATTCTTCCTCACCATCCTCTCCCCCTCTCCCCCCACCCTCAATGACATGCAAAAGAAAATTTGAGTTTATATGAAATGAAAGAAAATGAAGAAGATTTTTCTGAGTTAAGCATATCTGTTCCTGGAAAATGACCAGTATACAATGCATGCACAGGTTGAATCATTCAGAGCCCATTAAAAAATTGCATAAAATTAAGAATACCATTTATTATTGTAAGCACCCTGAGAAACAAAACATAGATGGATAAAACTTTCAAAACTATCATACAATTATCTCTCTCTCAAGAAAGGGGAAAAAACTAAAATATTGTACTTGGGACAATTTCTATCATATTGAATTTTGAAACTTAGTTACAAAAAAAAAAAAAAAAAAAAAAAAAAAGAAGGAAATTGAAACTTGATTTCAAGTTTTGCCTTGACAGGTATGTACAGAGTCGATAAAAAGGTAGTCCATAGTAACTGCAGTGTGTTTGAAGATCAAATTTACTTTACCATATGGATGAAATACGTGGACACATTGAAAGATAGATAGCAAATGGAAAAGAAAAACACACACACACACACACACACACACATATACACTTTTCAGAAAAGGTTCTGGAATAATCATATGATTTCCTAAGGGCACTTGCCAACCCTTGCTAACAACACAAAATGAAGTTCAAGAAACAAAGGAGGCCACACTTTCTGTGCCAAGAATTCCAGATTTATAATACCACTAGATTCTAGCATGAGTACTTCTTGCTTAGTTCTCACCCAAGGAAATTTTGATGACTTATTAGCTAGTATACCATCCATGCGCAAGTGCAGCTACTTCCCTCATATACATATCTACTTTATTAAAACAAAGGAAGCCACACTTTGTGTGCCAAGGATTCCAGATTTATACCATCCACGCACAAGTGCAGCCATTTTCCCTCATACGCATATCTACTTGATTACAAGAGAATAATAAATAATCAGTTGAACAAATTATTCATACCGAAGTTTGAATCCCTCTCCATTTCCGTTGATGATTGAGAAAATCAAGAATTTGAGTTGATTGAAGTGTTGTTTAGATAAGCTATGACTTCCTGTTTTTTGCTTTTAGGAGCCAAAAAGTGGAAGTTTTCATAGTAAAGCATGTTTCGTAGCATCACCTTGACTTCTTATTAATAAAATAACTACCAAACCTTCAAGAAATTGAGGTAGTGAAAATTTTCTACTAAAATTGTTAAAAGTAACAACCAAGATTTTCCACCACCTCATCGCCGCCACCACCACAACCACGTCATCACCACCACCACAGGAACTGCATGTCATAAGATTGATTTCTCTAGTACTCAAAATGGTTCTAAATTTCATTAGCTGGCAATGTACAGTTACCAAAATTCTAGCTTCGACAGGGTTCGATTGAACTGATCTCATAATCAGTTTGGAAAAAGGCATCCATAAATTCATAAACATAGATAGAAAAATTGGAAAAAATAAATATTGCTAGCCACTTTTTATTTATCAAATTGAAAAAAAAAAAAAAAAAATCTTGGCGAAAACTTCAAGAAAAACTAGACCATATAATAAAAGAATTAAAAAGTAAGAAATTCCAGCTGCCCAAATTTCGCAGTTGATTCAGCAATTCAGAGAGGCAAAAATGAAGAAGTGCTTACTAATTTCCAAATTAAAATAACTGGTCCTGATTTCCCAAATCTTCAAAATGTCAAAACAAAAACGAAAAGGTCCAAAATTTATTTTACCACACTCAGTTAATACAAAATTGAATATTTACGAATTCATATAACTCATATTGATTCAATTCTATTGGTAACCATCAAATTCACATGTAAATAGTTCTAAATTCAAGAAAATAACACAACAGTACCAAAATTAAAGGAAAATGAAATGCAACCTTTATATAGCCCTTCTCAATGAGCAACTGAGCAGCTCCAAGATGATAAGGAAAGAGAAGCCCAGCAGCAGAAAAACTAAACCCTGGGCTCGTAACCACTCTCCGCTCCTTCTCGGCCTCAACATCCCTCACCCGCTGCTCCCACACCACCTCCGGCTCAATCTCATCCGCCACCACTGACGCAATCCGGTCCTTGTAAGACGTTTTTCCACTCCCATTTGTTCCCTCAAACATTGCGACCGGCACCGAGTCAGCGTCGCCATTCGGGCCTTTATGGCCCCTTATTATCAGCCTTGACGCGATGCCGAGGAATAGCTCGCCGGTGGCGACGGCGAACGACTTCTTCTCCGACTGAGGTGGGTCGGTGAGCTTGGGATTTTGGGAGGAGGATTTTGTGGAGAATGAGAGGGTTTGGGTGCGTGAAGGGAGGGTGTACCTGGGGGTGGACTTAGGGTTTGGGATAGGGAAGGGGTGAGGGTGGGAGAGGAAGAGGAGAAGAGAGTGAGGGAGCCATGAGAGGAGGAGAAGAAGAGGCTCTGGTTTTGTTTAGGCTCCTCCCAAGCATTTTCTGTGTGTTTGTTTTGTATTTAAGACGTAATAATAAGTTACACCAATAATTATATAGGTGGTCGTTGTCATAAATAAAAAAAAATTGTTCACATCCTACTTATTTTAAATTTTCAATTGCTTTATTAAAAATATAAATAAAATGAATTACAGATAGGGTCAACTACAAGCAAATAATTACGATTTAATTCAATTATCATTCTTATTTAAGTTTTATTCACTTATTAGTAAGTTAGTAATCATTTTATTAAATTGTAATTGGCTATCAGTTGGATCTATTTGTAATTACCCCACTATAAAAAGTGTTCATGAAACTAAATGCCGTGTCACTACAAAAGTATCATTTTAAACAACTTTATAAAAAATGTTTTTTCATAAAAATGTTTCCATTTCATAATATGTCAAGAATAAATAAAATGGAAACCGTAAATTACCAAAAAATCTAATTAAACTATACATTTTGAAAAAACTTTTTTTTTATAAAATTGTTCAAAACATTAAACAACTTTATAAAAAATGTTTTTTCATAAAAATGTTTCCATTTCATAATATGTCAAGAATAAATAAAATGGAAACCGTAAATTACCAAAAAATCTAATTAAACTATACATTTTGAAAAAACTTTTTTTTTATAAAATTGTTCAAAACATTAAACAACTTTATAAAAAATGTTTTTTCATAAAAATGTTTCCATTTCATAATATGTCAAGAATAAATAAAATGGAAACCGTAAATTACCAAAAAATCTAATTAAACTATACATTTTGAAAAAACTTTCTTTTATAAAATTGTTCAAAACATTGTTTTCTAATGAGTGTCGCGACAGTCGGTTTTCATAAAACCTTTTATGTTGTGTTTGGATAAAAAAATTTTGAGGTGGAATTTGCTTTTAAGATAAAATTTGTAAAATTTTTATAAGAGTGAGATGGACAAAATTCTTATAAAAATTTTACAAATCTTTACAAAATTTTTACAAATTTCATCTCAAAAGCAAATTCCACTTAAAAATTTTCATCCAAACATACCTTTATATCTTTTATAAAATCTTGAAAAATTTAAAATATATGTAAAACAGGATTTTTGTGGTGATAATAATTGGACAGCAATTATAAAATATTGTTTTTTTTTTAATTTTTATTTTGTTTGTTGTGTTTGTTTCTTGAGAGTGTCTTGTAAATGGTTTTGCCGGGAGGAAAGAGGAGACGAGGGTTGAATTTTATTCCTTTTTGTTGTTGATGTTGTTGTCGGTGAATCTTTGTTTTTATTGGTTGTGTCAAACGGGAAAAACAGCCAAAGTGGCCAAGAAAAATTTTAAAAATTAGAGAAGGTGATCTGATGTGCTTGGGCTAATGAGAGCTCGGGGACGTGTTAGCATTCAAGTGCTTTTGATGGCATAAGGCTCCACTCCTTTTTTGGGCGTTTCTGAATTGGGTGAATAGGATTTGGACAGCTATAGAAATGCACTGGGGTTGAGCATTTTCAATCACCACTGAAATTAAACCCATCTTGTGGGTTATGGAGAATGGTGGTCAAAAGATGATTTGATGCAAGAACATACAAGCGCACCGCACATGGTTTGTCCACAGGAAAGCGCCAAGAGAGTAAGAAATCAACCCACTTTCAAGATGAACACTACGCGTTAACTCCTCGTCGTGATAACCAATACAACGAAAATAGACAGCTTTTGGAACCTACGTCAGCGGCAGAGTAAGGACCTTAGTGTTGGGGGGATCGAGTGACCGAGTGAGTAATTGTGATACTGATAATGGTGTTATAAGTTAATAGGGATAAAGTAAAATGATATTGTGAGGTCCAAATGTATTTTGATAATTTCATTTTTATTTTATTTTTATTAGCATGTAACATGATATTAGTTGTGTTACAGTTATATAGGGATTCGGATTTGGTGCAGTAATTGTTTTTTTACTGCATGGTGCTGTAACTGTTGGGATATTGACACGTTGGATTTGGTAAACAATGGATGAACCATATACAAAACGTCTCTAAACTTGGTCGTTTCAGTCATGTAAAGCATCAACGCCGTCAACCGCGAACACTTTCCCAAATTCACTTTGTTTCTTACTCGCTCGCTCCTGATCGCTTGTCGTCGCGATCTCTTCCATGGCCGCCACAGTAGATCCCGCCGACAATCTTCTTTTAGGTTTTGGGCATGCCCTCTTAATTCTATTTTATAATTTTTTTTAATTTTTAATATTGTACTTGAAGACGAATCGCCTCTACAGATCCTCCACGAGAGAGGCGTGAAGATCTGAGATCAGCTCAACTGAAATCTAAGACCATCTACCCCGTAAGGCCGTGATCATCATCTTCTCTACAGGTGTGTTCGTCCAAAATCTGAGCCGAGCTAACTCAACTTAGCCTAACTATCCCATGCGAGGTCGTCGACCAACGATTCTGGGTTCAGATCTGGTTCAACAATGACTTCTCTCTTCTTCTTTTTTCAATTTGGTTTGGCTCTCTGTTACGGACCAACGGCCATGGCGACGGCTCAGATCTGAGAGAATTTGCAGTGAGGAGGGGTTTCATAAAACCCCTCTGTCCCACCATAACAGCCATAACCTCAAGGTTTTGCTTAGCGGAAAACGCCTCAACGGAGATGTAGGAACTGAAACAGAGGGAAAGATTCATTGTCAGAGTAGTCCTTGAGATCTTAAAAGTGCGTCTATGTATGGGTCCGCAGTGGAGAGCCAATCTCGCAGCCATCTGCAACTCCAGATTACTTTGGTTCCTTCATCCATGGAGAAGAAGATGAAATCTGAGTTTTTTACTTCTATTATTATTTTTTTTTCTTGGGGTGAAGTTCAAGTACCTTCTCCAAATAAAATTCGCCGGAATGGATGGGAAGTTTGCCGGAGAACAAGTGACATGGCCATAACCTCAAGGGATGGTGGCTCAGATTGACGATGAAGACCGACCATAACCACAAGAGACTGACGGCGTCAAGTCCTCGTTTGTGCTTAAACGACCCTCATGTGTAGCGTTTCAATTGTGGCTATCCATTGCTTACCCACGCCACATGTCGACATCCCAACGGTTACAGCACCATGCTATAACTGCACCGAATCCGGATCCGTTACATGGAAGTTTTTATCTGAAGGGTCAAGAATCAAGATCAATGATAAATAGAAAAAAAAATTTTCTTACTTGAAAATAACAACAAAAAAATAAAAAAAATAAATAGTGAAATGAAAATAAATATACATACTCAAAAATTGCATGATATTTGAACAATACTCCCACAATCTGAAAAAGACTATTCAATACTTTTATTTCTTCATATTCTATTTAAACTGACTAAGTTTTGAATATTGGGAACGAGTTATAATTCGTAAATATAAAAATTACAGGTCAAAGTTATGAAATCGACACAATTAGGGCAAACAATTGAAAAACTAAAGGGTTTTAATGTTTGAGTTGGTTAAAATTTGAAGAAATCAATTAATGGAATGGTCAATATAAAAATTAAGTTGGATCAAATAAGACCGCAGAGGGTCAAAATATATTTTAGGAAGGGTCAAATTTATAAATATTATAAACTTAGTATAAAAAAAAACACAATTAAAAAACTTAGAAGGTCACTCCCCCCACCCCCCACCCGCCTTCCCTCTGCCCGTGACGCACATTTAACACATTTTGAAACTCTGAAAAGCGATGACAAAAGTTTCAAACAAATGAACCCTTCTCAAGATTGCACTCCGTCGGAAGATGATTCAGCTAGATAAGTTTATTATTATGGTCTTGTTTGATTGTCCAATTAGAAATTAAATAATTCAATAAATTTTACATAAGGTTCAAGGTATAAATCTATTACCTTGAATTAGAATATTTTAAAGTATTGTAGTTATCACTATAATTGATGCTGTAGAATCAATTTTAAATAATTCATGAAATACCACTATTTTGAATTACCTACTCTTATTTATAATGATAACTATCATTTTTAAATTTGTTAATTCAAGATAATGTGGTGTGCACCTTTAATATTATGTAAAATTTTTTGAATTATTTAATTTCGGATTGGACAACCAAACAAGATCCTAACCCAATTCGGTAGAATGCGTATTTGATCATAAAAAAAAGCACCGGATGAAAGAAATGTGAAGGTTGTGGCTATCAAATTGAAAAAGCATGCGTTAGTTTCATGGGAGCAATTGAAGGTTTGTAGAGAAAATTCATGATGTGGTGGTTCTACGGCCGTACAAGAATTATAATGAAGTATACACTAGTGGAAAGATTTGGCAGCAGAGCTTGGTAAAAGGGCGATGGGGCTATTAATTAAGTGCATCAAATGCTCAAGTATTGGGTATTATTACATTGGAATGTCCAAATTGAAGGTAGGGTTAACTTGGCAGAAGAGCTTGGTGATCATGGGGAAGTGCTAGTTATCCAATGGATCATGAATGCCTTCAAAATTGAAGAAAATTCATATTGGTTGCTTGAAAATATGTTCCACACGAGGTGTACATCTAGTGGAAAGATTTGTAATCTCATTATTGATAATGGAAGCTGTAAGAATGTGTTGGTACAAAAGATGGCAAAAATCTAAATTTCAAGATTAAACAGATGCCTACAACCTATAAGCTTGCATTAGTTCAAAAAGGGAATGAAGTAATCGTTAGTCAACAATGTTTAGGTTCGTTTCAAATTGTTAAAAAAATAGAAGGAAAAAAATATAATGATTCACAATTATTTATGTGGTGCCAATAGATGCACCTCATTTAATGCTGGGTAGAACTTGGCAATATGGTCGGCAAGCCATACATGATGGGTATAAAAATACTTACACATTTTGGAAATTTGGCAAGAAAGTAATTTTGGGTCTATTTAAGGTGAAAAGTATTCCATTCCTAAGCCTATAAATGAGGGGGAAGTGAATTTCTATCAATGAACGAATTCTTAGAAGAAGTCAAGAAATGCAAGGATATGTATTTGTTGTTTGTTAAAGAGGTTATTTTGAGTATTCAATTCTACCTAAACTTGAGCGCCAAAAAAAAAAAAAGAGGTTATGTTGAGTATTCAATTCTACCTAAACTTGAGCGTATGAAAAGGAAAATTTTTTTATATTATATCTTTTTTTATATTGTACCAAAGGTATAGTATAAAAAAATTTCCTTATGATAGGCTCAGGTTTAGGTAGAACTACATACTTGTTAAATTAGTACTAGGATGTGTGACCTCCTAGGAAGTCCTCGTGTTGCACCCCTCTTATAAATATAAAAAAAAAAAAAAAAAAAAAAAAATTTAAAAAGGTTAATCAGTTAGATTGCCGCCGATGAGAGATATTCAGCATCATATTAGCATCACATTGACCTTGCTCTGGGTTCTAATTTGTTGGATAAAGAATATTACCGAATGAGTCCTTATAAGCATGCAGAGCTTAATAAGCAAGCGGCAGAGCTTCTAAAAAGGAGTTAATTCGTGAAGCATGAGTCCATGTGCAGTTTCAGTATTGCTTACTCCAAAGAAAGATGATGAGTCTAGCCAACGTGTATGGTGTGGACAACTAAACCATAAACAAAATCATGATAAAGTATCGGTTTCCAATTCCTCACTTGTATATCATATTGGATCATTTATCAGGTCTTAAGATCTCCAAAATCATTCTGGAAGCAAGTATCATCATATTAAAATGGGAGACTTATAGATTGATTCGGCTATGGGCAAACAATTACAATTCAATACAAAATGATTACTTACTAGTAAATGACTACTAACTTAACTAAGAATGATTACTAACTATAATTATTTGCCTGTAGCCGGACTTATCTATAATTCCCCCTATTAAAATTGAGTGATGAGTGGAAGACCACATTCAAAATGCAAGATTGGCTATATGAGTGGTTTGTTAAGAAATCCAAATACATTCATGCCATCAATGAATCAAGTATTTCAGCTATAGATTTGTTGTGGTATAGTTTGATGACATCCTTGCATATAGCAAAGATCCTGATGGTTTAATCGCAGCACTACTAAAGGTTTCGTCAAGTCGTGCCAACTATCCTCATTCTTTTCTTTTTTTTGTTTTTTTGTTTTTTTTTTTTGGTACATAAAAGTTTAGGTGAAGAACGACTACCTTAGTCTAGGGCCAGGACAAGCCGCGGGTCTCAGGCCTCACTGCCTCAGTGAAAACTTATATTGAACTTAAAATATCACCCAACAAAGTGAACTGCTGACAACAGAAATCGAATCTAAACCTTACCAACAAAGAATTCAATTCTTACTGACCAAACCAACCCCTTAGCTTTCCTCTCATCATTTCGCCCAACCACCAACACATCCACGGCCACTCCCCACTCTTAAAAAGAAAAGAAACACATCATACGGGTGTGGACCACTAGGCCTTACCCCCCATACGTGATAGTTGCAGAGTTAAGACCTAAAAGAATCGAGGGGTGTAGCATTTTTCCGGTTCAAATCCTCTTTCTACTACTGGTGCCTTTTAAGAAGAAGAATTTACACCATAAGCTCATATGCGAAGCATAGACTCCCACGTAGCCAATAGACTTTCATGTCCTTTGCCCCTTGGCTGATTTTTGTTTACATGCCAAGTGAATGAGCAACTTTATTCAACTGCAACTATTTATTTCTAACAGTTCTACGTATTAGAGATAGATAATTACTTGCTAAGTGCATCATAATATCTATATCTATACTACCTATAAAAATTAAGCTGAATGTCAGAAAAGTTTTTGATTGACCAATATATCCTTATTTTATATTTTAAATACATTATTACCCTTATACACGATATATTGATTGGAAGAAGAAATAGGAATATAAAATATAAAACACATAAAGAGGAAATAAGAATATAAAACACATAAATATAAATAGGAATTCAAAATATATTATAATTCTACCGTTATACATGGTACATTGATTGGAATAAGAAATAAGAATATAAAACACATAAATATAAATAAAAATTCAAAGTATACTATAATTCGTATACTTTAATTCGTAAAACCACATAAATAGGAAATCAAATTCGTATAAAACCTTAAACCTTAACATCTATCATCTACATAATTCTGAATTCTACTTTCTCCATCAACAGCGGAATTCTGAATTCTTCTTTTTCCATTAACAGCATCTTTTACCTTGTTTGGTAAGTGTTTCTCTACAAAATGCGATAACTTTTTCTTAGAATAAAAAAAACAAAAAGTCATGTGCAACACACGTGTGCACCAACTAGTATCTATATACTGTTATACACACACATACATATTTTACACATTAAATAAATAAGACATTATAAAATTTGAGCACTCCCTTACAAATCAGGTGCCTCAACTATCGTTTGCATTGACTACGTCAAAGAGGGACTCTATAGGATGGTTCCACCATTTTCAAAATGAACAAGTTCCCTTTATCACCCCTTGATATTCTGCAAACAATGAGCCACAAATAAAAATAATATCATCGGAAGGATAAAACTAATGCGCATTATTTAATTCCTTTGGCGATCTGGGAATGGGGCAGACTGAGCAAAAACAAGATGAATGACACTTGGCAAGTTGACTAACAAGATAAATTTATCTTAAGCCACAGATTGATAACATACTAGGGATTAGAAAACAAAGGAATGATTAGGATCCTAGCAGACCCTAAATGGATGCATTTAATAATAAGGTGCGGAATATTCATGTACCTGGAATTAGAAAGATATTGTTGTTTAAGTTGTCCACTGTCTGTGGAAGGTGTTCAAAAGCCACACAAAAATGAAGTGATTTCTTCGTTTCAATAATATTTGAGAGCCCAACATCATTTACGCCTTTTATTTTGTGGAAAAAGAGAAAAGAACAAGGGAAAAATGAAAAAGAACAACCAGCAAAAGGACTGTACAATATATTGGAATGGTGTCATTTCTTGAAGAGAAAAAAACCAATTTATTTTACAAGAGCATATGAAAAACAAGACCTCAATTAAAATGACAAAAATACTGTCCACTCACAACTGTTTTTTTTTTTGGGTAAGTAAACTCACTCACTCACAATTGTTGCAATGCTAGTCAAGGTAGCCAATCACTGTACCTATGGGACTATTAGTCTTTCCTCTGATATAAGAGGGTTGTCCCATGCACATGCCACCAAGAACAATATAAACTCATTTCAAATGCAATGATAAACAAACAAAATGACTCAATTGCACTGTGGTTTCCAAACACTCTCAATTTAAATGATTCTATATGATAACAAACAAGACAAACGATAAAGGGGTCTATCTTGATATTGTAGTGCAATATCAAGAGGCTCTGATCATTGCCACTGGTATTAGCAATATGCTTGACTGTGAAGAATAAACCAAAATGGAGTTGAACTTGAGGAAAGAAGAAGAAGAATGGAAGCATTTAATATAAATCTAGTTTGAGTTGAGAATTAAGTTTTTAAAAAATGCCACATGCTAACCATTGAATTCTCTTCTTAGGACCAATCCCATATTAGCAATTTTATTACTAGTCTGAAGGCAAAGGAAATGGTTAAACAGTAAACAACATTCTGAAAACAGCAGGTTTTTCCATTCCTTACCGTAACTCCTCGTCTAAGTATGTAATTTCCAGCTGACCACGACCACTTCCAGGGTTCTTAATTGGTATCTGTGGACCATTGGTTAAACAAGATCGATTTTGTTAGGAAAATAATGTAGATGACAAAACTCTATGGTGAGCTTAGATGTTAAATTCAATAAACAAGTAATTCTGTAAGCATAAAGTAATAGTGCACGAAAGTTTCCAAAGAACTTGTATAAAGATTGATGAGGGGATAAAAATGTATTATGTATTATGTTCAGTTAAATTTCTGGGAGGAACTGAGAAAAATGTTGGTTATGCTTTGTTATTGGTAAAATTATAATGTTGCTGTCTCAATAATAGAATATTTCTTAATTAAGCAACTACATCTTTGGCAAAATTAAAATCCTTTTGAATAGCAAGATATCACCTACCAGACCAGCAATTTTGAAAAAGTCAAACTTAACAGCCACCCTTCTTGCATTAAGAGGAACTAAATTAGCAGTGACCTGCAAAAATGTTGAAAGATTCACTTTAAATTTGATTATAAAAGGCATTACAAATTTATAATATATGTGGAAAATTTTCACAAAGGCGTTTGAGCTATGAAGCACGGATACTGCAAAACCCCCAATGAATCTATATCATGTCCGTATCGGATACCGATACGCCTAGGATACTCCCAATATGTATTTGATATTCCCCGTATGTATCATAACAGTAACACATTGCCACATCATCGGATACACCTCAGATACTCGGATATGTTTGGGATTCCTTTAGGGTTACTTTGTAATTATTTTTTTAAATAACGTGGTTTAAATGTAAATTTTAAAAATAAACCCATTTTAGTTCTTTCATCTTTCTCTTCCCACTCTCTCTCCCTTAGGGAAACCATTGAACAACAATAGAGCTAAATGGCTATTTTGTCATGTTGATGTCATTTTATGAATGATGAACGTGGTTAATGCTGATGGATATTCTTTGTACATTTATTCTTGCATATTAATTTATTTTGTAGATTTTTTAAACTTTTTTTTATGTTTATTATTAATTTTTAGACCAAATATTAATATTAATATATTTATTTATTAACTTATCCCCACCATATCCTATGCTACATTTTTTTTAGAATTGCTATATCGACGTATCCGTATCGCATTGTATCCGCATCCTGTATTCGTGCTTCATAGTGTTTTGAGTAAATAATCATTACCAACATCTTTAGCTATGACAATGGCCTAAAAAAACCACCAGCACTACTACTTCATTCTTTTTATTTGTTTGTTTATATTTTTATGGTTTGTTTATATTTTTATGGTTTGTTTTAATTTATTTTTTTCCCTAGCAAGGCACTACTACTTTAGTGTATGCCATTTGTAATAGAAACCTAATTCATCAACAAACTGAATTGCATAGATCTTGAAGTAGATCAAAGAAATCTTTCAAACAATAAAAGCAAACAGTATTTTATACAACACAAGAAAGATCTGTTTAACCATTTGATTTAGGATAATGAATCATTGCCAATCACAACCGATGGAAGATTTTTATCATTATTTTTGTAACTTTTGTTCGTTTAAAACTTTATTTTATTTTATTTTTTAGCAGCTTAATAATCAGAGTTGAGTTCCTACGGGATACCATATTAGGTAGGATCAATTTTAGAAGGCTTCTAATTTTGAGTAGGCATTTATGGAAGCCTATCTATAGGCCCTACAACATAAAAACAGGAATATTCAACTTCTTCTATTTCAAGTGGATTCAAGAGCTCCCTAGTGGATTCTAGGTTTTTTTTTCTTGAGTTAAAGGCTTCAGCTTCACTTTTTGACTTCTTCGTGCTTTCCACTACATGATATCAATAAGCCTTTGATGGGAGATGTGCCTTGCGGTCAACCTATTCGTAGATGCATTTTTAACCATGAGAAATTAAGGAATATATAATTTTGATGGATTTCGTGCAAAGAACATTTTCTTTATTGTTTATTTGACCTAGATAGATTTGAACGCATTGATCCAACATAGAAAGTCAATGATTTAAATATTAAAGATTAAGTTTTACAAGAAGTCAATGAAGATATTGAAGATAAAAAATCAGTGATTGTCTATGAAGCACGTGTTCTGACTTGAGAAGAAGAAAATAGAGAAGAAGATAAGGAGAAGAAGTAACATAAGAAAGAGAGAGCGTAAACCATATAGGGATGGCTCCTCTATAATATAACTAAACATATAATAATTATAAAATTATGAGATTACCCTTATTACTAATAACCTTAACACTCCCCCTTAAATTGGAGCATAGATATCAATCATGCCTAGCTTGTTACATATATTTGAAAAATAACTCCTCCCCAAAGCTTTAGTAAAAATGTCTCCCAATTGATCTCCTGATTTAACATACTCCGATAAAATGTGCTTCTTCTTCACCATATCTCTCACAAAGTGATAGTCAACTTCTATATGCTTGGTTCTCTCATGGAATACTGGATTGTTTACAATATATATCGCAGTTTAGTTATCACAATACATTTTCATGGGGTATTGCTAGAAAACCCAATTTCTTGCAAAAGTGACTTTACTTAAAACATTTCACAAGCAATATGAGCCATAGCCCTTTATTCAGTTTCTGCACTTGATCTAGCAACCACATTCTACTCCTTACTTTTCCATGCAACTAAGTTTCCTCCTATAATAACGCAATACCTTGAAATTGATCTTCTATCAAGATGATCACCAGCCCAATCTGCATCTGAAAAACCAATTACATCTAACTAGTTTGTAGGCCCAAACACAAGACCTTTACCTGGGGCTGACTTTAGATATCTCACTATACGACAAGCTGCTTCCCAATGTGGCTGTCTAGGATCCTGCATAAACTGGTTGACCACTCCTATAGAAAATGTGATATCAGGTCAGGTTACAATAAGATACATCAATTTGCCAACAAGTCTTCTATATCTCCCTGGATCATCAAGAGGTGCCCAGACTCCTTATTAAACTTGATATTGGGATCCATAGGAGTATCCACTGGTTTTGCACCCATCAATCCCGTTTCAGTCAACAAGTCCATGACGTACTTCCTTTAGGAAGCAAGATTCCCTTTGAGGATCTAGCAACTTCAATACCTAAAAAGTATCTCAATTTTCTTAGATCTTTCATATGGAAATACCGACTCAAATGTTTCTTCAACTCGCCAATACCTTCTTTATCACTACCAGTAACCACAATATCATCCACATACACTACCAGAATAATTACTCTACTCGGTCCCTGTTTCACAAATATTGAATGATCAACTTCTACTTGTGACCAACTTCTACTCGTCACAACCCATACTTTGCAGCTACAGCACTAAACTTATCAAACCAAGCTCTTGGAGACTGTTTCAGTCCATAAATGGCTTTCTTCAATAGGCAAACTATACGAGACTCCCCCTAAGCAACGTACCCAGGAGGTTGCTCCATATACACCTCTTTTAATATCATCGTGTAAGAAAGCATTTTTAATATCAAGTTGAAAAAGTGGCCAACCTTAAATGACAGCAATAAAGAAAAGAATATGGACTAAACTAAGATGAGCCACAGGAGAAAGGTCTCAAAATAATCACACCAAATGTTTGAGTATAGGCCTTAGCAACCAAACACGCCTTCAATTGTTCAATAGTACCATTAGGATGATATTTGATAGCGTAAAACCAATGACACCCAACAACCTGCTTCTGTAGAGGTAGGGAGGTAAGTTCCCAAGTATTATTTTTGTATATGGCTGCCAATTTCCTCATCCATGGCATGTTTCCTTCCAGGAGAAGACAAAGCCTGAACAAAAGAAGATGGAAGAGACACAAAAGACAAAATAGATAGAAAAGTACGGTATGGGTGTGAGAGATGAGAATAAGAAACCACTTTTTCAATAGGATGAAAAATGCAAGAGCGTGTACCTTTCCTTAAGGCAATAGGAGGTGTAGAAGGATATAGAACCTCAGTTGAAGCAGAAGACTAGTGGTTAGGAACAGAATCGGCTTGCACAGTAGAATCAATCCGTGATCTTTGTTGATACTCTTGAAGTGATTTGATTAGAAGTACTGAAGATGGAGAAGTCACTGGAAGATCAATAGGTACAGGTAAATGATGAGGAGCTACCTTGTTGATCAGGTTACTATTAAGGTCTTGAGCTTTAAAAGTGAAAAAATATGAATTCTCAAAGAATGAAACATTAGCAGACACAAAGTAATGATGAGTTTAAGGGTTCCAACATTTACAACCCTTCTGAGTCCAAGAATATCCCACAAAAGCACATTTTATAGCACGAGGAGACAATTTATCATTAGCTGGAGTAAGGACACAAGCAAAATATACACAACCAAAAATACGAAGTGGAAGCTCAAATACAAGTTGACGAGGATAAAGAATAGAGTATGGGGTCTTGCCATGCAACACGGATGAGAGCGTTCTATTTATGAAGTAACAAGCAATAAGAACAACATCAATCCAAAAAGTTTTAGGAATTTGCATATGACACATCATAGTTCTAGCTACTTCAACCAAATGACAGTTTTTGTGCTCAGCCACACCATTTTGCTGAAGTGTATAATTACATAATGTTTGATAAATTATACCAATAGAATCACAATATGCAAGAAAAGCACCTTTGGTAAATTCCATGGCATTATCAGAACATAAAATTCGAATAGCATGCTCAAATTGACTTTCAACTTCTTTATGAAACAATTTAAAGATAGAAATAACTTAAGAACCATCTTTAGAAAAGCCAAGTCATCCTTGAATAGTCATCAACAAATGTATCAAAGTAAGAAAATCCCAACATATTCTTTACTCTACTAGGGCCCTACATGTCAGTATGAACAACCTACAACCTACAACCTCAAAAGGAGAGGACAGACAATTATTGACCCTAAATGGAAAGGACACTCTATGATGATTGCCAAATTGGCAAGCCTCACACTTTAAACTTGACACAGACACTAATGACAACATAAGACGCTTCAGTAACCTCAGAGAGAAAGATGACCAATTCAAAAATGCCACTGGTATGCACTAACGGATAAATGAAGAGCCACATCACCAACTGGAGGATTCACATCAAGATAATAAAGTCCACCTTGTTCATGCCCTCCACCAATCATCTTCTTTGTTTTGAGGTGTTAGAACACACAAGTAGGATAAAAAGTCATTGAACAATTAAGAGATTTAGTTAATTTACTGACAGATAAAAGATTAAAAGGTAGTTGAGGAACATAATGAACAAAAGAAAGTTGTATAGAGGAAGAAGGATTGATAGTCCCACTTCCAACTACCACAAAAGATCGACCATCAGCAAGCATAAAAGATGAGGTGGAAGGAAATTGCTTTATGTTAAGTTTCCGACCTAAAAGCCTAAGCTATTAGGTGGAGGCCCAAGCAGGTATATTAAGTCATGTCAACTTTTTATATTTAAACGATGTGGGATGTGGGACTTCCTTACACTTTAAATCAAAAAATAATTGACTTACCAAGTAACCAGTCATATGTGTAAAAGCTCTCGAGTCAATGACCCAAGAGGCTGAAGGAGAATTAGCAAAACAAGTAACAATACTTGGATAAGCAAATGTAGCAACATCATTGGTGGAGAATTAATGGGTATTTTGAACTAAAGCACCGTACTCTTCACAGGAAAGAGTGATTAACTCACCATTAATAGCACTAGCAAGGGGTAATGAATCACCAACTGAGTGAGATGGTGGTGTACTACTCTCAGTAATATAAACCACTTGATGAGTCCAAACTGGTTTACCATGTAAGTCCCAACACTTTTCAACTAAATGATTGTCTCCATCACAATAAGTGCACTTCCTCACACCTCCACAACCATGCATATTACCACCCCGACCACTAGCCACATCACCAACACAACCACCACAAGTAACTCCATAAGAACCACGTCCTCTACTAGAGATGTAACTGCTAGAGGATGCCATAAGGGTTGAATTCTCCTTGCCTATAGAAGTGGAAGCAGATGAGGAAGGAAGAGCCAGTGATGCTCTTTGTAAACGAGCATATACATTACTTAATGAGGGTATACTACTATAGTAGATTTGTACAACTAGTGAAGAAAGAAAGAAAGAAAGAAAGAGAAAAAAGAAGGAAAAGAAGAGAAGAAAATATGGCTGCTAGTAAAATAAAAGAGAGAAAATTGGTTTTCTCTCTTGTACATTATCTTTTATACTAATACAAGTACAAAGACAATAATACCCTTCAGCTTATTACAAGTAAATAAGAGCAATATAAGTCACTTTTCCAACACTCCCCCTCAAGTTGGTGCAAAGATATCACACATGCCCAACTTGCTTAAAAAAGTGTAGAAGACTTTACTTACTACTCCTTTGGTCAAAATATCTACCAATTGATCTCCTGTTTGGACATAAAGCATACAAATCACCCCAATACTCAATTTCTCCTTTATGAAGTGCCTGTCGATTTCAATATGTTTGGTTCTATCATGCTATACTGGGTTATGAGCAATGTTAATTGCGGCTTTGTTGTCACAATACAATCTCATGGGTTCATCTGAATCAAATCCAAGCTCTTTCAACAATATTTTCAGCCACATAATTTCACACACTACTTGAGCCATAGCTCTGAACTCAGCTTCAGCACTAGACCTAGCTACAACTGCTTGCTTATTACTTCGCCAGGTCACAAGATTTCCTCCTACAAAGGTGCAATAACCAGATGTCAACCTGTAATCAGTGACAGATCCAGCCCAATCTGCATCTGTATATAATTCCACCTGCAAATGATCATGTTTAGAAAACAATAATCCCTTTCCAGGAGCAGATTTCAAATAGCGAAGGATTCGATGGACCACCTCCATATGAGACTCTCGAGGCGAATGCATAAACTGACTTACTAGACTAACAGCATAGGCAATGTCCAATCGGGCGTGTGACAAGTAAATCAGTTTGCGAACCAACCGTTGATATCTACCTTTGTCCACCAACACACCTTTAGAGTCTTCCCCAAGCTTATAGTTCCGTTCCACAGGAGTATCACTAGGTTTGGAACCTAGTATCCCATGTTTCCTTAAGAAGATCTAACACATACTTTCTCTGGGAAATGAAAATGCCAATCTTAGATCTAGCAACTTCAATACCCAGAAAATACTTCAAACTCCCCAAATCCTTTATCTCAAATTCATTGGCTAAATGTTCCTTCAGTTTCTGTATCTCCTCTTGGTCATCTCCTGTTAGCACAATATCATCCACATATACAATAGGAACTGCTATCTTCCCTGTGAAGAATGCTTGATGAATATTGTATGATCTCCCTGACTTTGTTTGAAGTCATATTTCAATATAACTCGAGTAAATCTCTCAAACCATACTCGAGGAGATTGCTTCAATCCATGTAAGGCCTTCTTCAGTTTGCAAACCTTCCCCCTGGTTATATCACTATCAAAACCTGGAGGCACATCCATGTAGACCTCCTTTTCTAGATCTCCACAGAGAAATACATTTTTAACATCCAACTGATAAAGAGCCCATCCAAAATTGGCAGCTAGAGAGAGTAGGACTCAAATAGAATTCATCTTGGGCACAGGAGCAAATGTCTCCTAGTAATCAATGCTATATGTCTGTGTGAAGCCTTTTGCTACCAATCTAGCTTTATACCTTTTCACTGAACCATCAACCTTATGCTTTATCATGAACACCTATTTGCATCCAACTGTCTTCTTCTCCATAGGCAATTCAACTAAATCCTAAGTTTTATTTTTCTGACGAGCAGTCATCTCTTCACACATAGCTTCCTTCCATTTTTTATCACAAAGTGCATCCTGTAAATTATTAGGAATAGACACAGAAGACAATTAGGATACAAAGGTACGAAAAAATGGAGAAGGACTATGATAGGAAACAAAGTTAGAAATAGGATGTTGAGTACAAAATCTAACTCCTTTACGAAGAGCAATAGGAATATCAGAATCATCAAGAGTAACAGGAGTAGATATGATATTACCTGAGTCCAAGGATGACGGTTAGCCATAGGGAGGAGAAATGGTCTTTTCCTTCTGTCTCCTTGAATAGACCTGTAATTCTTTGAAAAGGGGATGCACTTCTTCCAAGCCTTGCGATGGAACAAGAATAGGATCAAAAGAGATATAGAAGTAGGGTCAGAAAGAGATAAGAATAGGAAGTACAGTAGACTTCTCTTCACTACAACTCTCCCCCTGAAGAGAAGTGTGGGGGGAGGAAAAATAGGATACCGATTCAAGGAATGTAACATCCATAGTGACAAACTTCTTGTGTGAGGGAGGATGATAACACTTATACCCCTTTTGAGTAGGTGAGTAGCCCAAGAAAATGCACTTCAGAGCTCGAGGATCTAACTTACTACAAGCCTGGACAGCCACATGAACAAAGTAAACACACGAGGAGGAATAAGAAAAGTACTAGGGCATGAGGGTAAAGACAACAAATCAATTGGTGCCTTGTGAGCAAGAACTCTAGAAGGCATCCGATTCATTAAATATGTTGTAGTGAGCACTGCATCCCCCAATAGGATTTAGGAATATGCATAGAAAACATCAAAGCCCTAGCTGTCTCAAGAAGGTGGCAGTTCTTTCCTTCCGCAACGCTATTTTGTTAAGGAGTATCCATACAAGAAGTCTGATGGATGATACCATGGTCCTGAAAATAGGATTGAAGACCCCCAATAAAGGTACTCACCTCTATTATCAGAACGAACAATTTTAATGGAGGTGTTAGATTGGTTAAGCACCATCTTATGGAAAGTCTGAAAACATAAGAAAACATCATGTTTTTCTTTCAACGGATACATCCATGTAGTTCTAGAGAAATCATCAATAAAAGTAACAAACCAGCGAAATCCAAATAATGAGATAATACGAGAGAGACCCCATACATTAGTGTGCACAATAGTAAAAAGCAAGTTACTTCTATTAAAACTAGGTAGAAATGAAGTACAATGATGTTTTGCAAGTTCACAAACTTCGCACTTAAATTGAAAAACATTTATTCCAAAAAACAAAGATGGAAAAATTCGTCGAAGCAAGAAAAAAGAGGGATGGCCCAATCTTCTATGCCAGAGCCAAAGCTTCTCTTCAGAAGCAGCACATCTCCCAGATTGATGTGCATGCACAATTCAAACACCGTCCTTCTCAAGAAGATCCAAGAAGTAAAGACCATCTCGCACACTACCACTGCCAATCATCCTCCTCGTGACTAGGTCTTAAAAAACACAATGAGAATGATAAAAGGTTACACGACTGTTCTGATAGGAGAAGAGAATAGAGAAGAGAATAGAGAAGAAGAGAATGAGAGAAAGTAACGTGAAAAGAGAGAGAGCTACACCCCATTAGGGCCGGCTCTTCTATTATATAAATAAACATAATACTGAAATTACAAGACTACCCTTATTACTAATAAACTAATAACCTTAACACTCCCCCTCAAGCTGGAGCATAGATATCAATCATGCCCAACTTATTACACATATTTGAAAAATGACTCCTCCCCAAAGCCTTAGTAAAAATATCTCCCAGTTGATCTCCTGATTTAACATACTTTGTTGAAATGTGCTTCTTCTTCACCATATCCCTCACAAAGTGACAGTCAACTTCTATATGCTTGGTTCTCTCATGAAATATTGGAGTATTTGCAAAATACATTGCAGCTTGGTTATCATAGTACATTTTCATGGGAGTATTGTTAGAAAACCCAATTTCTTGCAAAAGTGATTTTACCCAAACCATTTCACAAGCAGTATAAGCCATGGCCCTGTACTCAGCTTCTGCACTTGATCTAGCCACTACATTCTGCTTCTTACTTTTCCATGTAACTAAGTTTCCTCCCACAAGAACACAATACCCTGAAATTGACCTTCTATCAAGATGATCACCAGCCCAATCTGCATCTGAATAACCAGCTACATCTAGCCTGTTTGTAGGCTTAAACACAAGACCTCTTCCTGGGGCTGACTTTAGGTATCTCACTATATGACAAGCTGCTTCCCAATGTGGCTGTCGGGAATCCTGCATAAACTGGCTGACCACTCCTACAGCAAATGTGATATCAGGTCAGGTAATAGTAAGATATATCAATTTGCCAACAAGTCTTCTATATCTCCCTAGATCATCAAGAAGTACCCCAAACTCCTTATCAAACTTGATATTGGGATCCGTAGGAGTATCCACTGGTTTTGCACCCATCAATCCTGTTTCATTCAACAAGTCCATCACATACTTCCTTTGAGAAAGCGAGATTCCCTTTGAGGATCTGGCAACTTCAATACCTAAAAAGTATCTCAATTTTCCTAGATCTTTCATATGGAAATTCCGACTCAAATCTTTCTTCAACTCATCAATACCTTCTTTATCACTACCCGTAACCACAATGTCATCCACACACTGCCAAAATAATTACTCCACTGGTCCTTATCTCACAAATATTGAATAATCAACTTCTACTTGTCGCAACCCATACTATGCAGCTACAGCACTGAACTTATCAAACCAGGCTCTTGGAGACTGTTTTAGCTCATAAATGCTTTCTTCAACCTGCAAACCATACAAGACTCCCCCTGAGCAACATACCCAAGAGGTTGCTCCATATACACCTCTTCTAATAAATCACCATGTAAGAAAGCATTTTTAATATCAAGCTGAAAAAGTGGCCAACCTTGAATGACAGCAATAGAGAGAAGAATCCGGACGGAGCTAAGGCGAGCCACAGGAGAAAATGTCTCAAAATAATCCACACCAAATGTTTGAGTATAGCCCTTAGCAACCAAACGAGCCTTCAGTCTTTCAATAGTACCATCAAGATGGTATTTGACAACATAAACCCAACGACACCAAACCAGTTGCTTGCCTGGAGGTAGGGAGGTAAGTTCCCAAGTATTATTTTTGTATAAGGCTGCCATTTCCTCATCCATAGCATGTTTCCATCTAGGAGAAGACAAAGCTTGAACATAAGAAGATAGAAGAGACACAGAAGACAAAGTAGATAGGAAAGTATGGTATGGTTGTGAGAGATGAGAATAAGAAACTACTTTTTCAATAGGATGAAGAGTGCAAAAGCATGTACCTTTTCTTAAGGCAATAGGAGGTATAGAAGAAGATTGAACCTCAATTGAGGCAGAAGATTAGTGGTTAGGAATAGATGCGGCCTGCACAGTAGAATCAATCCGTGATCTCCGTTGATACACTTGAAGTGGCTTGGTCGGAGGAACTGAAGATGGAGAACTCACTGGAAGATCAATAGGTATAGGTAAAGGATGAGGATCCACCGTATTGATCGGGTTACTGTCAAGAGCTAAAGCTTCAGAAGAGAAAAAAGATGTATTCTCAAAGAAAGTAACATCAGCAGACACAAAGTAACGACGAGTGTGGGGGTTCCAACATTTATAACCCTTATGAGTCCGAGAATATCTCACAAAAGCACATTTAATAACACGGGGAGACAATTTATCATTACCTAGAGTAAGGACATGAGCAAAACACACACAACCAAAAATACAAGGTGGAAGTTCAAAGACAGATTGACGAGGATAAAGAGTAGAGTATGGGGCTTTGCCATTCAAGATAGATGAGGGCATTCTATTGATAAGGTAACAAGCAATAAGACAAGCATCACCCCAAAAAGTTTTAGGAAAATGCATATGACACATCATAGTTCTAGCTATTTCAATCAAATGACGGTTCTTGCGCTCAGCCACACCATTTTGCTGAGGTGTATAATTACATGATGTTTGATGAATGATTCCAATAGAATCACAATATGCAGGCAAAGCACCTTTGGTATATTCCATGGCATTATCAGAACGTAAAATGCAAATAGCATGCCTAAATTGATTCTCAATTTCTTTATGAAATAACTTAAAGACAGAAAGAACTTTAGAACGATCTTTTATTAAGAAAAGCCAAGTCATCCTTGAATAGTCATCAACAAATGAAACAAAATAAGAAAACCCCAACATACTCTTAACTCTACTAGGACCCCACACATCGGTATGAACCACCTCAAAAGGAGAGGACCGACGATTATTGACTCTAGGAGGAAAGGACACTCTATGATGCTTGCCTAATTGGCAAGCCTCACATTCTAAACTTGACACAGACGCTAATGATGGCATGATGCACTTCAGTAATCGCAAAGAAAGATGACCAAGACGAAAATGCCACTAGTATGCACTCACAGAGGAATGAAGAGCCACAGTATCAACTGGAGGTTGCACATCAAGATAATAAAGTCCATCCTATTCATGCCCGCCACCAATCATCTTCTTTGTTTTGAGGTCCTGGAACACACAGAAGTAGGAGAAAAAGTCACGGAACAATTAAGAGACTTAGTTAACTTACTGACAGATAAAAGATTAAAAGGCAGTTAAGGAACATAATGAACAGAAGAAAGTTGTAGAGAAGAAGAAGGATTGATAGTCCCACTTCCAGCTACGACACATAAGCAACCATCAGCAAGCATAACGGATGAGGTGGAAGGAAATTGCTTCAAATCAGAAAATAACTGTGACTTACTAGTCATGTGTGCAGAAGCCCTTGAGTCAATGACCCAAGAAGCTGAAGGAGAATTAGCAAAGCAAGTAACAATACCTGGATAAGCAAATGTGGCAACATCAGTGGTGGAGAATTGTTGAGCCTTTTGAACTAAAGCACCGTACTCCTCACGAGAAAGAGTGATAGACTCACCATTAGTAGCACTAGCAGGAGGCAATGAATCACCAACTGAATGGGCTGGTGGTGTACTATTCTCATCAGTATAAACCGCTTGGTGAGCCCAAGCTGGTTTACTATGTAAGTCCCAACATTTATCAACCAAATGATTGTCTCCATCACAATAAGTGCACTTCCTCACACCTCCACGTCCACGACCACGACCACGACCACGACCACGGCCATGCATATTACTACTCCTACCACTAGCCACATCACCAACACGACCACCACGAGTAATCCCATAAGAACCTATGGCCTCGATTAGACATGTAACTGCTAGAGGATGTCATAAGGGCTGAATTCTCCTTGCCTGCAGGGTAGAAGAAGAGGAGGAAGAAGGAGCCGTGATGCTCTTTGTAATCGAGCATATACATTACTCAATGAGGGTATACCACCATCACTAGCCAAAATTTGACTACGAACAGACTGAAGATCAGGGTGTACTCCATGAGAGAAATTTGGACACTTGAAATTCCTCACGTTGTTTCTTCAATATAGCCAAATTAACAGTCAATGGATAATACTGATTTAGCTCATCACAAATTCCCTTAAACTCACTATAATAAGTACCCAAACTTTTGTCACCTTGGCCCAGAAGAAACATTTTCTCATACAATTCATAAACACAGGAAATATTCTTCTCCATAGAATAAGTCTCCTTCACACTATCCCAAATCTCCTTGGCCGTATTCACAAACATATGATTAGCACTCACACGCAGCTCCATGCTATTCCACAACCAAGTCATCACAGAATAATTATCTCGTTCCCACTCTCATAGCCTGAGCTAGTATTTGATGGAGGGTTGGACAAAATAAATTTCAGTTTTCCTTGGCACCAAGAAACACTCTCACTGTTTGAGCCCAAATCAAATAATTATGTTCATTCAATTTTACTGTAGTTATTTGCACGACTGAGTTATCAAGGGGAGGATTTGGAGCAAGTTTAACTTCACTACTATTTGCCATTCTAGAACTTCAAGCAAGAATTTCTTCAAAACACCCACAATAACACCAAGGATTCAGAGCAAAACCTCACAATCAGCAACACTGGAAACACAATAACACAAATAATGATGTCTACACCAATGTTAGGCATCACAAACACCACACACAGCCCCAAAAAACAACCCAGATAGTAGCAAAAATATCACAGACATCAAAAATATCACAGACAGCCCCAAAAACAACCTAAACAGCCATGGCAGAATGCTTTTCAGTTCTCTTAACACCGTTATTAGTCACCCACATCACCAATTAACTCTAGTTAAATACCATAGTAGCCTTACAATCATCAATCAACCACAACCAGCCTACCTGATACCCAGCTGACCCCCAGGAGACCTGCAATAGCCCAGTCGATGACCACCAGATCTGCCTTAGCCGACACAAATCATCACTAGACCTTCTAGAAGGTCAGGCGACCACCA
Source organism: Liquidambar formosana (assembly GCA_039720395.1). Taxonomy (NCBI): domain Eukaryota; kingdom Viridiplantae; phylum Streptophyta; class Magnoliopsida; order Saxifragales; family Altingiaceae; genus Liquidambar; species Liquidambar formosana. The sequence goes on along the minus strand of CM077823.1, from coordinate 13,615,018 downwards.
ATTGACTCTTAGGCCCTAGTCGATCATCACCAAAGAGTATATTTAATGTCAGAAGTCCACAATCCTTGCTATAGGCCACAATCCTTGCTTCTAAGTCTTCTTCAAACAGTCAAGACTTTAGACAAACTTGCAAATCAAATCCTCCTTTTGATCGTTGGCTCTAATACCATGTTCTGATGGGAGAAGAAGAGAATAGAGAAGAAGAGAAGGAGAGAAAGTAACGTGAAAAGAGAGAGAGCTACACCCAATTAGGGCCGGCTCTTCTATTATATAAATAAACATAATACTAAAATTAGAAGACTACCCTTATTACTAATAAACTAATAACCTTAACACAATTGAGATCAATAGTAATGCGACCAATGGACAATAGATTGTTAGAGAAATTGGGAACATGTAAAACTGAAGAAAGAGACATAGCAGGGTTAATAGTAATGGAACCTTTCCCTAAGACAAAGGACAAAGAACCATTAGCTACCCTAACCTTATCCCTGCCTGAACAAGGGTGATAAGAACGAAATAAGGAAGATAAACCACTTATATGGTTAGAAGCCCCAGAATCAATAATCCAAGGACGATAAGAAGATTTATAAGATGCACTAAAAAAAGAAGCCAAATTACCTGAGTGGACAAAAGAAGTACATGTAGTGGTGTGGTGGATGTATCCAGTTGAGACACTAGGCGTCTGAGAGACTCAACCTCAACTCGAGTAAGGGTCACAGACTCAAAATCAGAAGGTTCAGAGGGGAATGAAGTAGGTGGAATAGTGTCAGTAGCAGTAGAATAGTGAGCTCGAGACCGAGATACACCACCAGTACGGCCCCCTACCTCTAGTAGGGCAACCATGGAGCCTCCAACAAGTTTCTTTGGTATGTCTTGGTTTCTGACAATAATCACAAAATAACTTATCCTTCTCATCAGACATAAAATCAACACCCTTTCCTCCATCACGACTTGGTAGAGCACCTTTTTGGTTTCGTTGAGAAGCCGTAGTAAGTGCAGAGCGCTCCTGTGAGGTAGAGTGAAGCATAGTATTCCTTCGACTCTCCTCATTTTGAACATAAGCATACACACTTCTTAACGAAAGGAGAGGTTCCTTCCCTAGAATCTGTATACGAATCAAATCATATTCATCTCTCAACCTAGCAAGAAAATCAAAGATCTGCTGCTGCTCAACAAGTGTATTAAACTTCAAGACGTCAACTGAACACTCAGCTTGAAAATCCTGATAGTAATCCAACTCCTGCCATAATGCCCGGAGTTTATGAAAATAAATTGATAAAGGCTTATCATCCTAGGTAGTCTCATGAATACGATGTTTCAAGTCATACAGCTAGGCTATGTTCCCTACCTTTAAATAAGTTTGTGCAACTGCATCCCAAATCTCTTTTGCAGTCTTCAGAAGCAAGTAGCCATCACTAACCTCTAGTTGCATCGAATGTAAAAGCTAAGACATAATCATAGAATTTTATGCATCCCACCTCTCATACGAAGAGTCAGTTATTGAAGGTTCTTTCACTTTACCATTCAAATATCCTATCTTCCCTTTACTCGTGATATATAAGGTTGCTGATCGAGACCAAGCTAAATAATTAAGCCCATCTAATTTCACAGTTGTGATTTTCACAGTTGTGATTTGGAGTGTAGGGTTGTCATTAATGCGTATTCCTGGACCCATTACCCTATTAGGTTGGCTTTCATAAGTCTTAATAACTTCTGACATGAGGTAGACAGCACTAAACCACCCAAAAAAACTAAGTCCAAACACAACGGATATGTCCCTAAGCAACAGATACCACAAGGTAACCAACGTTCAATATGTAACACAAGGTAGGACACACAACCCACAAACACCTCACACAGCCCACAAAACACCTGCTAGACCTCCAAACACAGCCCCAAACAGCAAACAAAGAGGTTTTCTAGTGCATACAAGTGAAGGTTACGGCTAGTACAAGGCATATCTCTACAAAAAAACCATTGAAACGAAGCAACGAACACCAAAGAGGTTTAGGAACCTTCAAGTCGGCACCCTCTGTTGCAGTTCGACCCATCAAACTCAAACAAACAAGGCCGGAATGGAGGTTTTGAAAAAAAAAAAAAAAAAAAAAGAAGCCATTTTCCTTGGAAAACGAAAGAAAAATCAAAAAAACCCCTTAAATCTTCTCGGATCTGGACAAAAATTCACAGGCAAGCTCTCCTTGAAGTGGCGATTGGATTGTTGGGGTTTTTGTGCCTTGCTAATGTTAGCATCCGTACGGCTGACATCAGCAGATGACATCAGCAACTGCTGACATCAGCAAAATACTCTTCCTCGACTATCAAACCCTTTTTTACGGACGGATCGATGAGTAGAGGCTTTGATACCAAGTAGATTTGTATAACTAGTGAAGAAAGAAAGAAAGAAAGAGAAGAAAGAAGGAAAAGAAGATAAGAAAATATAGCTGCTGTAAAATAAAAGAGAGAACATAGGTTTTCTCTCTTGTATATTATCTTTTATACAAATACAAGTACAAAGATAATAATACCCTTCAGCTTATTACAAGTAAATAAGAGCAATATAAGTCACTTTTCCAACAACTATCACTAGCCAAAATTTGGTTACGAACAGATTGAAGACTGGGATGTAGAGAGGAATTTAGCAACACCTGAAATTCCTCATGCTACTTTTTCAATATAGCCAAATCGACAGTCAATGGATCATACTAATTTAGCTCATCATAGATTCCCTTATACTCGACATAATAAGTACCCAAACTTTAGTCACCTAATTCTAGAAGAAACATTTTCTCATACAATTCATAAAGACAGGAAATATTCTTCTCCATAGAATAGGTCTCCTTCACACTATCCCAAATCTCCTTGGCAATATTCACAAACATATGATTAGCACTCAACTCGGCTCCATGCTATTCCACAACCAAGTCATCATAGAATAATTATCTCGTTCCCACTCTTCATAGCTTGAGCAAGTCTTTTGTGGAATTTCAATTTTCCCTCGGCACGAAGAAACACTTTCACCACTTGAGCCCAAATCAAATAATTATGTTCATTCAATTTGACTGTAGTTATTTGCACGACTGAGTTATCAAGAAGAGGATTTAGAGCAATTTTAACTTCACTACTATCCGCCATTCTATAACTTTACACAATAATTTCTTCTATTGGAAATTTACCACATCCCACATTGGTTAATTATAAACCTTGACATGGCTTCATATAACTGTTTGGGACCCCACTTATAAGATTAGGCTTTTAAGTTGAAAACTTAACATGGTATCAAAGCATGTCGTTCTTGGGCTGTTCATTTGAGAGCTCCTTTTTGTTACCTACAAGACAAGCCTATTTATATCTTGTTGGGCCCGCACGTGAGGGGGAGTGTTGGAAATTTACCACATCCCACATTGGTTAATTATAAACCTTGACATGGCTTTATATACTTGTTTGGGACCCCCACTTATAAGCTTAAGCTTTTAAGTTGGAAACTTAACATCTTCAAAACACCCACAATAACACCAAGGAGTCGAAGCACAACCTCACAATCAGAATTCAGAAGGGTATTAATAAACTTCAAGTCTTGTTACAAAAGACAAGCAACACACTGGAAACACAATTACACCATTAATGATGCCTACACCTATATTAGGTATCACAAACACCACATAGCCCCCAAAACAACCCAAACAACCATGGCAGAATGCTTTTAGGGTCTCTTAACACCTTTATTAGTTACCAACAGCACCAATCAACCTTAGTTGAATACTATAGGTGTCCTATTAGGTTAAGTTGATACCTTATAGACCTCTACAATCATCAATCAACTACAACCAGACCTACCTGATGCCAAGTCAACCACCACCAGCCTGCTATATGCCCAGCCCAAGACCACCAGATATGCCTTAGCCTACACCAATCATCACCAGACCTGCTAGAAGATCAATCAACCTCCAACAGACTTATTCAGGCCCTAGTCGATCATCACCAAAGGGTCTATTCAATTTCAAAAGTCCACCAACTTGCTACAATCCACAATCCTTGCTTCTAAGTCTTCTGCCACCAGTCAAGGCTTTAACCAAACTTGTAAATCAAATCCTCTTTCTGATCTTAAGCTTTGATACCATGTTCTAACTTAAGAAGAAGAAAATAGAGAAGAAAACAAGGAGAAGAAGTAACGTGAGAAAGAGAGAGTGTGACCCATATAGGGCCAGCTACTCTATAATATAACTAAAAAATATAATAATGATAAAATTACAAGATTACCCTTATTACTAATAACTTTAACACCTAGGAAGCACGGACACGCCATTAAAGGAGTTGTGGCTGTGTTCGACACGTGTCGGACGCGAACACGCCTCCGACAAGTGTCAGACACAGCCTCAAGGTGTCCGGAAAATAAATAAAATAAAATAATTTTCGACACCGCTTGGACACCTACAAGACACAGCTATGACACTTTGTGGACACAGCATATCTATTTCTCATTTATTGCTGATGGAGATGAACTTGCGAAGTATGCCAGAGGAAAAATCAAATCCAAACAAAAAATGTATGCCAGAAAAATCAAACCCAAACAAAAAAAAAAAAAAGAAAAAAATAGTAGAATAAAACTATTGCGGCACCATCGTCAAAGGTAGAGAAGCAATCGATGGCCGATTGATGACAGCAGCGTTGGATTCGCATCTCTCGTCTTTCTCTCTCTCTCCACTTCTCTCTCTGCTTCTCTCACTGTCCTTTGGAGAAGATTGGGGTTTTTCACTTTTTATTTTGTTTTTTACCTTAGCCAACTAGCGGAGGAGAAGACCAAAAGATTGGGTTTGCTTTTGGCTTTGGTAAAATTACAATTTTTCCTTTTAATCAAAACCAACTCACATTTGGTTTCCCTAGGTGTAAATATCTCGTAAAGGTGTAAAGGGTTGTTTGGTTATGAAAAGTGACTTCTGCCTTAAACAACAATAATCTTGTACATGAGGCATACACCTATGATGTGCTGCAAAAAACACCAGCACTGTTCTTTAAAACATCGCATAAATTATATATTTATAGTTTTGTAAATATATATTTTATTTACTTATTGTTGTATCCCCACTGTGTCGTGTCTTAGGTTTTTTAGAAATTGTCGTGTCAAAGTGTCCATGTCATGTCGTAACCGGGTCATGTGTCCGTGTCCATGCTTCATTGTTTAACACTAATAACCTTAACAACATGGACACAGACACGACACAACACGAACACTTTGACACAGCAATTCCTAAAAAACCTAGGAGACACGTCTTTTGTGCCCCATCATAAGAAGCATAAGCCTCACCTCATGGTAATAAATGGGAATTCTTAAAGGAAGTAGAACGCTCCTTTTACTAAACTACCTGTGGTTAAACTTACTTTTAAGTTGAATTTAGTTACAAAAGCCTTTACATCTTTTTAGAGATTTGAGTTGAATTTTCTTAAAAAAAACAAAATAAAAAAGCACAGGAAAAGCAAACACTGAAGAGAGAAGTAGAGGGCAAAGAGAGAGAAGTGGAGAAAGAAGCAAACAGAAGGGAGAAGAGAGTGATGCCAGCGATTAGTTCTCCACGTTCGGTGGCAGCAACATCAATGCAATAGTTTTCGTTTTTACTACTTTTTGACTACTTAAGAGACTTTTTCTCCTGCAATAGTTTTCTTTTTTACTACTTAGAGACTTTTTCTCCTGTTTCTCACTTGAATTTAGTCCACATTTTGCTTTCCGTGGTTTATAGTCGTTCTTGCCGTTATACCAACTTGACATCAAGATTGCTTTTATGCACGGTGATCTCCATTAGGAAGTGTATATGGACTAACCTCTTGGTTATGTTGTTTCTGGTAACGGGCACCTTGTTTGTAAGTTGAAGAATGCACTATATGGTCTGAAACAATCACCTTGCACCTGGTTTGATCGCTTTAGCACTATTGTTCTTCGGTATGGTTTCCAACGTTCAACTTCTAACTACTCTGTTTTTGCTCCTCTACTCTTACCATTGTTCTCATTGTTTATGTGCACGATATTATTATCTCTAAGGATGACTCTATGGCTATTGCTACTTTGAAACGTTATTTGGGTCAACACTTCTAAACCAAAGACCTTGGTGCTCTTTGATATTTCCTTGGGATTGAGGTTGCACATTCTTCTCAGGTTATCTCTCTTTCTCAACGGAAATATGCTCTTGACTTTTTGTTGGAGACGAGAGCCAGATTTGTATGTTAAACTTGATGGTGAGCAGGGTGACTTGTTAGTTGATGTGAGTTGTTATCGTCGCTTGTTAGGAAGTTGATTTATCTGACTATTACCCATCCTGATATCACTTGTGTTATTGGAGTGGTTAGTCAGTTTATAAACGCTCCACATCAACCTCATTTTGATGTTTTGTAGAATTTTGTGTTACTTAAAAGGTGTGCCCAGACGAGGCTTGTTGTACAAGTCCTCTTCTTCTTTGATTGTGATAAGATTCAGAGATGTAGATTAGGCTAATAGTTGTACTAATCGTCGGTCCACCTCTGGGTATTGTACCTTTGGAGGTAATCTCATTACTTGACGTAGTAAGAAGTAAGTGATCATGGCTTGTTCCAATGCCGAAGTTGAATATCGGGCTATGGCTCATACAGCTTCTGACTTATTAGGGGTCCGATCTCTGCTTTGCAATATAGGTAGTGTTGTTCCAATTCCAATGGACATGTTTTGTGACAATCAAGAGGGTATTTTTATTGCTAGTAATCCTGTCTTTCATGAGCACACCAAGCATATTAGGGTTGATTGTCACTTTATTCAAGACTTATTGTTACAGAAGGAACTCATCACTCTTTATATTCGCTCAGATCTTCAGCTTGGTGATATTCTCACGAATCCTTTAGCTCATGCTCCATTTCAGCAACTCTCGTTTAAGCTGGGAATATTTATATCTATGTTCTAGCTTGAGGGGGAGTGTTAGAGTATTATAGAGTTATTTTGTGTTATTTTTGTTCCTTTCTTATTGTAAGGGTATTATTGTCTTTTTTCTACTCTTTTATATTGATAATACATAGGGGAGTATCTCTCTAACCCTCTTCTCTTATTCTCTCTATCTCTTCTCTTCTTCTCCTTAAGCCTTCATCAAACCCTAACCCAAAACTCTCATACCTAGCAATCTAACTATATAGGATGATGATCAAGTGAGCATGTGATGATGTAACTTATATCATCCCCCACGGTTGTACCTCGTGCATTAGTGGGTTACAGGGGTTACATTGGGCCCATGCACAAGGTACAACACTTAATACATGGAATTGATATAAGTTAGGTGAGCAAGTATGCTCACTTGATCGGGATTGTGTGTGTGTGTATATATATATATATATATATATATGTAACTCAGGGATTTCAAAAGTAGAAAAAAAAAAAAAAGGTATCTACCTCACATGAAGTGCATGCTTTAAAAACCAATAAAAACATAAAGCACGTTGCTTCAAAAGTATATTGAAACAACTTCCAAATTTTGATTGATATACTTCCCAAGAAGAGGGGGGTTTGCTAATTAGTGTATTAAAAAGTAGACATAAATACTTTGTTACTCTGGGAAGACTATATTATTGCAGAAATCCTAAAAAAAATGCCTTTAACATTTCATTTTCCTCAAAACAAAGTGACTTTTGAGTTTTGATTATGTCCTCAAAGTGACATCACTTTGATGAAAGTGACTTCAATAAGACATGACCTAGTGTTAATCATATTTAAGAGAAAATGAAACAAATTTGAAAGCAATGTTGACTTCAATGTCAAGAAACATAAACTGAAATCATTTTTCCAGTACAATTAAATAGATAAGAAAGCACCTAGATGTTGAAGGATGAGAAAGAACCTAGATGTTGAAGGTCATTTTTATTTAAGAAAATCATATTATACACTTGCATACCTTACAGTCCATTCTCATAACCTTACAAAGTTGAATAAGATATTTTTAAATCATTATTTTAAAGCATCATCAGTATAATAAAGGAAAGCAAAACCAACAAATGTACCAAAAGTAAGGGAATGATAATTTGGAAAAACATGTATCAATAAGTATAATCTTGTGTCTACTAAAATATTTATTGTCTGGAAATGATAGTAGTCAATAATCAAACTGAAATTTTAAATCCTACAAATGTTAAATGTGAATACATTGAGAGTAAGACTGCTTGAATGATAGTACAGCTTCAGTTCGTTCAGTCTTCGAATATCATGAAATTAAGAAACAATAAATTGACATATTAAATAGAGTAACTGATATGAAGCAGAGTTTAAATCAATAGAAGCACCTGATTGAAAAATGGCCAGGTTTCCATATTTTGAGCCCTTAAAGTGTCCACATTAATTGCCTGGTAGATTTTTCCATTTGGTCTTAAGAATTTGGGCCTCTGTCACAAAAATATCATAAATAATGAATAATATTTAGTGACTTACTATAGAAAGGTGCCATGTACATATTTTGAAATGAATAGTATACAAAGAGAAATGGACCAAAAGAATGCAGAAACAGCTGGATCTAAATCTTGACATCCGGACATTGAAGAGCACATGCACATCTGAAAATTCGTGTAAAAGTTGGTAAGTCTGCAAAAGTGTGATTTCTGTACCCCTTAGGCTAATGATGCTTCATATTACAAAATGAATTCAAACAAAACAAATCTTGGTTGTAATTAAAGCAGTTCTACAAAATTTATCAAATAGTGAAACTGAACATTGCTACAAATGGACTACCAATCACCTATTGGTTTTAATTACAAATGTGTACAGACGCAAAACCTAATGGCAGGTTACTGATTCTTTAATTTATACGAATAGTGTCTACATAACCCTTCTATAACCTTGGAAATTATGTTTGCATACAAAATAATAATAATCATAAAAGGCAGCAAAAAACCACACCAAAATGGAACCTATTAGGCATCAACCTTGAAAAAAATCTGAAACTTAATTTCCTTATAAAGGACATGTGAAACTAGTTGAAATTCTCATTTTGAGAAATGCACTTAAGTACACCATTGGACCATGTGAAGTTATGAGTTGCTATCTCAAAGTACATTGATGTGGAGAGCAGATTCTGAAAAATCCAAAAAAGTGGTTTCTTGGGCTTTAAAGAACCCTACAAATGTAAAATGTATGTTTGTATACAGAGATATTGTTTTTTTTTTTTTTTTTTTTTTTTTTTTTTTGACAGGAGAGATTGTTTGTACGATGATCCATAGTAAAGTTGTGACATAGAAGGAAACCACACATGATCATTATCCATATTTTGCCACCACCACATAAAGCTATTGGAAAATAATTGAATCTTGACCTTTAAAAGGGCAACAAGGAAGATACTGCCTCTGTCCCACAATGTTTGAGTTCTTTGACAGAACATATATTAAGGAGATGTAATTAATGCATTGACACCACACTTGATTAATTTTATCTTTCCAATATTACCCTCCTTACTACTCTTGTAACCTCTTGTCTCCACCTTTAGTTTAATTTGTTTTGTGTTTTAATTGTTACTTTTAAGATAGCAAAGGCTATACCGCAGGAAATTAAATAATTTGCATTCCTTGACTTTTCAAAACAAACATACAATGTGGGACAGCAAAAAAAGGAAAGGTGCTCAAATGTTGTGGGGCAGAGGGAATAGTACAAGAGGACTGCAACACCATTGCAGCAAAAATTTTTAATTATTAAAATGATTAAAGAAAATTATTGACTAAACATTTATCAAACAGTAGCAATTAGAAACCAGCATATGGAACTGATAAAGTAATATGCAGAGCATAATCCAAAGTACAAATAAAATTAAGATAATTTTCCCTGCATAAAGATGAGGAGTTCAAATAATTTAAAGGATACATTCACAAAAAATAAATGGGGAATCATTAGCCTTGGTGCCTGTCTTATGAGGTGGTGGTCCTGGGTTCAAGTCTTCAGGCCTTGTAGTAGGGGGTTTAACAGAAGGGCTAGTAACACCCGTTCTATAAGTGTATGATCCAAGGGCCCACCTGGGATCTCCTCAAGGACCAAAATCAAAATAAAAGTTAAAATAAATGCGGTTACCATTGGACCTTCGTTTGCAAAACTGATTGAGATGTTGTATATAATAGCTCCCATTTTCCATTCAGCAGATTAGACTTGAGTGGCTCCTTTATTTTGTTCACTGCCTCAAGTTTACATGCAATCTAGTTAAGAAAATAAATTCCACATATATCAGGAAATAATACAATTCAGATTATGTAATTATATATATGCAATTGGAGCTGACCGGTGTATTCAAATTTGTCTGGGTAAAGTAGTTATATATATGCAATTTTTTGCCAAGCACACATAGGGACCTCACACACACAATACACAAATGAGCAGCAGTCACTTGTTGAATAAATATATACATATGATTATAGTTGATACTTGATACAAAAGCACTTCCCAAATCACTGCTTTACAGAACCTGAACAAACTCATTTCCAATACTCCACACTTACAGAACCTTTCAGATTTTATAAAATCACTTTTACGTTTATAGTTGATACTTGATACAAAAGCACTCCCCAAATCACTGCTTTACAGAACCTGAACAAACTCATTTGAGTCATTTCCAATATTCCACACTTACAGAACCTTTCAGATTTTATAAAATCACTTTTGCTCTCTCTCTCTCTCTCTCTCTCTCTCTCTCTCTCACACACACACACACATATAAATATAATCTTCTACTATATTTTTACCTCACAAACGCTTATCTACAGATTAGCATCAATTGGACCAAATGAAAGCTAATCTTCACAAAAATTGTATCAAATGATGAAATAAAAAAGGAATTATAAATTGGTTCAGTGGTAGCTTGAAGCAAAACAAGGGAGAACACCACGTTCAATCTTATGAAATAAGAAAAACCCAAAGGGAGGGAATCCCCATAATATCATCCAATCTATCAATGTTGAACTTGTTTCTACACATTGTAGTATTGTTATAGGCCAAGCAATGCTATAGATAGCCCTCCCAACTTCTGCATCCTAACTGACATGACATGACCATATTGATCACCATTTCTCCTCTCCATTTCAAGGAAAAATGACTACCATAATCCCACTGCAGAAATTTCCTAACCATATCATTAAATACAGGCACTTAAGTCAAATCATTTGGGCATAACAACATTGTCCTCATAGGTTCTACTGAAATCTTAATAACCAATACTACCCAACAGTCAAAATATTCAGGCCTAACTTGTCCTATGTCAAAACTTCACAGAAAGTCAGTTGAATTTCCACGTTCATCATCAAAGTTTATCAAAATTGAGGGCGTCTTTGTTTATCCCCATGAAAATTGAATGGGTCCATTCTACTTTTTACATGGCATTTTATCTTGAATGGGGCCATGAAAAAATAGTTGAGGCAATTTCCATGAAATGCCCCCTTTCACAGTGATAGAATTGTTCACAAAACACGATTAAAGAAACAATAAAACTTCCATAGGACATCCAAAACATGCTATAAATTAACTTCAAGAGAGAGAGGGAGGGATTTAAGACCATTGGTGGTAGTGAAAGGAGTTATAGTTGCAAATAACATGAAGTGTATTGTTGGGAATGTGTATTCACCTAATGAAGAAAATGCAAGAAAAGATCTATGGGGTGAGTAGCTTAATATGAGGAGTCATCATCTAGAAGCATGGTGTTTAGGAGGGGATTCCAACAAGGTTAGAAATACGGGTGAAAGGAAGGGATGCAGATTTTTTTGCAATTTGTAAGGCGGTAAGGATTTTTGCAGAGGTGGATTGGTGTGGTTCTTTTAAGCTGTTTGTGGAAAGTGGCTCAGTGGTGGCTTTGTCATGGGTGTCAGATAAGGAGTCTATTCCTTGGAAGCTGAGATTTGCATTTAATGATATTAAAGCTCTTCAATCCCTTATTTCAGATGTGTCTAGAGACGGAACTCAGCTAGGCCTTGGGGGGCCATGGCCACCCCAACTTGCACAAAATTGTCTAGTAAAGTACATTTTTGTTACCACTTTTCAATCTAATACCAAAAAAAGGTATTACCTGTTAATTTGTTACAAATTGATTATCAACTTACTACAAAGGACTACCAATTGTGTTTTTTGTGGTATTACATTGGGAAGTGATCACCAAAACGAGGTCCAGTTGTTTACCTCTCTTCTTCGTCAGATTAATTGTTGCTGTCAACCCCTCTTTTTTCCTTTTTTTCTTTTTTTTCTTTTTTTGTCATGGTTTTTGATAACTATAAGCAAGGTCAGTTGTTAACCTCTCATTCGATGTATTAATTTAATCTTGAATCTTAACATGATTCTCAAACTTGAATGGTAAAAAAATTTTTATTCATACTTTGGCCACCCCCAAGATAAAATCCTGGTTCCATCCCTGGATGTGTCATTCATTCATTTGTTTAGGGAAGCCGATCACTTTGCAAAATCTGGTATTCAAAGTTCGGAGGCTTTTATTGGCATGGATTTGAATATGCTTTTGGCGTGGGTTTTCCTGTTTGTTATAATAGCAGGGCTATTGATATCTGTCTTTGGGTCTGGTTCTTGTAGTATCTTTTATTTAGTAGCTTTTGTGGTGTGGGTAGGGTTACATTCTCGGGTTGGGTGTTGGTTGCTGTGTATCTTTACTTTTATCATTAACAATATCATTCTTATTTTTGCTGATCAACCAAAATATATATATATACAAAACTCACCCGATCGACACGCTCTTGGTCTTGTGGAGTAGCCTCGGCGCCGCGATCAAGAGGAGCTATGGCCTCGAAAAGCTGCTCCTTTAGGTTCTTACTATCTTTCCCTTTGGTGGAAAATGCCGGAAAGAAGGAAACCCCAGTTCTCCATTTCCAAGATGCAGGATTATCTGAGAAGGGCTTGTTGGGGTGATATACAGAGTGGGTGCTGATGATTTTGGGTTTTGGTGATGAGGGAAGTGGTTTTGGCAGGATGGTGATGGGTGAAAATTGACGACTGAAGAGGTCCGTGGGAGATTGAAGTGTTTTTAGCAGAGTAGCAGAAGAAGAAGAAAAACTAGTGACAGCCATGGATAACGAATGATACTTCAATTATCTGCTGATTTTCTAATGTTGGTTTTCGGTAGTTTGGTTTGGATGAGAATGGATATAGTCTGTTGCATGGTTGGACTGTTGGAGGGAGATTTTATAGAAAGGGGCCTCTATTGTGTGAGCAAGGTTTCACTGATCGTTTGAAATCAATGTGTTGGTGTGATCCGAGGAACAGCTCGGATCACACAAGTACGGTGATAGTTTTTATCAAACTATCACTAGCTCGGATCACACAAGTACGGTGATAGTTTTTATCAAACTGTCACTAAATCCAGACTCTTTATATCGGAGCATTCGGATTTTGCGGTATGGTGCACCAGATTGCGACACGTGGATAATGCGTTGTTATAGAGAGCGTGAACGTTCACTCTTCAAAAATTCGCAAAATAGCAATGTTGGCGATGGCGGTGAGTTGCTGTATTAGTCTTTTCAAGAGTTTATGTGTCATGGGCGGATTCAAAAAATCCTATTATGAGATAATTCTACCATTCAAAAAAAAAAAAAAAAACCAATGTTTCAGCTTAAGTCTCCATCTCAAAAATCCATTATTACAATTTTGGGTGCCATTTTTTCCTGCTTGAATGCTCAAACTACTCTTTCTCTCTCTCTCTTTCCATCCAATTCGTGCCTTTGTGGGTTGAGGGAAAAAAGAAAGAAGATGGATGGTGGGGCCTCTTAGATTTTATTCATTTTGACTTTCAAAGGGCAATTTCGTTCCTTCATACATTAGGTTTCTTGTTGTTGTGACAAAAAAGATTTTTGATGTGGCAATATCGCTATCCTTCTTTTTTCTACAAAATTTTTACAATGTACAAAATTAAAACTAAAATATGTAAGGTTCCTTTCTCAACAAAAGAGATAAATGGGTAGGGCTCAATTTTTCATAGTTTCTTTTTTTTTTTTAAACTAAAATTAAAAATGTTCCTGTAATTTTTTTTCTTAATTTATAAGAAGCAAGCGATTTGGGTGCCTGTAATTTTTCACATGCCCTGAAAGCATTGTTCGAATTAGCTCCCTTACATGGATTACAGAGGAGCTAATATGTAACATGATACTTTTTTGGGGAAATTAGCGTGTAATACCCTTTTTTAGACTCCTAAAGCCTTAAGTCCACACACTGATCTTATAAAGCCTTAACTCCAAAATAGAATCAAAACTATAACATTTCATGCTTGAGTGAGCTAAAAAAATTTAAAAATGGCAATTTTGCACCTGTAACAGAAAAGCCCTTATACGGCTCTACCTTACCCTCTCTACAGTCAACACACCCATCAAACTCTTTTCTCTCTCTTACCAATCAACACACCCACAAATCTAGGTTTTCTCTCTCTCTTTCTCCCTTTCTCTCTCTCTATCACAAGCTTTACCTTTCATTAATGGTACTAACCACTATTAGACAACCTATAGATCCATTGATGAGAAGGAAGAGTCCTTGTGCTCATCTAAAATAGAAGCAAACTCACCATACCTACTTTTTTCTTTTTTCTTTCCAGATCTAATGCTCATGGGCGAAGATGAAGAAAGAACATTATGCCTACCTTTTCTTTCCAAATCTGATGCCCATGGCCAAAGATGAAGAGGGAGATCTTTCGATGGTTTTTGGAGAAGTTGTTAGTGGTTTTTTTGCTAGCATCTTCTTCTTACCAACCTCAACCTGAACCTGCTTACCCTGCTTGGTCTCAACTTGCTTACCCTGTTTAGCTTGCTGCTCAGCCTTCTCATCCTCAACCTGCTCAACCTTCTCAGCCTCACCCGGCTCACCCTACTCACCATGTTGTGTTATTTTATGTACTTGAATATCTATTAGCTAATTAAGAACATGGGTGTAATGTGCATATAGCTTCTCTATGTCAGCATTTTTCTTTTCAAGCTCTTGCATAGCTTCCTCCAATCTCCTAGAAGCCACATCTAATTGCACTTGCTTCTCATTTTTTCTGCTTCTAAGGCTTCAATTTTTTGCTTCAGGACTGATATTTGTGCACTGTATTGAGGGACTGCATTGTTTTTTTCTCATCATACTTCTGGGTTACTTGATGTACTTTCAAATCTACAATCTCTTTATCTTGCACTGATATTTTGGCTTTTAATTGCAATATCTCATTGTCTTTTTTTTCACATTTCTCTTGGAAGTCGCAAATAATTCCTTCCGAATGTTGTATCCTATCTTCATATTCATCTTTTATTGTCTTTTCCATTTGAGCACTTATTTCCGCTTTCTCCTTATGCAATGCTTCAAGATTTAGTTAACCTTTAGTTTGTATGTTGATAAGAGATTGAGTAATATCAACATCAGTTATGTCTTGTAATAGGAAAAGAAAAAAAAGGTATTTTAGTTCTTTTTTTTAAAAAAAAATATAAAACAGTGCATGTAATTGTTTTATACTACAAAGCAATTAATAGTAATATCAACACTTTAAACCCAAGACTTTAAAAAATAGTTACATGTAATTGTTTTCATTTTGAATCTAAAATATACTGATTTTAACAATACAGTTACATGTAATTGTTTATATATAGGGTGCTTCAAAAATTATTTCTTTTGTAGAACAGTTACATGTAACTGTTGCAACAAATATAAGAATTTTACAGTTACTTACTTTAATCCCACTCTTTTCCTCCTTAATTGATGATCTCTCACTTTTTCTTGCACTGGGCGTCCTCTTTGTCATTTATGCAATACATTTTAGGTTAATTAAATAATATCATGCATGAAACAATTAGATGTAACTTTTTAAAAACCTGTAAGCATCAGAGAAGGTACATTAGAAAGAAAACATGTAAGTGTTCAATAGAGAACAGTTACATGTAATTGGTCAATAGACAACAGTTACATGTAATTGTTGTAAGTGTTAAGCCCACCAATGGCTAATTTATTGAAGACTTTTTAAAATAGCTACATGCATAATTTTACAAAACAAAAGAAGTCTAATAGTTACCACAGTACATCAAGACTTAATAGTTAGATGAGTACAATTCGGGTATGGTAAGTCTCATTTTTTCATAACAGTTACATGGTAAAATATTACATTCCCAATTTTAAGCTTAATAGTTACATCAACACTTTAAATCCAAGATTTTTTAAGCATAACAGTATGAACAGTTACATCAAGTAGACAATAGAAACTTGAAAACTATCAGTTACATGTAATTGTTTTAGAGTTCAAGTACATCCAATGTAACAGCCCCCAAAGATAAGTCTAACAGTTACATCAACACATTAAATCCAAGACTTATATACACTAATTAACAAGAAAATAAAATGAAATCCCATTACAGTAATGAGAAACATAACAATTACATAAAAAAAAATAAAAAACTGATTTACAATAGTTACACAACAATGGGATGAAACTAAGAGATTGCCCGAAAATGCCCTTAATCAAAACCCTATAGAGAGTTATATTCCCAAAATCAAAACCCTAGAAAGAGTTAAATCCCCAACCATTTTTGCAGCTAGGGCTTCTTCACGTTTTCTTCATCTTCATTGTCTTCTTCACATGTTTTCTTCTGATAAACTTGCAAAAACATTATATTCTATAATGGAATCGTAGAGAATGGTTTGAATCGGTAGAGAATGGTGCGAATTGGTTGGAGTTGTAATGATTGGTGTGAATCCAGTTCGATTGTGCACTGGTGCTCTTGAACGAAATCAGTGGAAAATGGTTCGGATTAGTAGATGTGCGAATGGGTTGAGGTTGTATCGATTGGTGTGACTCTGTATAGGTGCAATTGCGTACTGGAGCAAAAAGAAAGGCTAGTTTCCTTTGCTGTGTAATCGTTTATGTTTTGAGTGCAATTTCTTTTATGAAGTAAGGGTAATTTCGTCTTTGTAGGTTTAGCTAGATTTAAAACTTGATAAGTTTCTCCTGTGGACTTAAGGCTTGACAGGTCCACTAAAGTGGACTTTGGCCCAAACGCCCCTACTTTTTTTTTACTTTTTTTTTTTTGGTTAAAAGAAAAGTTTTATTAATTAATTAAGACAGTTACAAAAACGAGAGGTTGCCATACCATGAGCATCCCATAATAACAATGAAACTAACCCCATAGATTAGCATCGAGTACAACAAAATAGTAGTGAGATGAACTCCTGTCTTAGTTAGATGGTCAACAAATTTATTTGCTTCTTGGTAGATGTGTTGCACCTACACCTATCAATCACGGTTCAAGAGAGCCTATAATCATTAACCAAAGTTAAATGCCAAGGATTAAGAGGTAATGATGACTGTATTAAATCAATAGCAAGCTTGGCATCCAATTGTTGCATCACACAACGAAAACCCAGATTCCAAGCTAGTTCAAGACCGAATCGTATAGCCCAAAGTCCAGCATTTATACTAGTTGCAACCCTAATATTGTAGGCAAAACCTTTAACCCAAGAGCCATATATCAACACATATATTGGAGGTTATACCTCGTGCATTAGTGGGTAACGGGATACATTGAGCCAATGTACAGGATACAACCCCAATGCATGGTGCTAATATAACTTATATCAACACGTACTAACCTGATCGAAACCATATCTAATATAATATATGTATTTAATAAAATAAGATTCAAGCCGCCATGTGGTGCATATTTATGCAGCCAAATGGTGATTTCTTTGTTGTCTAAATTTTTAAAAGTATATTTATTTTGAGTTTCAAATCCTAATGGGTACCCAAAGAAACAAATTTGAAAACAAACAGAATTACACAATTTGCCATACATATATACATTTTCTTCACACAAGTATAGGGGCTGAACTTTAATTAAATATTATATTTTTATCCTTGAGAAGTTTAGAAGGAGAAGATCACGAACCAGGTGGAGGGGCGTTACAATTGTTTCGAGCAATGGGATGAATCCAGAAAACGTATGCAAAGAAGGGATTCAATTAGAGGCCCAGAATGGTTAAAGATAAAGAAAGTGGTTATAAGAAACATCAAACTCAGGCCATGTTTGTTTGGTTGGAATGGAATGAGTGGGAATGAAATCTAATTGCATGCTCAAAATAGCCTGGAATGGAATGCGATTGAAATAAATATTGCGGAATGAATATCATTACAATTCACTACTACTTCATTCCATTCCCATTTAATTATCTTATCCAAACATGTTGTTTGAAATGAATTGAAATGTGATTCCATTCCATCCATTCCATTCCAACCAAACAAACATGGCCTCACAGTATGTTGGTTTTATTTTATTTTATTATTTTATTTGTGAAGAAACCTCTAGACCATGTTTATGTTATTTTAAAATTTTTTTTTTCCTGTTATTGTACTTTCTAATAAATAAATAAGGTTGGTCCGGTTTTGTCCTGTGCATCGCAGGGTTCACTGGTATATATATATATATAGGGAAGGGATCTGTTAACACAAATGTCTTACACCCTTCAATATTTTTTCGTAAAGATAATATTTCACTAATTCAACCATTGAATTAAGTACTTTAGTCATGCACATCATGAATGTTAAATTTCAAATTAATTAGAGTTTAGGAGTTATGCTTTATTTCTAAAATAAATATTAGTTTATAGATCAAATGCTTGCCAATATCCAATTGACTTTATATTTGGCATGCATGATAAGCATGGGGGATAGTCTAATCAAACGGTGGGTTTGTCGAAATATAATTTCTATAAAAAGATATTACGGGATGTAGAGTAAAATTTTTTCCATCCCCCCACCCCACCCCCCCCCTTTTTTTTTTTTTTTTTTTCCCAAGCAGCGAGATGTCCAAACTATCAGAGTTAGACTAAATCCCCACTCCCCACACAGGGCCATGAGTTCATTTAACGTTCAGGCTATTAACCCTGACTAGTGTCTGGCCAATATATCAATATATTGATTCCTCCCCATATACCAATATATCAATACTATTGTATAAAAATTTAAAATAAAAAAATACCACGTGTCATGTCTCTCAAATGGTCTTATAAGTCCCTCAAAGCTCCATTCTTAGTTCAAATTAGTCATGTCTCTCAAATGGTCTTCTAAGTCCCTCAAAGCTCCATTCTTTGTTCATATTGATTTGCCAGACACCTCTATCAAGTCAACTCTAACATAATTTTTTGGGGAAAAAAAAAAAGGAAAAAAAATAAATATTATTATTTCAATGATTTTCAAAGGAAAAACGTTTAAAAATTTAACAAAATTATGCATATCTCAATATTTTAGGCAACCAAAAAAAAAAATCCCTCCAGTGTAATTATCTAACCATCTCAGGCCTGAGCTTTAGTTGCTCCCATTTGTTACAGATTAGAAGAAAATTTCGCTTTATAATGCTCTCTTGAACCTTCGCACACATAGAACACAATTAAAATCTTGTCTTTCTTTTCTCTCCAATTTTCTGCCTATTCTTGCTTGATGATTTACTGTGAACGGCTTCGTTTGCCTTTGCCTTTGGCTTTGTTATTGTGAGTGCACACTAAATACAGAACCAATTCGTTGTTAAATTTGATGGTCAGACACACAGTGAACCTTAATTTAACAGCGAAGCAAGTTCTCAGAGCAATAATGAATACTGAAGTCAGCCTCTTAGCTATCACAAAGCTATTGTCAACATTCAATAACAACCAAATCATGGAATAAAACAGTAGCAAGCACACTGGCTAAAAGCAAATAGCCCACAACAATTGTAACACCATTGGAGTCCACAGTTAAAGAATCAGTGCATGTTTGATGTGTGGTACACACGTGCTGATATAACTTATATCAACACCCACATTGAGAGTTGTACCTTATGCAATAGTGGGATATGAGGTACATTGAACCAATGCAAAGGGTACAACCCCTAATGCATGGTGCTAATATAAATTATATCAACACGTGCTGATAGGAACATAACCGATATAATATATATATAGTTGTAAAGATAAATATAATTTTGGAAAATATCAAATTATTAAAGAATTTACTTCATCTTATAGTGCTATTCCTCACTTCAAACAGGAAAATCCATCTATTTTTATGAAATTTTAAATTTGTTCCACTTAGTTGGTCTACTCAATAATCTTCCAGTACAACAATAGATGACAAGGCTATAAACAAGCACTCTCTATAAGCTGCCATATTAAATTTAACTAGAAAAACAATCACCCACCTTGAATTGATCGATTACTGATATTGTCGCAAACACCTAATTACATGACTCAAGGTTGCATGAAATTGACAGGAAAACCAGCTTTTCCAGGCTTCTCTCCCTCCTGGAAAGGTTTTCATTCTACTTGTGTTAGAATTGGTTCTCCAATGCTGGTGTGTAAAAGCAAACTCTTAAAAAAAAGGGCCTGAAACAATATTTAAATGCAAATAAGCTTGTATAGTTTTTATTTAACAAAGAGATTAATGTTTCAGGAATGTCTCCCAGAAAAAGTTGCAGGGCTCGAACCAATTCTTAACGTACACAGATTTTCTCTATAACATTTATACAAGTAAAATTTGTCAGGATATATGTATGAACAGTATTACAAAAGTCGATCCACTCTCAAGAAAGCTCAAGGCCAGACATATGTAGTGCTGCAATGTTGAACATACATCAGACAGGGACTTGGTATGATGGATCAATCATTTTCAAGATGAACAAGTTTCCTTTGTCACCTCTTGATAATCTGTTAAAAAATAAAAAGGAACTTTTTCATGAAATGCAGTTCACATTAAATGAAGCAACCAATATTACTAACTGAACATCAGCAGCTCTCCAGTACAATCTTTGTTACTTAATTTAAGCACCTAAGATTCAAATAGGCATTGAAGCTTTATAATTGACCAAAGAAAAACTCATTGAAGTCACCGCAGTTGGTTTTTAAACCTAATAAAATGTTTATTAAGACTACGAAATAATTACATATGCAAGAGGGGAAGGAAACAACTTAGTAAAATAAAAATATTGAAGTGGGTTAAATCAATGGAAGAAACAAGAGGATAAGCTGAAGCAATTTGCATAACGAGCCAATTTTGATGAGAAACCTTTGATCTAGACAAATAAATTCTCTAGTTTAAGAAGGAAAGTGAAAGAAAAACTTAAATAAAGTTTCTGAAGGATCATCGCGGGCAAGATCAGCTAGACAATCAATAATTCAATGGCTTCCATTGATATATTAATAACCAAAACTGGCTTTTTGGATGATGGCAGTTCAGTGTGAAACCAATACAAACCTGCAATTTAATAGAAATATGAAGCATGGAAAGCAAACCTAAGGATCAAGACCTACAGTTTTAAGTGTGGATTTGAGGGAAAAATGTCTTAGGTGGTGACTTGACGCTTCTTAATGCCTGTTGGAATATACTATCCGCTGATTGCAACTTTATTGTTCAAACTATGCAAAACAAAGACACAATTTTGGTATCTGTGTTACCACCCATGGTATGGACAGCATAAACCTTTAAAGAAAAACAGTCAGATGGGCTGCAAACCTCCTTATAAATAACTATTCTGATAAAATGATTCGTTCATGAAATACAGGATTTTGACAACACATGCACTGTGACTCGAATGTCATAAAAACTGGACCAGTTCACAACATCAACATCTTGGCACAATCATCAGATATGATGTGCAACTTCGCAACTACATACTACTTTGAAATGAGGACAAAAAATTCAACTACGTCATCATTGAAACTAAAAAACTTTGCAGGCTATAATACTAAGACAATAAATCAATAACCAAATACTAACCCACTTTCATCAGTGACCCAATCGGCGTCAAAGCATTTAAAAAGGGTAAAATACCTGATATTTAGATAATTTCCTCAATTGGAATAAATTCACATATTGTGGTATTTGATGACAACTTTTGAGTATGTAAATTAGCATAGTAAGCTTGCATTTCAGAGATACTATCCTGACAAAGACGAGATAGTTCCACAAGTCTCTAGTATGAGGTCAGATCAACCAATTGATCTTCTTGCGCATGTAAGCAACCATTCTACCCCATAGGCATTTCAATAGCTTTACCATAAACTTTTGATCTCAATTACCAATCCAAGATTTATGTATTGTTGAAAGTTAAATATAAAAGATTAACCAAAAAAAAAAAATGTTAAAATGTTAAAATATATATATATATATATATATATATTGACGAAGCCAATTAGATTAGGAGGAAATTACTCTAAGAGCACTCAAGCACTTTGGGAGAAATGTTTTTAATTTTTTATGAGTACCTGATTAGCTTGAGCAATCAACAATGTTTTTTTATCTATTCTTATAAACAATACTGGATCAACATAGCTTCTTCAATGACCGATTTCCATAGCTTGGATGAATGTTCTGTACAATCAAATTGTAACTACTTGAGAGACTATATGTAAATTGTTTTAACCCTCAAAGTTTATATATATCTTCTATAAACATTAAAACCTCCTGCAAGGTGCACAAATAGTTATTCCAAGAAGACAACTTGGAAATATGCACTCAAAGTGCTGTTACTGATTAATGTCTAAAGGTTGGAAAAAGGAGAAAACAATAAAAAAACTTTATTTGTCTAAGTGCAAAGATCCCTGTACAGTCAAATCTCAAGTGCTTAAAAGAATATCTTTTTTGGTAGCAAATTGCAAATTATATGCTTGTAAATGTTGGTTGAACAACAAGAAATGGTTTTGGGTGTTGTAGATACCTCATTTTCATTCCTAGGAGTTCATGAACTCATTTCATGAGTTCTTGAAGCATTTAGGAGTCTTTAAACCTTGAAGGACATTTTTGCCCTTTTAAGATTATGTGCATAGTTCATTATTGCATGCATGTTTTTATCTCATTTTTGCATTCCATCACTTCCATTTAGTTTCTAGGTGCATTTAGGATATGTGGGTGTAATTTGGTTCAATTTCAGATAGGTTTGGATAGTTAATTATAACTTTTGCGACTTGAAGGGCAATTTCGTCTTTTAACTCGTTTTTTTTTCCAATTGACCTCGAAACTTATCCCGGATTGTTCCAATGACTTTATAATGATGAAAAGAGTCTAGTTGTAGTGTCAATTTAAGGATTGAATAGGTTTGAGATTGATTTACCACATTATTCACCTATTGGCTAATTAGCCCTTTTCGGTTAACCGTCTTGTTAAACCCAGCCACTTGACCATGGTTGGAGATTTTTGGTCCAAAAATATTCTAGAGTTTCATTGAAATATGAAAATTTGGGCTTTTGAATCACTCAATTCGGAGTTAATTTGAGGAAAATATGGCCGTTTTAAGGTAAAAACCCGAAATAAGTCAAAACTAGAGGGAAACTGAGCTGAGTCTCAGGTGACCGGTTCACCCAACCGGGCCAACTAGTCTCCCGAGGCTCTACATGCAATTTTACCTATTTTCAAAGACACGTGTTTTGGAACTCTCCTACTCCATTTTTCTTGTTCCAAAAGAGTTTTAATCCTATTGGAAAGTAGTTTTGAGTTGTTTAAAGACCAAGGGAGTTAATAATAGCCTTAGATTAGATTTATGGTGAATTAATCTCAACCATTGAATCCTAGGGTTGGTTAATTATAAATATAGACTCTTCTATCAGCATAAGAGAACTTTTGACACTCCATATTCATTAGAGAGAGGGGACCACGAATTTTCACACACATATACACTTTAAGAGAGCATTATATTGCATGTTTGAAGAAGAATAAGAAGGAGTTCAAGCCTAAGAAGAAAGAGGAACGCAACGAAGGTCTTCTTTGTTATAAGTTTCCATTATCTCTCTTATTCTCTCTCTATCTTCTCATAATCAATTCTGCATGCTTAGAGCTTGTTATTGATTTGAATATCATGTTTACTTGATATTATTGAGTTCATATGATTAATATTGAGTGCAAGCATGCTAGTGGAGTAGGATTTTGTGAATTGTGTGCTAAATAGTGATTTTCTCTCTTTAAAATAGAGGTATGTTTTGCACAGCATATTAGTTGATGTGTTAGGATTGTTTTCTCTTCATGGTTCATTTATATGCACGATTTTAAGTACTTTTCATATAAAACACTTTCTGTGTAGGTTTATCTTCATGGGTATATAAATGATTATTCTTTTGGAAGATAATTATCCTTTTTAGAGGGTGAGCCTTTGCACAGGTGCTATCTGAAGTGTCTTTAAGTGCGTCATTAGTTTCTTTGCATTCTTAGGTATATATTTTACGTAGGATATATAAAGAAATCATTCATGTGGAGTACTTTCTACGTAAAATTATCTTAAGATAGTTTTTTCTTAAGAAAGCTCGCCGTAAAGATGCTTATTTCATGTTCCTATATAAAATCATTATCTAATGCATCATGTTTTATTTTATTTTCATGATTTGGATTGTTATATGATATTTTCATCATAGTAATTCATATTTGGCATGTTTTTTTTTTTATAGTTTTATGTATGATAGTGAGTTTAAGGCATATAGGACCATATTAGGGTTTTGTGTTTCTTTTGATTTTTGCTTTTTGCATGATTATTAGTATGTTTTGGGATGTTTAGTATTTTGTCTAGATTTGAGTTAGGCTTTCTAATGATGATTTGATCATGAATATGGTCGGTTTGAGCATGATAATTGCCCTATAGCATATATGGGGTGATTAATTGGTGATTTCCCAATGTTTTGAGATGATTGGCACATGGTAAGTGTGATTATGGTAAGTTTTGTATGAATTGTTCCCTTCTCCCTTTTATTCTCCTTGCATTGAATCATGATAAGTGTTGAGTTTCCATTCTTTTAAAACTCCCTGTTCCTCTCCAAAGTTCCCCTTTTTTATAAACTTCTTATTAAATGGAAACTTAGGATTTATAGTAGTTCATTGTGAAGGAATGACCCTTCTCAATCGAACTACGTGGACTTTGATCCTTACATCTTTGCATGTGGGGTACGTAAGCGCTCATTTGATATTCAAGTCCACCCTAGGATACAAGTATCCTAACTTTTCTTTTCTTTTCTTTCTTTTATTCTTTATCTCTCTCTATTGCTTTCCATATCTCTCTTTATTCTTTCATGCATGTTTATGAATGTTTAATGAATGTTTATGGGTGAATGGATGGTTATGGATGATTCTTTACATATGCATGGTAACTAATTAGGAAGTGATTGAAATAGCCCATATAAATTAAGAGACCCAGTTTGAGGCGATGTGGATGCCTATAGGATGTTTCCTAGAACCTTCCCACATCGTAACTTAGTCTCTGAATCCTCTCTTTGGTTTGTTAAGACTTGTTTTTCCTTATTTGGGTCATGTGTTTGGTTTTTAAAAGGTTTTCTTTAAAATATTTTTATGGTTTTCTTCTTTTTCTTAAAAAATGAGGTGACGACTCCTTGTTTGTTTTGGTTTTTGTGAATCTTTAAAAAACAGATTTTTATTTATTTAAATCTCTACACTTTTTAAAAGGGTGTTCAAAACCCGTGGTTCATAGGTGTCAAAACCCCCTCACATACTAGTTATAACCTACTTTGGAGATCACTTGGAAATTCCTCTTTTCAATTTTCTCCATAACAATAGCTTGCTTCCACTTCGTATGAACCAAAGATTGTGGAGTAGTGACAAGATACATGCATAATTGCATGTAGATGTAGGAAGAATGATATTATTTTAGCATTTTGAAAACCAAATATGATTTAATTTCTTTAATTTTCAAGGTCTATATACAATTTTGTATATAAAACCATATCTTATGCTCACTTTGATAGGTTTCTTGTCATTTAATATGTGATAAAAATAAACAGAGAAGAGTGTGTGCCTCACCCAATATAATTTTTTGAGTCATATAGGATATGGGGAGAGGTGAGAGTACACAGGCTGTGTATACACCACCATTGCACCTTTAGTTTTTCTTATGTTTATATTTTAACTGAGTTTTATTCATCTCATTAGTACAGCAACCAGAATTCTTCTGTTTGGGTTCATTCTGAAATATCCAGTCCCTTCCTCCTTGAAACCCTTCTTTGCAACTATCAGTGTTAAAGGGGCATGCCCCATAGGCAAGTTTTTTCACTTAAATAATCTTATTTACAGTACTCTTCTGTACCTTATTTTGCTTAATTTCCAAAATATTTTACAGTTTTCTATGGCCTTCAATCATCTACACCTTCAATTCTAAATCAATCAGAGTTGCTGATACATTGGACAATTTGATGCTAGTCTGCTACTGTGAATGCAATTGACAGCGAGATTTTGACCATTCTCCATTAGATTCCAAACCCCATTGCCACTGCATCGATAGGATACTCCAAAAGGGAGTAAGATCAGTTTCCAGTGCCATATGCTTTACTAAGTGAAGCCTAGGTCGCTTTTCAATAAAATTTCATTTTCCTTCGTTACTACTTCTCTTTAATTTCCTGCAGTTTCCTGCTTTTATTTCTTCCAGCTTTAAGCCACCACCACCAACAACAACAACTAAAATTATAAAATATAAAAATACATGTATCAATAAAGAAAATCTAATTGGAGACTAATTAATCAGGGGAATGAGACTTCCAAGCAGATAAAACCGACACATGTAATAAGTATTGTTTTATGAGTATAATAATAAAAATTATTCCCAAGGATACTAACAAAATCACTTGGAGGTCAACAAGAATAAAAATTTTGATAAGAAATAAATGCATCATGCGACTGTAGTGTCAGTTACATAATCAACTATGGTAACTAGAGCTTGGAGCCTTCCCTAGAACCTGAATAATTATAGTGGAAAAGTTAAAAAAACAAGTCGTCCTTACTGGAATTCTACAACTAATTCCTATTTTTCAAAACGAAAATAAATGTCACTATTACTTTTCAGTCTTGAGATGAGTTACTCAACACTTAGTCTAGAATGTTTTCCCCATTAGATATTTCTAAAAAGCCTTTATATTTCTCACCCCTTTTTCTCACTCAGAAATTGATTGCAATGCTTCTTACTATCTAAATGAAGTTAAGAGTTGACACAGAGAAAATAAAATAAAATAATTCAGTTGGAATGTTGGAAAAATTTTAGTTCATGTAAATAGTGAAACGCAGTAGTCAGTACAGAAACTCACCGCATCTCTTCGTCCAAATATGTAATTTCTAATTCACCACGAGCTCTTTCAGGTGCCTTAACAGGAATCTGTACACCACAGCAACATCAAACGTGTATTTTAAGTATATTACTTGACAGAAATTCAGAGGAAAACATGCAAATATGATATGATTCATTTGCAGTAAATATTGTGAAAATGCATAATCATAGAATACAGTACTTTTTTTTTTTTTTATATAATCAAATGGATGTGTAAAGGAAAAGGAACCAAAGCAAAACAAGGCCCATCCTCTACCTCCGCTTCAGCATACAAAACGCAAGGAGGCCGAGTGGAGATTAGGATAGAGCTAAAACAGTTACAGTGGGCTGCCCATTGGGCTAACACATGAGCTGCACGCTTTGTTAGCCAGCCTAGGTACTGACCTAGCTGACCAGTCTTGGAACTGGGCAAGAAGGGCTCGAGCATCACAAAGAATAGGATCAATAGCCCAGGGGGGACGTACGCCCTAATCACAAAGTGGAAATAAAACAGAGTCAACATCTCCCTCAAGGATGATATTGCTACATCCTTCTTTGAGAGATTCACACAGACCCAAACATGCAGCCTTAGCTTCTGCAACCTCAGCCGATAATTGGCATTCTCTAGCAGTCCACACAAAGACAAAGTCTCCAGAAGTCTCTAACAACAGCACTAACTACAGAAAATGTAGTTCTAATAGCCACATCAAAGTTAATTTTGAACCAGGGACCTGGAGGCGGGGACCACTTAGCTGGAGAGACTTGCGGAGCTGGGGAGAGGGACTTGGAGTGCTCATCTGCCACTCGCTCAATTTGCAAAAGATTCGCTTTTGGATCAGTTATCAACTTATCAAAGACGACCTTGTTCCTTGTAAACCAAACAAGATCAAGGGCAGTCGCAAACACCAAAAATTTGGATACTACATCTTTGTCAAAATTGAGACCAGCTTCACAAGCATGTTTCGTACTCCAAATGACAAAATAGCTGGATATTAAACTTTACACCATGGTTTTAACAGGACTTTGATACTGAAGCCTCAAGGCCCAAGGAAATGCCTCAACAGTCAACCTTAAATGCTCACACCTTTTAAGTGGGAGTTATAAACGAGGTATGCATGTCATGGATGAAGGCCAAAAAATGATTTGACGCATTTTCCTCATATACGAGTGAATGTAAGATTCTACCTAAAAATAATAATAATCAAACTTTAAAATCATTTCCCTCTTCTTCTGTACAGCTCTACATTGCTGTCGCTCACAATAAGGATTGCCCTCCTAAATGTTGGAGGAAATTGTCTTTAGACAGTTTTCTCTTTCTTAGTTAATTACTTAATTGTAATAAAAAAATGAGGGAGCATGATGCTTGTGCCTTACTCTGTAGACATCGTAACACATCCACACATCCCTTTTCTCCTTTTAAAGCACTGCCCCATACCTACTCATGGAGTAGGCACGTTACATATCAATATTGTATGTATCACTTCGCATATAAAATGAAACATAATGTCAATATATCACGCATTTTATTATATCATATTCATACGATACACACAATAAATGATGAATATGGTACAACATATGCAATGTTGACTATTTCCAGCATTTTTCCACCAGAAACCATTATAAACTTATTTAGAAAGAAATATATATATATATTGCCCTAATTGCATATTAAGATTTTTTATTTTTAAAAAAAACATTTAACAGCATTTTTTTAGTTCCTTTTCGGCATTTTGGCCACTTACAGAAACTTCAATTTTTCTTTATGAAGCTTGAAATTTGAAGCTATTTATTTTTTCTTTTCCAAAATCAAAGGAAGACAGACTACATATAGTGTTTTGAAAATTTTGAAGGTATGTACAGAGCTCACCACTGAAATGCTGGAAATTTTATGACTCCTGCAATCATAAAGTTTCATCTAAAATCTAAAACTATAAGAATCAATGTCATATCTATTCTTTCAAACAAAATTATCTAGTTCAGCTAATGAAATCTAGTCATTTTATGCAAAGATGAAAATTATAAATTTATAATACGCTTCTATCTGGTTCGGGAACATGAAGAAAACAGCAATTTGGGTAGTACCAAAAACTTTTGGGTAAAAGATTATCGAAAGAAACATACCATTTTAGGCATTGATAAATTTTTTTTTTTAAATCAAGGCTGTTCTTTATTATTAAAATTCTAGGGTGCCCTTGTAACTCAACAGATGTTAATTCAGACTCAAGGTAGAAAAAAATACACACCGGATGAAGAAACTATTAATGAACAACTAAAATTAATAAAAGGCATAAATCCTCCAGAGAAAAAATGCTATCTTAAAGTGTAGGACCTGGAAAAATGAATACAAGCCAATACAGACTCTGAATACGATCACATTTTTAAACCTATCCAATAAATAAGTTTAATATAAGAGGAGATTTCAAATTGCACCCTCCTATCAAAAACACGTACAAATTAGAAGGAATAAACATTACCAATGACAAGAACACTTACCAGACCCAAAATTTTGAAGTAATCAAATTTGACAGCCACCTTTCTTGTATTCAGAGGCGTTAGATTTGCTGTAACCTGCAGAACATAGATGTCAACTAGAAAGGCAAATGACAAATGTTGGCGAAACAGCACATTAATGTCAAAGAATAGGATCAATGTCTCACACTCTCACAAAGCAAAAGGCAATATATCAAAAGATTATGATTTATTAAATTAATATGATAATTTTTAAATTCTGTGTCAACATCGGCCTGAAAGAGTTGAAAAATTAAAATAAATAACTAGAGTGACAAGAGGAACTTGTTGAGCCATAAAAAATTAGGCTATATCTATATTAAGTTGATTTTTCCACTTCTGTAATTCTTAGATTCCCATTTCCTTTTTTTAAATACACAATTTAATGATCAAAAACATGATTTAAGTTTCCAATAGGTGACAGAAATATATAGCATTTCCAGTTGGTTTTTATTTTTATTTTTAATTACAGTTGAAGAACAGAGGAGCCATTCTCAAATAATGATGAACAAGGATAGGAAAAAGAGATTGGAGATGCATGTGGCATTGAGAATGGCCGAATGGGTTATGAAAAAGGAGAGAGAGAGAGAGAGAGAGAACTATCAAATATATTTCTTGGACCTTGGTAATTAATCATCAAAATCTGCACAAATAGTGTATATAAATATATATATATATATATATATATATGTAGAGAGAGAGAGAGAAAGGGGCTGAGGGCAAGGGGGCTTAAACTATATATAAAAAAGGCAACTAACTGGGTTCAAATTCATTATTAAGCGTAATCTTAATACTTCAATTGAAAATTGAAGTCCAAAAGAATCTTAAACAGAAGTTAAACACACAATGTAAGAATTACCTGGTTAAAGAATGGCCAAGATTCCATATTTTGGGCCCTAAGTGTATCCAAATTGATTGCTTGGTAATTTGTGCTCGATCTTAGGAATTTGGGTCTCTGCCATGATGTCACTTAATTAGTAATTTCAAACATATAAAAGCAAGAGAAAAAGCAGAAAGGACATACTATAACTTTTATTCGAACTTTTTTTCCTAAATAAACCAGAGGATATAAGCTGAGAAAATAGTTAGTTGAATAATTTACAAAGTTACAGGAAATAAAGAATGTCAGCACTCAAAATTCTCATTAATGACATCAACAGTATTGAAATTGAGGGGAGATTAGTTGACTATCATCAGATATTGCAATGATAGGAAAAACAAAACCAATCAACTTCAATCCTAATAAATTATGACTCAAAATCGTAAATTTTATAAATCTAGATCATGTTTACATGAAGCAAGAGCTTTGTGATTGTTTATGTATATCTGTGGGAAAGGGACGATGCAGGAGGAGCAAAAAGTTGTTTGCAGTGGAGCTTTCCCACAAAAACTGTAAGTATAATAAAATGAAGATGTCGTAGTCCAAACAGTGGTTTCATTGATGCTAAGAAGGTTAAAGGATTAATCATGACCATTATGATGAATATTTTTGTATATTCCTCTTTCTTATAATTTTTCAAACATACAAAAATAAAAGCATAGAATACAGAGAAGGAAAGGTGTTAGATGGTCTCAATAAGTGAGAGTTCCAAGCAATATTCACAATCGAGCTTCCTCCTCAAATTTGCTCTTTTAGAGAGTGAGCAAGTCAGTTAATAGGGCTTGACCAGTGGTCAATGACAGTCAACACTCTACACAATAGTTGGAAATTAACAAAATAAAGTATGATCTGACCATTTTCTTCAATATTCCTATATATATGCAATTATGCACACATATACAATATAGATACACACATATGGTCAATTACTTATTTTCGCTGCAATGCGAAACACTGAAAACAAAGATGCAAGATGAGATCATATTGAGAAATAGAGATAGATTTAACAACCTACTCGAAGTAACAACAAGCATATATCTTAGAAGATAGCAATGTCTCAGCAAAGACCCAAAATATCCATGAAAGCAAAACAAGTAGCACAAATATACTGTACCTGAGTTTGCAAGATTGAACTTGAAGTCGTGTATATAAGCTCCCATTTTCCATTCAGCAAATTCGATTTGAGTGGCTCCCTTATAGGATTAACTGCTTCAAGTTTGCGTGCAATCTAATCAAGAACGGATTCCAAGGAAGGGAGAATGAAAAAAATGAAAATATACAAAATCAAATTCACCCATCCATCTCCTTTTAGATTAGCATGACATATCACTTCACATTTTGTAGCTTGAAGGTTCAATAATGCAAATTTGAGCATTATAAACAATAAAAGCCTGCTCAAAATTGTAAAATAGTCAAGCAGTAATATAATGCACTCTCAAAAAGGGTATATGATGGAGTATGTGGCAGACTTTAAAGAATGTAAACAAAAGAGATAATAGATTATAGATAAGTAGGTAAAGATTGGGAAATCTTTAAAAAATTTATGACTAAAGCAAATATTGAAAGGAAAGGAACACATTTACATATATATATATATATCAAAATGTAAAAAAAAAAAATATACATATATATATATATATATATGTGTGTGTGTGTGGGGGTGTGTGTGTGTGTGTAAAATAATTTTAAGAATTCAATTAGAAAATCTCCACAAAGTTAAAGAGAGATTTTGGAAAGAATACAGAAAAATGCAAGTCCCTACATTTGACTACCCAAGATACCGGGTATTGGCTTTTTAGACCTCACTCATTGTTGAGTCAAAGTAGCAAATGCAAGAATCTTGAGTTCACAACTATCTCAAGATTAAGATTAGTCTGCACACAGCGATTATGAGATTATCACCAATGAAGACAGTGTTTTATATGGTGCAATACTCATAATTCCTCTTGCATATAATGTACTAGCATATTGACCCAGAGTCTTCCACTTTGGTGATTAAGAATCACATTCTATCTTATAGAGGTCAATAGGCTACAGCCTTTACTATGACACGATACCAGTCTTGTTACAGGCTGTGGTAAGTTTTAAGTCACGAGGTAATTGTGATTTAATTCGCAGTGTGTAAATATCATTTACACATTTAAATCACATTCAATGAGACTTATGGGCATTATCCATTTCATGAATAAAAGTAATATGTTCACAACATGGAAATTAAATAATTAATTTAATCCCATTTAATGAATACTGAGAAACAACAAAAATAACAGTTTTGAAGGCATACATCCCAACAGAAGATACAGCCTGAAACGGAAAGTTTTATGGGGCAGTGGAGAATTCATCCACAATTTTGGTTGAGGGGGGACATCAGTTGCAAATTGGAACCTCCTTTGTCCAATACTTGGAAGACATAAACTGATGGTGCTCTAAGTGATGCTAGACGAGGCTTGGGAGGCCTTATGACAGATTATCAAGGTCAAGTTTTGAAAGCTTTGTCATTGGCTGAGAACCCTAGATATGGGGTGTACCATGAGCTTGCTGCAATGGAACTGGGGCTCAGACTTGCTAAAGATATGCAACTTAATTTAGTAATCCCAAAAATAAAAAATTTCCTTGGAGGCATAAGAGGGTTGTGCACAATATTCTTAGCGTAGCTACATGGTTCCACACGGCCACACGGGCACATTTAGTCAAGTATACAGAGAAACTGATAATAACTAGGCTTGCCCATTGGGCGAAATTGCAGGATCATGTTTTTATGAGGAAAAAACAACAATAAAGAAATCAAATAAAAAATAGTAAAAACAAAGAGAAACAATTAATATCCAACCTGATCAACTGTTTGCTGATCTTCAGGAGTGGCGTCAGCGCCCCTATCGAGCGGCGCGATGGCCTCAAGAAGCTCTTCCTTGAGAGTCTTAGCATCTTTACCCTTTTTCAAGAAAGCAGGAAAGAAGGAGACCCTTGTTCTCCATTTGTCAGAGGCTGACTCTGAGGGGTGTGAGAGTTTGTGGGTGTTTTGGTTGGTGGGTTTGGGTGGGAAAGGGAGGGCGGTGGTGAGTGAAGAGTGAGAATGGAGGAGCCTGGGGAATAGTAAGTGTGTGGATGATTGAGTGGTGATGAGAGCTGAAGGAGGAGGAGAGGATAAGGCCATGGAGATGATGAGGTGTGGGTGGAGTTTCTGTGTGAAGACTGACAGTGTTTATGGAGGTTGGTTTGGAAAGCGGTTATTAGAATTTTAGATGGCTAATAACAATTCCAAATCTTAATATGTGCACGTGAGATGCATGGCTTGTAAGCCAAGGTCCGGCCAGGGATTTTTTTAAAAAAAAAAAAAATTAAAATAATAATAATAATACTCCCTCTGTCCTACAAAGATAAGCCAAGTTTAATAAAACACGCAGTTTAAAAAAAGCCATACTTGCATTGACTTGTCATTTATTAAACCCCATCTTTCTAAAAGTATCATCTCTTATTTGGTATTAGGTTTTGTATTAAAAGTAATTATTGAAATAATAAATAGTAGCATAAAAAAGTTAAAAAAAAATTTATGATTTGACTTTTCAAAATTGACAAACATTTTGAGGCAAAAAAAAAAAAAAAAAAGTAGCAAAAATAGTCTATCCTTGTGGGATGGAAGGAGTAATAATAATAATTTGGCAATGACTCAAACCAATTAATTCTTCTCGACATGGTTCAACAAAAGTTTTAAAGGGCGGCTATTGCAACCCTTGAGTTTATTTGTAAATCTCACTATGTTTGAACCCCCCCCATATTTTCATATGTACACCCCACGACATTCACAAAATACCCCCAACTCATGCCATTTTGATTTTCATATACCACCGCAACCCTAACCGTTTTATGTCAAAGTGTTTTCTCCTACAAAATAACCTAATTTTTTGAACATTCAATTTTGAGGATTTACAAATGAGTTTCCATTTTCTTGTCTGTCTTTCTTTAAAATAAGTACAAAAAAAATAATGAAAAATCCTCATTCTTGCACTGTTCGGCATACCAGAGTCGAACAATCCATGAATGTTCGACCACAAGAAACCAAACAAACCAAAAATGTTCTATCATAAGCAACCGAACAAAATTGTTTTGTTCAGTCTTATATAGCCAAACATTTTTGTTTTGTTCGACTGTCACTAATCGAATATATTAATATTGTTTAGATTTTTAGTGCCGAACAATAATGATTATGGAGGAAAAAAAAAACGATAAAACTCTACTTTTAACACGAAAATACGTAGCTGGTCACTGCTAACATCATCCCAAACATCTCTTTTCTTGTCCATTGTTCACACACAACGTTAAAGACACTTGAATGGAGTTTTTATTTCATTTGTGCTTAAGGAGTGATTAAGGGAAAACGATGGATGGAGAAGCTATGTTTGCTTGATGATGGTGTATTATGTTGAGTTTGATGGGGGTAGAAAGGGAGATGAATTTATGTTTGTAGTTGTAATGTCCTTAATAGTAAAATTGTCAAAAGGGTACAAAAAGAATATTTCTTTTTATTAAAACTAGTTATAGCACATGTGCGTTGCACGTGAATACTAATTATGTAAAATAAATAAATAAATGCATGAATATTTTACTCCCCCCTAAAAGAGAATCATGAATATTAAGTTTATAAACATACTAAAAATATATAAATATAATCTACCTATTTATGTGATGCCCATCTAAAAACTTTTAAAATCAAGACCCAACAAACATTAAAACCGGAACTTTTAATTCTCATTTGAATAGAAGTATAACTAAACAAGCATCTCTGTATAGCTAATCATGATACATTTGTGGTAAGCTTGTACTAGTTGGGCTCCACTTCCACTTGTGTAAATCAAAAGGCCAAGGAACGTCATTATTTCTAAAAAGTTGTACTTATCAAAGTAAATATCCATGTGAATTTGAGTTTCTAACATTTCAAATGTCCTCAATTTGTTTTTGTTTTTGTTTTTTGTATTGCACCCTCTTTTTTGTTTTGTTTTTTCGTCTTTCTAAGAAGACAATGGAATTGCATCATTATTGTATGTAGTGTATAGAATAGAGATGACATGCTTATACTATAAGTAAACTTGGAGATAATCTAAGAATATCATCCATTAATACAATACATCTATATAAACAAATCTAAACATAATATAGGAATAACAAAAATCTAAACATAATATAGGAATAACAAATTTAACAAACACTTTGCTGTTAAAGTAATAATTGAATGAATAGTTATACCAAATCTGTTCTAGAAATTTAAATTGAAGAGTAATGAGATTAACTAATAACGTTAGTACCAAGGAATTTAATAGTAAAGAGAATTAACAAAAAAAAAAAAAAAAAGAAGAAGAAAATAATGCTTGCCTTCTTGATTTTCAGAAGAATAAAACACTTGCAAATTAAAGCACCAAATTAAACTTACAAACATCACATAACATTTGTCCAAGAAAACCAAAGTTTCTTCAATCATTCACCTTTGACCTGGACTAATAAATCCTAAAGCACCATATTGGGTAGTCGTCTCCCAATATAAAGTGTCCTTGAAAACCCACATACTCTTCATTCTATTTTTTGGTTTGATGATCAGGGTCTCCGCCCAGCTTGCGCACACCTCAACTAAATCCCTCCCGGGCAATCTAACATATTCTTCATTCACGTTTGAAACTTCACTTCTCAACCACTTTACAATGGTGAAAATCCTCCTTGAATTGTAAAAAACCATAACAAAGCCACAAACACACTTTTAAAAAGCGAAAACCTATTGGGAAAATAAGCAAATCTTTCCATGAAAACATGACTTGCTAGGAGAAAACCATAGGGTGCAGCCGCTTTAATTAAGTTGGAACATATCCCCTTTTTTTTTTGGGTCATCCTCTTTATATGGCAAAATAGTAAGAGATAAATTGTAGAAGTTCTATGCTGATAATAATTCCTCTAATGAGAAAACTCTATGTTGAAAAAAAAAATTACAAATTGGTTAGAATTAATTTGAATTTTTTTTAGAAAAAAGTGTAATGTTGTCATTATAATATTAAGTAAGGGTGTAATGGTCCTTTTTATATAGTAAAATAGTAAGAGATAAATTGTAGAAGTTCTATGCTGATAACAATTCCTCTAATAAGAAAACTCTACGTTGAAAAAAAAAATTTATAAATTGGTTACAATTAATTTGAAATTTTTTAAAGAAAAAAGTGTAATATTGTCATTATAATATTAAGGGTGTAATGGTTAACAAAAGTTTTTTTGAGATACAGACTTTTATAGGTAGTATAAACATGGGTTGACAAATAAACTCAAGGGGTTGCAATAGGCACAAAGTTTTATTAGGAAAGTGGGACCCAAAAGTTGAGTGGTTTTTTGGACTCTTTGGACCTGTTTGAGATTTTCAAAATGTGGTCAAATTAGGTCTCACCCTTGTTTAGTACTAGCGGTGTAATATGGACTAGCTTTGGCTGCCCTTCATGTGGGCCAGGTTGAGTTGGGCCTAGTCAGGTTTTAATATTATTTGGGTTGGGCTTGGACTAGGCCGGTCTCAGGCTTATGTTGGCGTTAAACTAGGCCAAATTCTTCTTTATGGTTTTTTCATTAAATAACATTTAAGCTTTATAAAGTTTATATAGGTAAAATTTTTATGAATTATAAAACCATTTGCAAACATTATATCAATATTTAAATGATTTAACAATCTTGATAATTTATAAGAAGACATTTTGCAAATAGATCATTGGTTAAAATATATCATTCTACTAATTGATAAATGATTTAATAATCTTTATAATTTATAAGAATACATTTGCAAATAGATCATTGGCTAAAATATATCATTCTACTAATTGAGAAAAAAAAAAATGGAAGACATAAATATAATCATTGGATGTTGTTTCTTGTATGTTTGTTGTATTTGTAAATTTTGTTTAATTAGTTTTTAATTTCATGTGAATCTAAGGATAAATATAACTCATATGATAATAGTATATGATTTAATATAAAAGGGGTTAACTTCAGGTTGGGCCTTAGGCTAGACCATTAGGCTAGGCTTCAGTTTAGGCTAAGTTACAAATCCCAAATTTAAGCTTGCCCATCTTATTTATCGGGTTAGGGTTGGATTGGTCCTAAATGAGATTCAGAGAATTTAACCCAAAATTTTCGGCCTAGGTCTAGGCTAGGGGGCCAATTTTACACCCCTACTTAGGTTATTTGGAAACCAACAAAAAATAGGCTTAAACTTACACGCCTTTTTAGGTTAATTATTAAGACAAGGTTGAACATCCGTACAAGAGGAGAGAGGTTACCAAAAAATTTCAACATCAAACTAATTAGCTTTATTCGCAGCTACTTGGATTACCATGTTTGCTAGACAAGCCCATAGATCAATCAGTTTTACTTAATCAAAATGAATATATTTTAATTGTTTGATCGAATATAATTTAGTAGAATGATAATAAGATTCTATGGGTCTTAACCTTGTCTTAGCTGTCATGACCCAAATATAATAAGCCATGATCAATTATAAGAAAACCCATTTAATTAGAGAAAATCATTTAAAAATCATGTGGATGACACATCTTAGAAAACTGTTAATTTAATAAAAATTTCGGCATGACCTATTCGTAAATGGGACATACCATGATAAAACCTGTTTAAAATAATCATAAAATATTATGTCATCCATTCTTGGTATCATCACATCTAAATAAACCATATAAAGAGACATACAATAATAAAATATTGCAAACATTAGGTTATTACATGTTTAATGCCTTTGGGCCGAATAAAAGTATTTAAATATTACAAAACCATAATATTAATTATCTGAGTTCATAAGAATTGTCCAAAAATAAGCTAGCATCTTAAACCATGCTAAAACCTAGCTAATCACCTTAAGTTGATGCCTCCTCAGTTATATAATCATCTGAAAAAGTTTTATAAAAATAGGGGTGAGTATAAAATTCAGCAGATATAAATTTCATATAAAAATAACCCAAGTATGATAATATAACCAAAGTAAATCATACCTAAATACAATAAAATCCATATAATGCCATAAATGTTATGCAACTCATGTCCATTTAATTAATTTCATAATTACCAACTACTCCCGCAAGAGTTTTCGTGTGGAAACGGAGGATTTAAACCCAACCTCCAAAAGAATAATACAGCTTTCATCCTTACCTGGGACCGCAAGTCGTCTCAATTTAGGAGCACATTGAAATATCATTTTTTTTAGGACCGCGAACACCTCAGGACCAAAGGAATGGAAAACATAACCAAGTCCCTTGACCGCAAGTAGTCCATATTACTGACCCCTTTCAATACTTTTACCAAGTATTTAATTAATTCTATTTCATACATTATTATGTCAATAAACGCCATGGAAATACATATAAATCCCAATGCATGTCAATATATTTAGAAATCAACGATATATAATTATTCTATAATTATATAACATGTTGTGCTATGTAAAATATGTAAAATATAGACCAACAATAATTTACAGAGCATGTACATTCAAAATAAACTAAAATACAATATATATATATATAAACCTCCATACTCCCAAATGTAATATTCCTAACATAGGGTTATGTAAACTAGACTCCTCGGTACGTGCATTACAAAATACACATAATAATATACCCAAAAATCATGTAAAATCATGAATAACACAAATATCCATTTATATTCAACATATATGGGCTTACATACTAACCCATTATCATCCCTAAGGTTAAATTTCATGAAAATTACACCTACCTTAAGTATGATAGGTCAAATGTAGAGAAAATGTGTTGGGATGGTTGAATCCAAGCCTAGAGTGCAAGAATTAGCTCCCACCTCCGCAAATCACGCTCCAAACTTCACTAAGCATGTGTGGAATGAAGAAACAAGCCCTATGAATGCTATCCCAAGCGTCAATGTGTGGTGAGAGAATCAAAATCCTAGTATGCAAACCAAAAACCATACTTTTTCTCTTTAAACACTCCCTTCTCTCTTCTTTCTCTGTCTCTCTCTATTTCTCTCTCTCTCTCTAGCTCTCTTGCATGTAAATTACTAGATCTGATCTCATAGAGTCGAGTTGAGGGTGTTTAGTAAGGTAGGAGGGGCACATGCGTTATTTGATGCTTTAAAGAAAAATGCTAAAAAACACACCCCGATCGATCGGCCTCAGGCATAGAACTTAAGAGTAGCTCTAGATACTACCTAATTCGGAGACACCCCAATCAATCGGCCTCAAACCCCGATCGAACGGCTTTTGCCAAATTTGCCCAATAATGAAAGGAAATGTGCATAAAAACTATTCATGCTCATCTATCATGCATATGATGCAAAATAACAATAAACCACATGTCATGCATTATAAATATCATCATAAATCTCCCGTGTAATGCACATACATGTTATAATTCGGCAAATCATTAACTAATGATGTAATTAAACTAATTTAATGGTATGGGTATTACATTAGCCTTATTATACTTGTGATTAATTGAGTCCTAGTTGGATTTTGAAACTTTAAGTTATTAGTGGTCACTCACCCACCTATATATTTTATCATACTTTGTAGAATCCTATCACTATAAAATATGAAGGAAAGGATGAATTTATTTTAATTGTTTAATTGAATATAATTTAGTAGAATGAGAATAAGATTCTATGTGTCATAACTTTGTCTTAGCCCTATTAGCCTTGTGATTAATTGAGTTTTAGTTGGATTTTGAAAGTTTAAGTTATTGGTGGTTACTCACCCACCTATATATTTTATCGTATTTGTAAAATCCTATCACTGTAAAATATAAATGAAAGGTGTATTACCAAGATCGTTAGGTTCTTTATTCTCATAGTGGAAAGATCTGAATTACAATGGTTATGCTTCTAGCTATTACCAGTATGTTTTGATCATTTATTTATTTGTGATCTAAAATGCCATAGTATGGATCTAATCTACACAAGTTTAACTTCCGCTTAATTTATATTATTATTTGATTTTTCTTACATGAGCTATCTGGCTTAAATTTTTATATATGGTTTTTGTGATGATAGATTATTTACAAAATAATATTTAATGAGTTTCTTGGAGTATATTGATACCATACTAATTTTTAGCGTCATGTTAACTTTTGCAAAAATCATTTGAAGTTTTTGGTTCCTTCACATTTAAGTTTTAATTAATATGTCCATTTTCAATGAAACTTGTATTTTTGAAATCTACTCCATTAGATCTTTGAAACAATTCGTATCCATGGGGTTGGATACCTAATCTCGTGCATTTGCATCTCCTACAAGCTGAAATTAGCAAAGCAGGTTGAGTTTGAATGAGTCAAGTCACGAGAGGGCTACTAACGAAGTTAACCTTTGGAGGATTGTAACAAAAGCCATTTAAGTTGTAGAAGAGAGAACCCTTCTTTCTTTCTCTAATTGTTTCATTTTAGAGCAGAGTATTTTTGTTAAAACTAGACCGAAGAGGCACATGCGAGGCACGTGCCCGATGTATTTGCAGAGGTAGCTATTAAGATTTATTTTCATGAGGAGTTGTTTTTTTCTTCTTTTTTTTTTGGGAAAATTACAGATTGCCCCCCTCATCTTTGAGCGGAAATCACTTTCCACCCCTCATTTTTAAAATCGGACAAATTACTCCTTGAAATTTCAAAAATGTTATTTGAACTTACGCCGTTAACGGAATCCATGAAATTACATCCTTACCCTCACATTATTTTACACAAACAAATTCAAATTGGATGAAGCTTCTCAAGGAAGCTTCTGGATTCTTACATGGAGAGCCGATCGGAGTACTCCCACAGAAATCTCGCCGGAGTTGCAACGGCAACTCGTCACCTCCAAACCCTAACACCACCCAACCCTGAAACCCAAACCACCGCCGCCGTCGTCACCACGTCCTCTTCTCCGGCACCTCTGTTGACCTTCATGGGTCCTCTTCCTCGACAAGCACACTTGCCCATGGTGTAATAGATCCAAGAAGAAAAGGGAAAAACAAAAGTCGCCGACAGGGGTCTAGACAGTAAAGAATTGCCGATAGGGGTTTTCGACAGCAAAGAATTGCCAGAAAAACCCGACGGTAGGGAGTCGATTAGACGGCGACAAACTTGGCTTCTTAAAGTGCGATTGGTGGGAGAAGCTCGCACGATGGTGGACTCAACGGCGGTAGCTTAGAGGCGGTGGAGCTGGGTTTGATGCAAAAGGGGGTTTTGGTTCGCTGATTTGGGTTTTGGGTTTGATGAAAATGGGGTGTGGCAGAGTGAATGGGTGTTGGGGGTTCGACGGCGAGGAGTGGTGGTGGGGAAGCCGGTGGGTCAACGCCTCACCGGCGCGGCTGCTAGCCCATCGCTGCTGGGGGTTTTGGTTCGCTGATTTGGGTTTTGGGTTTGATGAAAATGGGGTCTTGGTCAAATGAGGAAGGGATTTAGGTGGCAGAGTGAATGGGTGTTGGGGGTTCGACGGCGAGGAGTGGTGGTGGGGAAGGCGGTGGGTCAACGCCTCGCCGGCGCGGCTGCTAGCCCATCGCTGCTGGGGGTTTTGGTTCGCTGATTTGGGTTTTGGGTTTGATGAAAATGGGGTCTTGGTCAAATGAGGAAGGGATTTAGGTGGCAGAGTGAATGGGTGTTGGGGGTTCGACGGCGAGGAGTGGTGGTGGGGAAGGCAGTGGGTCAACGCCTCGCCGGCGCGGCTGCTAGCCCTTCGCTGCTGCTTCTTCCTTCATGCTTCAATTTTTTTTTTTTTCCATTTTTGTTTTTGTTGTTTTCTGAGATCTATTACCTCTATAGTTGTGGTATGCTGGTGTGAAGGGGGAAGGGGGTGGCATTGGGAGATGGTGAGGGCTGAAACACGGTGCGGCAGAGATGGTGGGTGGCATTGGGGTTTTGGTAGGGGCTGAAACAGGTGTCGGTGGTGGTGGGTTCTGGGTTTGGTTTTGGTGTGCTGGTGTGAGAGGGGTG
Source organism: Liquidambar formosana (assembly GCA_039720395.1). Lineage (NCBI taxonomy): Eukaryota > Viridiplantae > Streptophyta > Magnoliopsida > Saxifragales > Altingiaceae > Liquidambar > Liquidambar formosana. The sequence continues at coordinate 13,572,664 of CM077823.1, read as the reverse complement.
GCATTGGAAGATAATGGGGGAGGCGGTGTGGCAGGGATGGTTTCATCGGAGAAGGAGCCGGAGTTGGGGTTTTGGTGGGGGTTGAACAGGTGACGGCGGCGATGGGTAATGATAAGGGTATTTTGGTCTTATTCGTGAAGTATGTTGGTCACGTGCATTGCACGTGACTTTTTCTATTAAAATCATAACGTCCGTTAGACGGAAGGGTGTAAAGTGAATATTTTTAAAACTTTAAGGGGTTATTTGTCCGATTTTAAAGATGAGGGGTGAAAAGTGATTTCCGTTAAAAGATGAGGGGGGCAATCTGTAATTTTCCTTTTTTTTTTTTTTGTATTGTTCTTGTATATATTTGTGATAATGGTTCCATGCACTATGAAGTTCTCTGGCATGCTAACTTGGTTTCATCGCTACTTCTATTGGGTTCCATTTCGTCCTATTAAAAACTTTATTACTTCAATAAGAATGGAGTTGTGATACAGGTTAAGTACCTCGATAGTCGTCGATCTCATTATCCCAACACTTTAATGTTCTATCACTACTGTGGCTACAAATTTGATAAAATATACAATGTAACTATTAGTTTTTTTGCTTTCAATGCACAAAGATAAAGTTTTATTATTAGTGATCATGATACTATATAAAATATACAAATCCATAATACCCTCGCAAGAAAGCATGCAAGCACATACATCCTATCTATCTTAATAAATTCTCGCGAAAGATAGAGTAGCCAACATTTATAAATAATCAAGAAAAAAAAAATGACGCCCAACAACATCCCTGTATAATAAAATAAAAAAAATAAAAAACATAGTATATTATAAAAAACCACCGAAAGCAAAATCAGCTAAATAAAAGAAAGAATGTTTGACAACCTGATTTTATATCTGGGCATGATTTTTGAACATGGACATGTAATAGATCAAGATTGGTAAAATTTTGCCTATCTTCCCTGCCACAACTTTTATAAATCGATTGCTTTAAAGTTTTCTCTAAGAGGAAGAATAATGAAAGTGATAGCATGGACCTATTCAGAAATTAGACGACCAAATTGGCCAAATCATAATAATGAGGAAGGAGCAAACCTAGAACAAGTTATAACTTCCAATAGTTCCCTAGGCAGATAACAAAATATGCATCATATAAAGTTCCTAAAATAAGTACAAAAGGATGTTGTAGTGTGCAATACTTATGCACTACTACAGTATGCTTCGTATAAAGTAACTAAAATAAGTACAAAACGAACATGCAGTGTACAAAACTGATGCACTACTGGATGAAGCTTATGTTGAGAGGGTAATCTATCTAGTAGTATATTAGTTTTGGATTTAAAAGATCGTTCATTAGTTCTTATGTGAACAAAGTAAGGGAACAAGTTATGTTGTTCTGAGTGCGTTCCCTTTAGTTGTACAGCAGGATTCAGTTTCAAAATAACAAAAAGCAAAAAGTGTAGTTCAAAGATCCAACATAAGTGTGTGGATCAGTACATTATAAGGCTGTTTTGAGATGAGAATTTTAAGTGCACGAAGCATTTTGCAAGGTATCTGGAGAACTGTGGACTTGGACAGGATTGAGGGATTCTTCGGTGCTCTTTTCTTTCCCATTGTTGTAGACAACAGCAGAAGGTGGTGCCTTTGTAAAGTGGAAATGTTCTTGCTCAACCTTTGGAATAGGTGATCCATCTTGGCAGGGGGAGTCCTTCTTGTCTTGTTTTGTGGGACTACCTATCTTCTTGGTGGCTTCTTCAAGTTGCGGCACCTCTAAGAATGGTATGATTTCCGAGTGATGGATGTTGTACTTCTTCACCATTGGCCCTTGGTACCTTCGTTGGCAAGCATGAATTTTCAGCAAGTATTAGTTTTTAAGAGCCAATTGAGAAGTTCTTTCAATGAAGATGGGAGCAAGCTGATAATCAAATAGTTAAGTGTTAGAACATTGGCATTTGTTTAATTTAAATAATCAAACATTGTCTAAAAGAAAAGAAATTAAGAAAAGGTACATAGAATATGAAATCTATTATTTGTGCAATATGAATGAAGTTTGTAGCTAGGAATTATTAAAAATGTAGGGGAAAATATATATAAAAAGTTTGCAATAGAAAATTACAAGGAAGACAAAATTACTTGAGTAATAAAAGCTAGGAAGGTACAGGGCTGGACATGACTTTTTGGAGGCCCTAAGTGAACTCAAAAATTGAGGCCCCTTATATTTATTCACACACCAAAAAAAAAAAATTTCTACGTACTCAAATTTTTTTTTTCCTAGTATCAACTTAAAGTTTTCTTGCCTATATAGTTACTAATATTTGCTTATATAAATGAAGGTAACAAAAAATCATTACAAGAACTTCAAAAGCTATAATTCATACTTCTTGTTTCATAACATAACAAAATTCATTGTTACAATAAGAAAAATACACAAAACAAAATCTAAAGTTATAATACCAAAAAACAAAAAACCCAATGCATTGAAGTATCACTTAAATATTACTCTTCTTGTATTTTGAGTAGCAAAATTACTAATCTATTGGGAATCTAACTAGAGAGGAAAAACTACAAAGGCGGAATTAAAATTTTCCTACGATTCCCAAACCCATGAATCCGATTATGCATAATACAAAAACATAAACCCTAACTACCAAGAGAGTTGGGATTACTTACAGTTGATTAATGTTTTCTCCTTTATGCTCCAAGCTTTGTCTTCTCCTTTTTGCTCCAAGCTTTGTCTTCGGACAGCGGTGAATGAGCAGCCCAAGTGTGCTGCCTCCAACGGTATCCACACCTAGCTAGAGCTTGTTGTCCTTTCCTTCTTCTTCCTTATGGTTGCTAGAAGTGGAGAAGAGGGAGAGAAAGAGAGGGAGAGCTGTAATTTTTCCAGCTAGCCCTTGGGAGAATGATTGTCTTATTATGTCATCCCCACATAATGGGCATTATATAGCCCATTAATAGGGCCGGCCATAGGGGGATTCCTAACCCTAGTGGAATTTGTGTAATTACTCTTAATTACACAATTGGCCCACTAGTTTGTATCAAATACAAATTAGCCCCTTAAAGAATTTTTCTTTAATCACTTATACCCTTTCTCTCATAGACAATCAAGCTTTCTTAGCATGATCAGTGTGTGACCCATTGGGTTCACATCATCAAGTAGTAGGAATAGCACATGTTGTGCACAATGGAACACTTTCCATTAAAGGGTCTAATTGAAACTCCTTTCAATTCCCTAATTGATTATAACTCATTTATATCAATTAGGGCTTCTACTAACCATGAGTAACACCTAGCATATGGCTCATGGTGTGGTCCTTAATGAGGTGAATTGTCATTTACAAAGAACCCTTCTGTTATAGTTTACAGGTTACAATTCCATCCTTCCATCAACACAATGTCTCCAATTGAACTAATAGGACATGGAAGTCTGTCAAGTCCCTAGTTCAATTACTTTATACTCATTCATTAATATCAACTCAATGATGAACTTATGGAAACTCCTTTCCATATTTATTCTACCATGAGCCCATGGATTTAATGAGTTATATTCAATGAATACTATATGAGACATTCACTCCCTTTTTCCTGAGAGTGATGGATTCCTTGTTGATCACTCACATGCCTTCACACACATAGCAGAAGGGCCAATGAACACCCTTACAGACCCCTGAATAGGATCTGCACTTAGTGTTATCAAACTTCTACAGTTACATGCATAAGACAACCATGGTGTCTTAGGTCTAAGGATTATTTGTACCACTATAACAATGAGAAACTGATTGACAGGCAGGTTAAAACTCCATTCAGTTTATCTCATATCTTTGGTCACACTCAGTGTACCTATTCTTATAATAGGCACCCACTTGTTGGTTGTAGTGTCTCCACACAAATAGCTTGAGACTAGCTATCCTTCTATAGAATCAACCTAACAAGTGCTAGTCCTATGGTTCATTATTGTCCATCATAGTGAACCTTCAACTAGGAATGATTTAGGAGTTTAGTACAGAGATATATCTATAGTCTCAAAATTACAACCCTTTGTAATTTCATATTCTCAACTCTAACTCCATGGACATATTATGTAAATATAAATGATGCATATAAACATAATAGAATAAGCCCTTTTATTAAATCAATAATAAATGTGACATATATAAATGAAATCAATTGATTATTTCTAATCCCTAAACAATCATCTCTATGATTGGCTCTAGGGCATAATCCTAACATAATCAAGCTTGTACAATCAGGTTCTTTTAGCATATCCTTTTCAATGGACAACATAGCTAACCCAGACAATCGTTTTTGTGACATGGTTGACCGAAGGTAAGATTTAATCAACTTCAACTTTGAAAAGCTTCTTTCTGCAGAGGCAACTGTAACTAGTATGGTTAACAATATTCTATAAGCAATCCACGCATTTGGGAAACAACCATCCATTACTTTCAAATGATTAAGTACTTCAATTGGCCTTTTTATTTCTTTTGGTAAACCTTCTTTCAAGACCTTCAATTCTAAATATAAACCATTCCCATTAATATCAGAAATCTCATTATGTTTCAATACTTCTTCAAGCTTGATATAAGAAGTTTTTAAACATTTATCATTGTTGGAATTTAACTTCTTCAAATCAAACAAAAACCCAAAGGTTACTTCATATTCATTAAATTGTTCAAATCTAGTCTTAAGTGAGGAAAGAGCTTGATCTATTATATATATGAAGTAATTAACTCGAAATGATTCTTTAGCTGATTGTGTTAACTCTTCACTAGCATTCTCATTAAACTGTTTCTTTCTTTGAATGGCCCATTTTTTTGGAAATACAGGTGTCGCTACCCCAAAAAAAAAACATTTAAGGGAAAAGGGATTTCCTTTGAGTTTGAGATGACCCCGGGTGGTCCATTCTGTGCTGGGTGTGTGTTGAGTTCATTTCAAGGGCGCCTTGCCCAGCCTAGGCAAACAAGCATATCTAAAATAATCGAGGCTATGGAGTCACCACCAATCAGGGGGTTTGAGGATGTGACTGGGCATCCTAAGGTTAATCAGAAGGTAGGGTTGTCTGAGATCCCAAAATAAGTCCATTTAAGGGCTTATCATCAATAGGCCCATTTGAAGGTCTACTGGAAAATTTGAATGACTCCTAGTGGTCTGTGAAACTAAAGATTGAGGGTAAAAGGGTTTGGTTATGAGTGGGGAAGGTGTGAGGCACCCCACATCGCCCGTTGGAATCCAACAGTTTCCAACGGTTTCCGATTTCAACGATGTTTCTGATTAAAATCCCATTTGGTATTGTTGATTTCCTATACGAATGATTTGACATAGAATACCCTTTTGAAGGGTGGTGAATTCTGTCATTTTAAAATAGAGATCCTTAAAGGCATTGCAACAAAGTCTTTGGAAAGTATTGATATTTGGAAAAGTATGCCTTAAGGTTGTGAATGAAAATTATTTGAAAAGACCACAAATTCGCCTTCCTTCTCTTGGGTATCTTAGGTCGAATTGATTAACTCTAAAGTATCCCTATCTTGTAGTGGTAAAATCAATCCTTTATGAAAGGATGGAAATGGAAATGATGTGAGTCCATTTTTAAAGAATTAATATCAAGTGCGAACCTCTTTTGGGATCCGGAGAAAGCTCGAGACTTTTTGAAGTCAAGGAATGGGTGAAGAAAAAGGATGCTTTTTGAAAGCTATTGAAATGAAGAGCATGTTCACTTTTGAAGGGTAAAGATTGCCTTTTGAAGATAGGGGTTCCTTTTAAAGGAAGAAAATGCATTTGATTTGAGGAGAGGACACCTTTTGAAGTGTAAAGGAATCTGGCTTAAATAAAGTGAAAGTGAAACTTTATAATTCTCAATCCATACTAGAAAGGGGATCCTACATGAAATGATGGTTTTGGAAAATTGACTTGATTAAGATAATGTTTGTGGGAAGAGGGCATGCGCCTTTTTAATGAAAAGAATTATCCGAGTTATTTTTGGAATGAACTCGTCAATTAAAATGATGTGTGTATCAATAGATTGCTTGATGGCAAGAGGTTCTTTTTTGAATCAAAATCTTTATTTGATAAAGATGGTGATGTTGTAAAAAATGATTGATAGGAAGATGGTCCCACGCAGGTATGAATCTTTCGGCAGGGATTTGAGATGTAAAAAATCACTTTCAATTTAAAAGACTCTTTGAAAAGGTATTTGGAGCTTTTGAAGCTTAAAGATGGTTTAGGAGGAATTTGAATCCAATCTTGGTGCGCACTTGAATTAATTGAATAAAAATGCAATCAATTAAATCTCCTAAGGATTGAGATTTTACTACGTGACATAGGGACACACAGGAGTTCCTGAATTAGGGGTAAGGCGATTCATTGGAATCTGGCGAGTCAATTGATTAAGTCCATTTGATAGTGATAAGCTATTATGCTATGGATGAGTTTTTAAGCATCTGATGCTGTAAAATTTTTATCCATAGCATGATAGATTATCTCAAGTCTTTAGTTGAATCTTATTCACATGGGAATAGAATTGAAATATCAACATAGCATGAAATTTCAAGATGAACATATCAAGATGTCAAAAGACATATAAACATAATTAACCTTGGCAAGGTTTGGAATTCATGAATGTGATGTTTATTGCTTTATAAAGCACAAGTATATGTACATAAAATAAAAAGGGTCAAGTGACCACAAAATAAAAAGTGTTCAAACATTAGGGCAAAGGGTTGCAACGACCACAACCCGGAGGGTAGCGAAAAGCCATAGCCTCTAAATAAAGCGGTAAATAAAGCTAGAACTGTGCAAGCGAAGGGGCAAAGGGTTGCAACGATCACAACCTGGAAGGTAGCAAAAAGCCATAACCTCTAAATAAAGAAAATGAAAAATGAGAACAATCATTTTGAATGAATTTGTCTAAGTACTTGTATTTGTTCATTTATCCAAGCATGGGGATATTCAATTAAGTCCAATAAGCTCTGTAGCAAAAGGGGATTTTTATGTTCAAGTTGATTATGATTACCAACAAGGAAACAAGAAACGGTTAGTATAAACAATATGCATGCATGCATGAACCTAACCTTGCCAAATTTGATTTTGTTTAAACATCATCTCAACCTTTTGATATGCTTAAATTTTCATTTCACACATCACAAATGCAAGCTCATATGCAATAAAAGGAAATGAAAAATGGGTGCTAGTGTCACACCCCATTTTTGTCACCTTAGCTAGGACATATAATTTCATGTAGGATTTTGAGTCCTTTTTGAGTCTAGTCTTTTGCATTGAGTTTCTATGGCATTGAATATCATGTGTATGAATTTTGAAGTGATTTGGAGTTCATCTCAATGGTCAATAAGAACTTTTGCGACTTAAAGGGCATAACCGTCTTTTAAGCCGTATATTTTCCATTTGACTTTGGAATGGATCCCGAGTCATTCCCATGAGTTCATATGGTTATATAGAGTCTATATATAGGTTCAATTTCATGAATTAATGGTTTAAGATCAATTTGGCTCGTAATGGTTCGGGTTGGCTAAAAGACCCTTTCTTGGTTTGCTCAAATTGACTCATAAGACCCAATCAATTTTCTCTCATTTAACTTCAATTGGGCTTTATTTATGTCCTAAACATGTTTAGAAAGATCGATTTTCGATTAGGAAAGCATTCGGTTTGACCTCGTGTACAAACCCAGCTTAGCGACGGTGAAGCACCATGGTTAACCACCTTTGTAAAACCTAACCATGCACCCATGGTTGAGGATTTTTGTCCTAAAATGCCTAAAAATGTGTTCCCCTTCGAAACACGGTCGTTTTGGCTTTTATTTCGTCAAAATCGGACTTAATTTGAAGATTTTAGGACTTTTACAACAAGTGGGAGTCAAAAGCGGAGCCAAAATAGGAGGGCCTCGGGTAACCGTCCGGGGCTGGACGATCAGCTGTCCAAACCCAGACGGCTAACCGTCCAAGCCTAGTTGGTCACCCGAGAGAGTCCGTCCTCAACTCGAACTCTGACTCTTCTTTCCCTCTTTTGACGGTTTCCTCCGCCAAAACAACTTGTCTGAGCTTAGGAGTGTGTAGGTTTGAGTTGTTTGAGCACCAAGAGAGTCTCTAATAGCCCTAGGATCATTATTTAATGAATTAATCCTAGCCATTGGTTTAGGGGGTCAGTTCTCTATATAAAGGACATGATATTCAGCACATAGGGGAGGTTAATTGCACTTTACACTTAGAGAGAGAGGGAGCTATGAGTTTGGAGAGCTAGAAGGACTTCAAGAGGAGGCTCTTCAACCCCAAGCAAGCAAGGAAACAAGAGGATTGAAGACAAGGAAGAGTCTACAAGAGGTAAGCATGTCTCTTTAATGCTGAACATGAATTTCTGCTTCTCCTTCTTCTCTTTCTTCTTCTTCTTCTAAGATAGTTGTGGTGCATGCAATTGCTCTTCTTATGGATTGAATTCAATGTTTACATGATGTTATATGAATGATTTTAGGATAGTTCCTAGCTTTATATGCTTGATAATCCCTGGTTTACCAAGGATTTGATAGCCTTCTTCTTTCTATCCTCTTAAATCATGCATAGTTCATATGTTTAGGTTGCTGTGATTATTATCATGAATTGATGCTCCTGTTAGTTAATATATATGATATGAATGATATTCATGATAATTTGAGCATGTCTTAGAGTCATTTAGTAGGTTTTTATGCATATTTGTGAGATTAGGGTTTCGATAACCCTGAAATCGCATAGGTCTTATACAGCATGCTTAGCTTAGCTTTTTGAGCTGTTGCTCATCATAGTCATTCTATATATGCTGCATATAGTTGAATCATGCTAGGTTTGTATTCATATAGTCTATTTTATAGGGTTTTTGGAGACATTATCCTTTTCTAAGGATAATTATCCTTTTCGTTGAGTGAGGTTTTGCATGAGAGTCTTCTGTGATGTGTTTAAGCATGAAATCTTTTCTGTTGTGTTCTAGAGTATATATTTTACGTAGGATATGCTGATTGCACCTACCCATAATGACTTCCTTACGTGAAATTATCCTAGGATAGTTTCGCTTAAGAAAGCTCGCCGTAGGAAGGTTTATTTTCATATTTTACATAAAATATCATCTTTTTCATTAGAATATGCTTTGTTATCATGTTTTTTGATATTATTGGAGTCTCTTATGCTTGTTAGTGTGTCTTTGGTAGGTTTTTATGCATGTTAGTCGAGTCATTGCATGTAGGATTGAGTTAGAGTCCCTAGTTATTCATTATTCTTGTTATTTGCATGATTAATGGATGATTTTAGGCCTTGTCAAGTTTCTGTCCAGATTTGCATATTGCTTTCTTTGCATGATTATGTGCACTTGTAAGGGTGCAAACGGGTACAATGCTTGTCCTATTGCAAATAGGGCTGCTATGGTCTGAAATGGCTAATGTTTGGAGCTTGTGCACTCAGGTAAGTAGGGTTTGAAGGTGCCCCAATTCACCTTTCTTTTTCTTTCTTTTCTCTTCTCCCTCCTAGGGTTACTTCTTAATACAAGCTTATGGTAATTACCAAAGGTTTCCTTCAATAATAAATTCTAGTTTTTATCAAAGTTTTCCTCTTGTGGAAGTTTTCAATTTTGGATTATTCGATACCTTTTCAAATGAGGAAACCTAGGGTATTTACCATAGGTTTGTATTAGGTTGTAACCCTATTCTTTTCGAACTACGTGGACTTTGATCCATGTACTTCGCTGCATGGTACATAGGCGCTCTTCGTGAGGCTCAAGTCCGTTCTAGGATCCAAGTATCCTAGGCTTTTCTTTTCTGTTTTGTTTTATTTAAGTGATTATGCATGGATGATTGGATGAAATATATGATATGCATGCTGCCTTGTGATGATATATAATGATATTTGAGTGGAAAAGATATTAAGTTAGCCCAATTAAATTAAGAGACCAACTCGGGCGATGTGGGTGCCTATGGGCTTTTGTCCAGAACCTTCCCACGTCGTAACTTAGCCCCCGAATCCAATTTTCTGGTTTCAAAGACTTTGCTTTTCCTTTAATGGAGTCATGTGGTTTTGAAAATAAAACATTTTTGTGGTTTTCCTCTTTCCTTAAAAAATGTGGTGGCGACTCCCTTTTTGTTTGTTGTCTTTAAACCCCTTTATATTTTTGCCAAACCCTTGTGGGCTCCGCGCTTTTTCGTGGGTTCACAGTTTGGCGACTCCGCTGGGGATGTCGAGGGCTAGACTCATTTAATTTGATTGGGCTAAATTAATTTCTTATTGATAATTAAAATCAATCACATTGCATCCGCTTGATTGTGTGCTTTCATTTATTGCATTGTGTGCGCTATTGTTGCATGATCACTCGATTATCCCTCGATGTATCCTTGCCAACTGATAGCCTAGTTCGACCTTGGTTTTCCTGATTCCATGTGTTGGGCGAAGCTATCAAACCTCTCTTGCCAAGTACCCTTGGGTTTGCCCTTGGGTATATCAAATGGATCAATCACGTACTGCTGGACCCACGCGACATTCCTGATGTCACATGTGGTTAGGTATAAAGATTGGTACAAGCAAAGTTGAGGACCCTAGCCTACCCTCTTAAAAGAAAGAATTGCATGTAATGGGCCTTTTAGGACACCGTTGGATCACCTATATGCACACACATTGTTGTGATGATATGCTGCCGTGTTTGTGATGTGTTGCCATGCTTTGTTGATTGAGTGGGTAATTAAAGGAAACTTTACATCCTACATCCTTAATACGTACCCTTCCCTATGACCCCCGCAAGGGTAATTGGTTAAGAAAACTAATTAAGGGTGTACGTTGTAAAGATTTTGAGATAATTATGGAAGCTTAGGATGGACCCTTAGGCTGAAAAATTGAGTATTTATCCTATGTTAGAGGGAGAGACGTGCTGGCTTGGATCCGCGATCAACAAGGGCGCCTAGTCAGTGCTGATTCCATCACTGAGTCGGATATAGCTGAAGAAAGAACTAGCAACCGGGGTTTCAACCTTGAGGCCGCTTTGAAAGCTATCATGGAAAAGCTTGATCATACTACCCAGGTATCCGAGACTGCACTCAAGTTAGCTCAAGACCTTTAACAGAAGAACTCTGAACCTGAATCTAGGGCCCGTGCCACTGATAACAATCAAGGATCCAATGAGTCTGAATCCGTTGAGGAACCATTAGGAGAAGGGGGAGAACTACCCAATACCAAAGAAGGGGAAACCAAAGCCACATCAAGGGAGAGCTCAACCGTCCTGGCAAACAAGGTCGAGGCCTTAGAACGAACTCTGAAGGGAATCCGCAGGTCTGATGATATGGTGGACATCCGCACTTTGTCCTTGTTCCCAAAGGCTCGCATCCCGCTACAATTCAAGATGCCAGAGTTGGAAAAATTCGATGGGATTGGCTGTCCTAAAACCCACCTCAAAATGTATGTGCGAGCTATGCACCCTCGAGGAGCGAACGATGAGTTATTGGCTCAAATGTTTCATGAGTCATTAGCGAGTTCCGCCTTGAAATGGTTTTTGTCATTAGAGGAGAACAGAACCAAGACCTGGGAAGATGTGTGCAATGCATTCACGGACCATTACAAGTATAACACTGAAGTGGATGTCACGCGAAGGGACTTGGAAACCACTAAGCAAGGGGTTAACGAGACTTTCTCCGCTTTCATCACTAGGTGGAGACAAAAGGCTTCTAAGATGACAGACAGACCGAATGAGGAAGAACAGATTCAGTTGGTGGTGAAGAACTTGCTGCCCGTATATCACAAGCATCTCTTTGCTCATTACTTTCCGAACTTCAAGGCTCTTGTTGGGCCTGGTACATAAGTTGAAGATGCAATCGCCGATGGAACAATCAAAACGGAGGAAATCCAAAGGAGTCGAAGGACAAACTTCGAAGGAAAACCCAATGCTGAGGTCAATACCATTACGCAACCCACTCGCTCTTTCTCCCTAAATGACTCCACCTCACCTCGCTAATTCACCGAGCTATACATGCCACTCGAAAGAGTCTTTGAAAAGCTGAGAAGCCGTGACCTCCTGAAACGCCTCGACCCAAGGCCTCCACCAAACCCATTGCCCAAGAACTACAATGAAAATGAATATTGCAAGTTCCACCAAGCCAAAGGCCATCTAACCAACCGTTGTTACCGCCTCCGCCATGAAATCCAAGATTTGCTCGACAAGCAGATCATTTCACCACCCATCGCACCAAATTGCCCAAATGTCACTCGAAATCCCCTCCCTAGCCCATAATGTGCCTCCTCCCAGCAACATAAATGCCATCGAGCTTGGCTCGTCCCAATCCCATCAACCCATAAGGCAATACACACCACTTCCCATGACCTTGACCCAAGTTTTCCACCAATGTTGTGATAAAGGGCTCATATTGCCATGCTATTCAAAGCCGAGGCCTTCGACTCCTCACCAATTCTGTTTGTACTATCAGGCGCCCGGACATGATACAGAGGACTGTGTTGTACTGAAAAAGGTAGTTCAAGACCTTATTGATCAAAAGGTTTTGGTATTGCCAAAGAAGTCCATGCAGCGACAATTGAAAGAAAGGTTCGAGGCAGGAGATCCTAAAGTGGGTTTGTTGGGAGAGTCATCCGGAAAGTTTGATTACTATGCACTCTACCCCGACCCCATCCCTGATGAGCCTATAATCCCCACAGGTTAGGATGAGTTACCAGAGGAAGTCCAAACGGAAGAGATCGACACAATCACATGGGATGACCTCATGGGTGATGTAGGTGAGATTGATGACATATGGATGAGCGATGACGAAGTGGAGCACATAACTAGAGGGGGTCGCCATTTCAAGCCTCCGCACTTAGAATCTGACAACCCATTGGGGGACTTGGAAGGTAATCGCCACCTCGACCTGCAAGAAGAGGAAGATGAAGTGCTTAGGCAATTGAGAAAGACTAATGCCAACATCACCATATGGGGTTTGCTCATGGCCTCTTACAAGCACCGTCAGACTATCTTGAAGTTGCTCAACCAGATACAGGTTCCTGTTGACACATCTCCAGAAAATTTGGTGAACTTGGTGAATCCAACCTCGAAGAACTCAACCATTGTGTTCTCAGAGGCAGACCTACCTAAAAGTGGACCTAGCCATTCACAAGCCATGTACATCACTGTCGACACTATGGGAAAGAGGGTTCCTACAGTCCTGATCGACAATGGTTCCGCTCTTAATGTGTGCCCTCTCAGAACTGCCACCGTTTTGGGGTTGGATCCAACAGACTTCATGCCATCCGGGCAAACAGTGAGAGCTTATGATAATACCCGCAGAGAAGTGATTGGAGTGGTCACTTTGCCGCTTGATTATGGGGCCTACAGAATTCAGAGTGGAGTTCCAAGTGCTGGATGTCCCGTCGTGCTTCAATATCTTGTTGGGAAGACCTTGGATTCATCCTGCAGGGGCTGTCCCTTCTTCATTGCACCAAAAAGTCAAGTTCCCTTATGAAGGGGCCATTGTCACACTCCAAGGTGATTATGACTTGAAGTCGTCGGGGGTACCCATTTGCGAGATCAAGCCCGAGCCTGTTGGGGCACCATTGTCTGGGTTCAAGTATGTTCAATGCATAGAGAAAGAGCCAGAACAGAGAGAGTTGATACCTCTCGACTTTTGCCCTCATGGTAACCTGCATGTGGGGAACATAATGAAGAAAATGAGTTTCTTCCCAGGCATGGGACTAGGACGCCGTCAGCAAGGCATACCGGTATCCGTTCAGAGCCGCATTGTCACCTACACTTTCGGATTGGGGTATGAGCCTTCCAAGAAGGACCGTATGGAGATGTTGCAGAGAAGTAGAGAAAGGGTCAAAGCAAAAGCAGAAGGGAGGGTGCCAGATATTAGAATCTCGCCATACCGACCTACCTTGAACGGTTACTTTGTTAAGGAAGGGGAGGATTTTCTATTCTGTGGATTCCCCGAACCATCCATTGACAAAGCAACCAAGGCAAGAGTTTCGGGGTTTGAAATATTCTTCACTGAGTGGTATCTCATCACTGCAACAATGGTTGATGATGAAGCGATCAAGGATGACTATTGGGAAGAGAAGAGTGAGGACTGGGCAGAACAGATGGATTCGGAAGCCATGGTTACAATGTTTCAAGATACGATTCTTGCTGTGGAGGGATCGGATCTCGAGTGTTCTTCAATTCACCATGCAGCCGTGCCGCTCCTTAATTGGTATCTTGAAGAGGGTACTATTGCAGAAGTTCTTGAGGGCGAGGATCTCGACTTACCTGATAGTAGCTTGTAGGTTCCTTAATAGCTTGTCTTAGCTTTCCTTTCAAATAAAGTGTGTCCGCCTAGCCCACCTTGTGGAGTTAGGAGTCGTTCCCTAGTTGTGGCACATGTGTTTTCTTTTCTCTGTTTTGTTTTGTTAGTTCAGTCAATAAAGTGTGTTTTTTTTTCATTATTTGCAGTGTTTCCTTTCTCTCTTCTATGGATATCTATGGCATGGATATAGATCCTAAGAATGACGTCCCCCGGAGCTCGTCGAGCAAAGGAAAAGGGGCGTTACCGAACCTAACATGGATGAATTGGAATCAATCAATCTATGGACAGATGAATTGCCAAGGATAATTAAAATTGGGATAACTCTCTCACCTGCTGAAAAAGAAAAATTGATAATACTTCTAAAAGCCAATGTAGAGGCCTTCGCATGGTCTTATGAGGATATGCCTGGTATTGATCCAGATATTGTGCAACATTACATCCCCACTAATCCCACTAAAAAGCCTATAAAGCAAAAATTAAGAAGATTAAAACCAGAATGGGCTTTGAAAGTAAAAGAAGAGGTAACTAAACAATTAGATGCCGGGTTTCTCCAAGTTGTGGAGTACCCTGAGTGGCTGTCTAACATAGTGCCTGTGCCTAAAAAAGATGGGAAAGTGCGAATGTGTGTTGACTTCCGCGACCTTAATGCTGCGAGCCCAAAGGACGATTTCCCTCTACCGCATATCGATGTGTTGATCGACAGCACAGCAGGCCATGCTCTTCTCTCCTTCATGGATGGGTTCTCCGGTTACAACCAGATAAAGATGGCGCCTCGAGACATGGAAAAGACGGCTTTTATCACGCAGTGGGGCACGTATTGCTACAAGGTAATGCCTTTTGGCTTGAGAAATGCCGGGGCTACTTACCAAAGAGCTGCTACGACCCTATTGCATGATATGATCCATAAAGAAGTAGAGGTGTATGTAGACGACATGATAGTCAAATCTGTAGACCGGGAAGGACATTTCGCGGCATTGGAGAAGTTCCTAGAACGGGCAAAGAAGTACAACCTCCGACTGAATCCTCAGAAGTGCGCCTTCGGAGTCACCGCAGGGAAGCTGTTGGGTTTCATGATCACTCAGAGGGGAATTGAAGTTGATCCAGGGAAGATAAAAGCTATCACGGAGATGGAGCCACCAAGAACGGAAAAGCAGATCTGGGGTTTTCTTTGGAGAGTTCAATACATAAGTCGTTTTATCGCCAATCTGACCATGGTATGCGAGCCAATTTTCAAGCTACTGAAGAAGGGCGTTTCTAAGGAATGGAATGAGGATTGTCAAGAAGCCTTTGAGACCATTAAAAGGTATCTGAGCAACCCCCTAATCTTGGTTCCCCCGCGGCAAGGTGAACCATTACTGTTATATTTAACGGTTACCGAAACCGCGACGGGAGCTATGTTAGCTCAATACCTTAAGGGTCGAAAAAGGAAAATGCCATTTACTACTTGAGCAAGAAAATGACAGATTATGAAGTAAAGTACAATGCGCTAGAAAAGGCTTGCGTAGCATTGGTATGGGCTACCCAGAAACTCCGTCATTACATAATGTCTTTCGAAGTCCTGTTGATAAGTCAATTGGATCCTTTGAAGTATTTGCTAGAAAAACCAGTCCTATCATACAGGACCGCTCGTTGGTCGCTTCTCCTCAATGAGTTCGACATAAAGTACCTGGCGCAGAAGTCCGTTAAAGGAAGTGTCATTGCAGACCATTTGGCAAGCTGCCCTGTGTCATCATCAACCCAATTCAATGATGAGTTCCCCGACGAAGATATCCTGGAAATCAAGAAGAAGGTTTGGAAAGTCTACTTCGACGGAGCTGCAAACAGAAGAGGTTATGGCATAGGAGTGCTACTAGTCTCGCCCGAGGAAGCCTTCATGCCTTTAGCAGTCAAATTGGGGTTCGAAGCCACCAACAACATAGCAGAGTATGAGGCCTGCATCCTAGCATTGGAAGCTGCGTTAGAATTGGGGATAAAAGAACTAGAGGTGTTCGGAGATTCAGCATTGATCATCTGTCAGATAAAAGGGGAGTGGAAAACTCGCGACGAGAAGCTGTTGCCCTATCATGCCTATTTGGAAGTACTGACTAAAGAGTTCGCGGAGATTGAATTCAATTACTTGTCGAGAAACAAGAATCAGTTCGCTGATGCCTTAGCGACTCTAGCTTCAATGGTGGAGATACCAGAAGGAGGAAGCGTAAAACCGCTCGTGATCGAATGCAGAGGGAAACCTGTTTATTGCTGTTCCATTCGAGAAGGAGAGGTAACAGATAACCACCCTTGGTTTTATGACATAAGAAGGCTCATCGAGGAAAGAGAATATCCGGAGGAAGCATCTCGCGTGGATAGGCGAACACTGAGAAGATTGGCAAGCCATTATATGGTATGTGGAGGAAAACTGTATCGGAGATCTTACGACGGAATCCACTTGTTGTGTGTCACGGAGGAAGAAGCCAGGAAACTCATCGAAGAAATCCATGAAGGAGTGGGGGCTCCGCATATGAATGGATACATGTTGGCTAAGAAGATCATGAGACTAGGGTATTACTGGTCTAAAATGGAAAGGGATTGCTATGCCCACGTCAAGAAGTGCCACAAGTGTCAGCTCTTCGCCAACGGACAACACTTGCCCTCCATGCCCTTAACAAGCATGTCAACTCCATGGCCGTTCGCAGTATGGGGAATAGATATCATCGGATAGATTAAGCCGAAGGCATCCAATGGTCATGAATACATTTTGGTAGCCATCGATTACTTCACCAAGTGGGTGGAAGCAGCTTCTTTCAGAGTTTTGAATGCTAAAAAGGTGGCGCAGTTCATACAGCTCAACATTATCTACCGATATGGGGTACCGCATGAGGTCATTTCAGATAACGGTCAGCATTTCCAGAAGGAGACCAAAGAACTCTTGCAGAAGTACAAGATCGTTCATCACTTGTCATCCCCGTATCGTCCACAGACAAACGGCGCAGTGGAAGCCGCCAATAAGAACATCAAGAAGATATTACAGAAAACGGCTGACACGTACACTGATTGGCATGAGAAACTACCATTGGCATTATAGGGGGTACAGAATGTCAGTCAGATCGTCAACAGGGGCTACGCCGTATGCGCTAGTGTATGGGATGGAGGCTGTTCTGCCAGTGGAATTGGAAGTTCCTTCGTTAAGGGTTGCAGTGGAAAGTCAGCTAGCAGAGGTGGACTGGATCAAAAGTCGTTATGATGAGTTGGCATTGCTAGATGAAAGGCGATTGAGGGCTCTCTACCATGTGCAAGGGTACCAGAGAAGAGTCGCAAGGGCGTTCAACAAACATGTCAAAGACAGAGGCTTGAAGAAAGGGGATTTAGTATTGAAAGAGATCCGAGCTCCAATTTTCGACCCACGAGGAAAGTTCAAACCGAGTTGGGGTGGACCGTACGTCATCAAGGAGATATTGCCAGCAGGGGCTGTTCGACTTATGGATTTGGATGGGATTGAGTTCGCTCGTCCCACCAATTTGGATCAATTAAAGAAGTATTATGTATAAGGCCTGCTAGGTTGAAAACCTGTAAAGGCGGCCTAGGCAAAAGTTAAGGCATTTATTCTACGAGGACGTGATTCCCCAAAAAAAAAAAAAAAAAAAAAAGAAAAAAAAAAGGAAGAAAAGGAAAAAGAAAAAAGAAAAAAAAAAGAAAAAAAGAAAAGAAAAAGAAAACGGGGATACGTAGGCAGCCCATAAAGTTACATTGGGTGCGGTCCAATCAACACAATCAAAAATCTCGAAAGTAGATTATTATTGGCAATTCATTTGAAACTAATTGTTTGACATAACAATTTATTGATGTTAAGTAAAAGAACTATCGACATGCCATAGATATTCTATTTCTTGAGTCTTTAAGTCCTCTTGAGTTTCTTCAGAGTCGTCTTGTTTGTCTTCTGTCTCTCTCTATCAAGTTTTCTTTTCTTTCGCAAGTCATGGTCGTGGGATGCCTCCACTGCTTCAAGAATGTCTTCTCTGCAAAGTCCAAGTCTCGTGTCCTTGATAAGGTCATAAATTCTTTCTCGGCGAGAAGTCTCCCTTTCGTCCAAATCATCCTTCAACCATTGCTTATATTCTCTACTCATCTCGAAAGGTCCTCCAGTGTTGGCAATCCGAGTCAATTTCAGGTCTGTAGGCCAGCGAGTCCTCGCCCACTTGATTATGGTAGGACCGACAGGTTCTACAGAGCAACAAGGTCCTGTTAAGGACGGTATGGTTTGCATGGCGCCCATCTGACGAAGAATTCTCGAAGTCCAATAGAAGGAAGTCGATCTCAGTCCTGTGAGTTTGACAAAAGCACACCCCGAGGTTCGAAAAAGTACCTGCTCTTTACACCCCCATGTGAAGACGTACCATGTGATGTTCCACCACGACAGTGTGTAGAAATAACCCAACCAATCTCGTAAAGAGAATGGTCCTGGGAGTTCAACTCGGCGTAGACAGAAGTGCTGGGGCTTGTATGGAGTGATAGTGGTGGGAGATAGAAAATTCAAGCACTCGAGCAACCACATTTGCAGTAAAAAGGGGCTACCTTCTAAAGGCGCTTTGGGGTTGCCATGAATTTTATCTAAACCATTCAAGGTTTCAGCTAATACCAAGGGAATAATGTTATGTCGCTTGAGAAGAGGGGTAATCAACTCACATATGTGAACAGGGGCTTGAAGAATGCCGGTGGATATGAGAAAGCGACCAATTAAGCAAAAAACGAGTGCACGTTGAATTTGAAGGGTGAAAGTCAGAGTACCTTCGCTATCATGAGCCAAGAATGAGGTTGCTAACTTCATTAAGTCCACCATATGACCCTTGACGAAGATCGTTGCGTCCCTTTGGGGAATGCCAAGAAAATCCGAGAAGGAAGTAAGGTAATCCGAGCGAGGTGTAGGAAGAATGAATGGCCCTGCGGGCGAAACTTCAAATAAAGCACAGAATTCCTCCATGGTTGGGCATAATTCTTCATAATTAAATCGAAAGACATGGATTTGAGGATCCTAGAAGTATGTAGCAGCAGTGAGAAGGGTCGTCTCGAGCTTCATGTGCCTTATGGAGAGCAATGGTTCCAAGCCGAAGCGCTTAAACTCAGTTTTGTCTTTGGCAGCCATGACTGCCAAAAACCCTCTTAAGAACCCATCCAAGGCTTCCATAATTATTTTCAATGAAAATAGGTGAGTTAGAAGACTCCCCTCATGTGTTTTTATAGGAAAAGGGTCACAAATTCGAGTCCTAAAGGGAGTAGAACCGTCAAAATCGCAAAATTCTTGAAAAATCGCGAAAAAGCGCGTCGACCTTGGGTAACCGTTCGGGGCTGGACGGTCAGCCGTCTAGGCCCAGACGGCCAACCGTCCGGGGCCAGATGGTCACCCGAGGCCCCCGCCTTGTTTTGCCTGGTTTTGCCTATTTTCGCGTTCGGATGGCCTTTTTAGGCCATTTTCACTCCTATGAACTCACATTGACTCAAATTTTCATGAGAAAGGCACCATAACATCATCATGATAGATTCAAACAAGCACAACAGGTATCCATAGCAAGGGATAAGAGAGCTGGTTTTAGGTGGCAATTACAAAACACAAGCATGAAATGCAAAAAGATAGCCATTGTCTCGTTGTTTCTACAAGCCCAACAAGAAAGTAAATGAACTCAGCGGTTCCCAGAGCTTCTTTTGCGGCTCAGCCCAGCTCCATCATGACCCCCACGAGGTGCTCTAGGAGGGCGCATTGCTGGTGGTGGCTGCATATACAGAATCCATTGCAAAGAGGCTAAGTATGAGAATAAGGTTGGTTGAAAACCACAAATAGGAACTTTAAAATGGGTTGAACACTTACCATGACATCCAAACGAGCTTCCGCCATGGATTTGGCTAAGCTCATCCTCACAAGGTCACGCCTCAAGCCCTCACTCAGGTCAATAAACTCTTGGGCATACGCCGCAGGCACCTAGGATAATCAATAAGGGTAAAATTGAAGGTAATGTTCAAAGAAAGAAATAAATACCCATAAAGAGAACTCACCTGTTCTCGATTTGGGTCAATCCTGGGGGATTCATCAAAGGCAGGATGAGTGATGGCGGTCTTGACAAAGTCTGACCCACTGCACAAATCAATAAACCAATTTGGCTGAGGCAAGGGTAGTGACCTATCCCCCTCCATCTCATCTTCCTCAGAGCCAGGAACCACTCCTGAGCCTACTGTCGAGCTATGCCCTCGTGCTCGTCGACCCTGCAAGTGTTCACCTATTAAATAGAGTCTCTACCAAAAGAAAAGGCTAGGAGAATGTTAAAGACTTACCCCCTGAGGAGGGAGGCCTGTCACCCTGGGCCTCATCAAATATTGAAGACAGAAAGTGTCATATGCAATGTCAGGAGAAGTGAACTCCTCCGCATCCCAGCCTCTCAAGGCATCCCACAACTCCTCCCCCTCCATTAAGTTAGCATGCCTCATGTTAAGTGGTGGAGGCATTGGAGCCATGGCGGCATTCACATCACCCATGACTTGGCGTAAGACACGCTCCCCTAGGTACCAGTACCTACCCACGGGGCCTTCTAAGAGCACCCTCTTGCCCGTCAGCATCAGGCTAGGAATGCATCGCTTGGGTAGCATTGGTACCCATATCTTCCATGGATTCCATTCAATCTGTTCAAAAATCCAAAATGAGAAATTGGGAGTAAAAAGAAAAGGAAAAGAATGGGGAAAGAATTTCACTATATCAGCAGTGAGGCTTGCTAGGTGAGCTCTAGCAAAGGCGTAATCATGACGATTCGTCGCCCGGATGGACACATAACTAGGAGAGTAATTCTTGAGGGTAGGCCATTCGATGGTTTCCTCAGCAAGGGATGGGCGACATAGGTTAAGGTACTCATAGCACCAAACCTGTCAAAAGTTGAGAAAATAGTCAAAAAGAAAGATAATATAAGGAAAAAATAAAAAGGAATGAAAGGGAAATAGCATTACCTCCCAAACAAAGGGCATCCCACCGAAGTCCTTGGTCACACCACGTGACATGTCACACATTGTGCGATACATGGTGGCTAGAGTAGCCCCTCCCCAGTTGAATTGCCTGATCTTGTCAACATCTTCCATGCTTGCAAGAAGACCCAAAGGGGCTAGGTCGCCCGTCCCGGCAAAGAATGTGCATGAGATCATGTACAGAAGAAATGCCCTTGTCATGCAATCGGGGCTTGCACCCTCGCTCTCCCTTTGCTTAGCAAACTTGTTGAAAAGCCAAGTGCGTCGCACTGCTTTCTTGATGACCTCGATTTCCATCCCAAGGTAAGCTAGGAGATAATCCTCATCCGTGTGAGCCTCCTCATAGAATTCCAAGCTTTTGCCTTTAATGCTTAAGCCCGTTATCATGGTGAAGTCCTTGGGGGTTAGTGTCATCTCCTCGAAGCTAAAATGGAATGTATTGGTGGTGTCCCACCATAGCTCAGACAAGGCTAGCAAAGCTTGCCTATCACATTGGTCATTCCATAGAGAATCTAGGAATGGGCCAAAACCGGCCTTTTCGATATAGCCTTTGGTGATGGGTTGGAAGTTTTCCATGTTCCGCTACCATTCAATGAGTCCTTTGACAGAGGACCGAGTGGCATGTCCTGAAAGTTGGGCTATAGCCGTTGAAAACACCTTGAGAGTTAGTTGAAAGAACATGGAAATAATAAGCTTACACTAGCAATTGGTTTCAAATCGTTTTCCAAAAGATGTCAAAAGTTTGTTTTTATTCATGAAATGAATTGCTAATGGATGTTTATGAGTTTACTTGTTTATATGACTTAATTTGGCAAGGATTGAATACTTTTTTATCACTTGGGCATTTTACCGAACACTTGGTGGGTGACACCTCCTAAGCCTTGAAACAAAAGAATTTTGTATGATCAATCCTTGCTAAATCATAGCATATTACTCATTTGAATGTTTACTTGTTGATATACATTGATTTGGTAAAGATTGAACATCTTTATTTCACTTGGGAATTTTATCGAACACTTGGCGGGTGCCATTTTTCAAGCTTTCAAATGAAAAGAATTTGTGTGTTCAATCCTTGCCAAATCAAGGGATATCACTCAACAACCCAAGGGGTATTCAAAAGAAGTAGAAGGGAATGCAATTTCATCAAAAGAATCGAAAGATTCAAAAGAAAAGTGTTAAGTTGGGTAAACTTACTTCTTAGTTGGGAATGGATGAATGAGAGATGCTTCTCGGGTTCAAGCAACACCCTAGCTTGTGGAGCATCATAGAGTGGTGCCTTGTATGTGCTTTTGACCCCATAGAATGGATACTTGGTGCTTGAGTCCTTGCTTGATGACATCCTTGATGATGGAGTTGGGTTTGTGAAAAATGGGTTTGATTTGGTTTGATTTCACAAAATGATGTGAATTGGTTGTTTTGATTGCTAAATGGGCTTGATTTATTGTTGTTTGATGTGCATTTGATGTTTGGAGTGAATGTTTTTGAAGTAGGAATGAGAGAATGAGAGTTAGAGAGGATAGGATGAGAGTTTAGAGAGAGAAACTCTCTAATTTTCGAGCTAGGAGAATGATGGAATGTGGATGCAAGTGTTGGGTTTTATAAACCCAGAATTTTCCTTGGTGGGCTCGGGTAACCGTCCACCCTTGGACGGTCAGCCGTCTTGCCCTGGACGGTTGACCATCTGAGGGCAGATGGTCACCCTAGCCCGCTTTGCCCGTTTGCCCCGTCTCGCGCGCTTGCGACCTCTAAACTTCTCCAAATTGACTTTTTGTGCAATCCTTGAGTTATGGGATGAATATATCCCTCATGTTTATCAAGTTTCAATGAAATTTTTGAATCTTGGGTGATTGTATTCACCCGCATAACGAGGAGTTGCAATGGCCATGATAAATGGCTTTCTCATGAAATGAGCTTAGTGTTGAATTGATTGACTTTCAAGTCTTGGAAGTCAATTCTCTAGGAGATGATAATGATATCATATCATGTGATAAGGATAATTTTACATGAAATGACTTGCTAATCATGTGATAAAGATAACTTCACATGAAATGACGATTCATAAGCTATGCTAGTTACGAAGTAACTTGCTATCTTTGTGAAGAGGGCATGAAATGCACTTTGTTTTTCAATCAATTGACTTTCAAAACCAATGTTGTATCGTGTGATAAAGATAATTTCACATGAAATGACATGAAATAAGCCTGATTTTCAATCAATTAACTCTCAATTCAATGTCATTTCATGTGTTAAAGATAATTTCACATGAAATGATAAGTAATGAACTTGATTTTGGGTTGAATGACTCTCAATACATTATCATTTCATGTGATAAAGACAATTTCACATGAAATGCATTTGATTTGGAGTTGAATGACTCCTAATACATTGTCATTCCATGTGATAAGGATAGTTTCACATAAAATGATAAGAAATGAGCTTGATTTTGAATCAATTGACTTACAATTGGGTCTCATATCATGTGATAACCACAATTTCCCATGAAATGACGATTCATAAGTTATGCAATAACTCCCCGTCTTTGTTACTTCCACAGAAAGTGGCACAATTTCCCATGAAATGACGATTCATGAGTTATGCAATAACTCCCCGTCTCTGTTACTTCCACAGAAAGTGGCATGAAATGACGATCCATGAGTTATGCAATAACTCCCTGTCTTTGTTACTTCCACAGAAAGTGGCACAATTTCACATGAAATGATGATTCATGAGTTATGAGATAACTCCCTGTCTTTGTTACTTCCACAGAAAGTGGCATAATTTTACATAAAATGATGATTCAAGAGTTATGAAATAACTCCCCATCTTTGTTGTTTCCACTGAAAGTGGCATGAAATCATAATTTCACATGAAATGATGAGTCATGAGTTATGAAATAACTCACCACCTTTGTTATCCCCAGTGAGACTGGCATGAAATGCACTTGGTTTTGAATTGATGGACATTCAATTCAAATTCACATGAAATGATGACTTATGAGTTATGAAATAACTCGTTTTGAGAATGCCAATGAAATTGGTAGGGTACCTTGTGATGCACTAGTTCAACTAACTTTGCGTCATGAGAAGACCATGTGGATATCACTAATGCAATTAGTGCATGGTAAAGGCATTTGCATGAGCGCACCAACGAAGTTGGCATGCATAGAAATGCAATTAATTTGTTGCTTCGATGAAATCGTTGCATGCTTGGTCTATCCTTTTGGTTCCATTTGAGTTTGTTGGCATTAATGAGATTAATCCATCAAACAAAAATGGGTTGTTCTTTGATCATTGGCTCGCAAGTGAAACTTGTTCACCAATGAGGGGCTTCTGTCACACCCCATTTTTGTCACCTTAGCTAGGACATATCATTTCATGTAGGATTTTGAGTCCTTTTTGAGTCTAGTCTTTTGCATTGAGTTTCTATGGCATTGAATATCATGTGTATGAATTTTGAAGTGATTTGGAGTTCATCTCGATGGTCAATAAGAACTTTTGCAACTTGAAGGGCATAACCGTCTTTTAAGCCGTATATTTTCCATTTGACTTTGGAATGGATCCCGAGTCATTCCCATGAGTTCATATGGTTATATAGAGTCTATATATAGGTTCAATTTCATGAATTAATGGTTTAAGATCAATTTGGCTCGTAATGGTTCGGGTTGGCTAAAAGACCCTTTCTTGGTTTGCTCAAATTGACTCATAAGACCCAATCAATTTTCTCTCATTTAACTTCAATTGGGCTTTATTTATGTCCTAAACATGTTTAGAAAGATCGATTTTCGATTAGGAAAGCATTCGGTTCGACCTCGTGTACAAACCCAACTTAGCGACGGTGAAGCACCATGGTTAACCACCTTTGTAAAACCTAACCATGCACCCATGGTTGAGGATTTTTGTCCTAAAATGCCTAAAAATGTATTCCCCTTCGAAACACGGTCGTTTTGGCTTTTATTTTGTCAAAATCGGACTTAATTTGAAGATTTTAGGACTTCTACAGCAAGTGGAAGTCAAAAGCGGAGCCAAAATAGGAGGGCCTCGGGTAACCGTCCGGGGCTGGACAGTCAGCCGTCCAAGCCCAGACGGCTAACCGTCCAGGCCTAGTTGGTCACCCGAGAGAGTCCGTCCTCAACTCGAACTCTGACTCTTCTTTCCCTCTTTTGACGGTTTCCTTCGCCAAAACAACTTGTCTGAGCTTAGGAGTGTGTAGGTTTGAGTTGTTTGAGCACCAAGAGAGTCTCTAATAGCCCTAGGATCATTATTTAATGAATTAATCCTAGCCATTGGTTTAGGGGGTCAGTTCTCTATATAAAGGACATGATATTCAGCACATAGGGGAGGTTAATTGCACTTTACACTTAGAGAGAGAGGGAGCTACGAGTTTGGAGAGCTAGAAGGACTTCAAGAGGAGGCTCTTCAACCCCAAGCAAGCAAGGAAACAAGAGGATTGAAGACAAGGAAGAGTCTACAAGAGGTAAGCATGTCTCTTTAATGCTGAACATGAATTTCTGCTTCTCCTTCCTTCTCTTTCTTCTTCTTCTTCTAAGATAGTTGTGGTGCATGCAATTGCTCTTCTTATGGATTGAATTCAATGTTTACATGATGTTATATGAATGATTTTAGGATAGTTCCTGGCTTTATATGCTTGATAATCCCTGGTTTACCAAGGATTTGATAGCCTTCTTCTTTCTATCCTCTTAAATCATGCATAGTTCATATGTTTAGGTTGCTGTGATTATTATCATGAATTGATGCTCCTGTTAGTTAATATATATGATATGAATGATATTCATGATAATTTGAGCATGTCTTAGAGTCATTTAGTAGGTTTTTATGCATATTTGTGAGATTAGGGTTTCGATAACCCTGAAATCGCATAGGTCTTATACAGCATGCTTAGCTTAGCTTTTTGAGCTGTTGCTCATCATAGTCATTCTATATATGCTGCATATAGTTGAATCATGCTAGGTTTGCATTCATATAGTCTATTTTATAGGGTTTTTGGAGACATTATCCTTTTCTAAGGATAATTATCCTTTTCGTTGAGTGAGGTTTTGCATGAGAGTCTTCTGTGATGTGTTTAAGCATGAAATCTTTTCTGTTGTGTTCTAGGGTATATATTTTACGTAGGATATGCTGATTGCACCTCCCCATAATGACTTCCTTACGTGAAATTATCCTAGGATAGTTTCGCTTAAGAAAGCTCGCCGTAGGAAGGTTTATTTTCATATTTTACATAAAATATCATCTTTTTCATTAGAATATGCTTTGTTATCATGTTTTTTGATATTATTGGAGTCTCTTATGCTTGTTAGTGTGTCTTTGGTAGGTTTTTATGCATGTTAGTCGAGTCATTGCATGTAGGATTGAGTTAGAGTCCCTAGTTATTCATTATTCTTGTTATTTGCATGATTAATGGATGATTTTAGGCCTTGTCAAGTTTCTGTCCAGATTTGCATATTGCTTTCTTTGCATGATTATGTGCACTTGTAAGGATGCAAACAGGTACAATGCTTGTCCTATTGCAAATAGGGCTGCTATGGTCTGAAATGGCTAATGTTTGGAGCTTGTGCGCTCAGGTAAGTAGGGTTTGAAGGTGCCCCAATTCACCTTTCTTTTTCTTTCTTTTCTCTTCTCCCTCCTAGGGTTACTTCTTAATACAAGCTTATAGGTAATTACCAAAGGTTTCCTTCAATAATAAATTCTGGTTTTTATCAAAGTTTTCCTCTTGTGGAAGTTTTCAATTTTGGATTATTCGATACCTTTTCAAATGAGGAAACCTAGGGTATTTACCATAGGTTTGTATTAGGTTGTAACCCTATTCTTTTCAAACTACGTGGACTTTGATCCATGTATTTCGCTGCATGGTACGTAGGCGCTCTTCGTGAGGCTCAAGTCCGTTCTAAGATCCAAGTATCCTAGGCTTTTCTTTTCTTTTCTTTTTTTTCTATTTTGTTTTATTTGAGTGATTATGCATGGATGATTGGATGAAATATATGATATGCATGCTGCCTTGTGATGATATATGATGATATTTGAGTGGAAAAGATATTAAGTTAGCCCAATTAAATTAAGAGACCAACTCGGGCGATGTGGGTGCCTATGGGCTTTTGTCCAGAACCTTCCCACGTCGTAACTTAGCCCCCGAATCCAATTTTCTGGTTTCAAAGACTTTGCTTTTCCTTTAATGGAGTTATGTGGTTTTGAAAATAAAACATTTTTGTGGTTTTCCTCTTTCCTAAAAAATGAGGTGGCGACTCCCTTTTTGTTTGTTGTCTTTAAACCCCTTTATATTTTTGCCAAACCCTTGTGGGCTTCGCGCTTTTTCGTGGGTTCACAGCTAGCAACCTATTGGAGAGGTTTACAAGCATTGGGTGGTTGAGGGTCTCCCTGCCTTTTACCCAACATACAGGACTTTGATCTCTCCACGACACGTGTTAGGAAGCCCATGTACGTACTCGGGCAAAGGCAAGAAGGGTGACAATCACATGTTGTGGCTGCAAGAAATGATAAGCTTAATAGGAAATTAAACTAAAAAGCTTAGGAATGAAATTTAAAAGGGAAGCTCACCTAGTGTAGGTGATTTCACCTTAGCTTTGACCAAGTTAGGCTTGAGTGCTCCTTTCATAGGCTTGAAAATCTCCCCTTTGAGGTGCTCCTTTGAAGGTTCTAAGTATGCCTTGGAAGGTGGTGGAGTGGTGGTGGAAGTGGTGGACTGAATTAGTGGAGGAAGTGTGGTAACAGTGGAGTTACCAGTCAGAAGAGGTGAAGTTGCCCCTCAGCAGACGCGAAATTGACAGTCTTTTTGTAGTAAAACTGCAGCAGAATTTGTTTCTTTTATGCTATCCAAGTGCACTTTGGGTGGTTCGACCCTTGGATTTTCCTTCAAGAACAGCCCCTAAATTTGTGTGAAAGGGTTTTTGAGAGGATGTGTGGTAGGTTTCTTTTTGTGGTGGATGGAATTGGATTAGTGTTTAGGATGGTTTTCTTTGGATGCAATGGTTTTTGTATGGGTTGGGAGTTTTTGGTGTAAAGATGAGATGGGTTAAGGCTTCTTAATTGAGTGTGGGAGAGATGGAATTGGGTCAGGGATTAGGGGATTTGAGGGTTGGCTTGGCTAAGATCCCTTTAATGAATAAAATATGGGCTATTTATAAGAAAACATGGACTTTTAGGGGTAAAATGGTCATTTGGAAGGGCATTTTGGTCACATGGGACATGGAGGGCATTTAAGCTTTGTTTGATGAAGGAATTACCTCATCTGATGAGGGCAAGACGGTTAAAAAGTGGCAAAAGGGCAACCTGCCCATCCACGCTAGCATGGTAGGCGTAGCCCACGCTGCCCTGGCCAGCATGGCAAGCAGTCCCATCTGGGCAGTTGGATTACGGTCGCAGGTGGCTACAGGCTGCTGCAGAGCCAAAAGCAAGATCTCCCCACTGCTGGTTTGGCCAGCGTGGGCACACTTATCCCACATTTGTAGTGATTTCTCATCATAACACATGGGAACTTGTGTTTCTTGGGTAGTATGTGCTTCTAGAAGCTGTGGAGCCGCTGAGGTGGGCCTACAGTGGTGGTTCGCTTTACTGTGGGGCTATATGATAGGGCGATCGCATTCGATCAACGATCGGGTCGGAATCCGACTGTTGATCTTGAAGATTGAAACTTCGGGTTCCTAAACTTGGTTTGGGACCAAAGAGTGGAGTGTGTACCCTTTAGGGTGGGATTGAATGGCCCGGATGCGAGTATGATGCTCGTAGGGCTCTATAATTAGGGTTTTGTTGATCGTGAGCTGAATGAGGCCCGATCTTCGATCAAATGGTCCTGTATTGATCTTGAGGGTTGAATTGAAGATCCAACAGTTGGTTTGACCATTGGATGAGAAATTGTGAGGAATTGAACCACCTAAAGTTGCATATGGGTTCGGTTTTAGGGTGATTTAGGGATCAGAGGGCTCGTGCCTTTTGATTCCCAATCAAATGGTCCTAGACCGCTCTAGGGATACTGAATTGAAGATCCTACGGTTGAATTGACTAGTCGAATCAAAGATTGTTGGAGATCGAACCACCTAGTGCTGATTTAGGGGTTCGATTCGGTGTGAATTGGGGATCGGAGGGCTCGTGCCCTCTGATTCTCAATTAAATGGTCTTAGACCTCTCTAGGGATATTGAATTGAAGATCCTACAGTTGAATTGATCGTCGGATCAAAGATTGTTAGAGATTGAACCACTTAATACCGATTTAGGGGTTCGATTCGGGGTGAATTGGGATCGGAGGGCTCGTGCCCTCTGATTCTATACTAAATGATCCTAGACTTCTTTAGGGATGTTGAATTGATGATCCTATAGTTGAATTGACCTCCGGATCAAAGATTGTTGGAGATCGAACCACCCTAGTGCCGATTTAGGGGTTCGATTTGGGGTAAATTGGGGATCGGAGGGCTCATGCCTTCTGATTCCCAATCAAATGGTCCTAGACCGCTCTAGGAATATTGAATTGAAGATCCTATGGTTGAATTGATCGTTGGATCAAAGATTGTTGGAGACCGAACCACCCTAGTGGCGATTTAGGGGTTCGATTTGGGGTAAATTGGGGATCAGAGGGCTCGTGCCCTCTGATTCTCAATTAAATGGTGCTAAACTACTCTAGGGATATTGAATTGAAGATTCTACGGTTGAATTGATTGTCGGATCAAAGATTGTTGGAGATCGAACCACGTAGTGCCGATTTAGGGGTTTGAATTCAGGGTAAATTGGGGATCAGAGGGCTCATGCCTTCTGATTCCCAATCAAATGGTCCTAGACCGCTCTAAGGATATTGAATTGAAGATCTTATGGTTGAATTGACCGTTGGATCAAATATTGTTGGAGATTGAACCACCTCGTACCGACTTAAGGGTTCAATTCGAGGTAAATTGGGGATTGGAGGGCTCATGCCTTCTAATTCAAAATTAAATGGTCCTAGACCTTTCTAAGGATATTGAATTAAATATCTACGGTTGAATTGACCGTCAGATCGAAGATTGTTGGAGATCGAAGCCACCTAGTGCCGATTCAGGGTTCGATTCGGGGCAAATTGGGGATCGGAGGGCTCGTGCCTTCTGATTCCCAATCAAATGGTCCTAGACCGCTCTAGGGATATTGAATTGAAGATCCTATGGTTGAATTGATCGTCGGATCGAAGATTGTTGGAGATCGAACCATCTAGTGCCGATTTAAGGGTTCAAGTCTGGGTAAATTGGGGATTGGAGGGCTCGTGCCTTTTGATTCCCAATCAAATGGTCCTAGACTGCTCTAGGGATATTGAATTGAAGATCTTACGGTTAAATTAACCGTCGGATCAAAGATTATTGGAGATCGAACCACCTAGTGCTAATTTAGGGGTTTGATTTAGGGTAAATTGGGGATCAGAGGGTTAGTGCCTTCTGATTCAAAATCAAATGGTCCTAGACCGCTCTAGGGATATTGAATGGAAGATCCTATGGTTTAATTGACCGTCAGATCGAAGATTGTTGGAGATCGAACCACCTAGTGTCGATTTAGGGGTTCGATTCGGGGTAAATTGGGGATTGGAGGGCTCGTGCCTTCTAATTCCCAATCAAATGGTCCTAAACCACTCTAGGGATATTGAATTGAAGATCCTACGGTTGAATTGACTGTCGGATCGAAGATTATTGGAAATCGAACCACCTAATGCCGATTTAGGGGTTGATTCGGGGTAAATTGGGGATCGGAAGGCTTGTGCCTTCTGATTCCCAATCAAATGGTCCTAGAACGCTCTAGGGATATTGAATTGAAGATCCTGCGGTCGAATTGACCATCGGATCGAAGATTGTTGGAGATCGAACCACCTAGTGCCGATTTGGGGGTTCGATTCAGGGTAAATTGGGGATCGGAGGGCTCGTGCCTTCTGATTCCCAATCAAATGGTCCTAGACCGCTCTAGGGATATTGAATTGAAGATCTTATAGTTGAATTGACCGTCGGATCAAAAATTGTTAGAGATCGAACCACCTAGTGCCGATTTAGGGGTTCGATTCAGGGTAAATTGGGGATCGGAGGGCTTGTGCCTTCTGATTCCCAATCAAATGATCCTAGACCGCTCTAGGGATATTGAATTGAAGATCCTACCGTTAAATTGACTATCGGATCAAAGATTGTTGGAGATTGAACCACCTAGTGCCAGTTTTGGGGTTCGATTCGTGGTTTTCGGGCATCGTGCCGGTTCATGGCTCTTGGGCTTCAGTTGTCGGAGGCTGAATTGGTGGGGGGAGGGGGGAGGGGGAGGCTTTGCCCTAATGGGTAGGACAAGGCAAACAAAGTTAGGCATGGAGTGTGTCCGACCTCATTGTACTGTTGATGGGTTGACGGATTTTCTCCGGAAGCGGCTCGGCAAAATTTAGGTGTCTTCAATAGGGTCAATTTTAATTGTAGCTGCAAGTTGTGTAGCTTCTTTAATGGCTTCCTCAAATCTTGTTTCCCTATACTTTTAAAAAAATGTTATAAGTCCTTTTAATTGATTCAGTGCAACATCAATATGCATGTCTTTAGCTTGAAAGGTCTTACTAACAGTATTAACAGTAGACAATATACTATGCCAAATAATCATACCAAGCAAGAACTCAAAATTCTCAAATTCATGTCTTGCTAGAGACTCAGCATCATTCTTTATTCTGGGTTCTTTAGTTGTACTTGCCAAGTGCTCTAAAGCATCTCTTATTTGTGGAACTTGGTACTTTATTGCTTTAACACTGTCAATCCAACTTCCCCAACGTGTTTGTGACAATGGCTTAAGTGTGAGACCCCCTTTCACATAATCAGTCAAAATTTTCCGTTGCTTTGTAGAAGACAAAAACAATACATATGTATGTTGTACCGCTCCAAAAAAAGACAAAGTTTGAGAACGAGATTTGGCCATGTCACAAAGTGCAAGGTTAAGACTATGGCAACCACATGGCGTGTAAAATGCTCTAGGATTTTTTTCGAGTAGTCTTTTCTGCACACCGTTGTTTTTCCCTTTCATATTAGAACTAGTGTCATATCCTTGCCCTCTTACATCATTAATATCAAGCTTAAGAGTCATCAATACTTTTTCAAGTTCACCAAAAAGTCCCTCCCCTGATGTATCATCCACCTTTAGAAATTTTAAAAAGAACTCTTCCACTTTGATTGGACTTGTTGAAACATCAACACATCGTATGATAAGAGACATTTGTTCTTCATGACTAATATCAGGAGTACAATCAAGTATAACTGAAAAATAATTTGCTTCTTTGATTTTTTTAATGATTGTCATTTTGATCTCGCCTGCCAACAGTTGAATCAATTCATTTTGGATTTTGTGACCAAGATAATGGTAATGAATTTCATTTTTTTTAATACGTCGAAAGTGCTCTTGCATGATTGGATCAAATTCAGCAATCATTTCAATTGGGCTTAAAAAATTTCCATTATTTCCTTCATTAATCTTCTCTTTGCTTCCACGAAACGCCAAATTATTTTTACCAAGAGTCTTCACAACAGCAATTATCCTTACTAATAGTTGTTTCCAGTATTCTTTCTCTTTTTTATTTGTTCTTGCACAACTTTGTCAATTGTTTCATTCTTTTGCAATCTAATCACCAATTCAATCCATTTGCTCATGCATGTAATGTGCACTTGACTCCTTTCATGACTTTTAAGCTTTCCACTAAGATTGCTCCAATCATTACACCCTCCATTAGCCAATTGAATAGTGTTTATGGATTGTTTGAACAACTTACAACAAAAGCAAAATACTTTTGTCCAAAGTTTCCGAATATACTAACCATTTCCTATCTTGCTCCTCTCCATTTGGTAAATTTCAAACATAATAATCATGTGAGAATTTTCTACCAATCTTATTTATAGGAAAATTTTTTATAGCATCATTTCCTATAGGACCTCTTTCCACTAACAAATCTATGTGATTTTGACCAATCTTGCCCCAAGTACATGGATCATATAAGTTTAGAGGTCCATATTCTTCTTTGAAATCTTCATTTTCATCGGCCTCATTCCCATCTTCATCATCTTCCTCAATTGTAAATTGATTAGGATCTTTATTCATTAAACCTTCATGCTTTTTATTTAAATGTTCTTCATTGTCATTTTCATTCCTATGTTGCTCATTTACCAAATCTTCATCAGAATCTTCATTTCCCATTGTTTGTTTACTGCTTGTAAAATACTTATTAATTGCTCCAACTTGAGATTGAAGTAATTCGTAGGCTTTTCGTTTCCTTTGTCTTTTTTTAAATCCAGAATCTTGCTTTCTAAATTTAGGAGGCATGTGTCACGCCCCAAAAATAGCCTTTTCATAGCCTAATGAGGTGGCGATAGAACTAACACTTCTCTATAACTAAACATTCACACGTATATCAAACTAATTAACTGGTAAATACCTTCATTTACAATATAACTACTTAAAGGTATTACAACTTCTCAAAATACAAACAACTAAACAGTTCAAAAGTTCAAATTCTCTAAACTTATATTTACATAAACAAAAGTTTGTCCACACTTGTAAATTTGCTCGATCTCCCTTCCATTACTGGTTCTCCACTCCTGTAAGATGTTATTAAAATAACACCGTGAGCCATTAATGGCTCAATGAGGTTTATCACATAATAAATCACATATCAACTCAATATATATCATTTAAAAATACAACTCTATATGCATGTTCTCAATGCAACTACTCATACCTGCCTCTTGCTTATCTTGAACAACCTGAAATAAAATTTAATAGCATGCTTGTCTACTCATACGAAACATACTATTTACGACCACAGCACACACCGCTCATCATGTGTGTATACCATATCACTGGCGTTGCCCTAAAAAATGATATGGCATATTAGTGCACTAACTGTAGGGTAATCTCTACCCAATCGTCTCTTCTCAACTTCTTAACATATATAATTTTCTCAATGTAAATGAATAAATTGCTCATGCATACTTCTCATGCATTATCAAATATACTCAACTTCTCAACAATATGTAGTAACTCCTCAACGTAAATATATAACATGCTTATGGGTATTTCTCAAAGTTCTCATGCATAATCAATTCCAATCATATAAACTTTTTACTACAAAAACAACAATCTAACAATATATCAATAAAAGAAATTTTATGGTTTAAGAAAACTAAATTTGGAGTTCATTTATACCATTTTCATACAAAAGGGCAAAATGGTCATTTGATTCAATAAATTTCAAACTTCATGAAATTTAGTCAAATTGAACTAGATTGTAGTGCTCTTTAACATGAGAACAAAGACTCAAGTTTCATCAAAATCAGATTTAAAATGAAAGTTTTATAAGCCTTCAAAGTTAGTTACGGCATTAAAACTCAGAAATAGCCCATCTTTAAAAATATACTTTCTCATCTTCCAAACAGCAAAATGACCCCTTAAGAATTTTTATTATTTCTTTTTATGATTTTAGAAAAAATTTGACATTCAAAAAGTCTCATTTACCCCCTTAAATCAGTGCTGGTGCATCGAGGGTGCATGCACCCTACAGCACTAGATCATTTGCCCCTTCTTCTTCCTCACGGGTTCTGCTACCTTTTTGCAGAATTTTTCATTTCAAATCTAAATATTTTAGAAACTTTAAAAAAATCCACAGGGCTCATTTCTCACCCAAAATTACGAATTAGATGTCCATGGAAAGATCTTGAGCTCTAGTATTTATTAAAATTATAAAACATAAGAAATAATGAACTCTAAACCCACGATTTATCAAAAACTAAATTCTGGTTTTAGATTTATTTCTCCTTACATACACGAAATTGGAGCTTCAAATTTATACAGCAATTTCTTATGATCATAACCCTCTTTCAACCAAAGTTTCACCCCTTAAATACATCTATAGCACTAGAAACTTAAATCTGAAATTTTCAGGGAATCCATTAACGGTTTCAAAGTTCTCAAAACCACTAAATCCTCTATATAAAACAAATATATTATAGGGAAATCAGGTTTCTCACCTCACAGAAGAGCGTATGCCTCTTTATCACTCCCCCTTCAGTCTCTTCTCTTCTCTCTCTACTTGTGCTCTCTCTCTCTCTCTCTCTCTCTCTTTCTCCTCCTCCCGCACAGCAAAACCTCCTAGCTATATATATACCCTTGCATGAAAATCACATGACATGTGGTTTGAAGCCTAAGCCAATTGTCACTCTAAAGCAGCCACGGGGTTTTAAGCTCATGCCAAACGTTCATAGGAGATTGCCATGTGTTGCGGCACTCTTTTCTTCTAATGCCATTCGGCATTCCCATACAGGCCATATGGCATCCACTCATGCCATTTGGCTATCCCTTACGTGTCATTTGACATCCTTATATATATATATATATATATATATATATATATACACACACATATTTACACACACTCACACCTATAGATATATATATATATATATATATATATATATATATATATACATATATGTGTGTGTGATTTAAATTGGGTCGTTACAGCATGATTATATAATCAATCCACAATCAAACAACCAAGCAAGTGACTAGGCAAAGAGCAATTAAAGAAGAAGAAGAAGAAGAAAAGAGCTTATCAATTGGAAGTTGATGCCAATTTGAAGCTAATCCAGTGATCCGTATCTGCTTCTTTCTTTAATGCCCTACAATATTAAAAAAAAAAAAAGAAAAAAAAAAGGAGCAAACGTGAGCAGTGAGCTTATCAATATTATTATTTTTAACAAACAACGGGGAAAAAAAACCTTAAGAGAAAATCTGAAATTAAAAAGTTGGGAAACATACAAACATCAAACATTCAAACATTCAACAAAAAAAAAAAAAAAAATTCAATTTGGTGATGTTCTTTCTTTTTCCTATGTTTTCTCTATAACCAAATGATACAAACAAAGCATTCAATAAAAGAAAAAAAAAATTCCATATCCAACTGCAACAGTCCAAACAAAGCATTCAACAGTTCAACCAAAAAAAAAAAAAAAAAAGGGAAAGAAAGAAAGAAAGAAAGAAGATTTAAGAGTGATTGAGTAAAAGGCAAATAGATTTAACACAGAATAATACCTGAGAGAGACTGAGAGAGGCAAGAAAAAGTGAGAGAGGCGTGAGAGACTGAGATGGAGAGAAGCTATGAAGCCGTGAAGGGAGAGAGGTCAAGCCGTAAAGGGGAGTGACTGGTGAGAGATTGAGAAAGAGAAGATAGATATTTTTTTTTTATTTAGGTTTTGACTTTTTAGATCTGATTCCACCTTTTAGATTTGATTTCATCGATTTGTTCAAGTGATGCCTTTTAGTTTTTGTTTGTGTAATTGTGTTTTAGACTTATTCTTTGGGCTGCTGGACTTGGGCCCTTAGATTTGTTTTTGGGGCCTCATTCACAATCATAACATTTTTTTTTCTTGGGCAAACCCAATCACAGTTATCACATTTGCTGTTGGGGGCCCTTTTTTCACCCAAAAAAGTGGTGCCCTAAGCAACCACATTGGAAAATTATAGTCAGGGCCAGCCTTGAGAAGGTGGGAGCAAGCTAATAATTAAATAGTTAAGTGTTAGAATATTGGAATTTGTTTAATTTACATAATTAAACATTATCTAAATGAAAAGAAATTGGCAAAAAGTAGATAGAAGATGAAATCTATTATTTATGCAATATGAATGAAGTTTGTAGCTAGGAGTTATTGAAAATGTAGGGGGAAAATATATATAAAAAGTTTGCAATGGAAAACTACAAAGAAGAGAAAATTATTTCAGTAATAAAAAGTGGGAAGAAGGTACATTGGTAGTAGCTTGAACCAAGTCCATTGCAGTGCAAGACAAGAAGGTTTTAGCATCTTTCCCATATACAAAAGCTGTTATTTTCCCTGTTGGATCAGCAAGTTCGGCCTGTACAGTGCACCTATATGGATACTAATAAAGTTAGACCTATTTGATTAGTTGATGTGTGGTAACATATGGTTTTAGGTATGGTTCTAGGATTCTAATTTGACCAATATATGTGTTAAGTCTTGGACAAGCATAATAAACATGTTTATATAATTAAAGGAGACATTATAGTTAGAGGTATTATATATAAGTGCTTTTTGGATTAGTTATCTATTTTTACTAGCATCATAAACAAGTTGTCAACAAACGAAAACAAGGTTAAAGCTAGCAGTAAAGTGAAGGGAGAAAGAAGCTATAAGAATGGATTGCGCAATATAACCAATGTTGAGTCAAGATGCATGTGAAGATCATTACATAAGAATGGTTAGTTGAAAGAACTTTTTTAGTTTAAAAACAAGTGCATTATTCATTGAATATGACAATCATTACATAAGAATGTAAACATCTCAAAATTAGGAACAAAAGGAAAATAAATCATTACGCAAGCAATGTTTGGATTAACCGTAATAATAATTGTTTTCTTTTTGTCTTTTACAACTTTTTTTTTTCCCCTCTCCCTTAAAGTTAATATGATATCTAGACTTTAGGCTTTCGATTCTATCAATTTCAACCTCCAAAATTTTGCACTGGCTAACGTATATGATAAATGCAACTCTCCTGATCCCAAGTAAGAGAAAATGAAAATAAAACTTTCTTATCATTTTGTTGGCTGATTAATAGATATACAAATTAATATGCTGAATTTTTCAAAGACAGGAAAAAAACCATTCACATTACCCCAAAAATTAAAACAATTTGGAATTTCTATTCCAAATAATGCCCAGTTGAAAGAATTGTGTGTAAAAACTTGATCTCGACCTTATATTCTACATGTATTGTATATATTACAAAGGAGAAAGTTATCTTCGTGAATGAGAGTTGCATTATGACAATCCACTCTACAAAGCCTGATCTAAATTTGTTGAAATTTTTATGTATTTTGCAGAAATGCTGAACATATGTACAGCAAAAACTCTAAATACCTACATATAATTGCATATATGAAGAATATCAATTTGCAGGTTCATTCATTGCATAATTTGAGATATATGAATTGTCAAAAGCCAAGCAAATAGTGAAGAACCTCATTTTAATGTCACAAATATACATCAAACAAAAAGTAATATCAACAATAGAAATACTAAAAGGAAGATGAAAATGAAAAGTTGTCAAATTGTAGGGGAAAAAATTGAAAAACAAGTGTTTCCAAACATCCATGGAAACCCTAATGGTAAATAAAACAGCATTACATGAAGAATATATAGGTAATCAGATTGACGATAATAATATAAAGATAAAATAATATTTGAATAGCCTGTGCAGTCATTTTTTTAAAAGGTAAATAGCATAAGTGAATGCAAAAATAAGGGAAAAAATCTAGGGTGTGAGAAAAAATGCAGTTACTTCACGTTGCAGTGGAAATAGCATTTGGAAATTGACAGTCATTGCATGTGAAGGTTTCTGTTAGAGGAACGCTTGTGGATTTATTGCAGTTACTACATGTCTTGTACCAAAAGGGTTGATCTTCATTTACAATTTTCATGGAGGCGCAAACCCATATGGTAGTCTAAAAAAATAGTAAGAAGTTGATATTATTGAATATGGAGAATAATTTATGGATTGAAATTTTAAATGTGTTGTGGAATGGGGAAAAGTTGTTGTAAAATGTTTTGCATTATTTTTGGGAATATCTTATATACAAGGGTTGATAACTTACATTAAGAGGCATGGTGATAGCATCTACAACAGTGGAAATTTCCTCAGGTATCCCTCCCATTGTGTCACCTGCGAGTGAGAAGTAGTTCTTGATTCGAAACTTTTTTGCTATTTCGTCCTTAGCATGGAGATACCTACATTAATTGCAATTTTTTTTAGCAAAGTTAGCATTTAAGGTTAGCACTTTTTATGCATTAAAATAAGGAAAGAAAGATTTACCAATCTTTTAGAGCCACTGCATTGGGGTGGTCCGGTGAGATAAAAATAGCACTTAAGTTCTTGGTTGATAGTGACAAGCCTGAAGGTATCGTATATTTTGTTGTCATCAATAGTATTGTAGTTTATTTTTTTATGCATAGATTATAATATTTAGTTTTATAGTGGGTTTTTTATAAAAATCTTGTAGATAGATTCAAACTTAGAATAGTGAAGCATGGAAAACGCGCAATCAAGGTGTCATTAATGTGTTTTTTTAATATGTAATAGTATGCACATGGAAGAGAAAACAAAAGAAGGAGCAGTATAAAATAAGGAGTACAGTTAATACAAAAATGGTGAAGTTATGGCTAAAATGGGCAATCCAAGTTACTTGTTTCACAGTGTAGTCTAATGTATAAGTAAATCGGATAAAATGTAGTATAAAAGTTAGGTACAATGTGAATAGAATTTGTTGTCTTGGGTTGCAATCAATATGTAGTAAGGAAGGAATATATTGAAAGTGTGCTAAGATTATGTACTAAATATGTTATAACTGACCATTGTAAGCAGTGACATTCATTCTGAGAGCTATGATCACTAGGGTTTTGATCTAATTGTTGAGTGAGGGCAGTGCATTCATCGTAGACAAATAGGCCCCAGAAGCTGATCAACGTAGGTATAAGCCTGTGTGGATAACAAATTTGTGGTATAATAGTAGAAAATCACTTAATTAGTTGTCAATTTAATAGTTACATCGGCATTAAAGTATTGTAAGAGTGTTAAATAGAAGAAGTAATACTCTTGATTAATTAGAATGGCTTCTTGCACAAAACTTGAGCTATGAGATGTTGTCAACTGCTTTGATGCAGCCATGTCAACTACAACGCCAATAACATCTGAAACAAAAGGATTACGATCATAAATTGATACCGTTAGAAAGAAGACTCGAAGAAGATACCAACTATATTAATATTACCAATCTGAATGGGAGCACTGAGGTATTCAGGAAAGTTAGCATATGGCGTGAACTTGTAGTTTGGAGGTGGGTTATGTAACGCCCCAAAATTTATATACATTAACACGTACAACTTTTATGAGCTCCGTACAAATAAACATTTTCAAAAATAAATTCCCTTTGAAAATACAGAGTGTTGCACAGCTGCGGGTAGTGATGATTAACCCAAAAATCATCATCAATATACATTGGCCAACCAAATGAATAAAATTACATCAGCTTTAAATAAAAATAAATGTACACGATAACTTCTCAAAATCTTGACCCCAATTCTATTACGTGCCTCCAACAATGATCACCTGAAAATATATTGGGGTGAGCGAACAATAGCTCAGTAGGAAATCCAATTCCTATACAATAAATAATGTTTCAATTATTACATGCAAGCATTTATATATTTAAAATAATATATAAATCAAATAATACGAACTCCAAATTATCAACCTCAAATATAATCCAATTGCCAATGAAATCAATTATTATAATCTATGACATTAAATAATATCATCATTAAATATACGGATCAAAATATTCAATATTCACTGTACAAGAATTAAACCCCCTACCTAAAAAATGAGTGAATAAAATGATTAACCACAACTATAGACATGTAGATTAACTTAAGAAATACTAAATCTATACTGACAGAAGTCGAATTGGAGCTCCTCCGGCTAGTAACTGCCGACCCACTGCTTCTCTCGGCTTCTCCCTGCTCTTCCTCTTCTTCTTTTTCCTTCTCTATTTATATCTTCTCTCCTTCTCTCTTTCTCCCTTCTTTCTCACGTCCCCTTCTCCTTTTCTCTCTCTTCATTTATTTCTTCTTTCTTTCTTCTGTCTTTTCTTCTCTTCTCACGCCACCTTTTCTTACTTCTTTTTCTTTTTCCACACCTAATGCATTTATTTCCTTTGACTTTCTTATTCTTTCCTTCTTTCTTTTCTTCTGATCATCTTTTCTTCTTTCCACCGAAAACTAATCTTCTTTCTTGTTTTTTTTCTTCTATTTTGTTTCTTTTGTTCTTTTGTCTTTTCTTTCCTCATATATATATATATATCACAAATTAATCATCTTCCTCCACATAAGGCAATTTAATGTAATGTCTCCCAATATCCAACTGACCTCATCTTCATTCTCAATATAAAATATTTAAATTATCATCATGTGTACAATTCCACCAAAATTAAATCAATAAATATTCGGGGTATCACAGGTTGGGTCTTTCAGGTGCAGCAACCTCTTCAATGAGTGTGTGATTGGCTATTGACCACTGATAGCTATTGGGTACAATCTAATATTATGGCAAAATGACTTTAACAAAAGCATTTGAAATGATATAGTATCTACCCAATAGCAATCTATTGTTAAATTTTGTTATGTTTGAACCCCAAACAGTGGCCTGGACTCTCACTCCCTAAGAGATAAGAAAAAATGGTTAGTTGGTTGCATAGTAAGCACATAAGAAGTTAAACTTTTAAGATAAAAATGGAAGAAGTACCTTTAAATCACACAAGATTAGTAGCTGGTTTGACTTTTGAGGACTTGAAGAATTGAGCCTAGGAGGATGCTTTTCTAATACAACCACTCTAACCCTCTAACCTGGTTTGGTCGT
Organism: Liquidambar formosana; assembly: GCA_039720395.1. Classification (NCBI taxonomy): domain Eukaryota; kingdom Viridiplantae; phylum Streptophyta; class Magnoliopsida; order Saxifragales; family Altingiaceae; genus Liquidambar; species Liquidambar formosana. The sequence continues at coordinate 13,530,953 of CM077823.1, read as the reverse complement.
TGGAGTAATGTCTTTGATGAAACTTAAGAGGCATGCCATCTCTGATAGGTATATTAATATATGAGAATATCGCAAATAACTGTAAGTTTAGTAAATTAACAAAATAGCTAGTACGAAGGGTAATAAACTCCTTACAAAACTTAGCATGCAAAAGTTGTGCAAAGGTTATTTCATTACTTAGAAATGTATTTGCAATGTGAAAATAAGAAAAGAAAGTGCGGTGAATGCGAATTTCCAATGGTTCTCATTACTTCTTGAAACGATTATTAAATGAGCGATTAAGAAAGCATTAGCAATGTCCCGTGAAGGAGTAACAAACTAAGGAAAACACAAAGGTTAGTTGTTCAATGACAAAGATATAAACAAAATGTATTAGTAGAAGTTTTTAAAGATAATACAGCAAAAGCGAACATAAGTGATGGAAAGCATTTGTTCGGCTGCACATACCTCTGCATGCAAGAAATGAAAATAAAAAAGTAAAAAACAAAAATAATTAGAACATATAAACTTGAATAAAACAATGAGGCACACTAACAAATTTGAGTATTGTACTAAACTATGAAGATGGACATGAAAAGTGTAATAACTGAATAAAAGAACAAATAATGACACTTGTGTATGAAGAGAGCAATAAAATGAAAGAGACATAGAAGATAAATGACAATTTAAACTAACTAAGATAGTTACTATATTTAGTAAAATTTAAATGTATACAATTAAAAGTATGATGACAATAAGTAATAGAAAGAAGACACATGCTGCTAGTATTTAAAGGTAGATTATCGAACCTTAAGTACTCTTTAGGTTAGTTATGAGCGCCACGCCCTAAACCACATAGCTTGAGAATACGCATTAGCCTCAAAGGACTAACACGGAGAGGAGTCGCCACCTAATAATGGGAACGAGTGAACCCTAGCAGGGTCTAGCTCGTCATAACCAGAGATTCAGGTTCGAAGCTAGGATACGCAGCTGGGAAGGTGTTAGGCACCCAGCCACGCTCGGTCGGAACCGGCCCCCACACATGATCAATGGCTTTAATTAATCCAAATGCTCAATTAAAATTAACCCTATTCATTTAATAATGATGGCACACATAATGACTAAAATAATTAATAAATAAAGAAAACAGAGAATCAAAAATATATCAGAAAGAATAGATCAGAATAAAAGGTATCAACCAACTAGAAACAAAAGATATAAATAAGCCAACAATCTATCTGTCGAGGTGAGGTGCGTACGCATCACTAATAGGTGCGTACGCACCTAATAGGCATTTTCACCAACTCAATCACATGTATACTTAAAAAAGGGAAAAACGAAATAGACAACCAAATAATAGAAAATAAACTTTCTACCTAGAAGGGAATGCGTACGCACCTGGGATAGGTGCGTACGCACCCTATCGACATATCATACAAAATCACGCAGACCTTATCTTAATCTACATCATGCATCTTTAATAAAATAAAATATAAAGAAAATAAACACGAATGTAAACTAAACCTAAATGATGCTAATCATGCTTTAGATGAAAATAAAATAAAATAAAAGAAGAAGTAGAATCAAAAGCTAAGTTAAACTAAATTTACCGACTTTATGCTTGTTCGTGGCCCTTCAGGTCTTTGGATTGAATCAAATCAACATGAATCCTCCTCTTCTTCAAAGTGTAATCACAGCAACGAGATCAAAACTCACTCAACTTTGAAAAGAAATAGAAAACAAAAGAGAATAAGAGAAAAGAAAAGTGATTTTCGTTACTTTGCAACAGCAGAAAGTTCAATCACGTTTTTGGGTATGAAAACGTTGGAATTGGACAAAACTGCATGAAATACAAAGTTGTAGAGAATTGAATTATCTTTCTAAGAAGACCAAATTTTATCAAATTTCGACTTCAGATGAAAACTTTATGATTAAAATATGATTTCTAGTTTTCAGAAAACTGCTGCTGAATTATGACGAATTTCACTCCCTAAAGACCCTATTCTCCTCCCCTTTTTCTAAGGCATTAAGTGAGTATATATAGCTGAAAACTAGGGTTTCCCTTTCCTTCCTAGACTAGGTTTCCTTGGAGAATAATTAAAGAATATTACTAATAAATAGAAAAGTCTTCTAATCTGAAAAGGAAAGGGAAGTTGCCTTTTCTAAAAATTAGGAGAGTGACCGCTAACACGCATGCACATGTATCGTATGTGCGTACACACACCTATCATATATGTACACATGTTAGTGGCATGATAAAAATGATTAATTTAATAAAATAATTTTCTTTTCATTTTAACAAAAAATCTCATGTTGTGATTCACACTAACTCTTCAAGGATAATCCGTAAATAATTACACTAAACTCATCATCGGGGCCACGGGACCTAAGATGACAACCGGTACAAAATAGGGGTGTTTACACTGGTAAGCAACCATCTGGTGGGCATCACATGTTTTTTGGAGCAGAGTAAATTAATCTAGATGCGCTAGTTTGAGGATATCTTTGCAGACAACATTTGTAGTGTACTCTATGGGTAAAATAGTATCGATTGATAGCTTAATGAGGACTTTAATAGAGGAAGCACTTGTTGCTCAAGATAGAGCAACATATAGTTGTTCGTGTGAGAATACGGGTTGTGGTAAGTAGATTCCCACTAGTTTCTAATGTTTGGCCTTCAGCTTTATTTATAGTCATTGCAAAGCATAATCTAATTGGGAATTAAACTCTTTCTCCCAATTAGATTATGCTTGGTAGAAGTGGTATCTTAGGAATAAAAACTCAGTTCTCCTTTATGATAGTCTGTTGAAATCGCAGCATCTATAACGTTGCGTTGAAATTGACGGTATGTTATCTCGTTCCATTTGACAATCCTTTTAAAGGGTCAATATTCCTAAGTAACATTATTGGGCTACCAACTTTGAGAATTAATTCATGAGGAGGATAATCATTTGGTGTCAGACTATTGAAAAAGTCTTCTTCAAGTAAGTAATTTTAAGTTTCAATGTTTTCATCACGACTTTGTAAATTATTTCATCACCAGGGAACTTTTTTATCAGAATGCTGTTTAATTCATCAACATGTTGATTTTTCGGTGTTAATATACCTTTGTTAGTTAAATCGTTATTAGCAGCATTAAATTTTAATATGTTAGGAAAGACAAAATCAGTAAGATTATTTAAAGAAATTTCATCATTGTAATAAGGTAAAAGAATATTATCAGGTATTCTAACGTTATTATCTTTTATAGTAGCCTTAGTTCCATTGCCAATTTTCAATAAATAGTTAGTAAAAGAAGGATCAAACCTTGTTCGCATATTTTGGGTAAGTCTTATCACTGTTAGTTCACCCCATAGTTTTGATTTGATAAGGCATGCATCTTTTGCTTGTTCTAATGTTCCTCTTGGAATAACTGGTAAAACTTGGCGAAAGTCTCTACTAAAAATAATAACCTTTCCTCCAAATAGTAGCTGGCAGTCCATTATGTCCCTAAGCGTATTGTCAAATGCTTCTATAGCATGGTGTTTAGCGATTGGTGCTTCATCCCATATAATGATCTTCGCGGCATGTAACAATTGGCCTAGAGCACTTTGTTTGCTAACATTGTAGCTTAATTGTTCATTAGCATCAATTGGAAGCATGGAATCGAGAATGGGCCATACGTTCGCCTAGTAAAATTGAAGCAGCTACACCAGATGTTGCTATTGCGAGTGCCATGTTGTTGGTAGACCTTATAGTTGCAAGTAAAGCTCGATATAAAAAAGTTTTACCTGTTTCACTAGGGCTATCAATAAAAAAAGCTACATTTTCATTGTTATTTATTTTTGACATTATACAATTGAATGCAGCTTTTTGCTCAAAGTTAAGTAGGTTGACAGTTTCAAGATCAGCAGTAGTTACTTCTAAGGCTATTTCATCTGCCATTTCTCTGTTGACATGATCTTCTTCACTAACAAAAATAGATCTATCAACAAGGTGGTAATCATCAATGCTTCTTCCCATAGATTCTAATGTACAGTTGATAGAATGCAACACTTGCAATCTAGTTATTGTTCGTGGAGCATTTGTGCCTCGGTAGTAATCTTTAGACAACACATCTTTAAATAGATTCCATAAATCTTTGGGATTAGAAGGATTACAATAGACAAGGATTGTTGCAAATAAGCGTCTTAAGCTACTTGGCATGCAAAATAGAGCTGCTTTATTTAAACAATCTTCTAAGCTATTATTAGTGTTAATAAGACCAAGCAAGATTGTAGCTTCTCGAAACGTTTGAGTTGAAACACCATTTACTGTTTTCAACTAGTTCAAAAGAGGTTAGACCTCTAACATGGTTAAGCAATAGTCTTAAATAATACCTTTCTCCTTCAACAGGGTTTGCAGTGACTATTCTTCCAATAGCATAGCCTTTTTCACGAAGAGTCCACTTTCGATCTGTTTTACTCCATGCGTAGTATTCAGGAAACTCTTCGTACAAAACCTTTCTTGCATATTTACTTTGGCTATTTGTAAGAAAGAATTCAATTATCATTGTTTTCCGTAAAAAAGTATTCCTTGTGACACTTAGCAAATTGTTTGAATCGCCAAAGGAAATAGGTTGCTTATCTTTAAGATGAAGCTGCAAAGAAATAACTGTTGGACTTATATCATTCATTACAAAGCCATAGATTCTCCAAACAACTTCAGTCGGGCTAACCCAATGGCCATTTTAGAACCTACTTATTTCGTCGTAATCTTGATTAAGTTCCTCAGAAACAACTTCAAAAGTTACTCGATCATGACCCTTATATACGTATTTGTATAAGTATTTTACAGCATTTATTGTTGAGCAAATTTCAACGTTGATATGACAATCTTATTTTGCCAATAGATATGGATTGTATGGAATAACTGTTGGGAATCGAACTAGGGAGGAAAACTACGAAGGCGGAATTAAAATTTTCCTACGATTCCCTAATCCCATGAATCCAATTGTTGGGAATCTGACTAGGGAGGAAAACTACAAAGGCGGAATTAAAATTTTTCCTACGATTCCCAAAACCATGAATCTTAATTATGCTTAATACAAAACAAAAACCCTAACTAGAAGAGGGTAGAATTACTTACAGTTTGATATGGTCTTCTCCTTTATGTTCCAAGCTTTTTCTTCTCCTTTTTGCTCCAAGCTTTGTCTCCGGACAGCGGTGAATGAGCAGCCCAAGTGTGCTACCTCCAATGGTATCCACACCTAGCTAGAGCTTGTTGTCCTTTCCTACTTCTTCCTTATGGTTGCTAGAGGTGGAGAAGAGGGAGAGAGAGAGAGGGAGAGCTGTAATTTTTCTAGCCAGCCCTTAGGGAGAATGAATTGTCCTCATGTGATCCCCACATAATGGGCATTATATAGCCCATTAATAGGGCCGGCCATAGGGGGATTCCTAATCCTAATGGGTTTTGTGTAATTACTCCTAATTACACAATAACCCCACTAATTTGTATCATATACAAATTAAGCCCTTAAAGAACTATTCTTTATTCACTTATATCCTCTCTTTTATAGACAAACAATCTTTCTTAGCATGATCAGTGTGCGACCCATTGGGTTCACATCATCAAGTAGTAGGAATAGCACATGTTGTGCACAATGGAACACTTTCCATTAAAGGGTCTAATTGAAACTTCTTTCAATTCCCTAATTGATTATAACTCATTTATATCAATTAGGGCTTCTACTAACCATGAGTAATACCTAGCATATGGCTCATGGTGTGGTCCTTAATGAAGTGAATAGTCATTTACAAAGAACCCTTCTGTTATAGTTTATCGGTTACAATTACATCCTTCTATCAACACAATGTCTCCAATTGAACTAATAGGACATGGAAGTCTGTCAAGTCCCTAGTTCAATTACTTTATACTCATTCATTAATATCAACTCAATGATGAACTTATGGAAACTCCTTTCCATATTCATACTACCATGGGCCCATGGATTTAATAAGTTATATTCAATGAATGCTATATGAGACATTCACTCCCTTTTTCCTGAGAGTGATAGATTCCTTATTGATCACTCACATACCTTCACACACATAGCAGTAGGGCCAATGAACACCTTTACAGACCCCTATAAAGATCTGCACTTAGTGTTATCAAACTTTTAAAGCTACATGTATAATGCAACCATGGTGTCCCAGGTCTAAGGATTACTTATACCACTATAACAATGAGAAACTGATTGACAGGCAGGTTAAAACTCCATTCAGTTATCCCATATCTTTGGTCACATTCAGTGTACCTATTCTTATAATAGGCACCCACTTGTTGGTTGTAGTGTCTCCACACAAATAACTTGAGACTAGATATCCTCTTATAGAGTCAACCTAACAAGTGCTAGTCCTATGGTTCATTACTGTCCATCATAGTGAACCTTCAACTAGGAATGATTTAGGAGTTTAGTACAGAGATATATTTAGAGTCTCAAAATTACAACTCTTTGTAATTCCATATTCTCAACTCTAACTCCATGGACATATTATGTAAATATAAATGATGCATATAAACATAATAGAATAAGCCTTTTTATTAAATCAATAATAAATGTGACATATATAAATGAAATCAAATAATTGTTCCTAATCCCTAAACAATCATCTCTATGACTGGCTCTAGGGCATAATCCTAACAATAACCGAACGATTGTCTAAACGATGACCCTTGACTTTAACTGATTCTCCATTGTTGCGCCTTCTATATATTGGAAAGGAGTCTTTTCCTTGCATCGTTTCCTCACAAAAAGGTTTTGGGTACTTATGTTTACAACAGCCAGATTTCATACAATCATTAGTTGGATTGAGAGAACCACAAGGATCGTGCATCATATGCTTCTGCAAGTGAGACATTGTTCTTGGTGGAAGTTCCACTGAAACGTAAGCATCATATGACTCAGGGGAAACCATCTTCGCACTTTTTTGCAGGATTATGAAAAAATGAACATAGTGAGAGGCCTCTTTTTTGGAATTCAATGACGTAAACATAACTAGCAATTAGTCAAAATATCTTTTTCTTAAAAAGGTTAGATTTTAATTCTTCTAGTTTTGCGCAGAAAACATGTGAAACCAAGTCTGGCCTATTTGTGCTTCTTTTCCTTTGGCTAGATGATTCTTTATTTCAAGCCAGTTTGGGTTGCAAGTCATTATAATAAAGAAATCTGGTTTGCTGAGTTTTCGAACAAGTGTCATTGCATCTGCAAATCTTCTATGCATATTTCTAGGTCCACCAATAAAAGACCCTGGCAAAATAATTCTATGGCCGACATCTATTCCACGGGTTTGGCTACGAGCAACACTATCAACTACTCCTTGGTACAGCTTGGATCGTATTTGTTTTTGGTGATTGTGGAAATAATCCAACCGAGATGATTCCAATTTTATGTACATGTCAACAACGAATTGTTGCAATAGGCAACTAGAACGTAATAACAACAACTTTTCATGTGATCTAATTTGTAGCTTATAGCAATAATATTCCTGGGTAGACACATGTATCATTTTGTTGCTTGCAGTATCATGCAGGACTGTAAGAAGCAACATATGTCATTTTTTTGTCGTCGTTGAGACGAAAATTTGTTAGGGCTGAAGAAAGAAGAACAAAAGTACAATGTGTAATATACGAATGAACATAACAAAACATACCGTCTTCCTCCTGAGAAAGCAGATTTTCAACAGAAATTGCATTATGTGCGTTTGTTATGCCCTCACAAGAAGGCTACTCATCATCTTTAAATGGATTGATCCTTTTAATTCCTTTGTGCCAACTAACTTCACTATATGGAAATGGAATAGGATATTGTAGGGGATTATAACAACTATAGAAGTAATTGACCCTATGCTTTCCACATCAATAAGCCTCAACAAATATATCATGACAATTAGAAGCACAATTCTCATCATCTTCAATCCAGATTGCAGCAACTTGTGATGCAGTTGGACCATTGTAAACACATTGATCAATTGTTGGTATAGACTTAATAACAATTTTTTGTGTTTCAAGATTTGGACAATGTACAAGGCTGCGAAAGAATACAGAGTAAGGATTGCAACTCAACATCTCAATGATTAGCTTAACAACTGATGGCTTAAGTCTGTCACATTGGTTTACCCTATTTTGTACCTCATGTTCAGTATCGTAAAAATATAATTGTAAAAATAATGGAGAACAGTTTTGTGGGAGGAGTTGATTAATATAATGGTACATTTGTCCTTGCACTCTAAAGGTGTAAATACTATTATTCTTTCTAGAAAGTTCTTTGCCATACGAGACGCCAAGAGAAGTAAATGCAAATAAGTTGTTACATGTTTTTATGTAGGTTCTAAATGATATTGAATCGTCATCAAATGAAGTCAACAAATGAACTAATTAGGATGGATGTTTCTCGATGATAATTGTACCTTGCCTTCTGAACAATAGAAAGCTTTAGGCTTACGGTGGAAACGCTTAGCATGGCAGAAGCGACATGGAGGAGCTGGAGGCAAAACAAATGGCTCAGATAGTAAATTCTTCAAAGAAGTATCTACAGCCAAAGGAAGTTTGGCTTGTTGGGATTTATAATTAGGATGACTGCAAATACGAGCACAATCGCTAAGATCAACATTGCTGTCATTAAAACCATGCGCAATCTCGACAGGAAGTACTTCAGTCAGAACAACATCATCTGTGCAACCACGTTTATTAAAACTTTAAAATTGGCACTTTATATAAGCACCAAAAGAAAGTAGCATACTGACCGTCTTCAAAAGAATCAGAATCATTAAAAATGATTTTTTCCTTGTCTCTATTGTTGGTACTGCTTTGTAGGTGCCCTGAATAATTTGTAAAAAATAGTAAATACCTAGTCTTGCCAACCATCGTGCTTCTCTACTCCCGCTACCCAACTCTTTTTTTTTTTATTTTTTATTTACTTTCTTGTGCTCAAAAGGGTTCGTGAAGAAATAAAATGTATAAGTTAAGAGAGACAAATTTGATGTGGGTATGAAATAAAAGTGTCAAAAGGAATAACAATTTGGGGAAAACGTAACAAGCACCAAGGAAAATAACACATACTTGATACAACCTCCTGAATAGGTTCATTGAAAACAATACCACGGGAAGGAGTAACCCGTTGATTATCATAAGAGTGATTCGCACGATCGGCGTCTATTGCTAGAGTAGAATTTACAGATAGTTTTTGTTTTTTTGTACGGTAATTCTCTCTGCGTTTTCGTAGCCTTTCTTCATGTTCCTTCTCAAAATCACGGATCGCTGGAAGGACGGCAAACAAATGAGCTGTGCATCAATTTTGCTATCCATTCTTATAATTAGTTCCATAAAATCATAAAACAAAATGACAACAGCATCTCTTAGGAACGTTGCTTCGTGAAATTCCCTCCCTTAACAGCAGTCCTTACAGAAGCTTTAATATCTTTCTAAAGCCCCATGGAAATGTATTTAAATGGTAGTACTTCTATTAGGACATGTACTATTATTCTGAAAGCTATTTGATCAATGTTCTCTCATTGAAGAACCGAACTTTGTAGAAGCAACAACATAATATTGCATTCCGTATTCAAAGTGGTTTAATAAAATGAAGTAAGATTAAGATCAAACCTCCAGAACGTGTATAGTTTCGCCATATGTTTTTCTCCATTCTTGTGAACCTGTTACTAAATAACAGCTAAATCAATGACGATTACTACAAAGATTTAACTACTCTATGCTTCATTAAATTATATGTTATAAATATGCATGTATATTAATAAATATAAATGTTCTATGTTTTAAAATTATATAAAAATGAAAGTTGTCCCTCAACAAAGTTTAATAGAAGCGCAAGGTTGGGGTGGGAGGAGGATATCTCTCTCTCTTTCTCTTTGTCTTTTCTTTTTTTCTTTTTTTTTTGCTTTTTTTTTTAAAGATTAGATCGCTAATGTTTTGTTTCATTCTTAAAGAAATCCTTTGTTCTTCTTCACTTTTTTTTTTTCTTATCTTTGTCAGGTATGTATTTCTGGGGGTTTTTTTTTTTTCACTTCTTAAAAAAAATAAAAAAAATAAGATATCATTAAATATAATACTAATAAATATACATATATTATGGGTAACATAAAAAAGGAATGCACAGATTTTGATGAGTATTAGCACCACGTTTATTTGATAGCTTCTTGAACTCTACTAAATTAGTATATTTTCTTCTTAATTCCTTTCTATTGTTATCTATGCGCCTAGTCGTGCCGATGCTAGCATGCATTTTTTTTTTTTTTTTTTTTTTGTTTTTTTCGGCGTTGACTTTACAGTAGGGAGCTCAGACAATGAGAGAACGTTGTTGAGTACCAGCGACAATGGATCTACAAAAAAAGATGGTTAATGGGTTGGAGAAAATAGAGAAGGAGGAGAGATGGGCTGGTTGATTAGGCATCATTTTGATACAGAAAATAGCGTTCGAGAGAGAAAGGGTAGCAGTGGTGGTCGAGCTACCAAGCGAGGAATGCACTGGGTAAATGATCTTTGAGGAAGCTGATGTTGTTGCTGTTGAGAGAGCTATGGAAGTTTAGCTTAAATAGGGACAAAGTAGAGAAGAAGAGAGAGTAGAGAAAAGGGGTTTGTAGTTTGGGTATGGGTTTAGGGGGTGAAAGACATGGGAGGAGATAAAAAGGATTCAAATGTTACATCAAGCAAGACAAAAGAAGCCCTTATATGGGTTCTATTCATTTTTGCCTTGCATATTCGAATCAAAACGAAAAGTGTGACTCCTGGGTGACATGGAACTTCAAAGCAATAGATATACAATGCTTACATGAGTCATAACCAATAACAAATACAGCACATACAACCCACACATACAATAATAATACTCTAAAAAAAGCAAACTTAATGTGCAGCTACTTGCAAATGCAAAAGATAGGATTGTTTATATGTGCACACACACACACACACACACACACACACACACACACACACATATATATATATTTCTTTTTTAAATAAACATAAATAAGACACTTGGAATATTGCACAGCGAAGATAGTAATAATAACATGTACAAATATTAATACGATAAATAATGAACGTGCCAAAACTCCTATGCAATAATACACAAGCATATTCTATTGGCCTTATAAGCATAAAAAACAGTGTTTCAAAAGAAAAAACATGTGTGTAATAAACATGCCAACAAATAGAAACTCAAGCAAAACATGAAGCAAACAAATAGCTAAACAACATACGCTATACAAATAAGTAAAATCCAAGTTCAAAATAACTTACCTAGCAAGAAGAAGTATAAGCTTTTTATGCATAAGATGTCCCAACAGATCTCAATAGGTGCTTACAAAATCAGCGAGGTACAGATCGAACAATTTGATAAACAACGGCCAAAATAGAAACGAGACGTTACAACCAAAACAATAAACAGATATAAGTGAGACAGCAATAGTAGAACAACCGTTACAAATACAAATATCAATGATCAAGAAATAAAGTGGGTATAAACCATGCAAAGAAAAATAGGAATTAACATAAAAGCACAAAACGATACAAATTAAGCCAGTTAACAACTTTATAATGAACAATAGGCTCAGATATCCAGCACAAGCACAGCAAGATGAAAGTCCAATTGCGCAGTTGCAAATTTTGTTGCCCGTGCTAAGCATAAAAGCTCTCAAAACACTTTATTACTTGCACAGGCCCTCAAAATTGCCCTACTACATATTGAATGAATCAACCAAGCTATGTTATTAATTGTACGTATACATCTTCACTGCCCCACGCGGGAACAAAAAAGAAAACAAAACTGCATGGAATGGCCTTTCTCAAGGAATAACATTAAGAACCAGGGGAAAGCATACACAAAACTATAACCTTTAAACAGTAACTAAGTAAGAAAAGATATTATGGAAGAAAAAACCATTGATAAGAACTTAATACATTGACTAAGTAACAAAAGTACTTTAAAATAATATACATACAGGACAAAAGAACAAAATCTTACGTGAATGAAAATGCAAATTTATTAATTTTTGATGAAAAACAAAGGAACAAAGGCTCAAGTTGTTTGGAATGTTACTAAAATAGTTCAAGAAACAACACATGTGACAACAGATGCCCTTCCTTTTTTTCCCATTTTTTTTTCTCTTTTTTAAAAATAAAATTTGTTATATGTTTTTTTATGGGCAAAAAAAAAAAAAAAAAAAAAACCCACAGAAAATAGAGTGAAGTACAATAGGAAGTCCGCTAGTCATATAAGGTATCAGAATTGGCGCACGACGAGTTAGGTAAAACCAATATGACATTGTTCTGAATTCCCAAACATCATCATAGCCGCAAGACAGCTCACAATTAAATGGTAGTCTTTATAGTTGCAAATTCTATTGCATGTACAATAAATAAACAAAACGCAGACATATCAATGTTTGTTATACAAGCCATCAGAATTGCCATACTATATAAGAAACTAACTAATCAATTTAGCCCACAAAGCCATTACGTAGTTCAAAGCCCTGTTAATTATCCTGAAGAAACGAACCTTTAAAAAAGCGTCATTCCTCAGTTAAACCCTCACAACCCCAAACTACATAATAACTAACTAAGGTTTCAATATCTGTAAATAGAACAACAAAAAAAAAAAAGAAAAAAAAAGAAGGAAAATAATACAATACACAATGGCTTATAATCACGCGTGAAAAAAATTAAAAGCTATTAAACAAAATCAAACAACATAAAAGCACACTGGAAGTTACAACTATTAGAATATTAAACATTAAAGAAGAATAATAGAAAACAAGGTTTACTTTATTTTCGCCTTAAATTGTACATTAAATGATTAAAAATTAATAAAGAAGTTTGCTTTTAAAAAAATACAATATAGTTACCATGCGTAAACTTCGTTGGACTTTTACAAACTACTTAGACTTTTGGAAATGTTTGATGTTCAACTAGAATCAAAAGCCTAAAACCTGGTAATATGTAATTGATATTTTCATTTTTAACTTCCAAAAGTATTCATAAATCTGTTTGTTTCCAGAAAGACCAACTTTAACTCAAACCCAAAGTTCATTGCATAGCCAATTCCATGGTGGAAACAAATATCGAGAAAACTATGTGCTGCTTTCTAGTTGTTTGCACAATCTAATGAAAACTTATCAACATTACTCATCAGGGCTCCAGAGTCCAAGCGTGATTTGATTAAAACTATCCAAATGTTAGTAAAGCTCAAGTCTCACACCAATAAGTTAGTCAAAATTTCACACCTATCTCTCAATGCAATCACACTGTATAGACATTTCAATGGCTGGGCTTGAACTACTAAATAAATTTGACCACTTCCACTCCAATTTATCATGGTTTCTTTTCTTTCTTTGCCCCTCAGCTATAATTGATAAAAGACTGACATGTCAATGGGAAAAGAAACCTTTTAGGACAGGAACATGCCTAAGTAAACAAAGCACTTGGTATCCATATCAAGGTTTAGAATTCCTGTATTGACAACTGTGATCTTTGGAAAAATTGAAGTGAAATCCAAAACTTTCATTGAAATGGTGGGAAAAGCAAAAAATTTAACATGTTAAAGGTTAATAGTCTCCAAAAAGGATATGAAACTTTTTTTTTTTATAAGGTAAAAAAGGATATCAAACTTGAGCCACATATAAATGCTAACCATCTATTAAAAGTATTAAAATGATAAAACTTGGTGTGATGTTCTCCCCAAATATAAGACTGAGTATTTCTCTGACCATGAGAAACTGATGCAGTGGCCTAGAGTATTCATCTCATCAATGCAAAATTTCATCCAAAATTGAAAATTTAGCAAATAATAATACAAGATACAAGAAAACAGTTTTCAGGAAAAGAAGAAGTCATGGAGAGATCACATTAGGACTTGCTCCATTCGAAACAATGTAAGAAGAAGTCTATAGCATGATATCATTGAATAAAATACCACGATTACAAACCAATACCAACAAAGCACATATAAATATCTAAAACAAACTTATACAACCATAAAAGTACATAGATCTAAAGCAGACCTACATGTATATATTATCAAAGCACATAAACCTAAATCAAGCTAACATGTATTTTTTATTCAATAAACTATTGACCATTAAACCCTAAATAGAAAAAACCTCATTGCTCAAACAAGGACCTAAAAAAAGACAAATACAATCGGACAACTCAACGAGAAGAATCATGCCAAACGATAAATAGAACAGGGAAAACAAAGCATGAAGCATTTTAAAACCAGCATACAAATTGGTAATAAATCTATAAATTCTAACCAGTAAACTCTAAAAAAATGGGGGAAAATCATACCCGATCACCGAGCCAAGAAACACAACTATTCTCAACCCAAGAAAAGCAAATAGACAAATACAAACCCTAAAAGAAAATCCCTCAAATACAAACCCAAAAGAAAACCGTAGAGAACTTAGCTTCCAAACCACGAGACCTGGTACAACGTTCGGACAACAACCCCCATCACAGCCGTTCGTAATTTTTTTCGGTACAAACATGGCAAAACCAAATGCAATCTCCATCCCTAAAAAGCGCACAACAAACAACGAATCACATGGGGCAGGTATGTCTTCTCATTTCACAATAAAAAGCCTTCACAATCATGCTTCCCAGATGAAGCCCAAACCCCATAAACGACTTTGTTGTAGGCTAAAATAGTAGGGGAACGACACCGCTTTACATCTCAAGCAGGCACACTGGCCGAGACAGCACATGGCCTTTGTACTGGAAGCGCTCCGTTCGAGGAGTCACATGTGCCACCAACAACTCCAATCCAAAACGGCGATGTTCTCACGCAACATGCAACTAAACAACGTCGTTTTGGCAGAGCAGGGTCTTCGTAAAAGGGGCTTAACGTCGTTTTGCTCAAAGGGCAAGCGCGTTTTGTCTTTACTGTTCAAATTGAACAAAGGGTGAACAGTTCCAGGGAGGCATTTTGGCTTTTAGAAGGTGTCTATAGATAGGAACAAAATGACCTTATGAGTTAATTAAACTTTTGTAGGACCTAATGAGTCACATGTCCTATTCTATGGACCTGTGACTGAAACTCCCTTTTTTGGGTGGGGGAGTGGGGTTAGATTAATTGAAATTGGATTTGGGATTTGTGCATGTACACTTTACTTCTCGGAGTAGGGATGGCAATTATTTAAGTAAATTGAGCAACTTTTAAAGAAAATAAGGGTGGGTTGGGTGAATTTCTATTAAACTCGAGTTGGGTTTGGCCTATAGTAAGGTTTTAAGTCACCACAACCTAATTATATCCTATATATATATTGTTAAAAATATGGGTCATTGGGTCGTGACCCAAACCCATGGTCCGCCCACGTGTGGGTGCTGGACCCAGTGGTTAAGTCCCCTATTCCATGAGGTTTCTTAATTGTACTTGGAAACCAACTCCTGCAAGGGTTTGGACTGTGGAATAGGGGCACATATATATTGAATGTCTCTCTTAGTGATTGAGACACACCACAACACTGAAATACAGCAGCCTCCATTGTTCTCTCTCTAGTATTCTCTCTCTAAGATCACCATTGTTGCCTAATGGACTTGGTAGTGTGGATTATGTGGGAGGACTCTAGTAGTGATCCCTACGGCTATCACGACATTGAGGAGCATACACGGAGGTTAGATTTGCAGTGGAGGAGCAACCATTCGTGCAGCGACTACGTGGAGCTTGTAACAACAACCGACAAACATCCTCGGATCTCTTCCGCTTAAGGTATGTCCTTAGACCCGTTATTGAGTGCTATATGCAGTAGATATAGCGTATTTACATTGGTATCAGAGCCAGGTTGTTGATTCGCCCTATTGTCGCGTGGTTTGCATTCTCTCTCTAAAATACAATTTATGGGTCGTTTAAAAACTTTTTTCAAAAGTGGTTTTTAACCCAAAATTTTTATATGGACGTGTTCTCCTATGTGTGAGGAACATCCCTGCAAAATTTCGTGAGAAACGGACGTGTATTTTGAGAAAAAACGCAAATTTTAGTTTTGAAAATTGTGGTTTTTCCGAAACTTTGGGCTAATTTTTGATGCACCTAGATTTGTTAATATTGAATAAATCTGGTATGTTGTTAAACTACGTCGCGAGGGCTTTTCGTAGACATAACATTTACGCAAATCCGATATCGTATGTGAAAGTTATGAGCCCGCGAAGTTGGGCCCGTGAACATTCGAAACTGGTTCGAATAGGCTTGAGGAAGAAGATAAACAGTGCCTTCTCAGCAAAGCCCACTCTCGCCTATTGGAGAGTGCGAGAGAGTGTGGAGGCTGTATAACTCCAATTCACATGCCGTTTTTTCCTAAATTCATAAAACTTTATTTCTGATTTTATAGTAATTTTTAAATTATTTTTTAATTACCAGAAAATATTTATTTAATTAAATATTGAGAAAATCACTATAAAACCACCCCACTCGCGCGCATGGGGGCACGTGAGGGGGTGTTTGGCTTCCTGGAAAATTGTAGAATTATGATTGGGGCTTAGTTCTACACTGTGGTGTGCTGCACCTCCTACCATAGCTTCTGGATTTTTTATTTTACTATATTTTTAGTGTTTTTCTTTACCGAAAAAATTAAATAATATTATTATATGCAAAATTAAAATTTCCAGTAGGCTGTATTTTTATTATTTGAGCATGTGGGAGTATTTTTGTGTCACAGGGAGAGTCATGCGACGTGGATTAAATGTGCATCTATTAATTACATGCGGTAATTAATTAATTAATTTGTGTAATTAATTATTCTTATTATGTTGCGCAATTAGATTGCAGCCAACGTTTTTCCCGCCTTATGAGACCCATTGGCACGCTCCTTATGTGTTTGAGCATGGCCCTACCATCCATTTAATAGACCAATTGCTTAATATGTGTTAGCATGTTAGTTATAGGATTAAATGGATGGATTTTTGGTAAAATATAATAGAGCTTATGTTTGTTTGCCTTCTGTGTATAAGATATTCCTTGAGGCATAATGTGTGGCGCGGCATCCCCATTTATTATTCATTGCAGTAGATCCATTGTATTAGGATTTTTGGGAATGTAATGTATTGATTTATGTACCATTTTTTGAAGGAATTATGTAAGGGGATGTGTTTTCGCGACACGCATTATGTTATGGAATTTTCTTATCATAGGCTCTAATATTTACCAAATAATTCCATATGGGAATCCGTGTGTTTATGTGGAGCATGTTATCATTATTATTGTTATAATACTGTGGGTAATATGCGTATTTGTTCGAAAAACGATTGGAAAATATACTCCTAACCTACATAATTGGGAGATGATTATGAGCAATAGCAATATTTTTCGATTTCGATTTGTAGGGAGGGATAATGTTTTTCCAGTCGGGTTTTCTGAATAAATAATGGATGTGTGTATAATAATTTCAACCCTTGCGCAATTTTTGAATGTAGTGATGGCAAACAACCACATAGATGCGATATATAATAACATTGACAAGCTAAATGGGATCAACTACGACATATGGCAAAGAGATATAAAGTACTTCTTGAATGAGCTGGGCTTAGTTGAGACTTTGTCCAATTCCATGGTAGCCCCAAAAATTGAGGATGGGGTCACCAATGCTGCCGAGTATCAGAGTAACCTTTTAGTTTACCAAAATTGGATGATGAAGGATCGTCGTGCGCGTTATATTATGATGACGCGCATGCATGATGATCTTATTGGGGAGTATGAGAACTACCCAAATGCCAAGGAAATGTGGCAACATCTGAGGATTGCTTTCGGTTAGTAGATTATCGTTGCGTTCTGCCTGGCACACATACAGTTTACATGTGAAACGACACTAGTGAAGAAGCTTCGGTTGCGCATATGGCGCATTCTACTTCTACATAATGTGATTTATGTGCCTGGGATTTAGCGTAATCTACTTTCTGTTAAAGCATTATGAGATTTGGATACTCTTTTCAGCAGTTTGGATTTTATTTTAGGAAATATTATTATTGGACATGGTTTATTTTGGGATATTTCTTTAAAGTTGAAATGGTTTAAATAATATTTTTTCATTGAGCAAGTGCCTCCTGGATATGTTGACCAGTATTATGATCTAACTTGTGAATGGGTATATGACCCTACACCGCCTTAATTTTGTGTTTAAGGCCTTCTATCCTTGTTTTGAGATAGATTGCAACACGCGCTTTACTGTATTAAGCAGCGTATTTATTGATTTTAATTGGGAAGTATATGTACTACCCCATTACCAAGGATAATAAAGGTTACCCAAAATAATGTGCTATAACTATGAAAAGTTGAGATACTTTGCTCGTGATTGCACTAAGTCAAAGTAGGCATCCTTTTCACCGAACTCTCTCTGCTTTTGGGCATGTGATCATAGTTTAGTTGCCTATTTTATTCTTGTGTGGATTGAAATACGGGAGCAACTGAATATGTATTATGAGATGGAGTATAGCTAGTAGATTATTGTCACATTTTTTGAGTTGGCACCCATAAAGTATATAGGTAATAGCACAAGTGTAGAACGTCTTGGAGTTGGTTTGACTAAACTCCTAACTGCGCATAGGGTGCATATTACTTCTACACTACATGTTTTATGTGCTTAATAATTAATCTCCTACCAGTTTAAGCATTTTTTAGATTTTAGGATATTCTTTTATTTAGAAGTAAAAGGTTGGATCTTTATGATGGTATTGTTTAAGAACTATTTCACTTTAGAGATGATTATATAATTCTTTTCCACCTTATAGCTTCTTGATCGCTAGAGTTAGTTCACTTAGACATTTGTGAACCTATGTACGTTGAGGCACATTCTGGCGACTCTTATTTTCTCATTTTTGATCGATAATTATGCGCGATGTCAAGGACGCGAATACTTTTCTGATCAGTTCAGTGGACTGTCTGAGAAAAAGAGGATACGTAGATAACGCTATATTCTTGGCACTTCGCAGCATAATAGTGTAGCGGAGAATAGGAATAGAACACTTCTAGATATGTCTAGATAGATGATGGCGCAAGTCAACCCCTTCTATTCTTTTAGGGGGATACTTTTTATGACTGCTGCCTACATACTTGTGAAAGTGCCTTCTTGATCAATTATTTTCTTCAACCTCTTATGAGTTATGGCATAGCGAAAAACCCAATCTGTGGGGCATTCGCGCCCTTAGAAGGTCAGTAGATTTGTTCACATTGCTCTCCATAAGTGTGAGGAGCTTAACCCTAGAGCTATAAAGCACATTTTTTAAAACTTTTTTAAAAACTTTTCTTTGAAAGCTCAAAAGGTTATCTGATGTACGATGAACATCTTAATGGAGAAATGATTGACATAGAGTCGCGTAATGTTGATTTCATTAAAAGAATGATTTCACTAGCATAGGCTACATTAGTAAGAATCTTAACCTTTATGAGAAAAAGGAGTGGGAAGACGTCTTACCATCTTCGAGCGAGGTGGGGAATTAGTTCATCGTCTTATAGTCGCTGAAGATAGTGGGAGTAGTCTTCAACCCAGTGGGAGTGTCCGAGTGTCCCACAAGGTGTTCTGCAGGAAAGTGTCCTACAAAACCACTAAAGTTCTTAAATGTATAGGAGCAAATATGGAAACTTTCCCCATCATCACTTTGAGATTGAAGGGGATTCCTTCCTATGTGCTTCTAGAGAAAATGATGAGCCGACTTTCAATGAGAAAGCGCTTTCTTCTCATGCTAGAGATAAGTGAATAACTGCTATGCAAGATGAGATGAGCTTGATAGATAGGAATAGGTTTAGGAGTTAGTTGATTTTCTACAATGGTAGATGATTCAATTGACAAGTATTAGGCGCATCGTGTGGCAGAAAGTTATACCTAATGTATGGGTATTGGCTTTATAGAGATATTCTCCCTAAGTAGTGAGTTTTGGCTCTATTCGCCGGATCCTAGCTATTGTTGCATAAATGGATTTTGGATTTTTGTAGATGGATGTTAAGATGACATTTCTCAGTGGAGAACTAGACGGAAAAATCTTTATGGATCAACCAGTGGGTTTTTGATCTTTATAGATTAACCAATGTGGGTTTTAAGGTCAAAGGATCAGAGCGCAAAATGTGTTTGCTCACTGTTCCATCCATGGCCTTAAACAAACGTCTAGGCAATGATATTTGAGATTTCATGATTCTATTACCACTGTGGGTTTTGGGATGATTGAACACATTGCGTGTATCTTTAATGGTCCAAGGGAAATATCCTTATTTTTCCATTGTATGTTGCTGACATTCTTATAGCTAGGAATGATATGGAGACTTTAGTCGCCACTAAAGAGTGGTTGTTCTCTACTTTGAGATAAAGGACATGGTTGAAGCAAATTGTGTGCTAGGAGTTAAGATTGTTAAAAATCGTTTAGAGAACCTCCCCGGTTTGTCTCTAGAGACTTACATTAGGAAGATTCTTGAATATTTTCGCATGTATAACTCCAAACCCATTGACACTCCAATTCAAAAGAGCTGCACCTTAATCTTAAACTAGTTTCCTAAAACTTATGAAGAAAAGAATCACCTGTCCACAACACCATATGTAGTTGCTATAGGAGATCTGTAGTACGCGATGTTATGTACGCGTCCAGACATCCGATCTATGTTGTTAGTGGTTGTTATTAGAGTTTCTTTGAACCCGCACTATGGATAGTAGCGATTAGATTTCTTCGATACCTGTGTGGGACTGCTGACCTTGTCCTAGGTCGCCATTGTGGAGACTCAAGACTAAAAGGTTATAGCGATAGAGATTAGGCTGTTTTAGAGATGTGCTTGAGTCCACCTCAAGTTATGTGTTTATCTTTGGAGGTGAATATGCTTTTATTGTGATATGAAGCAGACTCGCATTGCCTTATCCTTAGTGGAAGTCGAAGAATTAGATTGCTAAGCGGTTGTTCAAGGAGTTGCTTGGTTGAGTTGATCTTTGCAATGTCTAGGCTTTACAACTCATGAGGAGATTGTAAGTCTGATTGTGTATCAGTCCTAGAGTATGCGAATGGATCCCAATTATTTTGAACTACACTTAAGATATGGTTGCGCAAAGGGGAAGAGGTCTTGAGTCATATCTCCACTAGCACTGTAGTGGCTAATCCTTTGATTAAGCTAATTGCTAGAAATGTTTTCCCTTCTCATGTGAGGAGAATGGGACTTCGTAGGATTTGATGTGTTCAGACATTATATTTGTGATTGACATTATTATTATTGAGATATGATATTTATTCCTTTTGTTTTAGTTCATGGGTTGTTTATATCATTTGTACACACATCTTTGTAATGTCACTGGGCTTGAATCGACCCACTCACACGGGTGATTCACCTTGGCGCTGAGTTAGCGAGCAAGATGAGACATTTATATCTTTGGCACCTAGTTGGCGAGCAAGATATACAGTTGCTATATTATATGTCGCCTTAGATTGAGCTAAGATGAGATCTCTATTAGATCGATTATGAAGTTTTTCCACAAACTCTATGTAGCCTGCTTAATAGCCGAATGTGAGATTTCAGACAGGCGCTGAAAGAGTGACTGGGCTGGAAAACTCAGGTCAGGCGCTCGCGTAGCGACTGGACTAAGATTCGTATGGCGTTCTTTTGCTTTTACTTATAGTGACATGCTCATGTTTATGAGTTAAATGCCATAGCATACATTTCATACTGTATGTGCTTTATATCGACCGATGGTAGGAGTGATGAATGGATCCCTGCTTCATCACTGTGTGAGCCACATGGATCGCTATGATCCAACTCTATACCCTTTTTGACCTGAGACTATGTCATGAAGAGGATGCTTAATGATGCTACTTTAGCATGTTTTCCTAAAGGCTAGGAAACAATTCGGTCTTACGGGGGCATGTCTAGGAAAGCGGTTGAGTTGAATTGAATTGGCAAGGAGGGCTTAGGGAAGACGATTTGATACTACACCATGTTTTGTGACTCATTAGCTGCGCAGCGTCTATGTCGTATTTTGTTACGATATGAGACATAGGTACATTACATATGTGGGATACAGCACTGCTTTTATGTTTATATGAGGGATTAGAGAGTGCTTATTCGGTGTTTTATGAATTGTCTAGGGCATATGCGAGATACTTTCGAAGTGATGCGTTCTTGTTAGTTTGGTGATACTTAACATTTATGCTCCTGTACTTGTATGTTCTTCTCAGTGAGGTCGCACGCTCCATTTCCTGTATGAGGAGATGAATGTTGAGAGATAGAGAAATTATAGAGATAACTCATCCTACGTGGGCGAGTAGGAGATGTTAAAAATATGAGTCATTGGGTCGTGACCCAAACCCATAGTCCGCCCACGTGTGGGTGTTGGACCCAGTGGTTAAGTCCCCTATTTCATGAGGTTTCCTAATTGTACTTGGAAACCAACTCCTGCTAGGGTTTGGACTGTGGAATAGGGGCACATATATATTGAATGTCTCTCTTAGTGATTGAGACACACCATAACACTGAAATACAACAGCCTCCATTGTTCTCTCTCTAGTATTCTCTCTCTAGGATCACCATTGTTGCCTAGTGGACTTGGTAGTGTGGATTATGTGGGAGAACTCTAGTAGCGATCCCTACGGCTATCACGACATTGAGGAGCATACACGGAGGATAGATTCGCAGTGGAGGAGCAACCATTCGTGCAGCGACTACGTGGAGCTTGTAACAACAACCGACAAACATCCTCGGATCTCTTCCGCTTAAGGTATGTCCTTAGACCCGTTATTGAGTGCTATATGCAGTAGATATAGCGTATTTACATATATATATATTTGTTGATAATATGGAAGAGGATAATATTGAGAGAGAGAGAGAGAGAGAGAGAGAGAGAGAGAGAGAGACAGAAAGTGAGTGAATGAGTGAATGATGTTGGCGTTCACTCTGCCATTTGTATTTTCTAGTTGCCTGAGTTGGGGTTTTTTACAAGTTGACAAATATCCATTCTTCTTCTCTTCCTGATCCTCTCTTAAAAAATGAGTTGGCTTATACACAAAATATAATAAAAAATCATGAAGAAGAATTGGCAAGAAATGAATGTTCTACTATGTTTGATGAATGGAAAGGCTTTTATCCTATGATAAGGTTTTGATTAATTTTTTTTGGTGAATTGTCCCACATAATGCCATAGTTAGTTTAACAATATGGTTTGAAAATTCATGATTTTTAAAATAGGGAGGTTATTTAACATATACTTCCTCATCAATAAAACCATTTAAAATTACATTATTGAAATCTATTTGAAATAATTTGAAATCCTTGTAGCATGTAAAGGCTAATAGCATCCTAATAACCTAGGCGGTGAGGGTTAGGGCTACTTAGGGTAAAAAAGAGATAGGAGCAAGAAAGTGTGAGAGTGTCAGAATGTATTTTGTTGGGTTTCTCTTGACTTTGCTTTGTGTCTTGATTATAACCCACATGCTTCATAAACTCGCGCGTTTGCCACTCAAGTGGCTATTAAGTCTTAGCCGTTAGATCTCAATGAACGACTGGATAAGAGATGATTTGATATTATTTTATATTCGGTTAATTCATACGAATGAACAATCTCTATTTGCCTTAACCCATAACAGAACAACACCCTCTAAAAAATAAAATTAAACCCATTTAAAAGATACTGAGTCGGTTCAATTCTCTGATCGCACTAGACCGACAATCTTGGCATCTTGCATCCCCAATGACTCTGACTAATCCTTACTAATTATTATCCCGTGGAATCCAAACGGTTTTGTCAATTATTCGCACGTGGAATGCCCACGTGTGCCACATGCTCCACATCTTTTCTCAGCATCGATCAACTTTACAAACTACCAAGCAAACTTTCTCAATCGCAAACCCACCAACAGAAGCCAGACTCACCACGACTCTCTTGTTCCATTGTCGCACACCAAATACGGAAGCCCCTCCTTATTCCTAAACGCATCTGTCCAGTGATTGCAAGTTCTTGCTGCATCTCTATTCATGAAATCAAAGCTTGAACCTTGAAAGCAGAACCCAAGGAAAAAGAAGGAAAAGGAAGGAAAAAAGATGCACTCCAAATTTGCAGTAACCCCCCTGAAACCATCACCAACTGCACCATATTCTCTATTCCCTTGTAGAGATTTCTGTAAGTTTGGAGAATCTGTTAGAAATTCTTCAGAGCACAAGCTTCGGTTCAAGCTCGTGTGTCAGTCTCTTGGGGACAGATGGAAATTAAATGACATTGATGCTAGTGAGTCTTTCTTCCATTCGTTTACTTTACCGTCATTAATTTCTGTTCTAAAGTTTATTGTAGTCTGTTTATCATTGTGGTTGATGTTTTTGGAGAGGGTGAGCTTTTAGTGGTTTTCAAATTCTGGGTTCTGCTGATTTTTACTTGGTGGTGCATTGGAAGACTATGTTTACCCAAAAACAGAGTTCATCAACAATGGAGAGTACATGGTCATGGGTTTTTTCGTGACCAAACAAACACATTATCCCAAATAACAGATACCCAGAAGTTATAAAAGTTCCTAATAAAAAAACTCTCTTGATTTGGTTTGAATGAAAGTCCCATACTCAATGCTTTCTTGTACTCTCAAGCCAAACTCCTAATTAGGCAAGTGATGCAAGAAACTTTGATTCCCACAAATATCCAGCAATCTCCTTATTGGTTCTAAATCCTTATTATCGTTATCTCCACCAAACTTGACCGGGTTTCCAAATTAATCATGTTGCATGTAGTGAAGTTGGTTTGCTAAAACCTGTGGAAACTCACCCACTCATATGAGCAATACAATTGTGTCATTTTGAATGTCAATTGGGATTGCTTGGTGCACAATTCAGTATCTAGATTTTTTGAAACTGTGTTTGAATAGTAGAAATTCCCAAACTTCTTCACTTTCATGAGAATTCAAGCACTTTTCATTGTTTTTCACCTCCAACTACAATTTTGTATTAGCTACTTACACCCTTTGTAGTCTAAGGCACCTGCTGTTATAATTTTGATATTTTAACATAGGAACATGTCAAATATCAAATAGTGCTTTTAGGGTAAGTTGTGATAGGAAAAATGTTCCTCTAGTGTGATTAGAAATCTTATTTATAGAGATGAGATGCAATGGGATGATGAGATTGAGGAGAGGGGAAGGGGTTTTATCACTTCTAGAGTCTCATTTTTTAAGCTTACTGGTGAGAATGACTGATGTGGGGGCATTCTTATCAATTGTATCATTTCCTTGAGATTGTGATGCTTCTTCTTTTCAGCTATGGATTGGCTTTCTGTATTGGAAAGGGATATTCTACTTTACTACAAAACCCCTCTCTTTTGGGCCAAATGGGAAAGATTAGGTTGTCAAAACTATATTCTAATAGGATTATCTTCTAAGGGAAGATGAATCCTTTCTAATGGGAAAGATTAGGTTGTCAATAAACCCTCTCTTTTGGGCTTGGTCAGATTGTAAAACCCACAATGTATTGGGTGTTGAACGAGATCTTATATTAAGCTGAATCTTTTACATTACATTTTAGCATCAACTACGTGCTGGGTCTGGCTGGTGTTCATGCTCCACACTGTTATTGCATCTTGGTGCTAGATCTTAGGCTATGTTGTCGCATATGCGTATGCTTATGGTGCACAATCAATCATATCTATCCTTTCTTAATTTATTTAATTCATTTAGCTACCACCACTATTGTATACTTGTTGCCAAAGCAGACAAAATATTTTTTCACGAAGAACATAAAAGTGGTCTAATACAATCATCATGGCCTATTCCTGTGCTATGCTTATGGTCTCCTATGTTGCTTTGTACTTTTCTCCCTTAGAATAATAACATTTTTTTGTCAAGGAAAAGAAATTTACTACTGAGGAGCTTTACCAGAGAGTTACTCTTGGTGGTATAAGAAATCTGTTATTAAGGTGTTAGCTGTACAGGACTTTTTAAAATATGTTATATTATGGATTTTGTAGATATGGGTATGTGGGGATTTAGTTGCCTACCCAAGGGGCCTCCCGAAAGCAGCAACATGTAGTGGAATATATTGAACACAATGGCTTTTCTCATGTTGCAAGAACAATGGTATGCCAGAATCATTATTACTAGAACAATAATTTAAATGCACACTCAATCAACCCTTGGCGAGAAGGAGATAACCGTTTTTTTTTTTTTTTTTTTTTTTTTTTTTGAGAGAGAGAGAGAGAAGACTATAATCACTATCCCCTTTCATCCTTTGAACTCAAAGTGCTAATATTAAAACAATAGTCTAGCCATGTCATAAAAATACTGTATGTAATATTGCAAATGTTTAAATGATCCTCGTATTGTTCCGGAGTAGCTTGGTTGAGGATTTTAGTAGCGCATATCAACCCATGCCCAAATGCTTAAATGTGTTGTATGTGTGTGTAGGTGTGTAACATAGGCTATGAGACTGTCTTTGTGTTATACACCGTGTTAAAGACTTTAGTGTTTTTTTTTTTTTTTGACAACACAGGGTATCTTCGACCTATTCCCACCGAGGTTTGAGCCCAGACTATTCCCTAAGGAGATCACCCACAAACCCCATTCATCCGGTAGTCAGGGGGCCAAGATTCGATTGTGAGGCCTCTAGTTCATGAACCTCTAGTTCATGAACCATGGTTTCTGAGGTCTAAGCTACCCTGGTGGGTTGTTCTTGTTAAAAACTTAAAGACATAAAGACATAAAATAATAAAGTTAGGGCCCATTTGGATAAGCTTCTACTTCCTCTTTTTTTTTTTTTTTTTTTTCTAAATTTTTTTATGTAAAGAAATGAAAATTTTTGATAGTTTTTTATAGTGCAAAATTTTGATAGGTTACTTTTAAAAGTTGAGATAGTAGGAAATTTCTACCACCTCAACTTATAAAAGTAACTTCCAAAATTTTATACATCGAAAACTTTCATTTTTTTAACTTTTGAAAGTAGAAAAAGGAAGTAGAAGCTTATCCAAATGGGCCCTTAAAAAGAAAAGTCCTTTATACTGTTGTTATATTTTGTTTGTGTAATGGCATTTTTTTACCAATATTTTCAATATATCCTCGATATTTTTGTTATATCGAGATTTCTCAGCCGTTGAATTGCAAAAAAGATATATAAGTTGCATATCGTATTGAGGGGTCTAGATTGATGATATGTAGGTGATATTTCCGATCTTTAAGACCATGCCCATCATAGGATTAGGCTTATCCACCCATGATGGACCCAGCCCAAAATGGCTTAAGCCAATATGGACGCATCAAGGGATTGGCTAACTCGGTTGGGTCAGCCCATGAAGTCTAACAGGTTTGTGCTTGGAGTCTTGGACAATAGGATAGAGAGTATCTACATACATGTGTATATGAATTCTACTGGTTTAACTTCTTTAGTATTGCTTTGTTAAGAACATATGATTTTTCAAAAATTGAACTTGGCGAATTTATATGTCTAGCATGATAGAAGGGCATCATGACCTGTGCCTATTATTGAAATTCGTAATAAGATAACGTATTTTTGTGCTGTGCTAATTATGGCTGCAAACTCGTTTTTCCTTGACAGATGCAGTGCAAGAAAGATTAAATTTATGGCTGTCGAAGACCCAAAACTTTTTGCATGAAGTGACTTCTCCACTGGTAAAAAGCAGTCATGTTAGAAAGCCAGACCCAGGAAATGTGTTCGATACCCCAGATATGGAGGACATATATATGGCAGAACAGACTATTGAAAGCATGACACCAAGTGGGAATCTTTCTTTAGCTGCTATTGTTTCTATTGAGCAATTCAGCAGGTGAATGTACTAGGAAGTTTGGTTATTGTGATTCTATGTTAGTGTCTGCTGTGATTTGGACCTTTTCAATCTAGAAACGAATTTTGTTCAGTAAGGACTCCAGTTGCGATGAACAATATTATTGTAGTAGACTTAAATAATTATTATTTACTAATTTTAATGTCATATTAAGAAGTTCAATAAATGTTAACCAGTGACTTTTTAATTCAATAAATTTGATCTGGCCAAGCTACTTCCATGCATGTGTCCTGAGAGTTCTTTCTGTGATTTCATGAAAGATTATGTGACATCCCATTTACAACGCATTCATATAATGCTTTGTCTATGTTATGAAATAAAGATGATTGGAATTATAAATAAAATAAAAATAAAAACCCTAAAAGGGTTTATATTAGGATAGCAAATATTAGAGAGAATCATGAAATATTCTTTACTAATTTGCCAAATCTAAATATTCAAATATAGTAATCACTGTATTGCACGCCACAACACAACCGTACTCCTCAACAGTCCCCTCAAATTGATGGGATGAAAACTACGATTGATTTGTGATGAGATGATTAACGTTTAATTTGCAACGAGACAATATGGCCGAGCTGAAAATGCATCACAATTAGTCAGTTGCTATATCCACTGGTTTGATGTTGCTGCTCCCCCTTATTATGACCACCATTAACAAAAAAGATGCTTCTTGGTCTCACACTCTCACATAATAGAAAGACAGTATCACGTGCCTTTGCAAAAATGGATGGTATCATGTACCTCCTTACAAGAAACCAAGCCTTAATAAACTTGGCACATATTTGCTTAGGCCACAAACACACTTGAAATTGGGTCTGTAGAAGTCTTCACCGAAGAGGAGGGCATCACATGGCTTTACACAAATGGATTGCATCACATACCTCCATAAAAGAAGAAATCATGTGTTTTTACGTAAGCAAGCATGGTGGTTACTAGTATATAGGCCAGAAAACACAGAAACAGCAGTGAAAACAGGAAGAAACAATTGGACACCAAGATATTTGATGAAAGCTCTTTGATAATCTTGTGGTAACAAAAAAGAAAAAGAAAAAAACAATAGATCAAGAGGCTTTTTCAAATAAGTGGTCTGAAAATCATAGACCACATGAAGAAACACAAAGAATGGCTTTTGGAACAAAACAGAAAAATACTGGAAATAAAAAACAAATTAAGACTATGGATTAGGTCTGGCAGATAACAACGCTGGCAAAAGATGCATTACTTGAAGCAGAACAGATCTACTTTTGATACCATGTTATGAAATAAAGAAGATTGGAATTATATGAGTAAAAACTCCGAAAGTGTTTATATGAACAAGGTTTGAAAATTTGGAAAGTAAATATTAGAGAGAATAATGAAATTTTCTCCACTAATTTGCCAGATCTGAATCTTCAAACATATTATATGGTGTATCACACTACGCAACACTGCCATATACCTCAAGTCTGAAAACAGACAAAGCATGTGAGTGTTTTTTAATTTTGGTTTATATATTTTAAATTTTAGATTCAGGTTTTTAAAAATGGTGCATACAAGCAGTTTTTTTTGAAATCCATGTTATGAATTACTGTATAACTTAAGGGAACTGACTTTTGAGGGTTTTCCGATATTTGGGAGATATGCTGTTTGTAGTTTTCTGAAAATTTAAGTTCCCTCTGTTCTTCTTCCATTATTGGGAGCTTACAAATTGGAATGCGCTTAATAGACTCTGCATAATATGCCTGTGTATTTTCATTTGTGACATTTTATATTTGTAAAGTATAGGTTTCCTTTATAATTTTGTCAAGACCTTACACAGTTTCGTCTGCCTATCAGCTAATAAAGGAATTATGATTTGACTTTTTGAAGTTAAGAAATGCAGGATGAATGGATTGACTGGGCAGAAAATGCAGAAAATATTTAAAGCACTTGTTCCTGAATCTGTCTATAATGATGCCCGTAATTTGGTGGAGTATTGCTGCTTTAGATTCTTGTCAAGGGATAGTTCTAATATTCATCCTTGCCTCAAGGTTTGTGGACTTAGTATAAGTGAATTGCTATTATTTCATGCTTTCTTCTATTTGTGGACAAATTCAGGTTGGCATTATTTATTATTGACAGAAACCATTCACTGGAAAAGAAATGGCTTACAGAAATGACTTTTAGTATATCATTTTTAATATGTTGATTTTCTTCTTTATGGGCATGCTCTAGAAAATCTGCATAATTATTTCCACTTTTTGGGTTATCAGAAATTGAATGTAGGAGTACTGCATTCTAATTTATCCAAGGACAAATATATCTCTTCTTGGGGCCATTTGTTTGGTGCAATGGTAATGTTTGGGCTACCAAGTGTGAAGGCGCAAGTCTGAGTCTTGAGAGTGGCCACTTTGTAATAAAAAACAAAGGTCAAGACCATATCTAGCTCACCCCTCCCAAGACTCCGCTTGGCGGCACCAACATTGGGTAATGGCCTCAAAAATATTTTTCTTCTCAAAGTAATTATTATTTTTTCCTGGGAAGAAAAATAATATGTGGGTCAACAGTGGGTAATGGCCTTATGGCTATGAATTTTTATGCCAAAACTGTGTGAGAAAGGCCAAATATGTTTTGCCTATGTAGGGTTATTTCTGTTACTTGAAAAAGTCACATGTTGTGCTGTTTTAAGGGAACATGTTATGCGTTTTCATGGTCTAGTTTAGGGTGCTCTTGATGATAAATATCCACTTCTGTTATCTTTTCTTAAGAGACTATATATTAGTTTGTTAAACCTTAATTAAAAAGGAGTTGTGTCTGTATTAGACACCATGTTGTTCATGACACTCCTCCGACATATTGACACATGTTGTACATGCCTCAAACGGGTCCAAATTTGTAGGCATTATACACATGGATGAAGTAGGCTAAATATGCACTAGACATTTTTAGTTATATAGGAAAAAGATAATATAATAAGAGAGGAGGAGAGGTGCTAATATTGATGTTATATATTGTACTTATGTGTATTGCTATTCTTAAGCTTTATCTTCGAAGTAGTGCAGTTGTTAGTGTATAAGGTTAGGTAAATTAATAAAAAACCTATATGCAGATCTCTCTCTCTCTCTCTCTCTCTATATATATATATATATACACACACACATATACAAGTCTATTTATACTTTTATAGCTATGTCGTCACTGTTGGGAAGTAGCACGTCCCACATCAATTAAATATTAAGTTTAATACGGCTTTGTATACCTATTTGGGCCCTCCATTTGATAGCTTAGGCTTTTAGGTTGGAAACTTAACATGGTATCAGAGCCCATTATTGTTGTTGTTGTTATTGGGCCTATTTTGTTTGTGGGCCCGTTGTTGTTGTCCACTTGATAGGCTTGTTGTTATCTTGTTAGGCCTACTCGTGAGGGGGAGTGTTTAGAAGTCACATGTCCCACATCGATAAAATATTAAGTTTAATATGGCTTCATATACCAGCTTGGGCCCTCCACTGGATAGCTTAGGCTTTTGGGTTGGAAATTTAACAGTCATCACACAGTGCCGTACTTTTTTATTTTATTTTAGTTCAATGTAAATGTGTTTGTTTCATGTTTGTATTTGTGCTAGGTAACTTTACACCAATAATTGAAGAACATGGATTTTCCCCCCTTTTTGGCACTTATAGTGTGTGTGTTTGACTGATCTCGTAGTTTGTGCACGTTGGTTTTTTTCTTTTGCTTTCTCTACTTTTCCACTCGTGTATAAGCATAAGGTGATTATTTGTGTGGTTAAAAGATCAAGTCTATGCTAGTTAGAATCATAACTTTTGGGATGCGTTGTAAATAGAGTTCTTCCGTTGTTTATGGACCCCATAATTGGACAAAGAGGAGGCGTAACTTCTTTGGATTTCTTCCATTGTTTATGTTCTGATTTTCCTCCCATTCAAGATGATTTGGTAATCGAAGGTGCCTCTAAAGTTGTGGGGGTCAGAAATCATGGGATGGGAATCGATTAGGTGATTCTAGATCAAATGAGAAATACAAATTATTTTGTGACCATTGCAATAAACCCAGACATACGAGAGAGACTTATTGGTCAGGGTCCTTCTAGAGGTGGAGGGGGTCGCTCTGACAATGCCAATAGACCCTAAGCTCATCATACCGCAACGGTTGATTCCGTTGCTCCAATTAGTTCCTCATTTGGTGCTTAGGTTTCACCATTTGATACATTTAGTTTTACTTGAGCGGAGATTGAGTAGTTCCAAGTCATACATGTATAAAGATTCAACTTTTAGAACCTATGATATCCAAAACCTCAAGAAAATATCAACTATAGTGAATACCGAACATAAAATACGATGTACATGTGAAATCTAACCATAAAACTCACATATACATAGGATTACATAGGTTACCCCACATATCAATGATCTACCATGTAGAATAATGCACCTACCTCCACAAATATGTAAGCAAATGCAAGGATGAGATGATATGGTGTAGATCCAAGCCCTAGATCCAAGTCCTAGCTTCCAAGACCAAGATGCAAGCCTCAAATACCAAACCCTAGCTCTCTGAGGAAGAAGAGACTCCACCAAAATGCAGCCACAAGCTCTAGGATGCGAGATCTAGTGAAAATGATGGAAGATTCGAGCTCACGAGGGTTGAAAACCCAAACCTTAACCCTCTCTTTCTCCCCAAACCCACTTTCTCTCTCTAAACCTCTTCTCCCCCTCTCTCTAACCCTCTCTAAGTTGGGAGACCGGAAATGAGGTCCAAGGGTCGCACTAAGGGTTTAAAAACATGGGGTAGGGGCATACACGTCATTTCTAAAACATTCATAAAAACTGTCATTCGAGGATTTTAGACGTTTGAAAGTGAGTTTCAGACGTTTGAAACCAAACATTGACAAATACGTCTCTCTGGATTTTTTAGACGGCTGAAAGTTCATTTTAGATGTCTGAAATCTCCCTTTCAGACGTTTGAAAGTCCATCTCAGACGATTGAAAACTCTGCTGCCAAAACTGACTATCAATCAGGATGCTCTCTCAACAACACAGACCGCAACCTTCTTTTCATTAAAGACATTTAAGTAAATGGAGACATTTACTTTAAGTTATTTAATGAAAATAAGCAAATAACCCCCCATTTGAATGCAAATAAAATATCATAAAAATCAAATTCCAAGTATATCAAAATCTCATTTTTATGTTTTAGTACAAAATCCGTCTCCCGACATAATTTTCCAAATCAAACATGTAAGGAAACCAATCCAAACATGATAATAAAATTTCATAAAATCAGAGATGTCTTATAATATTATAAACTTCCATTACCGCCAAAAATTATTTTTAAAAACAAAGATTTACAAAAAATCACTTTTTCCCGACACTTAGCCAAATTTCATCAACTTAAGCCCCACAATTGCAAATTAGGCCAAACACACACTTAAAATACTCAATACATAGAAACAAGCATCAAAACACATTCAACATCATACCATCATACACATGGATTACTTATACATAAGGTCATTCGACAAATCATTGGATTAATTACGCTAACCATAGATTAAACCCTTAATAACCTATTTAAAAATTATAGGCGTCACAATTTTGGTGAAAAATGTTACCTACTGAGTGTGTAGCTCAAACCCCCCTAATATTTTCCAGGTTTTACCTCCAGACTATGATTTTTGGAAGTTAGACTTAGTATGTGGATATGCATTTTCAAGCATGGATGCATTTCATCATTAATATTCCATTAGTTTAAGTCAAGATATATATAAATTATTTGTATTTTATTTGGCTTTGAGTCTTGGCATGTAATTAAATTGCGAATCAGGGTCTGTAATAGTTAAATTAATAGTGTGTGGATTGTGGATGTGGATGAGACTCGTGTGGCTATGATGCAGCTTATAGCTTATTTATTTTTGGAAATGTTGTGTGGATGGATATGGCATATTATAAATGTGTTTCCTACAGGTTTTCAAACTAGTTGATAACTTGGTATGTCCGATTTATGGTCGGGATCATGCCATATGTTTTTCTAGATTTGTTAAAACTAACATTCTTTCTAGCAACCCATCTATATTGTTTAGGGGAGATTTTAGATAGGTCGGGCTACGATAGAATAATTATAGTTAGTAGTCATTCATAGTTAAGTCAGTAGTCATTTACTTGGAAGTTAGTAGTAATTTGTATTGAACTATAATTATTTTCCCACTGCCTGACCAATCTAAAATTCCCCCTAATTTTTATATGAATTTTCGAAATCTAGTCTTAAATTTTAAATACGTCTCGACCCCTTCCGGGATGTGAAAATTTGACTCTTGTTGTCCTTGATTGCAAATTTGGGTTGATTGCTCCAACAATTGGACGTGAAGAATACATTTCTTTATAGAGATTTGGAAGAAGAGGTGTATATGGATGTTCTTCTCGGCTTTGAGAATCCACTGATAAAGGGTAAGGTATGCAAGTTGAGGAAAGCTTTGTATGAACTGAAAGAGTCTCCTAGAGCATGGTTTGAAAGGTTTACTCAACCTATGTTGTGATGTGGATACAAGCAGAGTCAGGGTGATCACACCTTGTTCATTTCGACATTCGTCCTAGGGTAAGATCATAGCTCTTATTGTAGATGTGGATGACGTTATAACTAGTGATGATGTGGAGGAGATAAAAAATTGAAACATAATTTAGCCAGGGAATTTGAAATCAAGGACCTTAAGAACTTAACTTAAAATACTTTTTGGGCATTGAAGTTGTTAGATCTCATAAAGGTACTTTTATTTCTCAAAGGAAATATGTGGTATGCTTGGATGCAAACCATGTGATATCCTTACTGAAAAAACTTATAAATTGGGTGAATATGTAGGGAGAGTGGTGGCAGACAGGGGAAGATATCAACGATTAGTTGGTAAACTGATCTATTTGCCTCACATTTGGTCAGATATGCTGTCAGTGTGGTGAGTCAATTGATGCATTCCCCTTGCGAGTCTCATATGGAAGCTCTCTATTGAATTCTTTGTTGCTTGAACTCTACTCCCAAGAGAGAGAGAGATAGTTCTCCAGACATGATCATTTGTGGGTGGAAAGTTTCATCAACGATAGGAGATCTACCTCAAGTTATTGTACCTTTTGGAAGAGGAAACCTTGTGACTTGGCAGAGGAAAAAACTGTCTGTGGTAGCTAGATCTTGTGGTGGCTAGATCTAGGGCGAAGGATGAGTTTAGATCAATGGCTCATGGGGTGTGTGAGTTGCTTTGCTTGAAGATCTTGCTAAAGGAACTAGGCTTCGAATGCAAAGTTCTATGTAGTTATATTGTTACAATAAGGCAGCCATTAATAATGCACCTAACCTAGTTCAACACGATTGAACTAAGCATATTGATGTTGACCGACACTTTTTCAAGGAAACACCTGAGTTCTGGAGAGATCTATACTCCTTATATGAGAACTGAAGATCAACTTGTTGACATCTAGATGAAGGGAGAATCTAGCGAAGTTTTCATAACATTCTAGTCAATTTGGGCATTAGAGATATCTTTGCACCAACTTGAGGGGGATTGTTGAGTGTTACTTGTGTTTTATTACTTATGTTGTATTATTATTATTGCTGAGGGGCAGCTTTTTAATTGTTACTAGAATGAAGTATAAGTAAGAGATTAAAGGGAGAAAACCCTAAGGTTGACTCTCTTTTTTCTTCTCCTCTCTATTCTTCTCATTCTTCTTTACTCTTTTTTGTTCAATATCAGTTTGTACACAAAACAACTCTAGGTGAGTGTGCAGCACTTTTGCAGGTTTGATGTCTTTTTAGCAGGTGTCAAACTGTGTGGTCCAAGATTGGATAGACCTTGTAATGTGCATGATGTTAGAACTTTTAGTATCTACCTTCATCTGATGGCCAATTCTTTTGAAACTTCAGTATTATAATTGCTCTGTTGCAAATTATATGGTGAAAGGCGTGTTTAAAATTTTAAATGTCTAAAGCAGCAATCTAAGCTTTACCAGATTTAGTAGAGGTAATTGGATTTTAATTGGATCTGTTTTAACTCTTGAGGGCAAATTGTTTGCCTGCTTAACTGGGTTTGTCTTCTCTTGTGTCACACTTAGAATCTATATCTCCTACCCTTATTGTTTCTGAGGTACCTTGTCAAAGATATGAGTTGTAAGATTGTTTCTATAATTCTCTTATATCTTCCTTTTTTGTTCTTCCTTTCAGAAGCGCACTTTTTATCTGATTAATTAGATTCTCCTTTGTTTCTTAAGGAATACTAAAGGTTTCCCAATTCAATTTTCCAACCTGAATTGATCTATTCTGGATATGCTCCAAGTGGTTGCATGCTTTATGCAGAAGATCCAACTATTAGAGTTTCTCTCTGCATTTTCCAAGAAGGCTTACCCATAGAATTATCAACGACCACTGTTGTACTAAAAGAATTAATGAAATTGTAAATTGGTCAATGAAGTATTGAGCTAATAAGTCATATTGTGCTTGAATTTTTGTCAACAATTATAAGTTCTGGGAATAATATGCATTTTGGTTTGCTGTTTTTTGGACTAGCTTGGTTGATGTATGCATCTTCTAATTTCATTTTTCTTTAAAAGATTTTGAATTGCCAGCTTTGAGACTTATAAATTGTCTGGTTTATTTATTGTTTTTGTACTAACTTAGTATGTTTACAGGAACCTGCATTTCAGAGACTAATTTTCATCACAATGCTTGCATGGGAGAATCCTTACCAAGAAGAAATTGATTCATATGCAAATATTTCAGAGAAAGCTTCTTTTCAGGTTAATATTTTCAGATCCTCTATTTATTTGGACCACCCTCTGCAGGATTGCTAACTTCTATTTTCTGGTGATTAGATTAACAGAAGCTGTTTAATTTCTTATAGTTAAATGGATAGATTTAAGTAGAAAGAAATAATGATGTATGGATGTAGGCCTTTTGTCACATTAGTAGAGATTGCTTCAAGAAAAGAATGTTTTGATAAATGTTTAACTGTAAGAATTATTTCGGTCACTGAGTAGTTCAAGTGAAAGACTTATTTCTGGTTTGGTAACTCTGAAAGGAAGATGTTAGTTGGATTGGTTGTGTGAAGAGGGGCTTCTCAAGACTCAAGGATGCACCTATTGACACCCCATTTTGTACTGCCTGATATTTTAGGCCTCTTTTAAGCCCGATGATGAAAGGTGGAGTCGAATGGAATAACTATGGACAAGTTTCAAAGAGCCAATGCCATCACGACCTGACCTGAGATAAAATTCGAGTGGAGACTACCATTGTACATACGTACATTTGAATTGTGCGTATGCACATTTTCAATGCACGTACGTGCATTTTCCCCTAGATTTGTTCTATTACCATTGTGGTATCCTCTTCCTTATCTTGTGAGGATGTTACCTATTTGATGGCTGACCTATAACAGTTGGAAACCCTACCTAACCCTAAATAAACCCTAATCCTATCTCTATAAATATGTCATTTTACTTAGAGATGGGGGAATATTGGACTTTTGATCTTTTGGCCACCATTCAAACCAACCCTAAACTGAGAGAGAGAGAGAGAGAGAGAGAGAGAGAGAGAGAGAGAGAGAGAGAGACGGTTGTGATTGCGGAGGCTCTGAGGAAGGAGTTCATTGAGTTCTAAGCTTTGCTATTGCCCAACCTAAGGGTAATTTTCATTTCTCTTATCATTTTCCTTGATCAATGGAATGATTTATTGATTATCCCTTGCAGAATAGATATAAAGTTCATTTCATTTCCTCTCTTGTAATGTATATGATAAATGCCTAATATGATATAAGTGTAGTTTACCTGTTGTCATGTCATGATAGGTTAATTCATCAAATCTCCTAAGTATGGCTTTTCATTTATGCACGTTAAGGATTCACTCATTGTTTGTAGTATGTGATGGTATGATCATAGACTTAAATATCGACGATATATCGTTGATATATCATCGTATTGCCACCCCTCGATATGAAATTTGCTTGCGATATATAAGAATTTTGGAAAACAACAAATATCGAATGATATCTTCGATATATCGCGATATATCGTTGAAATATCGATAACTTCACTTATCGCTTGCTTTATTGGATTTGTCGTCTAAATATGGTGGATATATCGTCGATATATCATCCATACTGACACTGCCATGTGTTTTTCCCTTTTTGCTGAGTGCTGGTGCATTTTTTTTACAATAATTGTCTCACTCCTTCACGTGAAAGAAGAGACAAGTGGGCAGGTCCTTGCTGCTGCCTAGTGCCAAGTTGCCCACTAACCCTCCCACCATCCCTTTGCAGCCCTTTGCAGCATTGGTCTTGTATTCTTGTCCTTCTTTTAGATGCTTCACGTGAACAAGCCTTGGTCTTGCTCCATTATTCAACCTGCTGCACCCCTTTTATTATGTTTTTTTTTTTACTGCATTGAGAAACCAGTCCACTTCTCATTTCCCATTTCCGGTTATCACTCATCACTGTACTTCATTAGTCATCCTCATTTGGTCATCTCACATTCCCACTATAAGTTTATAAGTTTGTATAATAGAAGAAGCGTGAAGTTGTGATTTGTGAACAAAGGAGCAAAGAAGGAGTTGAGAAAAATCAAAAGAAGTTGAGAATTTCAAAAGAAGCTGAGAAGAAAGCAAGTAGCAGGCAACAACAGATAGCAGTGCATTAGACCATTAGTTGAAGACTTGAAGGTCATATAATTTATATTGTGTTAATTTGTACAATTTTAGTTAATTAGTTATGTGAATATGTGATTATGTCTTATAGTGTCAAAATTATGTATTTATTTCAAAATTTTCAATTCATTATTTCTTTCCAAATTAATTTGTTCTTATAAAGTTATAATCCCTTAGACAGTTAAACCACCTCACCTTAGTATTAAATATTAATTATGTATATTTCTTTTAAATTTTCAATTATATATTAATGTGTTAAATTATTTCAGTAAGCTAGCAGTTGTATACTTTTGGCAAAAGATGTTAGGAGCAAAGAATGTTGATCCTGTATAGAACATGGGAATCGTCTAGATGGTACAGTAGGTGGTATCCAATGTAGGTAGTGCCAGAAGACATGGAAGAGTAGTGGGGTGATGCGGCTTAAGTACCATTTAATGGGGTTAGATCCAAAAAATAATATAGTGCCTTGCAAAAATGTGCTTCCAGAGGTGAAAGAAGAGATGTATCAACTTTTATCAAGGAAAGCTACATCTAAGGCAGAAAAGGCAAGGAGAGATTTGAATGTTAGACAATTTTTAAGGGATGGTATATTGGAACCCCAATCAGACCATGCTGATGAAGATGATGATGATGACATCATAATGTACCCACCAAATTTGTATTTGCAGGAAAGAAGGAATAATAAGAAAGCTTACCATGCTTCAAAGGCTAGTGAATGGGAGGAAGAGCAAAAGAGAAGATTCCAATTAGGGGGTGGTTTTGGAAGTTCTGGTGCTGGTGGCTCAGGTTCTGGTAGAAGTAAAAATAAAGGACCAACGCCTCCACTTAAATGTAGTCAAAGCATTCGGGTGCCAGAAACTCATATCCGCCCTATTCCATCTCTGTTTAGATCGGAACAAGTAAAACAAAAGACTATTAATGATGCTTTTAGTAAAGGCAAAATAAAAGAGGGCTTAGGTAGATTAGTTGCAAAATTCTTTACACATGAGAATGTCCCGAGAAGGCCGCCTCCTATCACTTCAAAAATATGATTGCTGGAGCTCAGGCTTCTGGAATAGCAGTTAATCCTCCTTCCTCGTATGAGATTAAAACTAAATATCTTGATATGGAGGTAATTACTAATTTAATTCAAAATATTAGTATTTATTAATTATTAGGTTTTATTTATGACCTTTTAATTTTTTATATGATTTTCCTTAAATTCCATTTCATCTCACAGGCGCAAGACATGAATAAATACGTTGAACAGATAAAGCCAATGTGGAAGACATATGGTTGCACCATTATGTGTGATGGATGGATAGGTCCAACAAAATTGTCCATCATCAACTTTATAGTATATTGTAAAGTGAAGATAGTCTTCTTGAAGTTGGTGGACTCTTCAGACAAAATCAAGGACCATATGTATATTTATGGTTTGATGAGAGGTGTTGTGCAATCAATTGGTAGTAAAAATGTTGTCCAGATAGTGATTGATAATGGTAGCAATTATAAGAAAGCGAAGCAGCTGTTAATGGAAAAGTATAATTTATATTAGACACCCTATGCTGCTCATTGCATCGACCTCATATTTGAGAGGATTGCTGATAAAAAAGCGGTTAAAGAGGTGATCACTGATGAGAGAATGATCATAAACTTTATATACAACCACAATTGGTTGTTGGCACAGATGAAGGCATTTTGTGGAGGAGACATTGTGTGACCGAGTGCCACTCGGTTTGCCACAAATTTTATTATACTCGACAACCTAGCAAAGAGAAAGGCGGGCTTGAAATCCTTGTTCACTTCTGATGAATGAAATGAACATCCACCGAGTAGAACGCAAATAGGTTGTCGGGTTGGATCATTGATTCTAAACCACTCTTTCTAGGCCAAGGTTGCAAACGCATGTGGTATTTATGAGCTTCTTTACTGACTTTTGTGCATTATTGATAGTGAGGTATACCCGACCTTGGGTATAGTATATCAAGCATTCTAAGAAATGAAAGAGGCCCTCCAAACAACTGATCGGAATGTGACATGGGTTTTAAAAGCTATAAGGGAGCGTTGGGACAAATCAATCGATCATCCTTTATTGTTGGCAGGTATAATTTATACATTATATATTTCTAAGTTAAATTCCTATATCTAAAATTCTATATAATAATTTATATATCTTATTTGTTATTTCTTAGTTT
This sequence comes from Liquidambar formosana, assembly GCA_039720395.1. Lineage (NCBI taxonomy): Eukaryota > Viridiplantae > Streptophyta > Magnoliopsida > Saxifragales > Altingiaceae > Liquidambar > Liquidambar formosana. The sequence continues at coordinate 13,490,401 of CM077823.1, read as the reverse complement.
GTTACACACTTGTACTACACAAAGTGAAACTAATTAAATTGTATATTTGTATTTGACATGAATACTAGCATATTACTTAAATCCAAAGTATCAATACAATAATAACATTAGTCACAACCTAGACTTGACTAATGCCGTACTTGAGGTCTTCCAAAAGTTGGAACCAAACTTCGATAGGGGTGGAGAGATTGGAAATGAGGTAATACTGCAACAATAACTATCAAAGTTTATATTTTAATATTTATTCTATTTAATCACTGATGAAAAGGTTGTAGTTGTAGATTATAATGTTTTGAGAAGCGAGGGGTAGATTTGGAGAGAAACTCGCAATTGCATTAAGAGAAAGCATGACAGCTGGTGCGTATAGAACTATATAGACTACTAACAAATTTGTTGACTTATAAATTTTAAAGTTGTAAATATAAAATTAATAGTTTCATTTTATTATGAGTAGTTGATTGGTGGGATATGTATGAGGTTTCTGCTCCAACATTGAGGGTATTGGCAATGAAGATATTGTCACAAACATACTCATCTTTAGCTTGTGAAAGGAACTGGAGCACGTTTTCCTTAATACATACAAAGTAGCAAAATCGACTAACGTACGAAAGGCTTGAAAAGCTAGTATTTTGTTATTACAATATGAGGCTGAGGGTTAGAGATATGGAAGCTGAGAGGGACAATGCAACAAAGTTAGAGCTCCTAAATCTGCTTGATATATTAGTCGAGATAGGAGAGGAGAATGAGAATCCTTTTTACGAGTGGATTAAGCCCTCACATATGGATGGGCCAGATGGTGAACCTGATCCAAAAGTGGCAGAAGAAAGCTCAAAACCTCGGGATTGATGTCCAAAGAGTTATTGTTGAGGAGGTTTTATCAAGTGAGGATGCAATGAGAATAGATTCGGTGCATTCTAAGTCTTCTGACTTTTCTGACACCGATATTGGAGGTGGGGATAGTGATGGAAATGATGATGGGGACAATGATGGAGGAGGGGATGGAAATTATGAAGCTGGAGATAGTCTGAGGCCATTACCGAGTCCTTTTACTTGTGAAGCGAATTTCACACATGTGACACAGGATGAGGACCATGTCTCTAGGAGAGTAGGGCCAGGTATCGAGGCAATAGGCAAACACTATTCGATGAAAAAACGGGGAAAAAACACAAACAGTCAACAAGATGTAGATTCCCTTTCCTCAGACTTTGAGTTTATAAGTATGGGATCAGAGCAAAGTCATTTTGGGTATGGAACAGACTCGAGTCAAGATACCTATCCTTATCACAACTCATATGGGATGGCCCACTATAACACTGATCCCTCACAGGCATTGGCATATATCCATGGCCAACAATATCCATATAATCAACCTCCTAGTTATATGCCGAATCCATATTCAATGTATCCATTAGTTCCACCAGATACAAATACAATCCTAAGATTTTCAGGATCACTAGATTGGGTGTCAAATGAAGGAGTACCTCCTGAGACTGATCAACCAGATTTACCGCCTCTTGGAATTTATAGAATTTCCTATTGAATTATGCTAATTTTATGACGTGGTCAAACTGTTGTTGTAATATTACCATTATGGAAAGGCAGTATAAGGATAGGAATAATGATTTTGAACCACCAAGGAACTCCATGCGGTACTAAACTACTAATGTAAGTATGTATGTAAGTATGTAAGTGTTTATTGTGTAAATGATAAATATTTACAAATTTTAATCTCATATGACATTTGGATGTTAAATTTGCATAAATTTCTAATTTTCTATTATTTATTTTCTCATCGTATCACACTGTTTATACCCTAAACAACACATACTTGTGTTATACACATTTAAATTGCAATATTTTGATGCTAGATTGTGTATTGGAGTCTAAATCATTGTTTCCCAGAGTTTCAATAAAAATATCCGTGTTTAAATCATAATATCCACCATATCCTTAAAATGATATCGATATTGTCGATATATCCAACGATGTATCCGATATATCCACATTTTTGGACCCTTGATATATCCATCGATATCGATATTAAAGTCCTTAGGCTCAGGTGTCGGAAACTTTCTAGACACTAATGGATGATATTGGCCAGCAATTGAAAACTGTAATGGCCATGATGACCAACTGACATCATCCTTATTCGAGCCAAGTTAATTAACAAGGAAGTGGCTCCCAAAGAAGAGCCATCAATAATAGAAATGAGGATGTGAGGAGGAATAGTCCAGAGCCACCACAAGGTGGGCCCAGACAAAAAATTGTTTTTAACTCTCCATTGTTTGAAATGGAACCAAGGACTTAAATAACGATATCGATGGATATATCAAGGGTCCAAAAACACAGATATATCGATAGACATATCGAAAATTTCAATATTGATTAAGAGATATGACAGATATCGTTAGTTAAACACGTATATTTTCATTGAAACTCTAGGAACAATGATTAGACTCTAATAAACAATTTAGAATCAAAATATTGCAGTTTAAATGTGTATTAGACAAGTATGTATGGTGTCGGGTATAAAAATTGTGTCACATTGAGTGATAGAATGAATATTTTAACAAAGTAAAAAAAAGTTGTTACTTTCTTAACACTAATTTAAGCCATTAGTATAGTTGAAATATTTATATAAATCAATACTAAAAGAGTAAGGTGATAATTTTGACTCAATAACAAGTAAATAAATATCTCGATATCGTCGATATTTATCCTCGATATAGTGGATATATCTCGATATATCGACGATACCATGTGAAAGAAAGAAGATATTATGGATATATTGAGATTTTATCAATAATACAAAAAATATCGACAATATCGTAAAGATATTTTGCGAAAAAGATATGTCAGTTAAATATCATATCGAAGGGTACAAATACATGGATATATTGTGGATATTTTAGTCCATGAATGGAACATAGTGAGTTATCAAATCCTAGGACATCAAATAGCCAGATTGAACAAGTAGGCCTGTCATGGATGGACAACCTACACAGTTTGAAATAGGACTCGTGGGGTCTTGAATTTGAACTTAGGAAAAAGTTTGACTGTATAGAATTCAGAAACCTCTTAGAACTTATTTCTAAGGTCTCTAGGTATGAATCCCTATTAAGGGAAGAATCATGAAGGCAAAATTCCTCATTTTGAACCTATTATTATGATCCAAACTATGAAATTGATGCTGCTGAAATTACTGGAAAAAAAAGCCTTTTCTTATGAGGCTTTAATTAAAGTAGTTACTACTGCAAGTCAGCAGGCTAAGAGGAACACTGCAAATGAGACTTCAAGGCAGAATTCATTTGACATTTCCAAGGCTAATGCCACATTTGACCATATGCTCAATGGGCAGTTCATAAGACTACCAATGGGGCATAGAATACCAAGACTTGAAGAAATGGAAAAGAAGGACTACTGCAAATGGCATAACTCTTGGAGACATAGCACTAATAACTGTGTAGTATATCGAAATGTCATCCAAGAGAAAATTCGAAAGGAAATTTTGAAATTCCCTGAGAAAGAAAAAGAAATTATGGGAATTGATAATGACCCATTCCCTTCAAAGTGGTTATTTGATAAATAGACAAGTTGTGGAGCCTTCAATGGATTATATAATACCTATCTAAAACAAATTTGGTAGGAAAGGTTGTTGTGAATGTCAATGTTTCCTGTAAATTTTCAATTAATTCAATCCTTCAAAATTTCATACAGAGGTAGGTACAGGATGAGAATCTAGGGTCCCTAAATTTTCTGTTTTCTTTGTCTTTTTGCTTTTCTGTTTTGTTCTTTGTCTTTGTTTCTTGGTGGACTGCTGGTCCTCCTTTATTTAGTTTTATTAATAAAATTTTCCTTCTTGTGGTTCAAAAAAAAAAAAAAAAAAGTGTGCTGTGAAGTCCCCATGCACTTGATGCATAATGTTGAGTTTCCTTCATGGAAAGGGAGGAAGAGAATGCTCTTCTAATCCAAGAAAGGGAACCCTATCATTTGATCAAAGGCTGAGACAGAGGCAGAGGTGCCAACACATGAAGATCCACTGGTTTCAACAGCCTCAAAGACTTATCCTAAAATTCTCAAGCATCTGTGCATCAAGTGACGAAAGGAATTTGTCCAAAGGAATGCTAATAGTGACTTGGGGGGTCCAGTTAAGTGGAAAGAGGACAAGGTCATTGGCTGAGCCACAATTTGTGAAACATTTACTGCATTTTTTTTTTGTGATTGCTCTTGGCCATCATTGGTGGCCACAAAACTTGAATTTCCTTCATGATTAAGGTCCTCAAGAATTATATCTAGGCTATCCTTTGGCCTTTCCATGTTCTGCTGCGAGGATTCGACTTGTTTCAACCTAGTGCGTCTTGTCATTTTGTCGAAACTTCAATTGATATTCAATTTCTAGAATCAAGAATAAAATCACAAACACCCCCTGGTGTCCCACCAGGCGTGCCAAAAAAGCCACTAATCTGCTTTTGCTTTCTTTGTAACCGTCAAGTTAGTGGGTTTCCCCCACTAACTGAGGTCAGGCTTGCCACATGGCAGCATGTGACTTGGGACACCAGGTGACTTTGTCCAAAGGAATGCTAATAGTGACTTGGGGGGTCCAGTTAAGTGGAAAGAGGACAAGGTCATTGGCTGAGCCACAATTTGTGAAACATTTACTGCATTTTTTTTTTTGTGATTGCTCTTGGCCATCATTGGTGGCCACAAAACTTGAATTTCCTTCATGATTAAGGTCCTCAAGAATTATATCTAGGCTATCCTTTGGCCTTTCCATGTTCTGCTGCGAGGATTCGACTTGTTTCAACCTAGTGCGTCTTGTCATTTTGTCGAAACTTCAATTGATATTCAATTTCTAGAATCAAGAATAAAATCACAAACACCCCCTGGTGTCCCACCAGGCGTGCCAAAAAAGCCACTAATCTGCTTTTGCTTTCTTTGTAACCGTCAAGTTAGTGGGTTTCCCCCACTAACTGAGGTCAGGCTTGCCACATGGCAGCATGTGACTTGGGACACCAGGTGACTTTGTCCAAAGGAATGCTAATAGTGACTTGGGGGGTCCAGTTAAGTGGAAAGAGGACAAGGTCATTGGCTGAGCCACAATTTGTGAAACATTTACTGCATTTTTTTTTTTGTGATTGCTCTTGGCCATCATTGGTGGCCACAAAACTTGAATTTCCTTCATGATTAAGGTCCTCAAGAATTATATCTAGGCTATCCTTTGGCCTTTCCATGTTCTGCTGCGAGGATTCGACTTGTTTCAACCTAGTGCGTCTTGTCATTTTGTCGAAACTTCAATTGATATTCAATTTCTAGAATCAAGAATAAAATCACAAACACCCCCTGGTGTCCCACCAGGCGTGCCAAAAAAGCCACTAATCTGCTTTTGCTTTCTTTGTAACCGTCAAGTTAGTGGGTTTCCCCCACTAACTGAGGTCAGGCTTGCCACATGGCAGCATGCCATGGGCTTGTCTTACAAAGCCTTTAACTGCACCATCAAATGAACACATGGCCACTCCTTATTGGGTGGTTATTTTATTTTTTTTTGGAGAACAGCTATAAGGAGATAATCCCTTATGATTTGTATTGAAATTTGCTAACTCAGCTGTTAAAAGTCTGTTAGGCTTTAACCCAAAGCCTAGGTTTAAGTTTCAAAAATCTTGCCTTGAATGCCACCTTCGTCTCCTTTCCTATCGAAGAAAACAAAAGAAAAATAAAAGCAAAGAAAAGAAAAGAAAATATTGATAAACCAGTAAAATCAATTTGCGTTTAGTCACAGGTGATTCTTTGATGAGCATCATTACAATGATAATCAATTGCATTGTTGGAAGTTTTACATTTTCTTTTGATATTCTAATGATATAATTTTGAGATTCATGAGTTGATTAGATTATTTTTTTTATTTATTTTATTTTATTTTTTTTTGGCATTGCAGAGGAAGCTTGTAGGGGAAGAGGCTTTTGTTCGTATTGCTCCTGCTATCTCTGGTGTGGCCGATCGGCCAACAGCACATAACTTATTCAAGGCTCTTGCTGGTGATGGACAGGGTATATCTTTTAGCTTGTGGTGTACATACATTGATGAACTTCTCAAGTGAGTTCATGATTTCACTTTTAATCTTACCTACATGGTTTGCATTTGTTTTCTGATAATTCTTATACAAGGTCATTTTATCCCTATTATAATTTGATTGTGATCATTAGCAGAAGACGAATTTTGAAAAGGTTTACCCATTTGGCCTTTTTGACTCGCTTCGGCAACTTCGCCCTTTCTTCCTGTGACCACCTTTCCTACCAAAAAGCTAACCCTCCACAGCAGAGCTAGATGCAGATACAGATCTATATGCGAGATGATCCCGAGCCGATTTCCCTGTCAATATAAAAATGAAGAATATAGAATCCAAGTCATTGGTTGAGCTAGCGAAGCCGTAACAATGGCCTTTTTATCGGTTTACGTTGAATGATATTATTCTTAATAAATGAAGTCCTTAAAGAAGCTTTCTGACTCCTTTAACTTATATGCTCATTACTCAGTTTCTTTGGCTCTGCTGGACATAATTTAAATACTAGCAGGCACTAATCAGAGCTGTAACTCTCTCATTCTTTTTTCTTTACTTTTTCCTTCTTTTCTTAATTCTTCTTCTTAAGTTTCTAACCTAAAAGCCTAAGCTATTAGGTGGAGGGCCCAAAGAGGTATATGAAGCCATGTTAACCTTTATGCTTATATGATGTGGGACATAGGACTTCTTAACTCTTTTCACGTGGTATTAGCAATAACTGATGTGAACTTCCTCCCCAAAAAATTACTTCAGCCTTTTCTTCCTTCTTTTTTCCTTTCTTGAATAAAAACCTCTCTTCCTTTCTTCTTCAGTCATCTTCTTTTTCATCTCATCTGTTTCCTCTGTTTCCCTGGTCTGTTAGACTGAGAATCACTGTTGCTTGATCAGAGGTAGTTTTAGACAAAACCCTAGGTGTGAAGGTCTCTGCTGTTGCTGATATCCCTGTTGTCAGATGCTGACATCAGCATTGTAGTAGGTTAAATCACACAACAGTACAATATTTGGTGAAAAGATGGGCTAAATTCATCTATGGTAGTGTTGTGAGGGTTGGCAGCCTTTAAAATGCTATAAACCCTTTGTTCTAGTGTGAGTATTTTATAGTTCATTCTTAACCCATGGCTCATTCTGATCTGATCAGATACTTTCTTGTGGCTTGATGTACTCCCTTGGTGTGTTTTGTGAAAAAATGGAGTCAATTAGTTGTTTTGATGATAGAAGTCATTTTTCTGGGCCCGCCAGAAATTTTCTGGTTGTTATGGGTGGTTGACTGATTGGCTCTTGCAGATTTACTGTAAATTTGTTATCTACTTGCTGTGGTGCTGTTTTTTTACTTTCTTTATTTTATTTTATTTATTTTATGTAAGGCTGTGGTGCTGTTTTAGTTAACTTAAATGGTTATCTATGGTCTGTGGGGCGGGAAATGATTGTTTACTTGTTTATTGTTCTCTGTGGGTTCTTGGGGTTGTGAATACAGTGTATGTTGTGTGTTTGCAATGTCTTTGTATTGTCCTCATATGTGCAATTACAGAGGTATGACAGAATCTGGAGAGAAATAAGGCTCCATCAACATAGTATGCACAGCATATGATCACTACTTTAAATCAAATGTAATTTAAGTGGTGATTATTTCATGAGATACAGCTTAAAACCTAAAAGTTTCAACTTTTGCTTCAATGCATTGTATAATATTCTAGTATACAAACTTACAATGCAAAGTTTTAATGTTTCACCATTTTATCTTCTTTTGTTTCTCATTATAAAAATAAAAAATTAAAAAAACCCTCAAAATTGCTTGTTCTTACTCCATGACTAATTATAAGATCCATGGGCTAATCAAATTTCTAATAATATAAATTTTTGTTTCATAGACTTCCTGTCTTAATACTAAATTATAAATACAACTAGCTTGAAGTAGATTTATTTATGATCTGCTTGTCATTTGCATTTCTATTGCTTTTGGGATTTCTTTATCCCTTATATAATTTCATCTACTTGTTCCAAAAAAAAAAAAAAAAAAAAAACGAAGTCATCTTTTCTGCAATTTAATAAATTGGGTTTTGAGTTGAAGTTGTTTATATTATAATGCGTCACTTTAATTTCTTTTTTTCAAAATTATTCGTATCTTACACTCCATATTGAACAAGTTATCTACTTCATCTTTATTATTCCATGTTTACTAAACTGACTGTTTCTGGTCCACCAATTATTGATTTTATTTTTTTTCGGTGTAGAGTGCACGAAGGGCGGAAATCATACCAGATTCGTGAATGTCCCCAGCTTTCTGGTGAGAGCATCTTGTGCATTGGTTCAAGCCGGAAGCGGCCTGTGCTAAAATGGGATAATAACATGGCATGGCCAGGAAAGCTTACTTTGACCGATAAAGCACTCTATTTTGAGGTATTAAGTTCTTCTAGCGAGTTAAGTGATTTCAAGTCAAGTTACCTTGCTCAAAAGGCATTCAGCAGAGGACTTTCTTTCCTTTTCCTTGTGAAATCCATGGAGTTATTGGTTGAAATGATGTAATTAATGAATTGAGAGTAATTTTGCATAGGGTAGAAAAACGTCAGAAAGTCTGCAGCTGTCTGACCTTTACCAAAATCCTGTTATGATCTAACACGTTATGGGTACCTAAAATTAGTGGTGGAAACAGCTTAAGGTTAAATTCAGTCCTGGGCCAGAGAATGTGTTTCTGGGCCAGAGAATGTGTGTCTAGTTTGTAACTGCTTGGCACCTGTGAGTCTTAAGCCCAACTTTTGCTTGCATAAGCTGTCATGGATTGAGGTTGGCCAGACCAAAGTTTGGCCCATTCAATCCCTCGTACTTAGAGCTTCTGTACAGTCATTGTCGCAAATTTCTTCAATCTTCCATGAAAATTCCACAGATTAATTCCATTTCCGATGCAAATGGAAGTTTTAATTTGATGTCAAGGTTTAAAACCAAGTCAAAGATAAACATCCTAGCAAAAAATACTTGAATATTTTTCAAAGCTTTTCATGACATGATAATAAATATCTATGGAATCACTTTTGAAAGTTAAAACGAAACTAGACTGGTCTTTGTGAGTTACAGATTTTAATGATGTGAACTACTTCAGTTGCTTGTTAATGTGGTGGTTGTCTTTGTTAGTATGAGGACAGTTGTTGAAAAGACTAATGACTTGGAGAAAGCGGGTGTGTAGAATAGTTAATTTTATTAGTATTACCTCCTACCTACTTATTTTATTTTTGGGGGGGGGGGGGGGGGGGGGGGTATTAGTTCTTACCTAATTACCAAGGATATTGATACAATTGTCTAGGTTCGATACAGATACAAGGTTTTTGACAGAGGAACCTCACTTTTTATTTTTATCTTTTTATTATATATATATATATATATATGTATTTTAATGAAGTTGTGGTTACGTTGATATCTTTCCTAAATGTCACAAATGAACACAGTGGTGTATTTTCACGAGCAGAGGAGGGGGGCCAAGGGGGATCAACTGACCCTCCTCACATATATATATATAAATGTATGTATGTATGTATGTATCATTTTGTATACATTTTATTAGCTTTATGCTTCTAAGGAGTTTGGCGATATTCCATTGTTTGTTTTAAAGTCAGATTGGAGGGCTATTTGTTGTTGGATTTCCTTATCTTTGAGTCTTTGTATTTCTCTTTGATTTTTTTTGTTGGTCTTTGGGTGGACTGCTTGTTGTCCTCTTGTACTTTTCCTTCTTACATTAATAAATCACCTTTTTGTTGCTGATAAAAAAAAAAGAAGCTTTTATCAATTTTTACCCTCTTGATTTGTTTTTATTTTGATTTTATTATTATTATTTTTACCTACTCTCTTTTTTTTTCTTTTTTTTTTTTTTTTTTTTTTTTTTTGTAAATATAACTCCATCTCATTTTTTATTTTTTATTTTGCTGCTAGAGGTAAATTCCATGGAGGTTGCTTCAAAAGTAGGTGTTTTAAGATTTTAATTTTAGATTTTCTGCTCCAATGCATGTGGCTATGACAGGTTAAGAAAAGTACATTATGATTTTTATCATGCTATTATTATGGAGATGAAGAAAGTGTGTGTGTGTGTGTGTTAGAGAGAGAGAGAGAGAGAGAGAGAGAGAGAGAGAGCTTGTGTGTAATGTTGTATAATGACCTCTCCAATGTTTTCCTAACTTTTTTATGAACAATGGAATTTTGTAAAATTGAAACTTTAACAATGAAAACAATGATATTTTGAAAACAACTTATGCCTTTTCATTAGGACAATACAGTTTAACAAAAAGGTTGTTTTTTTCATTGAACTTAATCCCACATCAAAAAAATGATTGTGATGGAGCCCATTTTAGATAGCTTGATTTCCCATACAATATAAAGCTCCTTGAAAGGCTTGTCCTATAAGATTATTCCATATATATCTTACATTTTAAGAAATGGTTAATAGTTACTGGGGTGTGTTTGGTTTGGATTGGCAAAGCCCAATCCTATCCCAAATCTAATGCGTGTTGGTGACTTAGAACCTATCCCTGCCCTTACCCCTGTTACAAATATACCATGAAATTTCGGTTATACTTAGCCTACTATACCTAGAAGGGGGGTTGAATAGGTATTATGAATAATCTTACCCAATTTTAATTATTAACACAATTAATCTCTATTACCACAATAAAAAACAATCACATAGAAGGTGTAAAAGCAAGTAAAAGATAGCACAAGAGATTTTTACGTGGAAAACCTTAGATGGGAAAAACCACGGGACCTAGTCTAGTTGAAACAAATCCACTATGAACTCAATGAATACAAGACACACTTACAGACCATAAGGACTCATGTAGTTGTCTTCACTCCCACGATCACACACGATCGATCTCCGTCTTCACAGCTTTGGTCGCAACCAACCTCTCAAAAATTCCTCCAATCACGAACTCGCAAGCTCGATTACCGTTGCAACGGACTCACAATCATCCAAGGTTGTGAAAAGTGTGTGGTTTGAAGGTTTCTAGAGCATGTATGTGAAAACCTAGGTTAAAGTGCTCTAGAGAGGTTTTAAGAAGATGAACTTTATAAAACCTAATTGGGAGAGGCTTGCTTAACCTTCTCAATGAAAAAAAACCTTATTTATATAGTCTAAGAAACCCCAAGTGACTGGGACACGTTTTTGGATCAAATAGGAAGGTTTTAAAAACTTTAAAATCTGTTTTTTATGAACCCCGATCGATCTACGCCCAACCCCGATTGATCTGGGGTACACAGAGTCAAAAAACACTTTCTGGAGGGGCATTGATCGATTAGGCCCTCAACCTCGATCAATCGGGGGATGGCAGTGCTAAATTGGCATTTCTAGAATAGCAAGGATCGATCGCCTCTATAATGCCGATTGATTGCCCTACCCAGTTTTGCATTAAAAACCTTTTAAAACAATTCAAAACAACTCTCACTTTGATGAAAACACTAAAATGATTTAAAAAGCTTTAAACCACTAAGAATTAGGAAACTAAGGTCACTTACCTAAGAATGAATGTGAGCCACATTGTCTTCAATTCTTCACTTGAATACTCCTTCAAAGACGAATACTCCACATTTGACACGGAATATGCCAACACATGGAAACATAGGCTTTACATACCATTTTTGTCCTAATACGGGCGGGCGGGTGGGATAGGTTACCCATTTAACTCGTTCTATTGCCATTCATTGTGGTTCCAGTTGTGTTTGGGTTTACTTCTTTCAATGTACATGTTTGGTTGGTATAATCTTTATCTCAAATGGTCTATCTTATTGCACCATATTCCAGGAAATTGGCTTAATGGGGAAAAAAGATGCTATAAGGCTGGATCTTACAAGGCATGGTTCACGGGTGAAGAAAACGAAAGTTGGGCCCTTGGGATCTCTTCTTTTTGACTCTGCTGTCTCTGTTTCCTCTGGTAACAATGAGTAAGCTTCTCCAGACCTGTATCTGTGGAGTACCTGAAGTCATGTTTTATTGGTTTTGTTGCCGTCCAAATGTATTCATACCTAACTAATGTACAATGTTGCATGTCTAACAATTGGCTATGATATTATTCTCCTCACTTTAAATGACATTTTTAGATGACATTTTTTCATAACATGAGACCATGGAAGAGCGAGATGAAGCAGAAATTAATCCAAGAGACTATAATATCAATAAATGAATTATTGTGAAGAAATGAATTTCAAAGAAAGACATTGACATCATTGAGGATACGTACGGTGTGCAGTAAGTATGTGAAAACAAGTTGTGGTAAGACAATAGTTCATAATTATATTCAGAAGTAGTCTTGTGTTTTAATCTCATTGCATTGGTTGTTGAAGACTTGAATGCTTATGTTAAGATATGTTGTTATGATGTTGTTTGAGTTCAAATACAAAAGTAAGGCTACTTGAGTGATTCTTTGGCATCTAAAAGTCTTGGATCTAATTCTCTTATTAAAAAAAACAAAAGGTTTTAGAATAAGTTCTCCTAACACAAGAAACACATGCTGCTGGTGGGTCACTATTGGTGAAGTAATGAATTGACTTAGACTAGCACCCAGAGAAATCTTAATGAATTTGGAAGTGGAAGATTTGTTGAAACTTTTTAATATAATTTAAGAGGTTTTGATGAATGTGGAGGTTGACAATAAGTGGCAGTGGATTCCCTCTGGGAATGGTGCTTGCTCATTGAAACTATTCTACCATCTTTGTCTATTGACTCTATTCCAAGAGTAGGTAATCTTCCTGAAGTAAATTTTGTTGCTTGGATATCTCTTATTTATATATTTATTAAACAATACTGAATTGAATCATGACAGACATTCATTGAAATTAAAGGGGTTCTTTTCTTGTTAACAATTGCTTTATTTAAGGTGTATCAGTGCAACTTGTCCTCATAAATGTTTAATCCAATCGGCAGTGTAGTCTATGATCATTGGCCCGCTTTTACACCTTATGATTACTGTTGTGTTTTGTATAAGGTGAACCCCCATCGCCCTGTTTACAGTTCATGATCTCATCTAGGGTTCATAGACTTAAGATGTCACAAGGGAAAGTTCTTATGCAATGTTTGTTTTTCTGTTGCATTTATATTTATATTTTTCATTCAAGAGATCATTTAAAAGGAGTCGAATTAACAGGCTTTTGAGGGCAATGGATTGACCTAAAGCAGTCCTAGAAGGGTCAAAGTTTTCTTTTTATCATGGGCTGTATATTTTTCAAGATTAAGGGGGTTAAGCTGTAGTAGGCTCTAAATTGCGTTTCAAGGATCTGTTACTAATCAATGAGGTCATGAGCTACTTTCAGGTCACAAATCGTAGCAAATATCGTATTAAGGTGTTTAACCATGGGAGTATTGGGAGCCATCTTATAAGTGTCAAAGCACGCAACCTAGTAATTGAGGTACAAGTAAAGGCTAACTTGAGTGCATGCTAGATCTCTTGGGGTATAACGCAGCCTTCAAATTCACCGTAAGGTGACGTTGCATACAACTTAGCATAGTAAGGAGAACTATGATATTTTTTTATCCAATTTTAATAGGTTTTCATATCACACCGGTGTTAGGTTACCATCTAGTGGGTTATCCAATAACCACCCCTTGGTAACTACCTCTCTTATTTTGGCCCTTTTGTTGGAATGTACCACATCTCACATCGGTTAAATATAAAATTTAACGTGACTTCATAATACCTGTTTGAGCCCTCCACTTATCAGCGTGGCCCTCCACCAATTTGGGCGCTTTTGTTGGTATTTTTCAAACACCTTTTGGAACCGATTTTCCAGCAGTTATAGTGTTGGGGTTTTTTGTTGTTTTGTGGCTGATATTGGGGCAATAATTTGCTCTTAGTATGGGGTTTCTAGAGTTTCCTGGTCTATTTGGAGGATCTTTTCCATAGCTGGCGTATCTTTTGGCTTGAAGGGTAAGTTGTGGTAGAAGTGGACTCCCTTTGCAATTGCATGGGAATTTGGAAAGATTAAAATGCAGATGTTCTTGGGGTTGTGATTGGAGTTAGAGCTCATCTATTTGATTAAATTTAGTGTTGGACTCTTTCATGAAGATTCATAAGAGATTTTAGAACGACTGGATAGACTTATTGTATAGCTGGTGTTTTGTTCCCATGCTTTTTGGTGTCTGCGTTTTGTTCCGTTTGTAGCTATAGGGTTTTGGGGGCGCCTTGGCCCCTACTACCCTGTTCTCTTCAATCAAGATTATCATTTAGCAAAGGGAAAGAAAAATGTAAAACTGTGCAATTTAGAAATTCTCATAAATCATGTTAATGCACCTTGAATATTTGTTTTGAGTTACATAATTGAAGATCCTGTGTCTTTGTCTGCCTCTTCTACTTAAAATCTGTTGAACTAAGTAAATTATATTCTGTGTTTGTATTTAGGTCTGGAACATTGGTGCTGGAATTTGTCGACTTGGGTGCTGAAATGAGACGAGATGTCTGGCATGCATTTATTAGTGAAGTTATTGCTGTATACAAGTTCGTACGTGAATATGGACCTGAGGATGGTGATCAATCAGTATATAACGTGTATGGTGCTCACAAAGGGACAGAAAGAGCTACCACCAGCGCCATCAACAGCATTACTAGACTTCAGGCACTTCAGTTTATTCGTAAATTGTTGGATGATCCTACTAAACTTGTTCAGTTCTCCTATTTGCAAAATGCACCTTATGGTGATGTTGTTTGCCAAACTCTGGCTGTAAATTTTTGGGGCGGACCATTGGTTACAAAGTTTACAGAGGCAGGCTTTCAACCAGCTCAAGGAACAGGGCCTTTTGACGAGGTATCTGAAAGTAGTAATCATGTATTTGACATAGATGGAAGTGTCTATTTGCAGAAATGGATGAGATCTCCATCTTGGGCTTCCAGTGCTGCCACTATTTTCTGGAAGAACTCTTCAGTAAGACAAGGGGTGGTATTAAGTAAAAATCTTGTTGTCGCTGATGTGACCCTTGTAGAAAGGGCAGCAGTAACATGCAAACATAAATGCCAGGTGGTTGAGAAAACTCAAGCCACAATTGATGCTGCAATGCTCCAAGGAATACCCAGCAACATTGATCTTTTCAAGGTTGGGCTCTCTTTACTTTTTGTATTTTCCTTATTCTCTAGGTAGTTTTCCTTATTCTGGATTAAGACAGATAATTGATCGTGCTACAGATCAGCCATCTCTTTGATAAGCCTGTGGTCAACTGCATCATTTGGTCTTAACATGTTTTAGCTAGCTTGTGATTCATGCCATGGAGTGACAAAAATTTCACTATAGTTCAAGTATTAAACTAATAGTAAAGTTGAATGGATGTTTTGGTTTGAAATTTATTGAATTTATAATAAATTTGTATCTTGTGTTTGGATCATGAGAATCAATGGAAAAAGAAGGAAGAAAGAGAAGGAACTAAAGAAAGTTAAAGTAAGAAAGAGATGGGGTAGAACAAGAATATTTGGGTTTTCTCCATAAATTTTTTATTCACACTAATATTATAGAATTACATAAATTCTTGTTGGCTTGATATACATTGTCGACTTATTCCCTAGTAACTTAAGCTTTTGGGGTAAGTGGTAATCTAACATGGTATCAAAGCTTTGGTTTCCAAGAGGTCTTGGGTTTGAGTCTTGTTACCTCCTGTTAAGTTTCCAACAAAAAAGCCTAAGCTATTAGGTGGAGGGCCCAAATTGGTATATGAAGCTATGTCAATTTTTATAATTAATCGATGTGGGATGTGGTGTTTTTCCAACACACCCATTTGTTACTTACCCATTAGTTTGTCTATTTGTCTATTAGTTGTGTGTGTGTCTATTTCTCCATGTGTGGGATGGGGCTGCACGTGACGGAGAGTGTTGGCTTGATATATGTCATTAATCCATTCACTAATACCTCAATCTTTTGGGGTTAGGTGGTGTTCTAACGATGCCCTCAATCACAAGTAGTGCTCATAACTTAATTATATAATTTCTCAACACTCCCCCTCAAGTCGGTACAATGATATCACACATGTCCAGTTTACTTAAAATGAAATGGAAGCTTATATTGGTAACCCTTTGGTTAGTGTTCTTAGCAATAATATTAGGGTTAAGTTAATACCCTATACCCTTTAATCATCCTATTTATATAAAAAAATAAACAAATTACATAAAAAGACAAGAATACCCTTATACTCATAAAAAATGCCCTACACTCCATAACACTTCCCCTCAGGTCAGAGAGTATATACTATATAGTCCCAACTTATAACATAACAACTTGAAAATATCTGCAAGTGGATCTTGAGTGAAACGTGCGGTGTCTCAATTAAGCCATTCTTTAATTTCTCACGAACAAGATAACAATCCACTTCAATGTGTTTCATCCCCTCATGAAAGACTGGGTTCGTGGCAATATGAATAGCAGCTTGATTTTCACATGAGATCTTTGTAGGCAATGGAACCCAAATCCAATTTCAACTAAGAATGCTTGATCCATGAAAGTTCACATAAAGTATGAGGCATAGCTCAATATTCAATTTTTGCACTAGATCTTGCAACCACACTTGCTTCTTACTTTTCCACATGATCAAATTCCTCCGAAAAAAAAGACGCAATACCCAGTAGTAGTGTGAGATGTAATTGTTGTAAAAAGCAAGAAGTAGGAGTGGGGGTGGGGAAGTGGGGGAACGTAGAAGAGTCAAAGGTTTGGGGCGTGTAGGAAGCATTTGTGAAAAAAGTACTCCCTTTGTCCCAAAAAGATAGGCCATGTTTGACAAAACACGCAGTTTAAGAAAAACCATCGTTTCATTGACTTGTTATTTATTAAACTCTATTTTTCCAAAAGTACCCTTTCTTTCTTATTATTGAGTTTTGTATTGAAAGTAATTATTGAAATAACAAGGGGTAATACAAGAAGTTCAAAAAAATTATGATTTGACTTTACAAAATGGACAAACATTTTGGGAAAAAAAAGTTACAAATATAGCCTATCTTTGTGGGACGGAAGGAGTATATATATATATATATATATATATAGATATGTATTTATGTCGGGTTACCTCAATTCGATATTTTGTGGGATGAAATTATAGAGAAAATAAAATAAATTGCTAAGAGTGTTCTTTTAAGAAGCCACACTAATGTAGAGAATAGAGAACATATTTTTCCCTTCCTTTTACTTTTCTTTTATTTTTTCCTTTTTTTTTTAAAAGAGAAGTATTGAGTATTTAACTAAGCATTAATTTGATATGATTTAATGAGAATGCTATTATTATTAGAAACATTTATATATATATATATATATATATATATATATTTTAGTTAAAGCTAGGAAGAGGTTAGTTAGGGAAGGGGATGTCATGGCTTTGCCTTCCCCCTCCATCACAAGGTTCCGTCTCACTTAGAAGTGAGATTCTTTCAAGAAAGAATTGAGGTTCCTACAAGGTTCTAACTCGGGAGCATGGAATTGTGGTTCCGAAGTAGAAGCAGCACCTTTAGTAGAAGGTTCCTACTTCTAAGGTAAAAATAATTTGTTGGTAAAGGTAGTTTAGTGTTTTAGTTATATTAAAGTTAGTTTCCTAATATTAGGGTTAGTTTTCTATCTATATTCTTGTAACATGTCTTTTTTGAATTAATGAGAATAATCTTTCTTGCAAACTTATATAGTATCAAAGCCCTAAGGGATGAAGTATTAGTTCTTCTCTTCTTTCATATGAATTAGCCATGTATTAGCCTTTTTTCTCTCCATCGCATGATGTTTCTCTTCTCAAACAGTGGTCGAAGCATTCTCCTCTCCTCATGAGCATCTTTTTGTCTTCCTATAGAAGTCAAAGGTCTTGAAGTATTTTCTCACCCTATCGCACCTTATTGTTCCATCCTGAAGTGTCTCCATCATCATTGTAAAGCCTTACAACCCTAGATTCATCAATCGAAGCCTTAGCACTGTCGAATCTCACAAAGTCAGCCACCCTAGCCTCATCACTGTTGACAAAACCTAGTCGGTCCTCGCAACCTCTCTCTTTCTCTCACCTTGAGAAACACATCTTAGTCGAAAAATTGTAGAACCAATCACACCCACCGCACCCATATTTGTAGTTTTCGAACACCTCAGTCAAGCTGGCTCTAATAAATCAATTGAGAACAATGGGCTCATGAATGCAACGGGCCCAAGAAAAATAAAAACTACGACGATTGGCTTTGATACCATGTTTTGAATTGAAAAGAAAATAGAGTAGAGAAAAGGAAGAGGAAGAAAGGAGAAAGAGAGAACATCAGTCAATCTTAATGCTAGCTCCTTTATAATATACTTCAACTTACTATCAACTATAACACTAATAACCTTAACACATATGACTTGCTAAGACAAGTGAAGTGTTCAAGGCTTAGTAGAGAGAGAGCTCCTTTCTAGAGTCAAAACAATCACAAAAAATCTGTTTAATAGAAGCACTTGTGCTATTGTTAGGAAAAATTCCATATTTAGAGTAGTCTGAACTTTCGAAGTAGTAGCATTGCTTTTTTGTTTTTTGTCCTTTTGTTTTTCTTTCTTCCTGCAATCTCAACTTATACTAATTTTTCTTGTAGTCTCCTTATAGATTTTAAAGTAGGGTTATCATGGGGGCACCCTCATTGGATTTTTAGAAGCTCTCCTACAATATAGAGGAGATTACTCAATCACAGGAAAATGCATCAATTCAGCCATGTCTAGCTCATAAAGCACATATTGAGGAGGATCCAAATACAAGCTCATCCTTACCATATAAAATTGATATGGGTTGACCTTCATCAATAACAGTCTCTATGATTACGTGATAGTGGCTGGAGATCTTTCCATATTATTTTATTATTCTATATATTGGCCTTAATTGATTCTTTCCATGTATGCTAGGAATACTTGCCATACACAATTGTAACAAATATTATATATAGTGATATTGGTCTCACCTCAAAGGCACATTGAGGCAGGCACGTTGAGGTAACAAACTTCAAAATCTATTCTTGTTTGCTGTGATTCTATATGGTATCAAAGCCTCCCACACTAGCATGAATTCAAAATCCTTCCCTTTCCTTTCTTCTTTCCCACCACCATTCATTTCCAATGGCATCATCCAGTTCATCCTTCTCAGCAAAATATCCTTATCCATCGGCACTCAACGTCGGAAACTTTGTTTCAATCAAACTATCATAGACAAACTTTCTCTTATGGAAGACCCAAATCATGGGTCTCATAGAAAGCCAAGACATGATTGGTTTTCTGAATGGGGAACTCCCCATGCCGAATCCTCAAGTAACCATTCCATCAGATTAAGATGGTGGTGAGGCCACTGTCAAAATAAATCCATATTACGTGGCATGGAGGCGGTCTTATAAGCTACTTCGTGGGTGGATTACTGGTACCCTATCGGAGGAAGTTCTTGGGCTGATTGTTGGACTTGTCGCATCAGCTGATGTTTGGCGTGCTCTCTTGGACTCCTTTGCACAAGAGTCTCAAGAGAGAGAATTCTATTTGCTTCAAAGTATGCAGATGCACACTAAGGGGACATATATCATGTCCGAATACATTCGCATTTTCAAAAAAATTTGCGATGATTTGGCTGCCATAGGTAAACCTGTGGATGACTGCACCAAAGTTTTTGGGCTTCTCAAAGGACTACGTTCAGGTTATGAATCCTTTGTCACGACCATACTTAAGCCCCCCATTCCGACGTACTATGATCTAATTCCACTCCATCACCCATGAATCAGATTTATCAATTGACGTGGTTCCATCACCAAATGCTCACCCTACACCACCCACTAGTACTCTATCACTCTAGCCCCACCTATGGTTTCATTGTCCATTGCTAATGAACCTGATAGGCCACCTCTCATTGCATGTGAGATTCCTCCTAATGAACATGATGCTTTAAATGCTATCATTACTAGTCCCCAAATGCAAACTCGGCGAAGTCATGGCATCCAAAAGCCCAATCCAAAATACTTCGATGATGACTTTTGCTTAATGGTTGAATCTTTACCAGTAGAACCCAAATCGGTTCGTATTGCACTTAAGCATCGCTGCTACAATGGCTGACGAAATTTCCGCTCTTCATCAAAATGAGACATGGGATTTATTTCCCCGCTAACCAGACATGAATGTTGTCGGTTGCAAATGGGTATTCAAAACGAAACTTAAATATGATGGTTCCCTGGAGCATTTAAAATCATGCTTGGTTGCAAAAGGTTTTAGTCAAGTTCCCGGTGTTTGATTTCTCTAAGACTTTCTCTCTGGTAATTAAGCCGGCTGCAATTCATTTAATTCTCACTATTGCATTGGCTCATGGATGGGAGATTCGCCAACTTGATGTAAAAAATGCTTTTCTACATGGTACACTTAGTGAACCAGTCTTTATGGAGAAACCACTGGGATTCAAAGATGCTCATCGGCCTGATCATGTTTGCTCCTTAAAACGTGCTCTCTATGGGTTACGTAAAACACCACGAGCGTGGTTTGACCGCTTTAGTTCATTTGTTATAAGCCTTGGATTTATTTCAAGCATTGCTGATTCATCACTCTTCCTTTGTCACAGTCATCATGGCATGATCCTTTTATTATTATATGCGGATGATATACTTGTCACTGGTTCTAATCCTTTTAGATTCATGATTTTATTTCTCAGCTTGGCAGCAAATTCACAATGAAAGATCTTGTCCCTCTTCATTATTTTCTTCGCATTTGTTCTCCAATTCTCTAGTGGATTAATCCTTAATTAAACAAAATATGCTTTTGAGCTTTTGGAGCGCACACAAATGAAAGGTTGTAAACCGGTTTCCATGCCCATGGTTACTAAGTTGCAATCTTCACCAACTGATAATGATCTGTTTCCAGATCCTCGTTTTTACTGAAGCATCGTTGGAGGTTTGCAATATCTCTTAGTTACTCGTCTTGACATATCTTTTAGTGTGAATTATGTGTGCAAATTCATGCATTAGCCACAAGGACTTAAATATCGATATCGATAGATATATCAAGGGTTCAAAAACATGGATATATCGATGGATATATCGAAAATATCAATATCGATTTAGAGATATGGTGGATATTATTAGTTAAACACGGATATTTTTACTAGAACTTTGGGAAATGATGATTTAGACTCTAATACACAATTTAGAATCAAAAGATTGTAATTTAAAAGTGTATAATATAAGTGTGTGATGTGTATTGTATAAAAAGTGTGACCCGGTGAGAAAATAAATAATAGAAATTTATGCAAATTCATCATCTAAATGTCACATGAAATTAAAATCTATAAATATATATCATTTATACAATAATAAATCAATACATCAATAAATTAATAACATACACATACGTTAGTACCACATGAAACTTAGAGAAATTGCCAAACCAGCCTTGAGTAATACTAATAATTTCAAGTGTATAAATTAATATCAATATTGTGAGGACCTGTTTTCTTAGTAGGGATTATTACGGCTTAATATATGATTAGCGTAGTTAATCCTTTGATTTGTTGGATAACCTTATGTATGGGTAAACCATGTGTATGATAATATGATGTTATTTGTGAGTTGATGCTCGTTTTATGCATCAAGTGTCTATAGTGAATTTTTGGCCTTATTTGCAGTTTCGGGTTTAGGCTGCTGAAATTTGGCTAAGTGTAGGAGAAAAATGAATTTTTGTAAATCTTCGTTTTTAAAGATAATTTTTTGCGGTAATAGAAGTTTATAATATTATAAGACTTCTATGATTTTATGGGATTTTATTAGCATGTTTGGATTGGGTTCCTCACATGTTTGTTTTAGGAAAATCTGTCGGGAGACGGATTTTGTACTAAAACTTGGAAATAAGATTTTGACATATTGGGAATTTGATTTTTTTGATATTTTATTTGGATTCAAATGGGGGGTTATTTGCTTATTTTCATTACTTAAATGTTTTTAATGAAAATAAGGCTGATGTCTGTGCTGATGGAGAGTAGCCTGACTGAATATTAATTTTCAACTGTCTATGTGTTTCAAACGTCTGAAACACATTTCAGACGTCTAAAAGTGATGTTTCAGACGTCTGAAAGTTAAATTCTGACGTCTGAAAATTCTAGAGAACGATGATTTCCAAGGTTTAGTTTCAGACGTCTGAAACTAACTTTTAGACGTTTGAAAGTTGCGATCTACAGATTTTTAAAGGGTTAAAATGACCTTTTTGCCCTCCTTTTCTATATAAATCCTTAACCCACGAATTTCTCTCCATTCTTCCAGCCAAGAGAGAGAGAGAGAATGGGAGAGGAAGAGTGACGGGGAGGTCATGGGTAGCTCGCCAGAGCATGGCAGCCCCGATCCGACGCCGGCAAGCTCGGATCTATCATAGTTTGGCCCGATCTACGTGCGTGTAGGGATGGTTTGGCATTTGCATCACTCATTTTTGGGGTAAGGGACATTTTCTCATTTTAAACCCTTAATGCATAGGGGTTTGGGTATAAATCATGTAGTTTTACATGTATTTGGTAGTTTTTGCATAACTATCATGCATGGGGGGTATATTTTATGGGTTTTACTAGATTTTGGAAAACCTAGGGTTAATTTACATACCCCTTTTTGTTATATTCTTGTCATTTATGAAACTCTTATATGTTTAAGGGTTTAAATGGTTGGTTTTAAAACCTATTGGACTATTTTGGGTGGTATAAATATTGGGGGTCATTTATATATATATGTTTTTGAAACCATTATTTTGAAAAGTGGTTGGGGAACGATTACCATGATTTATGAAATTATTTCATATGGTTTTCAAAGCACAAACCTATTATGGGGTTTTTGGAAAATTTATATATAATTTTCCAGATTTTATGAGAATTATGGAATTGATAAATGAACAAACAAGTGGTGATAATATGGATATGGTGATGAGGGCTACTGGAGATAGGATTACTGCGGTCCCAAAGAAATGGGACGTCTTGCCGTGTTTTCCTATCCTTTAGTCCTGGGCTATGTGCCCGAATAGAGGTTACTGCGGTCCCAGGTAGGGATGTTTTGCCGTGTTTCCTCTTGAGGTTACTGCAGTCCCAGATAGGGATGTCTTGCCGTGTTTCTTCTTATTCCGCGCGAGAGAGCTTCGCATGACCTGGGGAGGATTTATCAGTTTGAAAGACTGATGTTATGGGTTGCCAGATATGGCGGATGTTGATGATTGGCTTATAAGGCCGCGATATGATATCAGATAATGATGGATAATTCATTTATAAAATGATGACTTTGATAACAAATAACTTGAGTTATTTATTACCTCATTCAAAAAGGAAAAAGGGGCGTTAGTATTCAATGATTTAACTTTCGCAGTTTATTTTATTTTACCAGTATTAGTTTTATGGGCCAGGCTATTGCCACCACTCAAAATACTCTAAACCCCCCACTAATTAAATCCCCTCATATTTTACTGAAAGCACCCCCTATCTTCCTAAAATACCCTTAAGAAAAAATTCCCTAACATTTTTCCACCCCACCCCCAACCTATTCGGATCTATTAGTAAGAACAAAGTATATATGTTTGGACTTATTAGTAAGAACATATTATATATGTTCGGACTTATTAGTAGGAACAAGGTATATACGTTCGGCTTTATAGAAAAGAACAATATAAAAATGTTCGGACCTTTAAAACCGAACCTTTATTATTTGTTCCGATTTATAAACACTAACACTTAAAATCTATTCACAATTACATATATGAACAATTCTCAATTGTTGTATAGTTAAGTTATTCGGTGTTTTAAAATAGAACAACACAACTTTGTTCAGACTCCTACAGGTGAACAATATTCATTTGTTCGGAGTTACATAACCGAACAATATCCATTTGTTCAGAGTTGAAAAACGGAACAAAATAACTTTGTTCGGACTTAGAAGGCAGAGCGCATTAAAATAGTTCGGTGTTACAGAAATGAACATTGTAAACATGTTTGAAGTCAAAAAACCAAACAAGACGAAATTCAACATACGAAAAACTGAAGTTAAACTCAATAAAAAGTGTATAAATACTTAGCTTTTGATTACTAATATCATCTCTATTAATGCTTTTCTTGTCCATTATTTAATATAACATGAGAAACACTAATTTTTCATGTAAATATGGATTTGGTGTCAAGGTTGTTAGGGTTTGTCATAGCATAAAATCTATAGATGGTGGAATGTTTTTGGAGTTGGGGGTGGAGTGGGGTGGGGATAGGAAATTTTTAAAGTCTTTAAGTAGACATGTCCTTATTGGTAAATTTACATTTAGATATAAAGAATTTCATAAATAATTTAAATAGTGGGGGGCTTAGAGTATTTTGAGTGGTGGCAATAGCCTGGCCCTAGTTTTATTTACTGAAAAATTATATTGCAAACTAATCAATGGTTTTGCAGGGTTCTTGAAATGTATATAAACTATGGGTTTTTTTAAAGACCTTGGGGTTATTTTGAGAAATGTTTTCCTACTGAGCGTGTAGCTCATACCCCCATAGTTTTTCTTGTAGGTCATGTTTTTCAAAGCTAAGTTGACCTTGGGTTTTGGGAGCACATCGACATGATTGCATTCATGTAAAAAGTATTTAAGATAGGCTTTGAGCCTAGGGATGTATTAATTCTAATTTCATGACCTGTAATAATTAATTGAGTAGTGGATGTATATCTGAATGAGACCCATGCGACTACGATATAGCCCGTAAATTTCTTTATTTTTGAAATATTGTGTGGATGGCTGGAAAAGCTTATAAATGTGTTTTCTACAGGTTTTATGACTAGTCGATAACTTGGTACGTCCTATTTACAGACGGGATCATGCCGGATTTTCTAAAAATATTTTCAAAAGAATTATTTTTATTAAACATCCACCAAACTTGGCTTTAAAAAAAAAAAAAATGGTTTTCTTACTACTTAACTAATGGCCTCCATTTCGGGTCATTACAAATACTAACAAATTAATAATATTATAAAGTAATTCATGGTCTACACTAATAAATTAATAATATTAGAGTAATAGCCTAATAGGTAATAGTTGTAAAGGTGCTAAAGGAGTAAAGGAGCTGGGTAAAGGGGGAAAGGGGATTGGGTCCTCGTGAAGCTTGGAGAAGTTGCCAAAATAGTCTTGAAAACTACTACAAGAGGACATTAGATGTGGGAAAAAAGGGGACAGCAGTCACCACACTCAAATTTTAGTTAAGTAGTCACATGGGTCGACATACCTCGATATAATCGATATTTCTTGATATACCTCGATATTTCGACGATAAATGATGGAAAAATGTCGATATTCTTGATATATCTCGATTATATCGACGATATGTCGATATATCCAACGATATATTGTCAAAATAATACCGATGCATAATATCGTTTCGTTGCTTGTTGATATGGCGATATATCAACGATATATCGCCGATATCGACGATTTTTAAGACTATGATCAGCCCACACTTCTCTACTTTCAGATGGTAAAAAAAATTCTTCGATATGTTCATAGGACTATTAATCTTGGATCTTTTCTCCTTGTTCATTTCCCCATGGCATTATATGCTTTTTCGGATGCCGATTAGGCCGGATGTCCAACTACTCATCGTTCGTCCATCGGGTTTTGCACATATCTTGGAGGAAATTGTATATCATGGGTTGCCAAGAAACAAGTGACGATTGCTAGATCAAGCATTGAAGCGGAATACCGTGCTCTTGCCTTTACTGCTGCTAAACTCACTTGGTTAACTTTCATACTTCGTGACATTGTACCTCATATCTCCTCTCCTCCAACACTCTTTTCCGATAATATTTCGGCTTTGCATTTTATTGTTAATCCCGTTTTCCATGCTTGTACAAAGCATATTGAAATTGATAACCACTTTGTTCTGGAAAAAGTTGCTCTTGGATCTATCATCACAAAGTTCCTCTCATCCCAAAATCAAGTGGTGGACATTTTTACAATGGCATTGCCATGCCGAAATAATGAGAATTTATGTGCCAAACTGGCCTTTGGGACCTACGGCCCTGCTTGCAGGGGTATATAGAGGAGATTACTCAATCACAAGAAAATGCACCAATTCAGCCATGTCCAGCTCATAATGCACATATTGAGGAGGATCCAAATGCAAGCTCATCTTTACCATATAAAATTGATATGGGTTGACCTTCATCAATAACAGTCCCTATGATTATGTGATAGTGGCCGGAGATCTTTCCATATTATTTTATTATTTTGTATATTGGCCTTAATTGATTCTTTCCATGTATGCTAGGAATACTTACCATACACAATTGTAACAAATATTATATATAGTGACATTGGTTTGACCTCAAAGGCACATTGAGGTAACAGACTTCAAAATCCATTCTTGTTTGCTGTGATTCTATATGAAGCACGAATACTTCAAAACTCCCAATGAATCCATATCGTATCCATATTGGATATGACACACCTAAGATACTTCCCGATACATATCTATACTTTCCGTACGTATCAGAACAGTAACACACATTGCCATGTCATCGGCTACACCTCGGATACGTTTGGGATTATTTTAGGGTTAGTTTGTAATTATTTATTTTTTAAATAAACGGGGGTAAATTTAAAAAAACATAATACCCATACTTTGATCGAAACAATAACAAATAACCCCATTTTATTTCTCTTATCTTGGTTCTCTTTCCACTATCTCTCTCTTAGGGCAACCATTAAAGACCAATAGAGCTAAATGGATATTTCATAATGTTAATGTCATTCTAGTTTTTTTTATATTTTTTATATGAATGATGAACATGGTTGATGCTTATGGATGTGTTCTTTGTACATCTATTCTTGGATATGAATTGATTTTGTGGATGTTTTAAATGTTTTTTTTTTAATGTTTATTATTGATGTTTTAGACCAAATATTAATAATTTAATATTAATATATTTATTTATTAACGTATCCCCTGCCGTATCGTATCCTACATTTTTTTTAAATTGCCAAATCAGCGTATCCGTATCCCATATCCGTATATGTGCTTATAGCTGTCCTATATATTTTGAACTAATAGGGCACAAAAACCAATGCATATGCCACATAATCATGCTAGGTACTACTGGTTGATCCAATTAGTAAAAATCAGCTCAATAAAAGGTTATTAACTGGATTAGATCCTATAGTTAAAGTTGAACGCATGATGCTGGTTGGCACTTGAGAAGCATGGAGACTTCTCTAGAGGTTCCATGGTAGTCTCAGACATGTGTTGGACATGACGCACCTCCTCCTCGTCACATGTCTATCACCTCTATCTTCTTCTTATTCTGTCTTTGCCTTTTTATCCTATTTTCTCTATGAACAAATCAACTAGGATTCCTAAAGATGATACGAAGGGATTCATTTTGAATGATTTAAGTAATAAGTCATACTCCCTTCGTTCTTAATTGATTGTCCCCTTTGAAAAGACACATTTTTTTAGGAAACCCTATTAAATGATTTCACATCAACACATATGTTTTAACATTCCTATTTTGCCCTTAAGTGTACAAAACATTGGAAAAATAGAAAATACGCTTTCAAGGGTAGTGTAAGAAATCAAATAAAAAGAATCATTGAATTTTTTAATGTGACAATAATTTTGGAACATCCTAAAAAGAAAAGGAGGCCAATAAAATAGAAACGGAGGGAGTATAATATAATAATGGATAAAAATTTATATATTATTAATGTCGTATCCTTGGCTCCCTGCATGTCGTATCTTAAATTTAGAGGATTATTTATGTCAGCATGTCCATCTCTTTTCGTGTTGTAATTGTGTTGTGTGTTCCTGTTCGTGCTTCTTTGGTTAACATAGTTAAAGGGATGGACTAAAATATCCACAATCTCTCCAATATATCCGCAATATGTCTGTGTATCCAGACCCTTCCATACGATATCTAACTAACATATATTTTTTGCAAAATATCTTTACGATATTGTCGATATTTTCGATATTATTAATAAAATCTCGATATATCTCGATATATCCGTAATATCTTCATTTTTTCACATAGTATCGAAGATATCAAGATATTCAGTTTCTTCTTGTTATCGTGTCAAAATTATCACCCTCTTACTCTTTTAGTATTGATTTATATAAATATTTCAATTATACTAATGGCTTAAATTAGTGTTATGAAGTAACATCTTTCATTTATTCTCTTAAAATATTCATTTTTTCAATTGTCGTAGCACACTTTTTATACCCCATACAATACATACTTGTCTCATACACATTTAAATTGCAATATATATTTTTATTCTAAACTGTTTATTAGCGTATGAATCATTGTTTCCCAAAGTTTCAGTGAAAATATACGTGTTTAACTAACAATATCCGTCATATCTCTGAATCGATATTGAAATTTTCAATATGTCCATTGATATATGCGATATATCCATGTTTTTGGACTCTCGATATATCCATCAATATCGATATTTGAGTCCTTGGACTTAAAGGATAGAAAATCTGAAACTTTGGCTGGCACATTTGCGCTGTTCCTTATGAATTTGACCACAAAAATTACATGGTGGGATCGTAACGTAGTTTGCTATCCTATGATTTTGCGGGCGCATTGAGGTTTTTATTATACTGTCTGGATGTTGGGAGTGCTCATTGAGGTGTTTATGATAGCATTTTCCTGGATTTTAAAGTTGAGGTCATAGTTCACTTATATATTTTGCATAAATTGGTACTTTAATTATGAAAAATTAGGAATTCTATGGCTATTTGTGGAGGGCCATGACAGAATTACTTCCTAGTACTATTAATCTAATTTCAATTAATAGTTGATCAACTGGACTATTGGAGTAAAAAATGTAATTGTTGTTGAACATTGTGAGTGAGTGGTTTTCATTATAATATATTACTCTTTGAATCCGTTATTTCATTTGATGCAATAGATGTATTGTTTTTTTTGGGCTCATTGATGTATTGGATGGGGGATATTTTTGTCTCTGGATTGATTTCATGATTGGAGTTTCATTGTATTTTGTGGAGGTTGCCAGTGAGAGTGTAGAGGTTGAGAGTTCACGTAACCAAATCCTTATTTTTGATAAAGTTTTTGATCTCCTCTTCTGTGGATGTAGGCATCTTGCCGAACCATGTAAATTTGGTGTTCTTTGTGTGTGTTTGACTTTGCGATTTATTTTAGCATGATTGTGGTTGCCATATAACAGCATTTTTTTCTGATTAGATGAAATAGAATCATCAATTAGATTTGGATTTATATTTGCACAAATTTTGAAGTATGAGAATACAAGACGGAAAAGTATTTGTTGTCATCATTTTTGTGGGTTCTCAAAGTAACTCAACAAATGATATGTTGGATGGAGTTGGGTGTTACTTTGAGTTAATTTATTGCAATCTAATGACTGGTCAAAACTCTATGACCCATAAGATTACAATGAGGTTGTGGATGTAACTGAAAGGAAATGGAACTAATATGTGTTCTCATTCTGTTGCAATGAGGAGGTTGCAGACACAACTGAAAGCAAACAAATACATGTCTTGTTGGGGTTTTGTTGGGGAAGAATGCGGGGGGGGGGGGGGGGGGGGGGGGGTGTGTGTGGAATGTTTAGCATACCTTGAATTTATTTATTTACTATATTTACTATTTATTTTTTACTTGCCAATAAGGTAGTCCTAATCCTTTGGAAGATTGGTAAGGCTACCAGACACTCTTTTAACGTCCAGGATAAATTTAGCCAGTGAATTGAGATACAAGTAATTTAGAGCCTTAGTTGATCTCATTGTAATCTAAGAACACAAATTAACTGCAACTTTAGCCTTTTGTGAACAGAATAGATGAAAGTAGAAATTTTCAACATAATAAAAGAAAATGAATGCTTGGAATTTTGAACAAGAGTTAATTACACATTTGAATTGAACTTTTTAGTGACTTATATTGAATAATTAATATTTTCTACTATGGAAACATCTTTCACACAAACTCCTCCTCCCCCCACCCCCCAGGGAGTTGTTTAGCCTTAAGCCTTGGCCTGACTGGGTAATTGAAAATTTTAAGGAAATTAGTTAAATAAATTTTTTTCCCTTTTTTTTTAAAAAAATACAAAAAAAAATGAAGGATCTAGATAGTCCATTTTTTGCTGTAAATTTAGTTATGCTTGACATTAAATTTGGGCGAATTAGAATTTTTTTTTTTCAATTTATGAAATTAAATATATATATATATATATATATATATATTATAATTAAAGGATCTTTAATTATCTTACGAAACTCCATACTTATCTTCATGCAGTCCAAGCACTTGGAACTAGTGAATGCAATTTGACTTATGTGTGGAGTGTAACAATCTCATATCAACAAGTTGGGGCCCAGTATTATAGAAAATAAGACCTTATGAGCGCGCGCATGCGTGTGTTGGGGAGGGTGGGATTTGATAAAATATTATAAAGAGATAAAAATGGAGTCTCAAAAGTTTGGAGGATGCTATGGCCCCTACCCACCCCGTGGGTACATATCACATCCCGTTGAATAACTTATTGTTGGAACCAAATAATCCAACACTTTTCACGCGTTTTGAATTGAATCGATTCAAAGGAAGCTGGATTAAGAAGTCAAAGGAGAATGGTGATGAAAAGTTGAGGGTCAAATCATTTATAACTAGGCAGGTCTATTCAGTTGGAAATGTAGACATTGGGTTTGGAATTCAAACCTTAGGATTCAATAACTGTAGTTGTTTGTTGCATTCAGTTAATTACGTAGTAATTGAAGACAAGAACATAACTGCATAAGTTTTGAAAAATATTTGAGATCCTAATGTTCAATTAGTCATAATCAATGCAAGTTTGAGGGGGGTGTTCGACACAGGAGATATCTTCGTACACCCAAGGACTTTAATATCGATATCGATGGATATATCGAGGGTCCAAAAATGTGGATATATCGTTGGATATATCGACAATATTGATATTGTTTTAAAAATATGATAGATATTATGAGTTAAACATGGATATTTTTATTGAAACTCTGGGAAACAATGATTTAAACTCTAATACACAATCTAGCATCAAAATATTGCAATTTAAATATGTATAATACAAGTATGTGTTGCTAGGGTATAAAAAATATACCGCGCTAAGTAAATAAATAATAGAAAATTTTGCAAATTCAACATTTAAATGTTATATAACATTGAAATAGATTTTTGTAACATTTAAATATAGAGTGCTATTAGACCAAAGGCCATTGGTTTGAAATAATATTTTAAATTATGTGAAATACTAAGCATAGTAAAATGTACATATATATGTGAATCCTAACCTATTCTAATGTGTAAAAATTTCACCAGCAATCAACAAAAGGGCATTTAAACATGGCGGTGTCAATATCTTGAACGATATCTTCGATATATCGCGATATATCGAAGATATCGTTCGAATTTTTTTTTTTTTTTTAAATCCTTCAATTTCGCAACAATATATCGTATCGTCCACCTCTGATATGGCGATATATCGCGACATTTTGGTCCCTATGTACACCCATTATTATCTTTGTGTATTTGTATATAGTTTGCTAATCGCGTACATTTTCATTTTTAATTTATAGACCCTCATTAATCATTAATAGACATTCCATTTCTTAGCTTTATATGTTTTATGTTAAAAGAAGTATCAATATAAATTGCTACATTACAAATGTTATTAATAGAATTATTGCAGAAAAATGATATAATGGAATGACAAGAGAAAGGTACAAGTTGGTATTCACTATTTTGAAGCTGTAGTATATGTAGTATTATAAGTTCATGTGTTTTAGCTGATATTGCATCCAGTTTCTGTAATTCTAATATTTTCTTCAGTTTTGTTGTTTCTTGTTGAACAATGTTGGCATTTTTCCTCTATGCAGGAACTTATGCTTCCTCTGTCTGTCATTGCTAAGAATTTTGAAAAACTTAGGTGCTGGGAGGAGCCACAGTTGACCGTCTCTTTTCTTGCATTTGCATATACAATTATTTTCAGGTAGATCATTATGATCATCCTTGCTTACAAGATTTTTCATGTTATCAATTCTTGATTTTTCATGGATAGAAAAATTTACTTACTGATAAATTGACTCCAAGAAAGACCTAGTGCGTATATTAGTTAGTGAAGATATCTTATGAAAATTTCCTTTAATGAGTTACATTTCTTGCAAAGTCTTTGTGTTAAGGTCACGGGTCACCTCTCTTTAAGGTTAACCTTTTAATCTCTAAACCACTCTGTAATCAGAGTTTAATTCTTAGAGGTGGTTTTCCTGGTGTTGTGGTGTTTTCCGCATAAACCACAAAAAAATGAAAGGAAAAAGAAAAAGAAAAAGAAGAAAAAGGGGTTAAGTTCAGTGTTCTAATTTTTGAATAGATCATTTCTAAAGTTGATTCAAGAGGTGAACTGTTTGCAGATGCTAGTTCTATAGTCTTTATTGATTTATTTTCATTGGTTGTTTTGCTGGAAGATATTTGGAAGACCACCAATGATGTAATTTTTACCAATTGATTTAGTTGTTTTCTCATACACAGCTTGGGTTTTGAATATTAAAGTTTACTTGGCTAATTAATAATATGCATTACATTTCTAATTTGACAAGCATAATGCATCAAATCACCCCAGGCATGCTTTAGTGATTTTAGTAAAGTAGATCTCTTGTATAGGTCTTGTCACGACCCGGAGAGGGGCCGAGACGTAATAATAAATGAAATACGTTTTATTTAGAATTGAGATGGAGTTTTAGAAATAAAGCTTCATTTAAGTAAATATTTTTATGAAAATCTGACATGGTCCCATCTGTAAATAGGACATACCAAGTTATTGACCTATTAGTAAACGTGTGACAATAAATAAAATAATACAATTCATCCACATAAATTTTACATAAAGATGGCATCTAAGTTGCCTAGAGTTTTACCATCCATACACACATAATAAATAAAGTACGAGCTATGTAATTAATAATACAAGCCATAAATAAAATAATACATGTCTACACAAAATTCCACATGCGATCATGCCATGCTCCCCAAGCTAACCCTGATTAGAAG
Organism: Liquidambar formosana; assembly: GCA_039720395.1. Taxonomy (NCBI): domain Eukaryota; kingdom Viridiplantae; phylum Streptophyta; class Magnoliopsida; order Saxifragales; family Altingiaceae; genus Liquidambar; species Liquidambar formosana. The sequence goes on along the minus strand of CM077823.1, from coordinate 13,457,350 downwards.
TCTTGGCATCCTCAAAGGAGTCATCTTTATCTTTATCAAAATTTGCAAAAAAATAATGAAGAGGGAGCATGAGTGAAAGCTCAATAGGATACTTTTTTTAAAACTGTACACCAAGGTTTTAAAATAGTTTTAATAATTCGATAACAGTACATAATTAAAATTAAATAAATAAATAACAATGAATTCAACCCACCAAATTGTTCTGAATATTTAAAATTTATTTTCTGATGCCACTGATAATACGTGGGGTTGATTTACAACTCAGCCTCTACAAAAAATAAACCTCCCGGGATAAATGGGGCCCTCACGTGGAGAAATGGACTATTTTTTATTCCCATATTATTCGGGACGGACCACAAGGGTAGGGCAAAATGAACAGAACCCCGAAATAACCCCAAGTGACCCTCCACTATCACTGTAGGCATCCATAAAGCCACAAGTCCATAAATCATTAATTAGGATTTTCCATAATTTCCACAATTCCAAGATTCATGTAACCAGTTTTCACAAACCATTTTGAAAAAATGCTAATAAATAATGATTACATAACAAGTGTATAAATGTCACCCCCAATATTTTGTAATACACAAATATTACCCATAGGTTTCGAAATTAACCCATTTTAACTCAAAATCATATGAGGGTCCCAAATACACATATACTCCCTCCGTCCCAAGAAGATGTCAAAGTTTGACAAAACATGCAATTTAAGAAAAGCCATCATTGCATTGACCTATCATTTATTAAACTTCATCTTTCCAAAAGTACCCTTTCCTAATTGGTATTGGGTTTTGTATTGATAATAATTATTGAAATAACAAAGGGTAGTATAAGAAAGTTCAAAAAACTTATGATTTGATTTTTCAAAATAGACAAACATTTTGGGACAGAAAAAGTAGCAAAAATGGCCTATCTTTGTGGGACGGAGGGAGTATAACAAAGGGTAGTATAAGAAAGTTCAAAAAACTTATGATTTGATTTTTCAAAATGGACAAACATTTTGGAATAGAAAAAGTAGCAAATATGGCCTATCTTTGTGGGACAGAGGGAGAATATAATAATTTCATAAGTGGAACAAAACCCTAGGTTTTCTCAAAAACCCATTTAAATCCATGAAAATCAACTCTATGCATGTAAATAATGCAATATGACTCAAAATATGAAAATCCATGTTATTTATACCAAATACCTGTGAATCAATGATCTACAACAATGAAAAATCCACTTACCTCAAAAAGGGTCGAAGGAAATGTGATTCCAAGGGCGTACACGCATAGATGGGGCCATGACATGCGAGATCCGGGCTTTTCGGTGTCGGATTGGACCTCCCGGGGCTTTGTCCCTCACCATCGGGCTCTCTTCTGACATTAGAAGCTCCAAAACCTTTGCTTTATTCATAGAAAAATATAGTGCATGTGAAATGTTTTGTTGGGAAAATGCTGGTGTCTTCACCTTATGCAGCTCTTTTTTCCCCCCTTCTTTTGAGGTTGTCCAATTCTGGAATTTGTACTCCCATACTATGTAATTAACTAATAAACCCTTTTTAAAGTCTTATTTGTTATATTTCTATCTTTTTTTTTAAAGGATGTGAATTAAGTTGGTGAGAAAAGATTTTATAAATTGTCTTGCATTCAGCCTTCAATTGATGACATGCCTCATGCAGTTATACTAGAATGGAAGAACAAGATTTCTAATGTTGACCCCAAAATTTGATATGTGGCAGTTCGCTTTGTTTTTCTTTCAAATGCATTCTCGGTCTTCAATTTTCTCTGTTCTGTAATTCGGAATCTAAGCTGACACGTGTCTTTTTCTTTTTCCTTTTTTTCCTTTATTTATTTTTTTTTTTTTTTTTTTTTGAAAATTCAGAAATTTGCTGTCATATATATTTCCTACGACATTGATGATGTTGGCAGCTGGCATGTTATTACTAAAGGGGCTTAAGGAGCAAGGCCGTTTAGGAAGATCGTTCGGAAAAGTTACTATACGTGATCAACCACCTTCAAACACAATACAAAAGATCATAGCTGTAAAAGAAGCCATGCATGATGTGGAAAGCTATCTCCAAAATTTGAATGTTACACTTCTAAAAATACGTACCATTGTTCTTTCAGGTCAGCCTCAGGTATGTTGTCATGATTCAGGACTGAACTTCTTAGAAATATTCAGCAAACAAGATCTGTCCCTTGGTGTTTGATGGCACTTCTGAACATTTCAAATGTTTAATTTGTGTTGAATGCAAAACAAAATGCATTTAATGCCTCTGTTTGATGATGTATTTCCACAAAATATGTTTCCGTGAAAACATTAACACACACCTGCCCACACGCATGTGCATTCATGAACACGCATAAAGAGCCATATCTTTTGGACATTGGAAGTTGTAAGCAACATGAAACTCTTTTTCCTCAAGAGCTCTGGGGTAATTGATAGTTGATGAATTATCTTTGTCTTCAATATTCTTCTCTCTCTTCCCTCTCTTCAATTACCCAGTGTTGGTGCTGATTCCCACTATGCAGGGTCTGGGAGGGATGAGCTGGATACAGTCCTAACATTTGTTTTTAATACAAAGTGCCTACTCGCAAGACTCGAGCTTGCACCTTTTTTTTCTTACTTCCTAAAAAAAAAGGAAAAAATGAAGAAAGAAAGAAAGAAAGAAAGAAAATGTTCATCAGTCAAAAATCATTTAGGAAGAGACACATTTTAGAACATTGCCTTCAACAAGAACACACTTTATCATAAAATCATGTCAAGCACATGCATCCACATAACCCTCTTCGGCCTTTGTGCAATTCAAGTAAGGACATTGACACAACCTTCTGTTATCTGCAGTATTTAAGTTAAAAGATGATGCTATGTGCATAACTTCTCATGTACTGTGTGATACTTGATAAGTATGAAACAGAAGTCACCTTCCACCAACTACATTTGGGGGTTTTAGAAGGATAAGGTTTCATATCTCAACTTACTGATGAACATGTCTGCAATTATATCAATATATCACATAAACCTATGGCTATGGATATAAACTGTTTACATTGTTCATGTTAAAAAATTATATGATGATTTGGGAAGTATCTGAATTTTAAAGAAGAGGGGACACCAAAATTTAGGTAATTGATACATTTCATTAGGTCGAGCAATATATTCTATAGAGAAATCTTAACTTTGTTAGGGCATCTCTGTTTCCACATCAAAGCTGCTGGATAAGTAAATCTGTAAGTATGTTCCACACCATCTCCCTTTTGGCCTGGTGGCCCAAGTTCAAGTCTCATGGAGCTTGTCCAATCTGGTAGGCAGGTGATATTTTCTAGGCAGAATTCTAGTGTTGGTGCCTACATACTGGCTTTTACCCATTGAAAACAGAAAAAATAATAAAAAATTGGAAGAGGCAGCCATGGGTCCATATATCATCTTTCTAAACAATGCTGTGTAGGAGAAACAAATCAGTAAGTTATGGAAACACATTAATTACGTTCAATAAAAATTCATGAAAAAATATATATATATTTTTTTGCAATGCTGTGAGTGCTTTTTGGGAATGAAGGGATGCTTGCATCTTTGAAGGGAGGCTATCAGATATCCATTTGGTTTTTGGATAAGTAATATCCATGTTATGGATTATGGAGGCAAATTCCTTCTCTTTAGATGTGCATTTCTAGCTTCCCAGATTCGACTAGAGCTCTGGATCACTTCATCTGGGGTTTCTTGCCTTCTCATTCTCCTAATAAAAATTCCTTATATTGAAAAAAGTACGTAGTGATTCCACAAATGCAAACAATAGCACATTATGTATGTGATGGCATCACTAAATCCCTCCTCTTATAGGCTACGACATATCTCTTCTATGAAAGGTACCAAAATCATGATCTGGAGGACTTTTGGTCAATAAGGAAAATCCTTTTCTTCTTTTTTTCACTATCGGTCTTTCTTGTGAACTTATATGCCTGCCATGCCTTTAGCTTAGGAACTTGTTTTATCCATTTTCTGCTAATTTCAAAATCCAAAAATGTCTAATTAATAAGTCTGCAAAATGCGAAGGTTGATGTAATAGATATATTAAATATATATATATGTGTGTGTGTGTGTGTGTGTGCGCGTGTGTGCTCAAATACGCACTTATATTTATGTGTGTGTGTATGTGTGTGATATGTGTGTACATACATGCATAAGTGTGTATGTGTGTGTGTGTGTGTGTGTGTGTGTGAATGTATGTGGATGAAGATGTGTTTGGCATGAGTCTCGTGAAGTTATTTCCATATTATGCTTTTTCAAATCATTTTTTTTTTTTTGTTCTCCAGTTTCTTCTTTCCACTCATGAGTACTATTTTTGACAAAAACATTTTTCAGGTAACAACTGAGGTTGCACTAGTGCTTCTCTCTTCCGCTACCGTTCTGCTCATCATCCCTTTTAAGTATGTTCTTGCCTTTGTTCTCTTTGATCTCTTCACACGGGAGCTCAAATTCCGAAGGGAGATGGTTAAGAGGTTCATGAGCATTCTTAAGGAGCGTTGGGATACTGTGCCTGCAGCACCCGTAGTTGTATTGCCATTTGAGAGTGAGGAGACCAGGTCAGCAAATCAAAGGAAGGAAACCAATGAAAAGGTAAAACTAGAAAGAGCCCAGAATAGCAGTAGGTTAGATAAATTGTGAAATGTACATTTACAGGGTGGTGTTGAGAAATATATATATTCCACTACCACATCAGTTTAAGACAAACAAGAAGTACTTATTTTTTTCGGTTGTAAATTGAAGGCCTTCTTCGGCCTTATTATTGGGTAATTTAATCATCTTGGCAGATTTCAGTTGGTTAGTGTTTGGCTCCATATTTTTTTATCCAAAAAAACATTAAGCACACGCATTTTTGAGAAAGAAGAGACGTGGAAAAATAGATAATATTTTCCAACTATTTGGTATTCTTTATTATATCAAGCTGCTTGAAGCATAATTCCCAGCTGTTCATCCGGGAATAAACTGGATGTGTGCTTTAGAAAAAGAGGAGAGCATGTAATCATCAAATCCTTCTGCCCCTTGAATTAATGGAGGCGTCTGATATGGAGCTCACCCAAGTAAGAGCTTTCTGATTATTCGTTTTTCAATTTACGGACTTGTTATTTACTCTGTAAGTCGCATTGCACATACATTTGTCTTGTTGCTAGCACCCTAGCAGCACTAATAGGAATTTACTGCCCTCAACTTATTCCACATGACGACTCATATAGCACCATCAATAGCAAGTTGCTACTGTTGTTATGGAGCATTTGTTACTTCTTGTTCAGTACTAAAAACATTTCTTTAGAGTGGAAAACTTTAAAAGAGCTAGGCCTCAAAGGGTACCTAGAATCCCAACTAGGTTGGCCCCTTGAGCACTCTTGATCATGTGCTCTTTAGAGTGGAAAACTGAAAAAGATAGATAATTAAAATATTTATAATAATAAAAAAAAAAATAGTTTATGTGAAGTGAAAATAAAACTGTATTAAATGTTATGTCTTGAAATGATTAAATTTTCTTGTGCTTAAAAATGTTGAGTTCTCATTTCCAAAGGTATATTTCACATTATAGAATGATTAGTAAGTTCAAATGTCTTATAGATCTATGACTTTGGTGGCTAGAAACCTAAATGTAGTGAGTAATTGAGTGGTCAAGTTGACAAAAATATGTCCTCAGTGCATGTTATTAGGCTCCAGCAATACAGATGTGATCGAAAATGAGGCATTTTCTCAAGCTGAAGATGTCATAATGACGCAAAGCGTCACCCTGTTTGATTACAACCATTTTTAGGTTGTTCTAATTGCTTAGGGTTAACATGATTAATCATACTGCAAGTATGGCATTCTAAGTGTTTGATTACAACCATTTTTAGGATGTTAAAATTGCTTAGGGTTACCATGATTAATCATACTGCATGGCATTCTAGGAATCTGGAGAAGTGAGATTTGACACACCAGGGAAGACTTTAAACATGCTATGTCAATAAAATTTCTGGAATAGCCATTGATTAGTTGACAATCTGACAAATTTAGTCCTGTTATCTGGCTCATGTCAATCAGGAAAATAAAATATTGGGGGGAAGAAGCTTCAAGGAATGAATTATGTCTAGTTTATCACCTTTTGAAGGTGAGTGAGGTTTGAATTGAAGACTAGAAGTGTTCTCTTAGCTTTAATTTATAAGAAATGCCATGTACCAAAGATGTATAAATTATAGACTATGAAGTGTGAAAAAGAAATATGAGGGAATTTTAAAAAGGGTATTACTATGGAAAATGAATTGGAAGTGAACACAATCAAGTGATAAGGCGCTCTAATCTCTTGGTCATTGAGTGGATTATCAAAGATTTTATATATTTCATCTAAATGCTTCTCTATCCCTTGCGCTCTCATCAGGTGCATGTTCTTGGATTTCAACTACATAATTTGACGTATTTAGGTTGTGCCTGGCTTGATGTCGATTTCAATATATAGAGAGCATTATATTATGAAAGAAGAAAAATCTTTCTTTGTATATATGTTCTCCAACCTCTGGAAAACTTGCAACTAGAATACAAGAGAAAGGAAGGGAAAAAAAAACACAAAAAACAAAAACAAAAACAAAAACAAAGAGAGAGAAGAAAAGGTCGAGAGAAAAAAGCAACAGCAAAAATACCCAAAGAGAAAAAACAAAAAAACAAAAAAAAAAAAAAAAAGGGTACATCTCCAGATTTCGAAAAATGATTTGACACTATAAAGAATTTGTTACAGCATAGTTCGTATATTAATCATCAAGGATAATGCGAGCACCGAAACCCACCACCTTTGAGAGAATGCCTTTAAGGCCTTTGATCCATTACAAGTAAGCTTGTTATCATGATAAGTGCACATTGTTTGGTTCCTAGATTCAACGCAGACAAGTTAATAAGAATTAATCAGTTGCCCAGAAAAACAAAAGGTTAGAATCATATTATAGATATATGCATGTGACATGCTCTTTTTCTTTTTTCTTTTTGAGTTTTGAGTTTACTAGATTTTCATCAAAAGGGTTATTAAAAAACTTTTTTTAAAAGAAAAAATGTGACTGGTGAAATCCTCGAATTTTCATGCTTTTGAGGTCAAATAGTAATATGTAGAATGGGTAAACCGTGCACCATCTGGTCCATTTCCCTAACAGAAGGATGTTTTTTCTTTACCTTGTTGCACAGAATGTCACGATGTAGTCTGCTCCGGTGCATGTTACAATACTGGTAGGGTCATCATATGCATAGCTGTATGCTGCAGGGCACACCTGTTTGAAACTCCTTGAATAATTTGTAGCCATGCATGTCATGGGACTTCCATAAACCCCTCTACAACAGTATTCATCTGTGTTGAAGTAGTCACATGCGCTTCGGCACGCTATCGTCTTCCCATTGGACTTGACGCTGAGCTCCGACGAGCAATTCTGCCTCAAGTCTCTATCGCAACCTGCTGTGCTGCAGTTTCCTTTGCCATTTACAGCTGCTACTACTATAGGTAAATTGAATCCATCTACAAAGCTAACATCATAATAATCAATATCTCCGAGTGTAAAATCGGCAATTGAAGCGGGTGGCGTCCCTGGGCTTGTACATTTCAGGGAGGTGCCACAGCTACCCGTTTGGCATGTGCCGTTTCCGTTTTTGTCGAAATTGCAGCTGGTGCGACCCCATATCCGGCCACCCCACCCGGCCGGAGGGGTGAAAATGGCCGATTGGCCTGCTTTTAGTGCAAAACCACTGGCATTAAAGGCTTCACCGTGCGTTATCCCAGGCCATATCGTCTCTTTGCATTCGTTCACTAAGGTGAAAACTCTCGCACCGTCGGATAGTTTTGAACCTACCACACAGAATTTGAAAGGGCATTAAAACATCTACATTTAGCCATCCTTTGATAGTAGCATTTTAAATGTCCTTTTCTTATCGTTCTCAATTTTGCTCTAACCAAAAAATTTGGTAGTACCCGCCAAGTAAAAGAGAAAACAGATGAAACAGAGGAGGTTATCACAATTCATATAAACAATTTCCAGAAGAGGTGAGCACATATAAAATGGTGCTATGTTTGGTTGCAGATAAGTGATAAGAAAAATAAAATTTGGAATCATATATCAAGGACTAGAATTCTAAATATTAAGTAAATAGAAGAACGAACTCCATTTTCGTTCATTCTCTCTGCAACCAAACAGAGGAGGAAAAAAAAAATGTTTACCTGCTACAATAATAATCAAGATAAATAAGACTATAAGTTGACTAAGATGGTAAGCCATCTGTGTGTGTGATTAGTTGAGGACCCAAGACGTGGGGGTGGATGTGTTTCATATGAGTAGATATAGAGAGTAGAGAAAGAATACGTGTTGGAGAGAGTGAATCATTGTGCAGTAGCCGACCAAAAAGGCTTCCTTCCTTCCTTGTATTACCAAATGATTCCTTACCTATCTTTTGCACTCTCCTCTTTCCACTTCATGAGGGTAGCTAGTTCTTCTAATTTGATTGTCAAATTGTGCAATAGAGTAAGGCTCTGTTTGATTTCGAAATTGAATAATTGAAGAAATTTTACATAATATGGAAGGCATAATCCGTTATTTTGAATTGACGGATTCAAAATATAATGGTCATCATCACAAATAAGAGTGGAAATTCATGAATTTCTTAAAATTGATTTTACAACATCAATTATAATAATAACTCCAACATTTTAAAATATTTTAATTCAAGGTAATAGATTTATGCCTTCAACACTATCTAAAATTTCTTGAATTGTTTGATTTCAAATTGGATGCCCAAACAGGCCCTAACTCTACATAACTCCAGGCTTAAATGAAACACTTCAATATACAGGATATGTTGGTGTATGGGGACTCAATGGTCTATGAACAAGTTGACAACGACGCCGTGCCGAGTGCATGTTATTTTGGCTCCATTGTTTGCAAATTCTGATGGAAACGAGGCATCTTATCAAAGCAAAATAAGTCATGATGGCCCAAAGCACCACATTGGTTGATTTGGTTCGCTGTAGGACATTTAAATTCCATTTGCTTAGGGTTACCATGATTGAAAATATGCTTACCTTACGTATGCCGATGTAGGCGGCTCTTCATGATTATAGATTAGTGTAAACAAGAAGATCCACACTATGGAGACTACAGAGTATGCTGGAGGAGATTTGAGACGCCAAGAAAGATTTTAATTAAAACATGACATGTTGAAGTAGTTTACATGGTAGCCAAGGTGGAGTTTGTAGTTATCTCCAATGGGGGCACTATGCTATAATTCTATGAATTAGGAACTGAAAGCTCTGGAGAGCTATTCTTTTCTTTGAAAAACTTTTTTTTTTATTATCATTTTCCAATATAATTCCAAAAAAATGATACTTTTTGTCAACTAATTACAAATTGACTGTATATATGCTTCAAAATGACTACCATCTTCTTGTTTTTGGTATTATTTTAAGAAATAGTTATCAAATGATAATTTATCCAAAAAATTGGTTGAGCCAATTGGGACACGTGCCCCCAAAGGCCTTCCTAGCTCCGCCACTGAGGGTAGCCTTTGGAATAGCTCCACCACCTAAAAAATTTGGCCCCATCAACTGACTCATTGTTGTTTTCTTACCCTTTACCCCTACTAAGCTTCCAACCTAAAAGCTTAAATTTATAAGTAAAGGATCCAAATAGGTATATGAAGACATGTGCTGCCTGTCACATGAAAAACAAAGATAGGCTCAAGAATGACATGCTGTAATACCATATTAATTTTTGAACCTAAAAAGTCTAAAGTAGTGAGTAGATAGCCTAAACAGATATATGAAATTATGTCAAACTCGATATTTAATCGATGTGGGATATAGGATTTCTCAACACATATGGTTTCATATACATGTTTGGCCCTCCACTTACTAGCTTAGACTTTTAGATTAGAAACTTAACAACCCCTAATAAATAAATAACTAATGGCTCATTCCAACTAAGAAATTATCATTTCATTTATTTATTTATTTTCCCTTTCGGGGTTGGGGTGGCGTGGGGTATACTTTTGAAGGGAATGAATAAATGGCAAACTTATAACACATTAGAATGTGACTACCAAACAAAATAAATGAAATATTGTCTTTAACAACCTCCCCTAGTACGTCAGTAGAGTTTAACCCTTAGGAGTTAGGACACATCAAACCATGATTAAAGAAAGGTCCGATAGAAAAGTGTATTGACTATTGATTGTGATCTGTGAGGCCCCAATACTTTATCAATTAAAACCCCTTTCCCAAATTTTACAAGTTTCTTAGAATGAATTACCACAAAAGTGACCAATTCCGTTCAGTATCTTCGCTATTCAGTGGATTATGCGAGATTTTAATCCTTGCATCCAAATGCTTCTCTTTGCTTGCAGCAAGTGGCATGCTCAAATTAAACTAGGATCTTGGATTTCAATTCTATAACACTAAAGATTCTAGTTTGAACCTGGTTTTATGTTTTATGTCCATTTCATAATTTTGAGTTAAAACACCGTCCCGTGCTCTTCCTATGATCCGCAGGCCTTTCTTTTTCCTACTTCTTTCTTTGGTCGTTTTTTATTTTTATGTTTTGGTTTTGTACTGTGTGTTTTTTAGAGGGTAAGGTTGCCATGAGAGGCTTCCCATTTGTGAATTGATGAACTCTCCTTAATATTCTCAGGACACAATCTATATCATTGGATAGAAGACCTTCAACAGTCCCAGATACAAAAAATTGGACCATTGTGGGAAGTTCGGACGGGCAATTGCGCCTCAAGTCTCAATCACAACTTACAATGCTACATTTTACCCTACATTTACGAGTAGGACTATTATAGCACATTAGCACGTTGAACCTGTCTCCATGTGTTAAGATTTGGTTATGGCTGCTAAAAAAAAATATATATATATCATCACCGTGATTCAATGAGATCATGACGTGTGAACAAATAGACAGCTCGAATCAAAACTCACTCCATTGAAATGGCTTAACGCTTTTGACATCGTTAACAGTGTAATTATCAGTTTCTCCAAGGGTAAATTGGGCAATGAAAGCGAGTGGCTTGACTGGGCTTGTACAATTGATGGAAGTGCCACAGCTGCCTATTTGGCACTTGCCGTTACTGATTTTGCCGTAACTACGAAACTGCAATAGCTATTACCCGTATCCAGGCGTAAGTACTCAGGCCGTGTTTGTTTGGTTGAAATAAAATAGATAAAAATAGAATTTGATTAAATGTTTAAAATAATCTGGAATGAAATAAAATTAAAATAAATATTATAAAATGAATATCATTATAATTCACTATTATTTTTTTATTCCATAGTCATTTAATTATCTCATCCAAACATATTGTTTGGAATAAATTAGAATAGGATTCCATTTCATTCATTTCATTCCAACCAAACTAACATAGCCTCAATGTAAGTATAATATTGCCACGTGGTGTCATGAGGTAATGCGAGAGAATCAAAATAGAATTGTATGGTTAAAAAATAATTTGACAATCTTTTTTACTCCACCCTCTTATGATACTACACCAACCTATCATGGTTACATATAAGTTTTTACACCATATCTGATCTACTTCAATTGCTAAACCATCACCCAGTGTCATCGCAGGCGATACGGTCTCCTTGCAGTCGTTTACTATGGTGAAAATTCTCGAATCTTTGGACATTTCTGCCCCTTACCCCAAAAATGATATTATTAAGAAAAGAAAAAAAAAAAAGGAAAAAAAGAGAAAGGCTTAACAGATACTCACATATAGATCAATAATCGACAAGCATCTCATCTCAAGCCGGTAGAAATTGAACCAACCACAACCGTCCAATAAGGAAAAACAGCAAATCATGATCGTTTATCAGCCTTCTTCCTTCTGGCATAATTCTTAGCGTGAAAGTCAACAAACAGATACAAAAGCGAAGCGTTGAAAACCGCATTAAAGCACCAACCCCAAATCCCGGAGCACCCTAATCCCGTAAAATGGTAGTACAGCATCACCCCCGACACCAAAAAGCTAAACACGAATTGCACAATCTGACAGTCCGTCACCGCCCTCTTCCACGGCGGCCTCCTCCCGAGCGCGCACAACAAATAATACGCGTACATTAGCACATGCACCGCCGAATTGGTAACGAGCGCCACCGGCATCAACGACATCGAAGTGGACAACCACAGGTAGCACATGATGACGACGACGGCGTGGTGGTACACGTGGAGAAACGTGAGCCGTCGGACGGTACTGCCGCTGAGGATGATCAAGAGGGTGTCGACGAATTCGAGGAGTTTGGAGAGGTAGAAGACGTAGGCCCAGAAGAAGAGGGGGCCGCGTGGAGAGGTATGATTGGGGGGGAAGCAGAACAGCCAAGGGAAGAGAGAGGACGACGGGGAGAGGGAGAGGGTGGAGAGGGAGCAGCCGACGGCCATGGAGAGGGAGAGGAGGAGGAGGGTGAGGTTGTGGACGGCGGAGATGAGGCGGAGGAGGGAGGGGTGGAGGGTGGGGACGGGAGAGTGGGAGAGGAGGAGGGTGAGGGTGAGGTAGGAGAGGACGGTGAGGGTGAGGAAGGTCGGAGAGGCGGCGAATGTGTGGGGTTGGTTCCAATCGAAGTGGCGGATTGTTGGATGGTCCACCAGATAGTAGTGTAGGGTTGAGTAGATTGGGTTCATTGTGTGGCTCACGCGCCGCCCCCTGTGATTGGGGGTTGGGGGGGATAAAGAGCTGGGTGGTGGGTGCAGCACAGGAAGAAAGATGGTCACGATATCACAGGGATAAGATATCTAATGTTTGTTGGAACTATATATATATTAGGGTAAAATACATCTACACCCCCTCTGACTATTACACTGACACCCCTATACTTTCTGAAATTACACTGCCCTCCTCTTGTCAGAACACCAACGTTAACGTGATTAACGGAAATGTAAAAAGACCAAATTGCCCTTCTTTAAATGGCGTCGTTTTGTGCTTTTGCTTTATCTCTTTCTTCTATGTTTCCTTTTCTTTTTTTTTTTTCTTTTTTTTTTCCAAACCCTCACATAGTGCACTGCCGCAGCAAACCCCCACCGCATGTACCGTCGGCAAGCCCCCACCACGACGAGCATTATCACCGTCAATCTGACACCATCCTCACCTTCCATTCCACCAGCGGCGCAGCAAACCCCCAATGCAGCAAACCCCCACCGCAGCAAACCCCCATCGCGTGCACCGTCGGCAAGCCCCACCACGACGAGCATCATCACCATCGGCGCAGCAAACCCCCATTGCGTGCACCGTCGGCAAGCCCCACCATGACGAGCATCATTACCGTCGGCACAGCAAACCCCCACCGCAACAAACCCCCATCGCGTGCACCGTCGACAAGCCCCACCACAACGAGCATCATCACCGTCGATCTGACACCATCCTCACCTTCCATTCCACCAACGGCGCAGCAAACCCCCATCGCGTGCACCGTCGGCAAGCCCCCACCACAACAAGCATCATCACCGTCGATCTGACACCATCCTCACCTTCCATTCCACTCCACCAGCGGATACTCTCTTTCTCCAAACCCTCACACAGTGCACCGCCGCAGCAAACCCCCATTGCGTGCACCGTCGGCAAACCCCCACCACGACGAGCATCATCACCGTCGATCTGACACCATCCTCACCTTCCATTCCACCAGCGGATACTCTCTTTTTTCTCTCCCCTCTGTTTTCCTTTTCTTTCTTTTTTTTTTCTTTCTCCAAACCATCACACAGTGCCTCCCATCGCAGCCAACCCCACTCACTGTCGGTGACCTGTCACCACCGCAGCAAACCCCCACCGCCAGCAAAAACAAAAAATTCAAGGAGACAACCAACCAATGCAAACCCAACAGCCTCCACAATCCGTGATTTTTACCCCCTCCAAAAAAAAAAAAAAAAAAAAAAAAAAAGAAGGAAGGAGACCATGGACACCGGCATCCATGGCCGCCCCTCCTCCCGTTTTTTCAGATCTGGCATCTTTTTTTTTTGTTTTTTTGTTTTTTTGTTTTTCTACAAACCCTCACATAGTTGGGCAAAATGGATTGGGGGGGGGGGGGGGGGGGAGAGGATGATCTGAAGGGGCGGGGGGAGGGGCGGCCATGGATGCCGACGTCCATGGTCTCCGGCGAAGCACACCGCGAAGCTGCACCAGTTCGCCGGCTGTGTGAAGGGATAGCGTGAAGGTGAGGGAGAGCGTGAGGTGAGTTCACTGGCGATGGTGCAAGGCGGCGGCAGTTCGCTGGCGGTTCACAGTGTGAGGGCAAAGAGCTTTCACGGTGAAGAGCTTTGACGAGGGGCTGATGATGAGGGAGCTTTGACGCTTCTATCTTTTTCTTCTCCTTCTTTTCTTATTCTTCATTTAAGGCCTCTTCTAAACGCAGCGTTTGGCTTTAAAAAGGTTAAAATGGGCATTTTAAACCCATTTTTGGCTGACATCAGCAACAAATGGAAAAAACTCTAACAGCTGTTTGACAGATGGGGGGAAATGTATATTATTTTCTAAAGTAAGGGAGTGCAGTGTAATTTTAGAAAATGTAGGGGGTGTCAGTGTAATAGTCAGTAAATAGAGGGGGTGTAGATGTATTTTACCATATATATTATATGGAAAATGCCCGCTCGCCCATCTTTTGTCACCTATCTTTATCATTTATCTTATATAATTAAAATTATATAGATAAAAACAACCATGTAAAATAAAAATAAATAAAACCTAACATATATAAATGAGTGAGAGAATGTAAGTAAAATAGACGAGTGAAATAGACATTGTTTGTTTTTTTTTTTTTTAAAAAAGATAAAGACAACATACGTATTATGTAATGGAGAGTACACAAATACAATGCACAATGTACAATAAGTACAACTTTCCAATAATGTAAATTTATATTAGTACATGGTCATCAAAATATATATCTATATATATACCATTATAAACTTCCTCCTTTCATTTTTTTTTTTTTTTTTTTTTTTGGGTTGTTCCAAATTATTATCTCGTTTACAAAGTCAATGATTTTTTTTTTTCAATTGATTTCCTAAAATACCCTTTCTCATAAGTATTGTTTTTTTCCCCCCTAATGTTTTGTACACTTAAAGGCAGAATTGGTATGTTACAAAAAAAAAAAAAAAAAAAAAAAAGAAAAAAGAAAAAAAATTGTACATTGGGAGGAGTTCGAACCCTTAACCTATCATATTTTTATCATTTTTCTCACCCTCCCTCACCACTAGACTAACCCTAATAGCTTTGTATATTAAAATTTATATGTTGATGTGAAAACATTTAATGGAGTTTTATAAAAAAAAAATATGTTTTTTCAAATGGGACAGGTAATTAGGAATAAAGGGAGTAAAAGAAAGTGAATCATGTGATACATTTCTCAAGTCTTCCCTACTTTAGTATTCCATCAGTTCTTATTTTATTGGCCTTCTTTCTTGTTTGGGATATTCCAAAATTATACCCTCATTCAAAAAGTCAATGATTCTTTTAATTTGATTTCTTAAAATACCCTTCTTCATGGGTATTTTCCAATATTTGTACACTTGAGGGCAAAATTAAAATATTAATATGCACATGTTGACATGAAATCATTTAATAGGCTTTTTCTTTAAAAAAAAAATGTGATTTCCCAAAAGTGGTAGTCAATTAAGAACAGAGGGAATATTAAACTATCATGTGACACTTCTTTTTTCAAGCCTTAATTCGTTTAATACCAAAATCTTCAAAGAAAAAATAAATAATAATAATAATTAACAATCAAGAAAAGTAAAAAAATACTAACCACATGGCGGTCAATGCTTTAATTTGCTAGCTATAGTGTTGTTGTTGTTGTTGTTTTTTTTTTTTTTTTAGTAAGTGACCTATGGGTATCACCGTTCCATAATTCGTTTACTCCAAAAAAAAAAAATGAAACAAGAAAATCACCAATCACGGATTTTTTGTATAGCAGAATCTTCAAATGTTAATTTTTTAATTAGTAATGATTCTTTTTTTTTTTTTAATTATTATTATTATTATTTAATTTAACTTATCTACACGTACATAAACTCAATATATCATATTATTTGTCATAATCATTACATGTTGTATATTATTCTGTGCATGCAAGCTACTATTCATATATATTATTTTATTACAAACACGTGTCGTATTTTAATATTTACAAGAGGACGCTTCAAAATTTTTTATAGAAAGTTGAGCCTTATCCCAATTTTTTCTTTTACACTCCATCCATCCCAGAAAAAACAGATCGTCTTTCCTTTTTTAACTGTCCCAAAATATTTGTTATTTTGAGAAATAAAATTATAAATTTTTTCAATTTTCCCGTGTTATTCTTTATTACACTAAGAATTACTTTAAACACAACTAATGCATTGATAATAGAAAAAGGATATTTTAAAAAGAAAAAATTAAATAGATGACAAATCAATGCATTAATTGATTTTCTTAATGTATATGCTTTGTTAAAAAAAAGGTCTATCATTATAGGACAAAAGGAGTAAAAAGTAAAAACAATATCATTGCCCGTAAACTGAGCTCTCAAAATGGTTTAGGTCTCCTGAACAGCAAACACCATGCTAGTTGGTTCTCAAATATATCTCCAACTAGACCACAAAGGCACAAATCACAAAAACCAAATTCTTTTATGGGTAAATTACATTAAGACCTCTAAAATCTGACAATTACAAATAGACCCCCTCACGTTTCTGAAATTACATTAAGACCCCTTTCCTCTAACTTCCGTCCATAATCCGTTAAATCACTTTCAATTTTTTTTCAAAATACCCTAATTACCCTTATTGGATGACAACTTCCATGTTAAATGCATATAACTCATCAGTCAAACCCATTCATCCAGTACATTTGATTGATTTATTTATTTATTGATAAACAACTAAAAGATTATATATATATATATATAAAAGAAAAATGCCAAAGAGCTTAAATTTTTGTCCAACTGATGTGGTAGCCATCAGCATTAAAAACAATTATCTATTTAATTGATGTGTAAAAATTAAAAAAAAATTGATTTGCCAAGTTGCCACCTCATTTGCCACCTTTATACGCGCATCTCTATTGTAATAATTTTTTTTATTTATTTCTACATATGAGTAATGCTACATAACCCTTTTTTTTTTTACTCAAATCTACTTACTCAAATGAGGTGGCAACTTAGCAAATCAATTTTTTTATTTTTTATTTTGCAAATCAATTAAAAATTTAATTAAATAAATAATTGTTTCTAAATAACAAATTTGACAGCTGGACAGAAAATTTAAATTGTTTTTAGCATTTTTCTTTTATATATATATATATATATATATATATATATTATCTTTTAGTTATTTATCAATAATAATTAAAAAATTCAATAGTATTGGATGAACTATTGGACTGGTGAGTTATACGAATTTAACATGAAAGTTATCATCCACTAAGGATAGTTAGGGTATTTTGAAAAAATTTGAATATGATTTAACCGTTTAATGGATGGAAGTTAAAAGGAGAGGTCTCTTTGTAGTTTATTTGGTAAAGTAAGGGGTGTCAGTGTAATTTTAAAAACGTGATGGGGTGTATATGTAATAGTCAGATTTCAGAGGGGGTCTTATTGTAATTTACCCTTCTTTTATTTATTTATTTTATTTTATTTTATTTTATATTTTAAAATTTTGTGGCCCATTGATGACGTTAAATTTGGCTACAAAATTGCACATAGCCTATATGATATAGCATGCGACGTGTAAATTCACCTTTCAAGGGCCGTCCAAACACGCCCCAACTGATTCATTGAAGAACTATTCAGATTAGCAGAAACTATTCTGATTCAGACGTCCCACAGGGTATCTGCGCGAATGAGGAATGAGGAATGAGGTACCCAAAGGAATGCCCAATTAGTTTTTTATCAAACCAATCGTTGGCTCAAAAATAGCTTCTAATTCATTAGAAGAATACAAAATGAACATCCAATTTAGAAGTCAGAACACGGTATTTGATCAACTTGATAGAGTCAAAGATCAACAGAGAAGGGGAGTGAAAAAAATTAAAGGAATCTTTCCCAGTAATCTTCTCATTATAGTAAATGAATTGTGCCGTTTAGTAACCCTCCGCCAGAGCAGCTAGGGATCACTATGGAACACCACCTCTCAGCTGCTCTTTCTCAAGATGTGACAAGCAAGTTCGTGTTGTACCTTCATCCGGCTGCAAAATTGAATGGTGATGGTTATTACATCTACTAAATAATGCTTAAGTCGTCACCTTCTTCCTCACAATCCTCTTTCTCCGTGCCTTGGGAGCTGATGCTTCCCTATCAGCAACAGAATCAGCATTTCCCTGTTTGATGCCAAGGAGCCCAAGTCCAGAAACAACGGCATTCTTTGATATGAACCAGTTTGAAGACGACCTAGCAACAGTCTCAGGAGGCCTGTTGTAAGCCTTCATCAGGTCATCTGACTGAACCAACGGATCTGCCTCCACCCCAAGCCAAGCCAGCCTCGATGTCTCTCCTAATTGTACATTTGCGATCCTACATAAAAACCAGAACAAAAGTCAGACAGGAGCACAACCTCCACAATATGATCAGCCAAGAAAAAAAAAATCTAGGAGTTTCAAAATACATGAAACTCTGTTCATCTATTGTTGCAGATTTCAATTTGCTGAAGGTGGCTGAAGAATTTTACAAGTCAATGAAATCTTTGCCACAAAAAAACCATGGCCACAATTCAAAATAAGGGTTTTAAATTATGCAAAAGCAGCAAAAATGACCTTAAAATAAAAACTAATTAAACTGATATTATAAAGTAACTAACCCTGAAACAAGAATCTTAATGACAAACAAATTGTGACAACAAAAATAGAGGAAAGGACTACAAAATTGAGTAAATAAATGAAAGGATTAATCTAGGAGTAATCTAGCATAATATCAGTATGGGTGACTTTCAATAAGAGATAAACCATACCTCAAAGCCGTGCTAAAAATCAGTGCCACTCCAATAACATCAAAATGGTTGATCAATGCTCTATCAATTCCATATAACAGCTGATACCGCAGATTCGCATAAAATCCAAGGAAAGCTCCATAACCAAGTGCATTAGTACTCACAGTTGGGATTGTCACAGATAACCTGCTCAACAAGTTTAAACGATTACCCAAAGTAAACTAAATTCTGGAAGACTGGTTTACCCTACCATAGGCAACAGTTTCTTTACCAAAAAGATGGGGAAAGACGATGAGAAACATGTATTTTATAACATTGCTTACCTTCCCTCCTTTTTACTGGCAGAAAATTTTGACAAAGCACCTTGTATTGCTCCAGCAGTTGAGCCAACCATACACAACTCTGCAGCCTTGTAGAGGAAAGATTGGATTCTCTTTTGCAAGTCAAATTCTCTAAGTGGGTAACTCTTTTCAAATATATTGTTTGGTAGCTTCTGCAAAGTATTTTGCAAATCAAACCGAAACGTGTTTCCGTATGACCGACAGGGAGCAAGTGACCAAACAACAATAGCATTGCATGCTGATACTGTGAGAACGTTAATTAGTGCCAGATCCCATTCCTGCTTTATCCTATAATTAAAATAAAGCAAACTCTTATCAGTTCAATATATCAATATATCAAATGAATATATAGGATAGTTTTGCTTCCTTTCTGATTGAAGAAAACAGACAACCTATCCTTGCGATTCTTCAACTCCCACCAAACTGAGCAACCAATTGTAGCTGCCTGCTCTAAAAGAAGCTTATATAAAAATGCAGGATCTGCAATCATCCTGCCGAGCAACAAATTATTACACGGGAAATCAGAGGACATTTAACCATAAACTGCTAATAGAACATTTAATGTGCACAGGAAAAAAATTTTAAACAGGATCCGCAATCATCCTGCCGAGCAAAAAATTATTACAACAGAAATCAGAGGACATTTAACCATAAACTGCTACTAGAACATTGAATGCGCACTGAAAAAATCCAACATTCACTAGTAAAAGATAATATAGAAGTGGAAGAAATATCAGTGTTACTACATTATAGGCAAATGCCAGCAACAAAAAAAAAAAAGAAGACATTATGCATATATGTTATGGCCTTAATAATTTCAATGGGGATTTCATCCGAAGTGACTTAACCCTGGGTGGTACTTGAGACAACAGATTGAATCTATGAGGGCACATCACTGTTATTTCCAGAAATGAATTAAGACAGTCTGTTCACGGTAGTTGAGCTTGTATAAATGAATACCGAGTATGAGGTGTCTGCAGTCTGCACCAGAAGCCTGAGAGATAGCCATGGTGTGAAATTTCTTAAATGTTCTATAACTTCAATCAAATGACTGAAAAGCACTGGGTAAGTGCAGTTTAGAATGATACTGTGGTTAAAACCTCGGCTACAAATAACTGACGACTCTGAATCACACCGTAACCTGATATAGCAATGAATTTAAATAGATGATCTCATTATTTTTATTTTTATTTTTATTTTTTTCCTTCCTCATTGAGATAGCCTATATAAGCATGTCTTCTCAATGTATATTGTGCAACATGGTCAAGACAATATATCAAGTACCACCTGTACCTTTGACTGTCAACAGTACTCCTGTAACTTCGACTATCAGCATTTTTTTTAAACACTTCTTATGGTTAAGGTAAAAACAGGTGGCAAACGACCAGTTCCCAAAGAGCAACCCGCCCTCTTCCAAATTCACCCTCAATTGGATGGTCTCACTAATGTAGCTAAAACAGGGAAGATTTCAGGCAAAAATTGTATTATAAATCAAAGAAGGCTGAAGCCCATGTACATGAGACATATACATGACCAAAAAAAAAAAAAAAGCAAAAAGGTAAGCACCACTTCAGAGCTTGAGAGTATCCAAAAAATGAATAAACAAGTTACCCAATTTATACGCTTTTAACACTACTCCAAAAGTAAAGATTCTTAATGAAAGAGGACTTTAAACCCACCATTGAAGCTTCCATGTTATAAAAAATTCTATTATATATGTGAAAACAATCCATGCAGAATTGCTTTCCAAACCCCTTTTATCTCCTTATTTTGAATCCTGATCCAGCAACCAGAGAGCAAATCATGAGCAATAGTCGGCATCACTCAATAAAACCTGAATAGGTTGAAAACAATACATCACGAAATCCACACCCTTGAACAATGAAGGAAAAGATGATCCACCAATTCCACTACCTCCATGCAAATGAGACATCTATTCGAGATTGTCAAATTTCTACTAATTAAATCATCAATGGTTAAGCATTTATCATTAGCCACCAACCACATGAATTTTGGGTGTGCATTGATTCTTACTTAATCATTCCCTAAAATTTCAGCAAACATCTCCTTATTCCAGCTAAGATTTGTGAGTGATAGAAGCTAAAGATCTGTACACACTTTGAAGTCTAAAACCATGGTGGTCTAGCACCAAAACATCGTAGGGGTTCCACTATCCTTCTCATTTTCGATTACTTTCATCCATCAAAACCATTTGTCAGGTTCATACTAATGACATAATCCATACCAATGCCTCCTCGTGAGGAACAAGTTTGTAAAATATTTCATTGCATCACACGGTGCTCACTAATTCTTTGCTTTTCCACTTCTGCAAGGAAGATTATAGTCTCATGGTACAAAAGATAGGTAAAAAATATTACATTCCCAACCTAAAAGCCTAAGCTATTATGTGGAGGGCCCAAATAAGTATGAAGCCATATCAAACCTAATAATTGTGCATTATGGGATGTGGGACTTCCCAACACTCCACCTCACATACAAGCCTAACAAGACAAGAACGGAGTTGTCACGTAAAGAACAAA
Source organism: Liquidambar formosana (assembly GCA_039720395.1). Lineage (NCBI taxonomy): Eukaryota > Viridiplantae > Streptophyta > Magnoliopsida > Saxifragales > Altingiaceae > Liquidambar > Liquidambar formosana. The sequence goes on along the minus strand of CM077823.1, from coordinate 13,435,552 downwards.
GAAGGGTGCAAAGACAAGCTCCTTACCACAAGATACATGTTTCCATCCTAAAATCCTAAGATATTAGGTGGAGGCCTCAAACAGGTATATGAAGCCATATGAATTCCAACATTTGGGTAATGTGGGATGTGGGACTTCCCAACAAAAAAGAAACTTGTACCTCTGCCAAAGAAGGAAAAGTGCTAAGAAGGAGTAGAAAGACCATGATCCGCCAAAGAACTATAATCATGCCACATTACGAGTTGATAAATTAAAGGAACTAGTTGATAAATTAAAGAAACACAAATGAGAGATAACGAAACCCAAATTTAAAGTTTCCAGTTTGGAGTAACAGGCTAGTTGCCATATTAAACCAGACAACTTACCAAAGTCATGATGCAGGCACACAGCCTGTTCAAATTAAGGCAGAAACGTAAATACAAATTTACACATGTATAAGCTTTGTCATATTGAGAGGCCAAATAAGTTTTCTGCCTTTGGATGAAGTTTTGATTGTTTCCACTTTCCAGTCCTCACTCAACAGTGGAATACATTATTGAAAATTGAAAGGAAACATAAATAGAAAGCACAAAATTAGTGATTCTTGCCAGTCAGTCAGTAACTTGATTCAAGAGAGAATTTGAAGCAGAAATTCACAGGAATGTTCAAGATGCAACAAATATACCACTGTTATCAGAACTGGACTGCCAGACCAGTAAACCGGTGAATTGTCCAGTTCGATTTTCCTACCGGATCATTTTTGCATCCAAACGGAGGAAACTGGTATGAATCAGTCAAACTGGATGGTTATCAAACCAGTCCAAACCCAAACAGTTTTGACCGTTTGACCTGTGTAAGCTTATTTTCCAAAAACTCCCTAACCGTGATGCATGGGGACTCAAACCTGGGAAAAGTGAAGGGTAAGTGCACCCTTTACCATTAAGACAAACAGCATTTATATTATTAATAGTTTTAAAATGCAAACACCTTCAATCACAACCAAATATTTGGAAAATTAATATAAAATAGTATCAACCAGTCCGACTGACTAACCCACGGTTGGACCGTTGACCCAGTGACCCATCCAGGTCTGATAACTACACAATAGAGTAACAGTATGTAACATTCAGAAAATTTAAAAGGGAACAATTAGACAAAGATAACTTTGTTATTTCTGCAAAACTGCACATAAAATGGTGGCCTATGAAGGAATTAACTGATTGGTTTAGTGAATCTAGGCACACTTTATTAAAGTTACCTGCCAATGAATGCCCTAGACATTGCTTGAGGAAGTGTTCGGGAAATAAACCTAGCAGTGGTTGGCCTGGCATTGATTGCTAGGTATTTTACCATTTGAGCTGAGCTGACCAATCCCTAGAAGCAATATTACTGTCAGGGTCAGTCTCTAAACACACAGTCCTCATTCAAAGAGTAAACAATAGGAAGAAGAAAAAAAAAAAGTCCAATCCTCATTCTTTTTTCTTCACCATTTCATAAGCTTGCCGGAGCCCAGCAGGTAAATCCATCATTGTCTTCTGCCACTCATTCAATACTGCATCTACAAATTTTCGATCAAAGAGCTGGCAAAACGTACACAAAAATCATTAGTACATCTGAAATTTTTTTCCAGAACACAGTTGTTCAGGAGAAAATAAATATTTTAATATAAAATGTGCAATTGTGTCTGTTTGTACATATGAGTTTTCCGACCTCTTCAAGAGATTTCCGTCTCCTAAACAGTCCACCCTCATCTCCCTCATCACCGTCATCGAAGTCATCAAAGTAATCATCATCATCACCATCATCATCACCTCCATCACCACCACCATGATTGATTTTCTTTCCAATATCTCCACCTCCTCCTCCTATTGCAGTCTGTAATTTCAAAGTATTAGCCACTTTTCCGATGATTTTGAAGAGTCCAAAAGTAAATAAAAGGAATAACCAAACTCAAAGACAGTAAAGTTAAATCGACAGATTAAATGAAAGCTCAGCCCAAAACAGAAGGAGAGAGAAAGAGGAGGGGGGGGGGAGATATTAGATGAAGGCGAAACATTGATTTGGAGTACTCAGACCTCTATTAGCAACCATCATCAGTCATTCCCATAAACTATAATTTGCACTAACTCCCTGATTAATGCCAAATAGCACCAATATACACACAGATAAAGACACTGTCATACACATCTACATAGATACAACATTTCATATATATATATATATATATATGCCAAGGAATAAACAAAAAAACAAAAACAAAAAAAATGGGGATCTAAGCACATTTTTTATAGTGATTTTAAGAGAATACAGCAGGTTGTATCAAACCATGAAGTTTAATTAGTCAGTATACTAACTGAATATTCTGAAAGAAAACTCCAAAACCAAATATTATATCCGATAGTGTGATCATTGCAGGGATATGGCTCAAGATGCAAATGAAAAGGGAACTTAAAACCAGGCAGTCAAGTCAGAGATGTATTTGGAGCTTTGGAATGCCAGATTCTTCCAAAAAATTGAGGAGGATTTATTTAAGAAGATGGTATATAAATCAGAGATGATTCTGTTTCGCATTCACTTTAAAAGGTCTGTAATCAATGTTTTGGATCCAGCTTCATCATAATTGGATTTTTATCAACATCAAAATGAAACTTGAGATATCACAGATTCCTCACGATGAAATATTCATACAAACTAGGATTTTTTTTGGATGCCGCGCCAACCCTATCCCCTCGAAATGCCTTTACCACCCTGCTAGGACAGCTTTGGCTTACAGGAACTAATTGAAATTCTTTAACTTTGTAAATGAAGAATATGATCTCACTATCTCCAAAATTTGGGGAAATTCAAAATCTCATCTCTAACTTACTTTACTAATATATATTATGGAAAATTACACCTACACCCCGTGTTTATTGACAAATACACTGACCACCCCTTTCTTTTCTGAAATTACACTGCGCCCCCTTGCTTTCGTAAATAATCTACAATTAAACCCCATCCATCAATGAGCCGTTGGGGATGTTAACCTTAATGGCTGACGTCATGCAAAAAGTAAGCGAAAATACCCATTTTAACCTTACTAGAGCTGAAACCCAGCATTTAACCCATGGGAATGTTTCAAATATTTAAATGTAGTGCATACTGTCGTTGCTAAACAAGACAACCCATTTCTACTTTCAAAAGGTTGTCCCCACCAGGACCACCACCAGTTCTATCAACACAATCACCATCAATCATGCCGCTACAACTCACACCCATTTAAATCTCCATCTTACCACTTTCTTCTTGCACCATCACCTCAATAGCACTAGCCTCCATCCACAGCCACTACACAGCCAACCCAAAAATTACCTTTCCCACCTTCAACACCCCAATAACATGGCATCACCACCTCCATTTTCTTCATCTCCAACCTTAAGTCCCCATAGCCCATTTAACCCAGCAGCCATAAACCATTTCTTTTTTTCTTTTTTTCCCATCTCACCCAACAATAAAGTTAGAAAAAAAAAAAATGGCTAAGTGGTGTTCACACTAAGTACACATAAAATGGAACTTCTAAAATTCAAATATGATATGGGTCTGAGAGAAAGAGAGAGGCAAAAACAGAGCACGAAGAAGAAGACAAACCAGCTGGAAATCTTAGATGGTTAGAGGTTTTATTACTATAATTTTGGTCGTGTATGTGTCCATAAAATAGCTATAGACCAATTGTAGATGCTTCCATAGAAGTCAAGAAGCTATAATCATGACTATGAATAAAACAGAGCATGGAGAAAAAAATAAAATAAATAAAAACAGAGCAGGACAAAAGAAGAAAAGAATAGAGTTTGCCTTCGGGCCAATTGAGATGGAGACAATTGGAAAGTTTAAAAATAAAAACCTGGTTCCATTTCTTGGGTACTATGTCTTTAGTGAATAGAGGTTTTTAGTATATGATGATGAATATATGGAGAATGGAAGCCTTGTGGGTGAGGTCAAAGGCCCCAGATTGGCAACCCCGATCCAAGATCTATTTGGGTTCAGCTAGAGGACTTGCCTTTTTGCATGACGGGTTCGTTCCCCGCATCATTCACAGAGACATCAAGTCCAGAAATAATTTGTGGATGGTATATTTGAGTTACGTGTGAGGAAACTAGCATTTAATCCAAAGTATAGAGGGAGCTCATGGTAGTATTACAAAATTATTATGAGAGCTTCTATATCCTCATTCCTTGCATTGCAAAATTATTTCTAAAATTTTGTTGATAATGAGAGCTTCTATATCCTCATTTTGGACTCATGGCCTCACTTTCTCGCTCATTCTCGATTTGGAGGGATGAAGAATGAAGGAAAAATTACAGTAGAGAGATGAGGTGTATAACTGATGGAGTTATGCAGTAATGTGTTTTTCTGCTTAAACGATGCATTTTTTGTGGGTGGGTAGTTTTGTCATTTCGCATCGTTGTTAACCCCATTACCTTTTCTGTTATGACAAGGGGTGTTAGTGTAATTTCAGAAAATACAAGGGGTGCAGTGTATTTGTCAGTAAACACGAGGTGTAGGTGTAATTTATCCTATATATTTAAATGACAAAACCATAGATGTTTGCAACATTCAAAATGATATGATACGTAGATGTTATGATGCATCAAATTTGTATGATAAACACAACATTGTACATTCAACAGGCACAATGCATACCATACTTGAATGAAGGATTTAACTTTAAAATTCACTTTGAGGGAAATGATTTAAATTTCAACTCATTATGAAAAGAGAGCCATTAGAGGTGATACATGGAACCATTCATATATTGATGCCCATATGGTTATACCTAACTAATTAAAGTAGCAGTTTTGAGTTCAGTAGTCAATGACAGTAAATAATTAGCAAGTAGTTCCAAAAGTGGTACTGATGCAAGTTACTATAGCAAGCTAGCACGAGGTTTACATTACTATAGCCATGAACTAGCTAAGGTTTTTTCATTCTCTTTAGTTCCTTTTAATTAAGATTTAACTAAGGATTAAGATTAGTTTCATTCAAGGACTAACTGACTAAGATTAAACTGTTATTAAGGTTTATAGGCTATAAAAAAAGGTTGTGCTTATCTCATTAGAAGAGAACTAATATTCAATTGAGAATTGCATATTTAAAGCCGTGTTTAAAAGAAATAATTGCCTACATCTCTATTTTTTTCCTTCCCTTTTCTTAATCTTTTTTCTTCTTCATAACTCTTAATTTCTCTGTGATTAACACCATATTGTTTATAAATAAAAACCATACTTATTAACCATTAATATAGCTTTAAACTATTTTAGAATCTCTCCACCAATTCGTAATCACCCCAAAACAAATCTTGACCCTGCAAGGCTATTTGACAAACCTGAAAACCTGGCCAGCTGAAGATAAGTGTGAGAATTCAATATTTGATGTAGGACGTTATTGGGATTGTATTGTGGTCAACGAATGATTCGGTGTGCTATTATAGCTTGGTTCTAGAGTATTTTAGAAGTTATAGTAGACTACATGAATCCTATACTCGACTAGAGTTGACAGAAGCTCCATTTTCTTAAAACTTGGGAGTTTTAGTCGACTAAACCTTCCTTTAGTCAACTAAACCTCACTTTTAGTCAACTAAACCTAGCAGACTAACATTCGGTTAGTTTTAGTTGACTACACACATCGACTACAACAAGTGTGTAGTCGACTAAAACACATGAAATTCAACTGTGGGTCAGATTTTTATAGGATAAATTAACCATTTTTCCCCTCCTTCCATAAAAACCCTTAACCCATGAATTTTCTCACAAATTCATCACTGAAAAGAGAGAGGAAGAGAGAGAGAGAGAGAAGCTCGAAGAGAAAGAGGAGGTCGACGGCGAAGCATGAAACCTCGAGAGCTCGGATTCAACCTCATGGAGCTTCAATCTTGCAATTTCCACCCCAATCTACATGTGTACACCCTTCGGTTTGCATTTCTAGGTACCGTTTGAGAGATTTTGAGCAAGGTAAGAATGCTTCATTTGAGGAAGCATTCTAATCGGGGATAGCTTAGGGCATAATACGCATTGCATGAAGATGTCATGTGGACTTTTAATTATTATATCATGGATTGTATTATATTTAAACAGTCTGGACATTATTTATATTGCAAGTGTTCACGGTAGAACTCCTTGGAACATTGATGCTAACTTAATTTAATGTTTATTTATGTGGATGGTTTTATTTTGTGTTTAAATCGTACAAGTTTAAATAGTTGATAACTTGGTATGTCCTATTTTTAAACAGGACTATGCCGAATTTTCTAAAAAAATATACCTTTAAATTGAAAATTTATTTATAAACCATCCTCAATTTTTATGTAAAGCATATTTTACTAAAAACACGTCATGGCCTATTTCCAGGTCATGACAATAAGTCTGGCCAGTTTTGATTTTACACTATTTGGTAAGTCTCTTTTTCCTTTTTTTTTCTTAAAACAAGGCATAAACACATTTTTATTTCAAGCCAACCATGAGTTGGTTTATTTAAAAATCAAATAACAGTTATGGAGTGGACTTAGTCTGCTACAACTTTCAAAGTTCCCAAACAGGCCCTAATCCCTTATTATAAGGGACTTTGCGAGCCTCGGCAAATAGAGTCCATAAAGAAGGCACGTGCAAGGCACGGTGGCCTCTCCCTATCTCAGTCCAAAAACATAACTGAGCCTCATACAAACCCCATTCGAGGGCCAACTGGGTTTCGAGAGGAAGGTACCGAATCCTACCTTGCTGATAACCGTTTTCCAGCAAATCAAGAGGGGCTGTCGGGTAATAAGGACATGGCGACGGTAGTGCTTCACATGTTAACGGAGGAAATCTTGTTGGAGGAAAGCTCTAAATTGAAAAGCAGGGTTCGTGTGACTTCGAAAGGAGACTCAGACAGGGTATGCGACGATCATCGACAAACAGATCAACTGGTCCAGACGCTACTTAAGGATGATCCTATGGACGATTGTGGGATTCAAGAGACTGACATGATGAATTTAGCTGATGATGTCCACCACTCCGACGGCAAGATCAAGCGTCACATAAGAATTTCTCTAGCTCGCATGAGGGTTTCCACTCTGTTTCTCCCGGATTGCAAGGCCACTGCGTCGATTTTGGGGAATCGATTTATTGGGGGTAAGGTTTTCTCTTCATCGATTATTAGCACCAAGAAGGCAGGTGATTCTTCCAAGGCAATATTGTCGATCGACAACATAGAATGTGGTGTAGAAGATGAACAAGAGGCCTACGATGATTGCGATGATAGCGATTACAATGAATTCATTGGTACTGGTATCCATGAAGGTGAAGGATTTGAGTCCGACAATTTGGATTCGTCAATAAGCGAGATGGCCTTGGACGATGACGGAAGTGGAGGCTACATCTCAAACTCTTTGGAAGGGATGACTACTTTATTTCTGGACAAGGTTGGTGGCTCTCCTACAAACAATTCAAAGGTGCGCTCTTCTGATAAATCACAGGCTATTGGAAATGGGTTTTTTGAGAGGCACAATCTAACTTCTACTCCTTCTTGGGAAAAATTTTCTTGGGTTCCTTGGAGAGGGATCACGTATCTTTGGCTCCAAGGATTTGTATGCTCCATGTGCTACTCCCACAGCTGGTACAATGATTACTAGGATTGATAGTCACAAATCTGATCCTTGTTCTGAGGAGGTTATGGGTGTTAATACTAATAAGCCTATAACCAACTCTGAATCTGGGAAGGGTAAGGAAATAATTCTTTTGGAGTCACGAGATGAACCACCTGTAGCACGACAACATAATGTTCTAGATGAGCAGTGTCAGATGGAAGGTGGGAAGAATATTGAAAGTGACAAGGAGGTAATGGGTGTTGGTGAGGATGTTAAGGAGTTAAATAGCGCAGTCTCTTTTAATTCGAATGAGGAGGGATGGGATAGTCTGAGGGACTTCCTGGGGAAAATGAACCTGTCATTAGTTAAAAAAAAGGGAAGGAAACCAAGGTGGAATAAAGCTGGGGTGGGCAGTACTGCAGTAGCTAAAAAGGGTGACAGAGAACTGAAAAATCTTCGTTTTGGAGTTAATTATGAAGGATTGAATATGTCGGTTAGAGGCGAGGATGTCTCTAAATGAAGATGGTCAGTTTGAACATTAGGGGACTGGGTTCATGTAGAAAGAGGTGTGTCATCAAGGGCTTTTTGCAGAAAATCAATCTGGACATAGTTATTCTTCAGGAGACTAAGTTAGAGATAGTTGACAGAAGGGTGGTTAAGAGTATTTGGGGATCTAGAAACAAAGGGTGGTCCTTTCTACCCTCTTGTGGCAGTTCGGGAGGCATCTTAATTGCTTGGGACGAGAGGGTGGTGTTAGTTTTGGAGGTGGTGTGTGGTATTTTTTTCAATTTCTGTCAAGATAATGAGTCTGAATGGTTCTGAGTGGTGAGGTTTATGGTCCGAATTGTCCTAGAAATAGAAGGGAGTTTTTCTTAGAACTGTATGACCTCTACGGGCTTTGTAGTCCAAATTGGGCTTTGGGTGGAGACTTTAATGTAATCAAAGTTGCCAATGAGAAACTTAATAATTTTAGGGTTAACAGAAGCATGAGAGATTTCGATTCATTTATCAGAGAATGCCAATTGAGGGACATCCCCTTAGTCAATGCTAGGTTCACATGGTCTAACATGCAAGATAATGTGGTGTGTAATAGGTCGGATCGTTTTCTGTTTTTGGTAAATTGGGAGGAGTTATTTCCTAATGTAAGACAAGTAGCTTTGCCAAGACTCACTTCGGATCACTGCCCAATCATGCTGGACTCTGAGCTGCTCTCTTGGGGCCCATCTCCCTTTAGATTTGAGAATATGTGGCTGGATCATCACCTATTTAAAAATTCCTTTGAGGAATGGTGGAATAACATGGCTGTTTTTGGATGGGAGGGGTTCAAATTTATGAGAAAAATGAGGTTGATTAAGCAAAGTATTAAGTCTTGGAATATAGAAGTGTTCAGAGATTTAAAAACCATGAAGAATTCTGTTTCCAAGAGGATTGAAGAGGTAGATCAATTGGAGGAAGGTGGGGTGCTGCCCGAGAATGAGAGATTGGAAAGGAAGGAGTTATTAGATAAATTGGAGGAGATTCGCTTCAAAAAGGAAAGATTGTGGTCCCAAAAAAGGCCAAAATAAAGTGGTTGAAAGAAGGTGACAATAATACAAAATTATTTCATAGAGTGGCCAATGGTAATAGGTTAAAGAAACTGATCAGGATGTTGGAGTTGGAGGATGGGTCGGTAATTGAGAATGAAGGGAGGATTGTTAGTGAGATTTTTACTTTTTCCTCCTCTCTGTACTGCTCAAAAAGGAAGGGGGGGGGGGGGGGGGGGGACGTCCTATATTGGCTGTTTTGGTCACCTATTAGTGAGGACAATGTTGAAGGCTTGGAAAAGCCTTTTGATTTGGTGGAAATTAGGAGAGCAGTGTTTGACTGTAGCAGGGACAAGGATCCAGGTCCAGATGGGTTCACATTGGCCCTCTTTCAAGATTGTTGGGATATCATTAAGAGCGATCTCTTGAGAGTTTTTGAAGAATTTTTTGAAAATGGGGTTGTTAACCTTTCAACTAATGCTTCGTTCATCTGTCTGATTCCTAAGAAAGGTGACTCTTTGAAGATTAAGGATTTTAGGCCAATTAGCTTGGTCTCTTCCCTGCATAAAATTTTAGCCAAGGTTCTATCGAGTAGACTGAAAGGAGTTCTGGGTGCTACAATCTCACAATCTCAAGGTGCCTTTGTAGAGGGTCGTTAGATTCTAGATTTGGTGTTGATTGCTAATGAAGCCGTGGAGGAGTATAGGGTGGGTAAAAGAGAAGGAATGTTGTTCAAGGTGGACTTCGAGAAGGCTTATGACCATGTGGAATGGGATTTTGTGGATTTTGTTATGACCAAGAAGGGGTTTGGGTCTAGATGGAGGAGGTGGATTATGGGCTGTTTATCCTCAACCAATTTTTCTGTGATTGTTAATGGGAAGCCAGGCAACACTTTCAGAGCTTCAAGAGGTTTGAGATAAGGAGACCCATTATCACCATCTCTATTCACTTTAGTGGCAGATGTTTTAGGGAGGATCACAGATAGAGCTTTGGAGGCAGGGCTGATTGGGGGCTTTGAGATTGGAAGGGATCGCATATCTATCTTACATTTGCAATTTGCGGACGACACCCTCTTTTTCTCCTCTGGGAATGAACAAAAACTACTCAACTTTCAAGCCATTTTGCAGGCTTTTGAGTTAGTATCGGGTCTAAAAGTCAACATGGGCAAAAGTGCTTTAGTTAGGATCCATTGTGAGGTTGATAAGGTTCAGAAGTTAGCAAATCAGATTGGGTGTTCAGTTGGGGAATGGCCCTTGACCTACTTAGGCCTTCCTTTAGGGGGTAACTCTTATTCTAAAGTGCTTTTGGAATCCGGTGACTGATAGGGTTAGGAAGAGACTAGATGGATAGAAGAAAGCTTTAATATCTAAAGGGGGGAGATTAGTTTTAATCCAATCTGTCTTGTCAAGCATTCCCATCTACTATTTGTCTCTTTTTAGAATTCCCATTAAGATTGCTGGTGGGTTGGAAAATTTGATGAGAGATTTCTTGTGGGAAGGTAGCGGTGAAGGTAGGAGAGATAACCTTGTCAAATGGGAGGTTGTGTGTAGGCCGAAATCTCAAGGGGGGCTCGCTTTGGGCAAAATCCGGGAGAGGAATAAGGCTCTTATGGGAAAGTGGCTATGGAGGTTTCCGCTTGAGAGTGGCTCGCTATTGCATGCTGTTATTAGAAACAAGTATGGTGTAATGGGAAATACATGGGATGTTCAAGCTGGTCCTACGACTTCGGCTAGATGTCCCTGGATGTTTATTTCCCAAGGGTTGGACAGCTTTTTGGTGCATATTTCCTTATCAGTTGGGAAAGGGGAAAGAGTTCGTTTTTGGGAAGATAATTGGAGGGGAGGTAATGCCTTTTCCTCTCTTTTTCCTCGATTATACAGGCTTTCCTTGGCTCAGAATCTCCCTATTTCTTCCCTGGCTTCGCTAGAATTCAATGACATCAGCTGGGATTTCAAGTTTTTTCAAAATCTCAATGATAGAGAATGTATGGAACTGTCAGAATTGCTATCTATACTTGCTGGATTTTCAGTGAATGTTTCTTCTCCTGATAGGAGAAGGTGGAACGGTGAATCCTCAGGATTGTTTTCTTGCAACTCATATTTTGAGAAGATGACTGAGAGCCCTAATTTCCCTCCCTTTCAGTTGTCAGACTTCATTTGGAAATCACGGGTGCCCCTCAAAGTTTGGGTTTTTATGTGGACTGTTGCTCTCAAGAAAATTAGTATGAACGATGTGATTCAAAGAAGGAGACCTTCCTTTTATCTTTGACCACAATGGTGCTGTCTATGCAGGGATGGGTTGGAGAATATCGACCATCTATTTCTTCTTTGCCCTGTGGCTAGATGCTTGTGGCAGAATCTCTTTTCCATTGGTGGCGAATGTTGGGTTATGCCGAGCAGTGTGGGGAGCTTGCTTGAGACCCACTTCTGGGGTCTTGGCAAAGGCAAGAGAGCTGGAATTGTTTGGCGATGTGCCACCTTTGCTATCCTCTGGGTTATTTGGCTTGAGAGGAACGCGAGAATCTTTGATAATAAAGAGAATTCCTTGGCTTACTTATGGGATAGGGTGCAATGTTTGGGTTCTTTTTGGGCTCATGCTTCTAAGGAATTTGGTGATACTCCACTCTTCGTCCTAAAATCAGATTGGAGAGCAGCGTGTTGCTGATTGTCCATACTGTTACTTTCTGTTTTCTTTATTTCCTTCATCTTGTTCTCATTGTGTTTTGCTTTTGGTCTCTAGGAGGTCTCCTTGTCCTCCTTTTGTACGTCAAATTTCACCTTTATTAATATACATCCTTTGTTGCTTATCAAAAAAAAATATTAATTTTAATATTATAGAAAACAAGCACTGCATTAATAAATAAAAATTACAGGCTACATACAAAGGCGTCTAAGTAGTCCACCCAAAAGGAATCAATCCAAGAACAAACACCCATCTAGGTCCCAACCCCCCCCCCCTCTCTCTCTCTCTCTCTTTCTCTCTCCCCACAGTCCCACACACACACACAAATAAAAACAAAAAAATAAAAATCCACAATAATGAAAGACCTTCCAACCTAAATCACTAGGGAAGCAATCAAGGAGGGTACCACCAACCTCCATAATGATCCCTTGTGATCTCTGCCCATGTAGCTAAAGATCTGCTTCACCATTACCAGATATATGGGTCCAAGATATGGAGATATTTGAAACCTCCATTCTCTCAAAAATATGATACCAAAATATATATCAATACCTACAACAAGCCCTTTTCCTTTCTCTAACCCACCCAACAATCACTGAAGAGTTGCCATTGACTAGAATCTCATGCAAACCCAACACATAAGCTTCTTGGAGACTTTCCAAACACTAAAAAGCTCAGCTGTAATAGCATTTCCCCTACCCCCTCATTTAGAATAGCAGAAAATCAAACTTCCCATTATGAACTATAAAGATACCTCCCAACCTAATCATCATATATATAAACTTAAAAGAGTTGAAGGCCGGTGAAGACATTGGCATTCTAGTGATATTTTAAAAATTAGAAGTCAAAGGCTGGAACTTGGATGTCGGAGCTTAAGTGATGTATTCTGCACATCCTACAATTAGAACAAAGGAAATGACATATCTATTTATTTTTTATTTTTTATTTTTTATTTTATATCAAATGTAACGACATATCTATGGCATACTTGAAAAGTGACTGGCATATCAGAAGATTAATTGGTTAAAATAACCGTGAGAAGCTATAAGATTACATCGATCTCATTCAAAGAAAGTAATATGGGTTTGGTAGAAGAATATGGATTCTTGTAGGAGTATATTATCCCTGCTGGATAGACGTGGCAGGGGGTTTGGTAATCACATGCCCCCATCTCTCTCTCTCCCCTTCCCCCTCTCCCTTGCTCTCTCAATCCCTCTCTCTCTCTCTCTCTCTCTCTCCCTCTCTCTCTCTCTCTCACACGCACTCATAAAATCTACAAACAAACTTTGGAATTTGTTAAACTAGAATGGTCAAAAGTGTTTCATATATTGGTGAATTATCAAGATGAATATAGTTTATGCTCTTTTCAAAGTACCTTTGTCCCTCTAAACCACCCCCCCCCCCCCCCCCCCCCCCCGCCCAAAAAAAAAAAAGCCTCATCTACTGAACCTAAAATAAATAAATAAAATAATAAAATAATAAAAATAAAATTAAACAAAACATGTCTAGGCAGTGTATCTTAGAGCATTTCCATTCTCCAATGGACTCCCTATTTAGGCTCTCTTCTCTATTATAGATTATAGAGAGGGAAACCTCAATTTTTGCACTCCAATGGGCTCCCTATTCAACTCCCCCAAAATATGGAGACTTTATGTGGCTCTACAAATGTAGGGAGCCTTCACCTTGAAAATGGAGTTCCCTATTTCAAATTTATATTAAACTTGAATATAAGGATTCATTTTTCTCTAGTCCTTTTTCTCTTGAACAGGGAAAACCCAATATTTTATATTTAAAAATCTGGTAGCTGGTTTGAAAAAAATATGGAGCACTATTGGAGTCCTCACTTGAATAGGGCTCTCCCTGTTTTAGAAAATGTCCTTTTTCTCTTCAAAGTAGGGAAATAATAGGGAGCCCATTGGAGACGCTCCTAGCAGGCGAAATAATCATACATTGTTTTCCAGATCTCTTCGTTCATTGAATAAAAGATGCAAAACCTACATTGAAGTCTATTAATTTGGCATATAAGATGAACTGTGTACTACAGGTCAGAAACCAGTATCTCGAAGCTTTCTAAAAACTAGCAATAAGTGCATCCTAAAATTGGTCGACTCAAGCCAGCAGCAAATTTTTATTTTTTGGGTAAGTACCAGCAGCAAGTTAACTATATCATGGGAATAACCTTTTTCAGAATAGGATATCTTAGTTCCACAAATGGCTTCATGTTTTTATGTGGTCCGAACACTAATACCAATTAACCTTACTTCATTTTGATAAGGCCTATTAAACTTACTTCATACACATTAATCTAATGTAGGACAGAATTTAAGACCAATCAGAAGCCAAAATGGCTTTCTGCGTATAACCGTACCAACGGTCAAGCAAACCGTACCTATGGTTGGGAGCAGTTTTATTTTTGGAATATTTAGTATTTTTCCTTATTTTAGTTATTTCTTTCTTAAATTTATAGTTCTAGTTGAATTAGGTTATTTATTAAGTTTAGGACTTTTGATTTATAGTTCCAGTTGAATTAGGTTATTTATTAAGTTTACGACTTTTGAGTTATAGTTCTAGTCAAATTAGATTTTACAACCTATACAAAGGCTACCTTCTTTCATTGTAAGGTAATGTTTTGATTCAATAAAGAATTTTCTTTCTGAGATATAATTCTCTGAGCTCGTGGATTCGAGTGTGTTACTCTTTTGTTCGTGGATTCGAACGATTTTCCAAGAAGCAAGCGGTGTCCTACTTCTTCATAAGCTTCCGCTACGTCATAATCCCTATAAGTCTTGACTAATATTAGTTTAGTTGACCAACTGAATACCTTTAATAATCCATCAAAGCATATGTGGCAACCAATGAACCGAACAGCATCCCATTGTAAGAAAGCCACTCTGAATATTCCTAACAATTAGTCTTCATCAATATATATATTAGCATCGCAAGAAAGTTATTCTATCTGAAGACCTTAGTATAGCACCACCACAGACAAAATGAACCCTTCAAATGATGTTATGCTGTAAATACCATGTTATAGCTTTTAAAAGAAATTAAAATTTCATATTGAGAGAGCTCAGTTGAGAACATGTGAGCTAAGTTAACTTATTTCCCCAAAATTAGAGTAACAATTGCTACCCCAAAGGAACGCTACCAATTAATTACAACATCAGCTACTAATCACCAATTCAACATATATAAATCTCCCATGGATAAAACTGATCAAATTTCCTAATATAATAGTTTAATAATTCAGATATTATTAGATATTACTGGAAAATTAAATATATCAGGAGCACATTTGGGAATTGTCATTCAAATATCAGAATAAAATAATTAACGACACGTGAATGTAGAAAGCAGATCAAGAAATCTACAGCTTCAAGCATTCTCCAAAAGTGATAAGACACCCTTAAAATCAGTCTATTGGATGTATCTCGCTATCCTAACTCTGCAAATGAGCATTAATTTCTCCAGTACAACTGCAACTGTTTCTTCACATACATTCAACTCAATTACTCTCCTTAGTCATTCCACTTATGATAGAACGGGCACTAAAAAATTACACCTCAATTATCACTATAAAGAAATAACAGATCACATCCACACAAGCGAGAGAATGTGCACATGCACGCTACATGTATATGTGTATATATACATATATATACACCATAGACACCCAAGATCTCCTTGAATCTATTAAGGTTTATCATAGAATCACCACGCGAGCAAAAACATTAATTACATAAGGCCAGCTAAATTTCCACCTCCAACCCCCAAACCCAAAGAAACAAAAAAGGGATCAACAATTGCACTCAGTCTTTGTCCCATAACAATCAAGCAAAAAGCTTTTCTAACATCCACAACCTTAACCCTAAACCCTCTTTTGGGTTGCTGAGAAAACTAAAGAAAAGAAAATGAAAGAGCGAATCCTAAGTTACATATTGTTTTTTTAAAAAAAATTTAAAGAACAAAACATAAAGAAATAAATCTTCATCTTAAACAAAGCTAAATAGTTGTATTAAGCTCAATTGACTGGATATTTTTGTTCTCTCACCCAACCACTCACCAAGAAACTAAAACTCAACTTCTTTAATTTTCCTATCTTTTCTCTGCAACCAAAGAGCCATATATAAACAGAGAAAATAAAAGAAAATAAAATTTCAACCCATACATTATCCTTTGTTTTCATTTCCATGAAATAACAACTTTAACCTAACAATCACATATAGCTTCTAAAATATTGCCAGTTGACTCAAATGTCACTGTAGCTTTTTCCAATCCCAAACAATGAGAAACCTAAGTTCCAAAATTTCATTTTCTTCTCTTTTTCCCACGCTTTCTCAACAACCGAACAAAGCATAACATAAACACATACAAAATACTGACCTCAGGGCCAGACTTAGATTGCTTCTGCGACATATCGAGCTTGGATTTTTCTAACGTCACCGCACCAAACGCACCATACTGTCCCTTCATAACCGGACCAAGCTGCACACTAGACGAACCCGAACCGAACGATGAAGACGAAGAAGAAGCTGGTGAGGAATCGGAAGAGGGTGAGGCTCTGAAGCACCGTTCCAAGAGAGCTATGGAGTCTCCATCGACCAACGCCGAAGACGAAGCCTTCACTACCAAACCCCTCCGGAGTTTACCGGTGACCGGATGGGATACCAGCTGGAGAGAACTGACTTTATGGATGGGTAAAAGGAGAGTTGGTGATAATTTTTTTGTGGGAATTTGGGTGTTTATGGGCATAATTTGGGCTGTTTGGAACACTGCGTGAGACATCTTTTTTTTTTGGTTTTTTGTTTGGATAGTGAGAAACTTTTTCTCAGACTTTCATGAAAAAGGGGGTCTCAGATTTTCATGGAAAAGGGGGGGCAAAGGAGGGCTGCTAAAGGTGGGTGGGATGTATTTTTCTCTCTCCCGGGAAGGAGGGGGGAGTTTAGAGAGAGAGAAAGTAGAGAGAGAGAGAAATTGGGATTAAGGTGTTGGGGTTTTTGATGGAGAGAGAGAGAGAGAGAGAGAGGCGTGGGATTGGGGGGTTTGGATAGCCGTCTAGGAGGCGACAACGCAATCCGAAAATGTGGTTTTACTAGGTGAGTTGACTCGGGAATTGGACGAGCCAAATCAGCCAACCCGGTTGGCTGCCATACACAACTCGTGGAGCTAACCACACACCGGTCAGTCGTCAATTGTCACCGTAAAGTCTTAACTCTTGAAGGATTATTAAATTACGGTTACATCCCTTTGATTATACTAGCTGGTGTACACTGCATTGAATGTGAATATTTTAATTTTTAATAAAAAAAAGTACTCATGGTTTTCTTAGCAAAAAAAAATTAATTAATTAAGTTTTCAATGCAAGTAGTTTATTATGCATGTCGCTACCTCTTTCCGATTCGAGGTTATGTTCCCTCCCATGTGGGGTTCTTGTCATGAGAGACGATGTTCCAAGGGCGTTCGTACACCCTTGTGTGTAGCTATTGTATGTTGATGGTGTTAGTAGTTTGAAAAACGCTTTTTGTTTGAACAATGCTTTTCGGAGGTACAAAACTTTGGTTCAATTCAATTACTCTCAGGGTGCCCTCTATCACTCAGTCATTTAAACACCACCCTATGAGGAAGGCTTAGAGTCGCTACCTATTATTAGATTATAGACGTAGAAGGTCTTGGAAGGTCTTATTTCCTTACTATTGAATTCTTAAAATTGTAGACACCTCAATTTTGTAGGAGTACTTTTTATACCATTCCACTCATAAATTTAAATCTCAGGACATCATGTTCACCCCATTACAACAATCATCAATCTCTTTGCCATCGTATCACTAGAAATGTCGAGACGATGATGTCACTACCTAGTCTAAAAACCAATAGTGAGAATCAATCTCTTTGGCATTGTCTCCCCAGAAATGCTAAACCGGTGATACCACTATCTGGCCTAAAAAGGAATCAATCTCTTTGCCATCATCTCATTTGAAATGCTAATGTGGTGATGCCACTGCTTGGCCTAAAAGCTAATAGTGAGAATCAATTTTAACCATTGTTCAGCCCCCGAGTTAAAACAATGATGTCGCTACTTAACCCAAAGCCCGCCATAAAGATCTTTAGGTAAAGATGTGCTAGAACGTACAACAACTATGTACCTGGACACGAAGCACCCAATCTATCTAATGGAAAGTCTCAGACTCAAAGGCGTGCTAGAGCATACAACAATTACGCTTCTGGACACGAGGCGCCAAACCAGTCTTAGACTTACAAGTCAAACAACTACGTACCTGGACACGAGGCACCTATTCACTCTCAGATGCACCTGAGTGTACCACAACTACATTTTTGGACATAGGGCATCTGATCCATCTATCCACATACAGGTGCGACAAAGCATACAAACAACTATATACCTAGACACGGCGCACATGTTCCGCCAAAGCGTATTATAACTATATTTCTTGACATGGGGCGTCTAGTCCATCTTACAAACACAGGGGCATATGCAATACTACATATATCATACCCTCGGCCTCAATCCCGGCTCAATGCTTCCTAGTCTCGGTCAAGGTCGACACTATTAGGACCCATCACTCACCACTTCCATCACAGGAGAATCGGTGTACCGTTTCTCTAAACGGACTTCATTTTTGGATTCAGAGCACCTCATATACCCAAGAAATACTTTTAAACCCCACCCTGGGTCCTACTCCCAAGACCCACCTTTTTAACCCCTCTATCACCACTGTAGACACCCCAATTTTGCATGGGTACATTCTATACTACCCAACTACATATATTCTTCCCAAACTCAATCTTTGCTCGATGTCACCTAATCTCGACCAAACCCAACACCGTTAGGGCCCACCATTCATCGCTATTTCCACCACAGGAGAATTAGCATGCCATCTTTCCAAACAAACCATATTTTTTAATTCAGCACACTTCAAATACCTCAGAAAGGCCTTCCAACCTTATCTCGGGTCCCGTCCCCAAGACTCGCCTTTTTGACCTATTTTCACCACAGACCAATCGATGCACCGTTCCTCAAAACGGACTGAGTTTTTGAACTCAAAACATCCAAAATACTTTAACGATCGAGACTTTTAGACTTGACCCCATTTGTCACAACCCAAATATATTAGGCCGTGATCATTTATAATAAATCCAGCTTAATTAGAGAAAATCATTTAGAAAACACGTGAATGATACATGTTGGAAAACTGTTATTTCAATGAAAATTTCGACATGACCCATTCATAAATGGGGCATACTATAATAAAACCTGTTTGTATAACATTAAAAATATCCTGTCATCCATCATTGGTATCATCACTGTTAGTAGTATACCCCAAAACCAATCATAGAGATGATACTTTAAGGATAATGAACAATTAATTGATTTCATTTATTGTTAATTACATTTATTGTTACTTAATAAAGAACTTTATTCTATCATATTTATTCTATTTTATATTTACATCACTGTTAGTAGTATACCCCAAAACCAATCATAGAGATGATACTTTAAAGATAATGAACAATTAATTGATTTCATTTATTGTTAATTACATTTATTGTTATTTAATAAAGAGCTTTATTCTATCATATTTAGTCTATTTTATATTTACATGATATGTCCATGGAATTAAAGTTGAAAATATGAAATCATAAAGTGTTGTGATTAGGAGACTATATATATCTCTATACTAAACTTCTAAATCATTTTTAGTTGAAGGTTCACTATGATGGATAATAATGAACTATATGACTAGTACATGTTATGTTGGCTCTATAAAAGGATAGATAGTCTCAAGCTATTTGTGTGGAGACACTAAGATAAACATGTGGGTGCCTGTTATATAAACAGGTACACTGAATGTGACTATCTTAATTTCAGATAAACTGAATGGAATTTTTACTTGCCTATCAATCGGTTTCTCATAGTTGCAGTGGTATAATTAATCCTTAGACCTGAAATACCATAATTGTCTTATGCATGAAACTTTAGAAGTTTAATAGCATTGACTGTATATTCTACTGGGGTTTATAAAGGTGTTCATTGGCTCTATTGTTTCATGTGTGAAGGTATATGAGTGATTAACAAGGGAACTATCACTTTCAGGAAAAAGGAGAGAATGTTTCACAAGAACATTCATAAATATAACTCATGTAAATCTATGGTCATAGTAAGATGACTATGAAAAAGGGTTTTCATACGCATCTAATGAGTTGATATTTTGGGTAGGTTCATAAAATATTAAATTAGGGACTTGACAGACTTCCATATCCTATTAGTTTAATCAGAAACATTATGTTGATGGAACAATGTAATTGTAACCTTAACTATAATTGAAGGGTTCTTTGTATGATTTATATTCACCTCATTTAGAATCACACCATGAGCCATTAATAGATGTTACTCATGGTTAGTAAAAGCCTTAATTGATATAAGTTGGTTATAATCAATTAGGGAATTGGAAGGTGTTCCAATTAGACCCTTAATGGAAAGTGTTCTATTGGGTACTTCATATGCCACTACCTACTACTAGATGTTGTGAACCCAATAGGTTACATACCAACAAGCAAAGTGGGACTTTAAGTTCTGAAAGAGAGAGCAAGAGTTCATTGAGAAAAGTTCTTTTGGACCACACTTGCATTGGATGTAAAATAGAGGGGTTAGAGTGCAATTATGAATATTTGCAAATCCCACACAAGGTGAGATTCCCAACCATGGCCGCCCTTACCATTGTGCCTATATAGGCACACTAGCATGTGCAAGGCACACAACCTACACACTTACTCCCTGTTTTGGCTGGCCCTAGTAAGGAGCCTCTCTCTCTCTTTCTCTCTTCTACTTCTCCTCCTCTAATAAACCTTAAGGAGATTAAGATAGACAACTAAAAGCTTTTGATAGGTGTGGATACTGTGGAGGCAGGACATTTGTGCTACTTGTTTGTTGTTCTAATCATTCATCTTAAGGACCAATTGTAAGTAAGAACCCTCTTTTTCTAGTTAGGGTTTTGTTTTGTATGAATTACAATCAAATTCATGGGCTATAGGGAATTGAATTATGATTTTTGTTATTCATTATGTTCCGCTTTGTAGTTTTTCTCTACATTAATTCCTTACA
This sequence comes from Liquidambar formosana, assembly GCA_039720395.1. Lineage (NCBI taxonomy): Eukaryota > Viridiplantae > Streptophyta > Magnoliopsida > Saxifragales > Altingiaceae > Liquidambar > Liquidambar formosana. Next base: position 13,414,650 of record CM077823.1, on the reverse strand, counting down.
GTGGTATCAGAGCCATGATTATGCTTCATACAAACATTATATGGGTTGGAATTTATGGTACAATTAATTGGATAATGGTGTTCTAATTACTTTTAAGAAAACTAGGGTTTTATAAAACTATTATAAACAGTTTTCGTAGTAGCTATGAAAAACTGTCATCTTGTTTTGCATACTGAAATCTGAGTTGTTCTCTAAAAGTTTCGTGCCATATATGGTTAGAAAGTTCTTCGAATTAGCTTTCCAACCCAATAAACAATGCATCGATCCAAGTTCTGTAACTCACGTTATTAATTTTTTACTACGGAATGTCTGGGAAGACTGTTTTGTGCGGGAATTTTGCAACAGCAGCAACTGTGAGCTTTTGATGGAGATAGAAGGCATGGAAATAGTTGCCACCACTTGGGTTATGTTCTAGACATGCTAGGGAAGCTTTCCCAAGCATTCGATTGCATCATATTTAGGTTAAATTAATTAACTTAGGATTTTCTCTTCTTAGCCAAACCTAGGGTTTAGAACCCTAGGTTGTTCATCATCTTCTTTTTATATTAATTTGATGTTTATAATTCATATGATGATTATTTACAATTATATATTCTGTTTATATAATTATTATATGTATTGGATGCATTAATATCAAATTGGGTTAAGAAGAAGCTAGGGTTTTCTCCATTGATGGCCGAACCTAGGGTTTTGGAAACCCTAGGGTTTGTGTTTTGTTCTTCAACAATTCCTTATATTAAAGTTTTGAAATTTGATTATAATATTAATATATATTATATATATATATATGTTAAATAATAATTTTTGCATGAGTTTTTGAATTAAAAGGATCAAAAAGTTTGAGTTTTAAAAATTTAGCATAGCATTTTTTTGAAGAACACGATACAACCATGAAGATTGGCTTGTATCTCACCCATAAAAGAATGGCTGGTGGTGGGACCACCACCATTAGATTCGTAGTTCAACTGGGGATTGAATCCAAGTGGTTTGGCAGCCATATAATGGTAGCCTTTAGGGTTTTAGAACCTAAACTCATCCAATATCATTTTCTGCAGAAAAAGGAGTAATCCATGAAGAACAAGTTGCTGTTTGGATGTGTTTCAATGGTTGAAATCTCATCCATGGGGGTCGAGAATCATGTAAGATGATCACTCATGGGCTGCCTTGGTCGTGGCAACCATGAGCAAAGCTTGGTAGCCATTTTTCCATGGCTTAAACCTAGCAGCAATAGCAGAAGGTTTTGAACCTCTTTCAATTCGTATCCAGGGCTAGTGGGGGCGCCACCACCCACAAAAACTTCACTTTGGGGATTATTTGACATGGCCTTAGCTCACCCATGGCCAGCTATGGCCATGGCAGCTGCAGCTAAAGCTCAAAAAGCCTCTAATGGAGGTTATCTTCTCGATTCAAGTGAATAGGGTTCAAAACCTCTTCTACGCGCAATGGGGATGCTTTGGGGTGGTCCACCACCTCAACAGTGGTCCTTCGGAGTGGTTAAAAGTCAGCCAAGTGCAGCCATAGCCAGCCGTGGTCTGTGGTAGTGGGAGGAAGCCATTAAAGGCTACTAGGGTTTCAAGAAACCCTAACCCTAGCTATCCAAAATTTGATTTTTGATTCAATTAATTCTAAAATTAATTATTAAATTAATATTGATTAATTTTACAATGTTTTAAATAGTTTAAAACAATTTTGGAATAACATTAATTTTATGGAATTTTTTATTTAAATAAAACTGTTTTATTTATTTGTTAAATTCCTAATACTATAGTTTATGAAACTAATTAATATTATTTTATTGTTTTAATTATTCTAGTAATGTTTATTAATTTGATTGATTAAAATAAGATGTTTCAAAGAGTTAAAATAATATTATAATAGATTAAGATAATTTTGGGAAATTAATTGATTACAAAGAGTTTTAATTCAATAATTGATTTCTAAATTAAGGTTTATGAAATTATAAGTTTAGAAATTAATGTTTATGATTATTTGCATTATCTTAATTCTGAAAATAATTATTTGTTATCCCCTAATGAGATTAAAAAGCATTAATGAGATTAATGAAGTCCAATTAATTGTAGTATCGTAATGCCCATATGTTTTAATTGCTTACTATGCTTTTATTTATGCAATGTGATTGTATACTTGTTAATGGATGATGATTATTAAATTAATATCTAGTGTCTCCCCATGGGGTGTTAGTAGTATGCCCTACAACTAATCATTGAGATAATACTTTAGGGATAATGAACAATCAATTGATTTCATTTATTGTTAATTACATTTATTATTATTTAATAAAGGGCTTTATTATTCTGTTATGTCTATTCTTGGTCTTAATATTTACATGATATGTCCATGGAGTTAGAATTAAGAATATGAAATCACAAAATGTTGTGATTAAGAGACTATATATATATATATATATATATATATATCTCTCTGTACCAAACTCTTAAATCATTCATAGTTGAAGGTTCACTATGATGGACAATAATGAACCATAGGACTAGCACATGTTATGTTGGCTCTACAGGAGGATAGCTAGTTTCAAGCTATTGTTGTGGAGACACTAAAACAAACATATGGGTGTTTGTTATATGAACAAGTAAACTAAATGTGACCATCTTAATTTGAGATAAACTAAATGGAGGTTTTTATCTGCCTGTCAATCAGTTTCTCATAATTGTAATGGTACAAGTAATCTTTACACCTGAAACACTATGGTTATCTTATGCATGGAGCTTTAGAAGTTTAATAACACTGACTGTATATTCTACTAGGGTTTACAAGGGTGTTCATTAGCTCTACTGTTTCATGTGTGAAGGCATATGAGTAATCAATAAGAGATCTATCACTCTCAGGAAAGAAGAGAGAATGTTTCACAAGAACACTCATAAATATAACTCATGTAAATCTATGGCCGTAGTAGGATGACAATAGAGAAGGGTTTTCATAGTGCATCTAATGAGTTGATATTTTGGGTAGGTTCATAAAATATTAAACTAAGGAGTTGACAGACCTTCATGTCCTATTAGTTTAATTAGAAGCATTGTGTTGATGGAAGAATGTAATTGTAACCTTAACTGTAACTAAAAGGTTCTTTGTATGATTTATATTCACTTCATTTAGGATCACACCATGAGCTATTGCTAGATGTTACTCATGATTAGTACGTAGAAGCTCTAATTGATATAAGTTGGTTATAATCAATTAGGGAATTGGAAGGTGTTCTAATTAGACCTTTAATGAAAAATGTTCCATTGGGCATTTTAAGTACCACTAAATACTACCAGATGTTGTGAACCTAATAGGTTACACACCAATAAACAAAGTGGGACTTTAAGTTGTGAGAGTAAGGGTAAGAATAAGGGTAAGAGTGCATTTGGAATTGTTCTTTGGGCCACACTTGCATTAGATGTAAGTTACAGGGGTTAAAGTGCAATTTAGGAGAAATTGCATAAACCCACAAGGAAAGGGATTCTTCCCTTTGGCCAGCCCTCCCTTAGTGTGCTATATAAACCAAGCTTAGCATTTGGTAGCATACACAACATAACACTCTCTCCTCCCTTGGCCAGCCTTAGCTTTAGTGGTTTCTCTCTCTTTCTTGTAGTTCTCTTCTTCTAGCAAACCCTAAGGAGAACTTGAAGACCAATTGAAGGCTTTTGCTTGGTGTGGATACCGTGGAGGTAGGACATTTGTGCCACTCGTTCGTTGCTCATTACATTACACTAAAAATGGCCTTTTACAACATTACAAAAACGTTGTTAAAGACTTTCCACAACATTTAAAAATATATTGTGATAGCCTATGTTGTCATTGATGTCGGACTTTTAACAATGTTCACCAAATGTTGTTGAAAGGGAAACTAAAACGTTGTTACTGTCATTTTACCACGTTGAACAAACGTAGGGTTAGACGTATTGACAACATTTCTGGCAACGTTGTCATAGATCCAATACATTAACAACATTTCAAAAAATTTTGTCTTAGATAGTTAGCTTAGACACATAAACAATGTTTCCAAAATGTTGTATTAGATAGACATATTAACAACATTGCAAAAATGTTGTCTTAGTTAAACACATCAACAACGTTTCCAAAATGTTGTCTTAGATTTTCGACAATTTTATGACAACAATTTGTAAACGTTGTCTTTTCCTTTCTTTTTTTATTTTTGTTTTTTTTAGTTTGTGCTTTCATTTATGATTGCCTATACCTATTCTTTGTTTATATAAAATGATGACCAAACACGCCATTATTAAAAATGTAAAACCACAATTGATTTGATCCCAAACTTCAAACACCTAACCAATCAAATTCATTAAATAAAGGATCCAAAATGTTATTACATGTCATTAACATCATCTTACTTATCATTTACATGCAACTTTTCTAGTGAAAAAAAGAAAAGAAAGAAAAATGAAAAAAAAAAGAGAGAAAGAAAGAAAGAAAGAAAGACAAAAGAAGACAAGGTAGGAGCATGCATCTAATATGCAAAAAACTGATAAGTCATCAACCATCTACTTTTGCAAAACATTGCAAACAAAGTGTGACTTTAGATGTGAGACAACATTTATTATGCTATACTAACAAAGGATTTGGAAATATTACCTCCACTATAACAGCCTAATGAATTTGATAGGACAAGCAGTTATACTCCCTACACAAAGTGTACTACTGCCTTGCTGCGATTATCACCACACAATTAATTATTGGTTACATTAGGAAATATGCTATGGTATATAATTATAATTCTTCTTAAAACAATTTTTAGAAATTCCGGCATGGTCCTGTCTGTAAATAAGACCTACCAAGTTATTGACTAGTTAGAAACCTATGGAAAACGCATTTATAATATTCCTAATTCTTGCGCACAAGTTATCAATTCAAATAGTTGTCTCTCTTTCAACTTATAATCACCCGTCATCAACTAAAAACTCCACAAACCTGTGAACCTAGGAAAACAGCCCACGGGGTTTGGTAAAATATGGGTGAAAGACAACAAATGGAAAAGGAGTTGCCACCTCATTTTTTAAGGAAAAGAGGAAAACTGTAAAAATGTTTTATTTTCAAAACCACATGACTCCATTTTAAAAGGAAAAGCAAAGTCTTTAAAACCAGAAAATTGGATTCGGGGGCTAAGTTACGACGTGAGAAGGTTCTGGGCAAAACCCATAGGCACCCACATCGCCCGAGTTGGTCTCTTAATTTAATTGGGTTAATTTAATGACTTATATTCATGCAAATCAATATCAATCAACAAAATACAGCATGCATATCAATCACAAATCCATCCTACTCCACTAGCCATCATATGTGATGGACAAAAGAATCCTAATCCACTAGCAATTATAAGCATGAATCCATCCTACTCCACTAGCAATCATATGTGATGGATAAAAGGACAAAAGAAAAAGAAAAAGAAAAACCTAGGATACTTAGTATCCTAGGGCGGACTTGAACATCAATTGAGCGCCTACGTACCATGTATGGAAATACATGGATCAAAGTCCACGTAGTTCGAAAAGAATAGGGTTAAATCCTAATAGAGACTTATGGTAAACCTTAGGTTTCCTTCCATAGAGATTTTCAAAGACGAATGATTCTCAATCAAAATTCAATGGAAGATATAAACTTTTGAAAAAGGGATGGAAAGAAACCCTAAGATTCGCCATATCCCTCTATTAGAAAATAACCCTCGGAGGGAGAAGAGAAAAGAAAGAAAAGAAAAGTGAATTAAGGCGCTTCATACCCTACTTACCTTCTGCAATTTTCTCCAAGCGATAGCAAGCTTAAGCAATAAAAACCTTATTTGCAATAAAGCAATTATTGTACATGTTTGCACCCTTACAAGTGCTCAAAACCATACAAAGAAAACAAAACACTAATCTGGACAGAATCACATTAAGGCCTAAAATTATCCTTTAATCATGCACACAACAAGAATAATGAATAACTACGAACCCTAACACAATCCTACATGCAATGACCTATCCTATATGCATAAAAACCTATAAAAAAACATACTAACAATCATGAGAGACCTCAAAAATGTTAATAAACATGATAACAAGGTCTATTCTAACCAAAAGATGATATTTAATGTAAAATATGGCAAAAGGCCTTCATACGGTGAGCTTTCTGAAGCAAAATTATCCTAAAATAATTTCACGTAAGAAAGTTGTTATGGGAGGTGCAATCATCATATCTTACGTAAAATGTATATATTAGAATACAATAGAAGTAATTTCATGCTTGAACACATCACAGAAAGCTCTCATGCAAAACCTTACTTAAAAAAAGGATAATTATCTTTAGAAAAGGATAATATCTCCAAAACCCTACAAAATCTACTATATGAATGCAAACCTAGCATGATTATACTATATGCAGCATATGTAGAATGACTATGATGAGAAATAACTCACAAAATTATCTTAAACATGCTGTATGAAACTTGTGTGAATTTAGGGTTACCGAAACCCTAATTTCACAACCATGCATTAAAACCTATGAAACGACTCTAACATATGCTCAAATCATCATGATTATCATTCATATTATATATATTAACTAACAGAAACGTCAACTCATGACAATTATCACAGCAACTAAGACATATGAACTATGTATGATTTAAGAAGAGAGAAAAGATAACACCTTCTAAACCTTAGTAAACTAAGGATTATCAAGCATATAAAACCATAAATCATCTTAAAATAATTCATATAACATTATAAAAATATTGAATTAATCTAACATGTGGAGTTACAACATGCACTAGAGCTATCATAGAAGAAAAAGGAGAAGGAGAAGGAGAAGACCTATATTCAGCAGTCAAAAGGAGTGTTTACCTCTTGTAGAACCTCCCTTTCCTTCAAACTCCATGTTCTCTTACTTGCTTAGGGTTGAAAAGCCTCCTCTTGATGTCCTTCTATCTCTCCAAACTCGTAGCTCCCTCTTTCTCTAAGTATAAAGTGCAATTGTCCTCCCCCTATGTGCTGAATATTATGTCCTTTATATAGGGAACTGACCTCCTAAACCAATAGCTTAGATTAATTCATTAAATAATGATCCTAGGGCTATTAGAGACTCTCTTGGTGCTCAAACAACTCAAATTTACACAATCCTAGGAGGAAACAACTTGCAAAGGCAGAGGAATCCGTCAAAGGAGGATAGAGGGAGTCAAAATCCCATTCGAAGACGGACTCCTCGAGTGACCAAATAGGCCTGGATGGTTAGCCGTTTGGGCCTAGACGGCTGACCATCCAGCCCCAGATGGTTACCCGAGGGCCCTCTTTTTCTCGCTCCAGTTTTGACTTCTAATTGCTTTAGAAGTTCTAAAAGGGTCAAATTAAGTCCGATTTTGACGAAATAAAAGCCAAAACGACCGTGGTTTGAAGGGGAACACATTTTTAGACATTTTAGGACAAAATTCCTTGGCCATGGGTGCATAGTTAGGTTTTACAAAGGCGGCTAACCATAGTGCCTCACCATCGCTAAGCCTGGGTTTGCACACAAGGTCGAACCAAATGCTTTCCGAATCAAAATTCAACCTTTTTAAATATGTCTAGGATGTAAATAAAGCCCAATTGAAGTTAAATGAGAGAAAATTGAGTAGGTCTTGTGAGTCAATTTGAACAAACCAAGAAAGGGTCTTTTAGCTAACCTGAACCGTTATGAGTCGAATTGGTCTTAAACCATTAACTCATGAAATTGAACCTATATATAGACTCTATATACTCATATGAACTCGAGGGAATGACTCAGGACTCATTCCAAAGTCAAATGGAAAATATAAGACTTAAAAGACGATTATACCCTTAAAGTCGCAAAAGTTCTTATTGACTATTGAAATGAACTCCAAATCACTTCAAAATTCATACACATGATATTCAATGCCATAGAAACTCAATGCAAAAGACTAGACTCAAAAGGAAATCAAAATCCTACATGAAATGATAAATCCTAGTTAAGGTGACAAAAATGGGGTGTGACAAAACCAAACTAAGGCAAATACTCCATAACATAAGATAAGTCTGAATTCCAACAAATGCATAAGTTTGAAATTCTGTAGTTGGAGCCATTCAACTACCTACTAATAAGTAGAATAAATTAAGCACTTAATAAGCCCAAAACCACACAATGAATTATGAAGAGAACAATGCATATATACTCTTTTCCCAACATAATAGATTTATATGAAAATACATTTAACCTATTAAAGTTTGTACCCGAGGAGTATTTGTTGGAGATTGCATTATGTTATCATAATTTGTAGAACCTCTATTTAAACCTTGGACAAATGTAAAGACATCAGATTTTTATGACCAGTTATCTGTTAAGGGATTCTCAAAGTTAGTTGTTTCACTAAAGATGACCAAAATAATGCTAAGCTAGAACAGAAACAAATGCTAGAGATCTCACATTTTCTAACCAAACGTTATTAAAACCACCTTTTAACAACAATTAGCCAAAAACGTTATTAATGCAATGTTGTGAAAGCCCTTTTTTCTAGTAGTAAATCAATCGTCTTAAGAACCTCTTATAAGTAATTACCCTTCTTCTAGTTAGGGTTTTTGTTGTCTCAAATATACAATACTAGAGGGGGGGTGAATAGGGTTTATAGACAAATTAAAAACTAATTACAAACTTAAAATCAGATTATTGCAAGTAAGAACAAATATAAGAACAAGTAATAATAAAGAGATTAAGAGAAAGAGAATGCAAACAATGTTAACGAGGTTGGGCTTCCCACCTATGTCCTCACCTCAAGTGTTCGCTTGAGGATTCACCAATCCATTATACCAATCTCCTTTGGGGGTAGAGATCAAACCTTTACAACATTAAGTGTTCTTCACCAACACTTGTGCAAGAGCATTCTTCAAGTGCTTACAAATTGGGGGTTCTCTCAACCCTTTGATATAAGATGAATAGAGGTTGTTTTTGTGCTAATAAAGCCCTCTCAAAAGAGTAAATACATAGCAATTGATTGTACACTCAGCTATTGATTGAATCTTAATGAATGCTCACAAGTGAAATTAGGGCTTATAATGAATGATCTTGTTTATAGCTCAATAAATGCTCATAAATGAGTTCAAGGCTTATATATATAGCCCAAGAGGTTAATATGACTGTTTTATATCAATAAATGCCAGGAAAGATAGTTTGGTGGGCATTTAATGCTCGAAAGACCGTTTGAAAAACTAGCCGTTAAGTGTCAGTCCCGAGAGATTCAGACGTCTTAAATTAATTTCAAACATTTTATTCTATTTAAGACGTCTTATTCAGGAGTCTTAAAAAACCAAAGGATCTTTTAGGTCACTGTTCACAAGGATTTTAAACATCTTAAACTTGTTTCAGACGTCTTAAACCTCTTTAAGACGTCTCATTCAGGAGTCTTAAAAAACCAGAGAAGGTGTATTTTTGGCTCTTAAAATCAAACGTCTTAACCATCAAATCAGAGGTCTTAAATCCATTTCAGACATCTTAAATCTAATTTAGACGTTTTAAAGCTATACAGAAAATATGTACTTATAAGAGCTTAAGTTTTAATTGAAGGAAGATCATTTTAATGAGTCATAAGACTCTAGTCATGATCAGATAGGTCCATTTAAATATAAACAAGTTAATGCATGAACATAAAGCTCTTAATTCACAAATGAGCATTAAATGGGATCAATCTTACATTGAATCCTATATACTTTACATAGTTCTTCATTTGCTCTTCTTAATGCTTGATGATAGATTCTTTTTGAAGTCCTTGCATGCTTAATGCCTTTGATGAGCCATGTGATCCACAATGGTATGATATGCTTAAGTGCACTTGTCTTAAGTTTATTTAAGAAACTTATTAGTGCTTAAGACACTTTTTATGTATTGTTATCATCAAAATAATGGAATTGAAACCATCTAGGCCAATAGTTTTTGTTTTGTATGAACCACAATTAGATTTATGGGCTATAGGAAATTGAATTATGATTTTTGTTATTCATTATGTTCCGCTATGTTATATTTCTCTACATCAATTCCTTACATAGGGAGCACTTGTTTTATTTGTAAAAAAGAAGGATGGTACTTTGAGATTATATGTAGACTATCAATAGTTGAATCGGGTAACTGTTAAGAACAAGTACCCTCTACCTCACATTGATGATCTATTTGATCAGCTTAGAGGGTCTTATGTTTTCTCCAAGATAGACCTATGGTCTGGTTATCATAAGCTATTAATCAAGGATGAGGATATCAAGAAGACGGCATTTAATACTCGCTATGGACATTACGAGTTCACAGTGATGCCTTTTGGGCTAATTAATGCGTTCGCGGCATTCATGGATCTAATGAATAGGATTTTTTATCCTTATCTGAATCAATTTATAATGGTGTTCATAGACGACATTTTGATTTATTCGTAAACCTCGGAAGAACACGAAACACATTTGCGTATAGCCTTGTAACTGTTAAGAAAGCATAGGTTGTATGCTAAGAAAGAGAAGTGCGAATTTTGGATGCGCGAGGTGAGATTCCTCGGTCATGTAGTATCCAAGGCAAGAATATCTGTAGATCCAGAGAAGGTGGAAGCGATCCTAAATTGGGAACGACCTAGAAGTGCCATCGAGAATCATAGTTTCTTTCGTCTAGTAAGATACTATAGGAGATTTGTACAGGGATTCTCCGGTATTGCTGTACCTTTAACAAGGTTGACATAAAAGGGAGTTCACTTTGTGTGGGATAAAGAGTGTGATCAGGCATTTAACACCCTTAAGGAGTACTTGACCACCGCCCCAATATTGATTATACCTTAGAGCAGAGAACCATATACAGTTTATTCTAATGCTTCCTTAAAAGGGTTAGGATGCGTTTTAATGCAATGTGGTGGAGTAGTAGCTTATGGTTCTCGACAATTGAAACCTCATGAGAAGAATTATCCCACATATGACTTGGAATTAGCGGCTGTGGTGTTTGCTTTGAAGATTTGGAGATCTATATGGAGAAATATTTGAAGTATATACTGATTATAAAAGCTTGAAGTACATTTTCACCCAAAAGGATTTGAATTTGCATCAAACTCGGTGGTTAGAGTATCTCGAGGATTATGACTTTGAGATTCAATACTATCCAGGTAGGGTCAATGTGGTGGCGGATGCTTTAAGTAGGAAATCTTAAGGTGTAACTTATAATATTTTTATTGCCAAATCAAAGATATTGGCAAACCTACAGGAGTACAATCTTTGTATTGGAGGTAAGAAGTAGAAGGTTTTTGTTTATAATGTAGTGGCTAGACCAGTTATTTTACAAAAGATCCTAGATAGTTAGTAGAAGGACCTTGCATTGGTGAATGTCCAAATTCGTTTAAATAATGGCGAAGTGGTGGATAAATGGTCAGTTAGAAATGACTTTGGTTTAAGGTTCAAGGGAAGCTTAGTCGTTCCTAATGATAGAGCTTTGAAGGAAGAAATTCTTGATGTGGAGCATCGATAAAAGTTTTCTATTCATCTTGAAAATAATAAGATGTATTGAGACTTGAGGAGACAATATTGGTGGAGAAGGATGAAAAAAGATATTGTTCGATACATAATACAATGTTTGAATTATCAAGTAGTGAAAGCTGAGCGTAAGAAACCGCCAAGATTAATCCAACCTTTGCCTATTCCACAATAGAAATTGGAGGATATCACTATGGATTTTGTGGTGGGACTACCTCGCACTCCCTAAAAACATGATGCCATCTAGGTTATAGAGGATAGATTAACCAAATCTGCCCATTTTATACTAGTCCGCACTAATTACTCAATGGAGAAACTGGCTAAGTTGTATATCGATGGGATCATTCAATTACATGGGTTACCAATCCATATTGTGTCAAATAGAGATCCAAGATTCGCATCGCAATTTTGGAAGACCTTACAGAAGACTTTGGTAACTTGAGTTCAGATGAGTTCGACTTTTCATCTAGAAACTGATGGTCAATCTGAAAAGACCATTTAGATCTTGGAGAATATGTTGAGGGCATGTGCTTTAGACTTTGGTGGTAGTTGGATTGATCACTTGGCCATAGTAGAGTCCTCATGTAATAACAGTTATCAATCCAGCATTGAAATGGCCCCTTTTGAGGCTCTTTATAGGCATCCTTGTAGGTCACCATTGTGTTGGGAAGAAATGGGTTATGCCAATTTGCTTGGCCTAGACTTGGTAAGACAGACCATAGAAAGGATTCAAGTCATTCGTGTATGTTTTCATAAGGCCCAAGATCATCAGAAGCTATATGCGTACAGGCGTAAACATGACTTAGCTTTTAATGTGGGTGACTGGGTATTATTGAAAGTTTTTCCAAATAGAGGTACAATTCACTTTGGTAAAAGGGAAAGTTAGCCCCATGGTATATAAACCCATTTCAAATAATTGAGCCCGTGGGAGAAGTAGCTTATCAAGTAGCATTGCCCCTACAATTTGCTGCTATGCACCTAGTTTTTCATGTTTTAATGTTAAGGAAGTGCATTACAGAGCATACAGCTATCATTGATTAGCAGGATGTCTAGATTCGAAAGGACATGTCCTACGAGTAAAGGCTAGTGCAAGTTCTGGATTACCAAGAGCGAGTTTTGCGCAATAAGGTCATTCCACAAGTTAAAGTACTATGGAACCATCATGGGGTGGAGGAAGCTACCTAGGAGCTAGAGTTAGTTATACGAGAAAAGTACCCACACCTATTCCAGTAAGCAAGTTAATACTCAAAATTCAATGACGAATTTCTTTTAAAAAATGAGGATTGTGATGACCTAGAACTTTATGACATGTATAAAATTAAAAATAGAAGAATTATAAGCAAATTTGTATGATTTTAACACATTTTAGTGCATTTTAGGCTAGGCCGATCAAATGGGCTACCTAGGCTGATCGATCGGAGTGTTAGGATTATGCCCTAGAGCCAATCATAGAGATGATTGTTTAGAGATTAGGAATAATCAATTGATTTCATTTATGCATGTCACATTTATTATTGATTTAATAAAAGGGCTTATTCTATTATATTTATATGCATCATTTATCTTTACATAATATGTCCATGGAGTTAAAGTTGAGAATATGGAATTACAAAGTGTTGTAATTTTGAGACTGTAAATATATCTCTGTACTAAACTCCTAAATCATTCCTAGTTGAAGGTTCACTATGATGGATAGTAATGAACCATAGGACTAGCGCTTGTTAGGTTGACTCTATAGGAGGATAGCTAGTCTCAAGCTATTTGTGTGTAGACACTACAACCAACAAGTGGATGCCTATTATAAGAATAGGTACACTAAATGTAACCAAAGAGATGAGATAAACTGAATGGAGTTTTAACCTGCCTGTCAATCATTTTCTCATTGTTATAATGGTACAAGTAATCCTCAGACCTGAGACACCATGGTTGTCTTATATATATAGCTTTAGAAGTTTGATAAAACTAAGTGCAGATCCTTATAGGGGTCTGTAAGGGTGTTCATTGGCCCTACTACTATGTGTGTGATGGCATGTGAGTGATCAACAAGGAATCCATCACTCTCAGGAAAAAGAGAGTGAATGTCTCATATAGCATTCATTGAATATAACTCATTAAATCCATGGGCCCATGGTAGAATGAATATGAAAAGGAGTTTCCATAAGTTCATCATTGAGTTGATATTAATGAATGAGTATAAAGTAATTGAACTAGGGACTTGACAGACTTCCATGTCCTATTAGTTCAATTGGAGACATTGTGTTGATGGAAGGATGTAATTGTAACCTGTAACCTATAATAGAAGGGTTCTTTGTAAATGACTATTCACCTCATTAAGGACCACACCATGAGCCATATGCTAGGTGTTAGTCATGGTTAGTAGAAGCCCTAATTGATATAAATGAGTTATAATTAATTAGAGAATTGGAAGGAGTTCCAATTAGACCCTCTAATGGAAAGAGTTCCATTGTGCACACTTCGTGCTATCCCTACTACTTGATGATGTGAACCCAATGGGTCACACACTGATCATGCTAAAAGAGCTTGAAATTATATGAGAGAAAGGGCATAAGTGAATAAAAGAATTGTTCTTAAGGGGCAAATTTATATGGGATATAAATTAGAGGGATTAAATTGCAATTATGTATAATTATAACTTAACCTATATAAGGAATAGGATTCCTCACTAGGGCCGGCCCTATTAGTGGGCTATATAAAGCCTCACATGTGATGTGATGACATCACTTGAATCAAAATCACTCTCCCCAAGTGTTGGCCGAAATTTGCATAGTGCTCTCTCTTTCTCTCTCTCTCTTCTCCACCTCTAACAACAACAAGGAAAAAGAAGGAAAGGACTTCAAGTTCTAGCTAGGTGTGGATACCGTTGGAGGCAGTACACTTAGACTGCTCATTCATTACTGCTTGGAGTTTAAGCTTAGAGCAAAAAGGAGAAGACAAAGCTTGGAGCATAAAAGAGAATACATTAATCAACTGCTAACCCTCTTTGTAGTTAGGATTTTGTTTTGTATTAAACATAATTGGATTCATGGGATTAGGAATCGTAGGAAAATTTTTGTTCCACCTTTGTATGTTTTCTTCCCTATTCGATTCCCAATATGGAGGTGGTCTAGAAAAGCCATTTGGCTTTTGTCTACTCCAATCGATCGGCCTTTCTAAGGCCGATCGATCGAGCATTGGGGCTGAGATTTTTTTTAAAAAGTACGAAATTACCTTTTTTGCCCTCCTTCCCTTTCCTCTTTTAAACCCGATTCTAATGGGTTTTCTACCCATTTTCCAGCCGTTAGGAAAGGGAGAGAGAAAGAGAAGCATGAGGGAGAAAGAAAGAACTTGACGGTGAGGAACGCGACCCTGGGAGCTCAAATTCGACCCCGCGACACTCGGATCTTATGATTTCAACTCGATCTATGCACGTACACCATTGGATTCACATTTCTAGCTACCGTTTAAGAGGTAGGTGCATTTTTCATTATTGTAAATCACTGTACATATGGGTTGGGAGAAAATCATGTTGGTATGCATGCTTACATTCTATATTTTGTATTTTTTCCATGTGTGGGGTTTGATTTCATGAAATTATGAAATGGGTACACTTAAAGTTTGTTGTTTACACCTTATTTTGAAATATACATGTTGTTTTCATACTTCTCATATGTTTTTTAGTATAATGGGTTTGTTTAGAAACCCATTAGGTTAAATTTTTACAGTCGTAATATTGAGGGATTACTTTTATATAACCATTTTAGAAACCATTTTGTTATCATTATATATGAAATAATTATGGGGGAACAAGTATATGGAAATTATATAATATAATGATGTTAAGGGTTAATGGAGACAGGATTACTGTGGTCCCAAAGGAAAGGAACACCGTGCCGTGTCTTCCTATCCTTTGGTCTTGGGGTTAGACTCAAATAGAGGTTACTGTGGTCCTATTTAAGGATGTCTTGCTGTGTTTTGTCTTGAGGTTACTGCGATCTCAAGTAGGGATGTCTTGCTGTGTTTCCTCTTATTCCGCGCGCAAGGGCCCCATACAACTTAATGAGGATTTATCAGTTTGAAATACTGATGTTATAGATTACCATATATGGTGGATGATATATTGGTTGATTATATGTTCTCCCCTTAATTAATCTATTAGTTGTATGTCCTACAACTAATCATAGAGATGATACGTTAGGGATAATGAACAATCAATTGATTTCATTTATTGTTAATTACAGTTATTATTATTTAATAAAGGGCTTTATATTATCATGTTTATTCTATTTTATATATTTATATGATATGTCCATGGAGTTAGAGTTGAGAATATGAAATCACAAAGTGTTGTGATTAGAAGACTATATATATATCTCTATACTAAACTCCTAAATCATTCCTAGTTGAAGGTTCACTATGTTGGACAATAATGAATCATAAGATTAGCACATGTTATGTTGATTCTATAGGAAGATAGCTAGTCTCAAGCTATTTGTGTGGAGACACTAAAACAAACATGTAAGTAGGGGTGTTAATGGTTTTGGTTAAAATCGAGAACCAAACCGAACCAAACCGAACCGAGCGGTTTGGTTTGGTTTTTTTGTCATTAGGTTTGGTTATGGTTTTAATTTTAGAAAACCGAACTCAATTGGTTTGGTTTTGGTTTTCAATTTTAAAAAACCGAACCAAACCGAAAAACCGAAAAAACCGAAAAATATATAATATATATATATAATTATATATATATATATAATTATATATATATAAACTTAAAATTTGTAAATTCTCAATTTTAATAAGGGTAAAACAGGTAATGAACTTAAATTAGTACAAAACCCTAGTCTCTCCGTCTCAGCCTCTCACTTTCTCCTCCCCTAAATCCTGAAGTCTCTAGCGGCGCAAGATCTGATACCTTATCTGCCTTCCCAACAACCAACGTTTCCATTAATTCCCAAATCTCAACTGGTAAGGGTTTTTTCTATCTTCTATCTTCTATCTTCTTATTCTTTTTCCTTTTATGCTTGGGTTTTAAACTTTTAATTGCTTTCTATTTCATTGTTAGATGTCAAGTATGGGAGACACCAACAATATTATCAACTGTGAATTAGATTCTGCTCCTACTGCTCCTACTGCTCCTACTGGCACTGCGACCTCTGAAAATGAGGTTAGTCCACCTCGTAAAAAACCTGATAATAGTAGATCTGATATTTGGTCACATTATAAAAATATTGTGAAGCCAAAAGCGGGAAAGGCAGGCAAAGCCACATGTTGTTATTGTAATAAAGAGTATGCTTGTGGAGGTACTTACGGGACTAGTACAATAAGAACCCATATAACTAAATGTAAGAAGTATCCCTACAATGAGGATAGAAAACAAAAACTTCTGTCATTCCAATCGCAATCAGTGGGGCAAGGAGGAGATAGTTCTAGCAACCTTACCTCTTGGAAATTTGACCAAGAGGTGAGTAGAAATGCCCTTGCTAGAATGATTATAATTGATGAATTGCCATTCAAGCATGTAGAGCGTGAGGGTTTTCGATACTTTGTTCAGACCTTAAATCCAAAATTCAAATTTGTGGGACGCCTTACTGTGGCCAATGATTGCTTGCAATTGTATGCAAATGAGAAGATAAAGTTGAAAGAGTTCTTGAACAATTCTGTGGAAAGGGTTTCCCTTACCACGGATTTGTGGACTTCATTGCAAAACATTTCCTACATGTGCCTCACTGCACATTTTATTGGCAAAGATTGGAAATTACATAAAAGAATTCTTAACTTTTGTGTAGTTTCCAGTCATAAAGGAGAGGCAATTGGCAACGCAGTTGAATTGTGCTTGAGTCATTGGGGTATAGAGAATGTGTCTACTATTACTGTTGATAATGCAAGTTCAAATGATGTTGCCGTTGCTCACTTGGAGAAACAATTGAATAGAAGGAATGGTTGCATTTTAAATGGTGAATTCTTGCATATGAGGTGTTGTGCACATATATTGAACTTGATAGTCAAAGAAGGACTAAATGATGTGCATGATTCAATTGCGAGAATTCGGGGGGCTGTGAAATACATAAGGAGTTCTCCAGCAAGAGCTCAACAATTTAAGAGATGTGTGGAGCAAGAGAGAATCAAGTGTAAGGGGTCTTTGTGTCTTGATGTGCAAACTAGGTGGAATTCAACATTTCTTATGTTGGATACTGCTATAAAATTTCAAAAGGCATTTGAAAGGATGGGAGATCAAAAACCACAATTTAAGAGAGAACTCGTCAAAGGGATTCCCACTGAAGAGGATTGGAATCATGCAAGGGTGTTGGCAAAGTTTTTAGAAACATTTTATGATGCTTCTGTACGTATGTCAGGATCTTTGTATGTCACTTCTAATTCATATTTTCATGAAGTTTGTGCTATTGAAAATACTATTGCCGATTGGTCTAAAAGTCTTGACCCTTGTTTGAGTTCCATGGCAGTAAAGATGAAGGATAAATTTGATAGGTATT
The DNA here is from genome assembly GCA_039720395.1 of Liquidambar formosana. Taxonomy (NCBI): domain Eukaryota; kingdom Viridiplantae; phylum Streptophyta; class Magnoliopsida; order Saxifragales; family Altingiaceae; genus Liquidambar; species Liquidambar formosana. Next base: position 13,396,673 of record CM077823.1, on the reverse strand, counting down.
GGGGGAACATTGATAAAATTAATATGATGTTATTGGTTGCTGTGGTATTGGATCCACGTTACAAGATGAGGTATGTGAAGTTTGGTTACTCAAAAGTTTATCCACCTACGAAGGTTCAAGAGCTGACTCAAAGGGTAAGAGACACAATGACCAGAATTTTTGAGCATTATGAAGTTACTGAGTCCACTTTAGGTGCTTCTTCAACTAACCTTTCTCAAAATTTAAATGGGATGGAAGTTGATCAACCACCTATTAGTAAAGAAAATGTGAAAGTTAAAGCTCTCCATCTTGAGTATGCTAAGGAATTGGAAGAAGAAGAGAGTGTGCACTCTAAATCTGAATTGGATCGGTACTTAGAGGAAAGTGTTGAGAAACTAGCACCAGCATTTGATGTTTTAGATTGGTGGAAAATTCATTGTACCAGGTATCGCATACTCTCTAAGGTGGCACGTGATGTGTTAGCTATTCCTGTCTCCACTGTTGCTTCAGAATGTGCTTTTAGTACAGGAGGTCGTGTTTTAGATCAATTCCGTAGCTCTCTAACTCCAAAGCTAGTGCAATGCTTGATTTGTGCTCAAGACTGGTTACATGCTTCACCACTTCCCATTAATGTTGAAGAAAATATAGAAGAACTTGAAGAACTTGAGCTTTCAGGTAACTTTAGCCTTTAAAGTTTAACGTTTTATATATTCATTTAATCTTTAAAGCTGTTCCATATCTAATATGCCAAAAGTCATGTTCATTTAATCTTTAAAGCTGTTCCATATTCTCAGGTATCACAGATGACATTGAAGGTGTTGATTGATTTTCCTATGCTGCTGGGTATGTTGCTCTTTAACAAATATGCTCAAGACAATGAAGATAGTGGAGAAAGATAATTGAAGAAAGGAGGATGGTGGAAAGACATTTGGAATGAGCTTCTTTTGATTGATTTTAATTTTCTTATTGTTTTCCTTTTTTTAGATTGGCACGTATTAAACATTTAAACTAGCTATTAATGTTGTGTGTATTAAAATATTAATGTTGTATGTGATATTTTGATACAATGTTTGTTTTTTTTTAGTTGCTAATGTAATGCTTTTATTAAAAATGTTTTTATTTGGAGTTTGGCATGTCATTTTTTCATTTTCAATTATTTGTTGTTATTTAATAGGTTAAAACCGAAACCAAACCGAATCAAACCGAAATATAATGGTTTGGTTTGGTTTGGTTTTTTTTTAGTATGGTTTGGTTTTGGTTTAGGGGGAAAAAAACCGAAGTATAATGGTTTGGTTTGAAATCCCCCCTAAAACCGAACCAAACCGAACCATTAACACCCCTACATGTAAGTGCTTGTTATATGAACAAGTACACTGAATGTGACCATCTTAATTTGAGATAAACTGAATAGAGGTTTTTACCTGCCTGTCAATCAGTTTCTCATAGTTACAATGGTATAATAATCTTTACACCTAAGATACTATGGTTGTCTTATGCATGGAGCTTTAAAAGTTTAATAGCACTGATTGTATATTCCACTAGGGGTTTACAAGGGTGTTCATTGGCTCTACTACTTCATGTGTGAAAGCATATGAGTGATCAACAAAGGATCTATCACTCTCAGGAAAAGGGAGAGAATGTTTATAAGAACACTTATAAATATAACTCATGTAAATCTATGGCTATAGTGGGATGACTGTGAAAAGGGGTTTTCATAGTGCATCTAATGAGTTGATATTTTGGGTAGGTTCATAAAATAATTAAACTAGGGACTTGACAGACTTCTATGTTTTATTAGTTTAATTAGAGACGTGATTATGGAAGGATATAATTGTAACCTTAACTATAACTAAAGGATTCTTTGTATGCTTTTATTCACCTCATTTAGGACCATACCATGAGCCATTGATAGATGTTACTCATGGTTAATAGAAGATCTAATTGATATAAGTTGGTTATAATCAACAAGGAAATTGGAAGGTGTTCTAATTAGACCCTTAATGAAAAATGTTCTATTGGTCACTTATCATGCCATTACCTACTACTAGATGTTGTGAACCCAACGGATCACACACTAATAAGTGAAGAGGGACTTTAAAGTTGTGAGAGAAAGGGTAAGAGTGAATTAAGAAAAGTTCTTTTGGGCCTCACTTGCATTAAATGTAAGTTAGAGGGGTTAGAGTGCAATTATGATAAATTACAACTCCCACATAAGGTGGGATTCCCCATGGTCAGCCCTAGCAATGTGCCTATATAAGCACACTAGTACGTGTAAGGCAACACACACACTCCTCCTCACCCTGGCCGAATTCTCTAAGAAAGCTCTCTCTCTCTTTCTTCTTCTTTTCTTCCTCTAGCAAACTCTAAGAAGAACTAGAAGACAACTTGAAGGCTTTCGCTTGGTGTGGATACCATGGAGGCAGGACACTTGTACTACTCGTTCGTTGCTCTAATCAATCGTCTTAAGGATCTCTTTTAAGTAATTACCCTCTTCTTCTAGTTAGGGTTTTGTTTTGTATGAACCACAATTAGATTTATGGGCTATGAAGGATTGAATTATGATTTTTGTTATTCATTATGTTCCGCTTTGTAGTTTTTCTCTACATTAATTCCTTACACAATCATGATATGTGAATCAATTATTTCAATGCTTATTGCTCAAAAATCAATTTTAAAACTTTAGTTTACATCTTTGAAAAATGTAACCTATTGAGTTTATACACGCCTATTTTAAAACATTTTCGCAAATTTTAAGCAAGGTAACGATGATTCTTTTGATTGGGGTTAGAATGGCATGTCATTGGATGTTTTACGGTTATCATATTTTATTTTTGTGATTTGTATAATATTTAAACAACCCATATGTATTTTATATTATGTGTATTGATGGTAGAACCTTGTGGAACTGGAATGCCAGCTTATTTAAATGAATTTATAGTGGATGGTTGCATGATTTTGATTTAATTGCACAGGTTTGAAAGTCGATAACTTGGTATGTCCTATTTTTAGATGGGACCATGCTAGATTTTCTTAAAAAATACTTCTATCAATTGTGATTTTAATTAAAACCATCCTCAATTTTTATTTAATTTATATTTTATTATTGACATGTCATGGTCTATTTTCCAGGTCGTGATAGTGTGGCCTTTCTTTCTTTCTCTTTACATTCCCTCCTTCCCTTCCTTTCTCTCTGTTCCTTTTTCTCTTTTTTCCTACCCCTTCCTCACTATTTTCTTTGCTTCACCCTTTATGTGTTGAGTTTTAATAGGTATAATTAATTATTGTATCTCAAAAGGGAAGGTGCCACTTGCAGACATAAAACAAAAGTGGGCATCCAGCCATTCATCATAGCCTCCAACCATTCACCACAGATGACCTCCATCTTAGACAGTGAATTGTTTCAGTGAAAGTCGAGGATTTCAACATGTCTAGGCATTATATCAAGTTGAGAGTGGAATTTAAGGGGTTTGTTTCAATTTGTATGAATGCCATTTTTTTGTTTCTATATTAAATTGGAGACACCATTTATTGCAAAGTCATTTAGGGATCGTGACTTGCTAAATAAAAGCATAATTAATTAGAAAATAATAAGTAAAAATAATTTTATACATTTTCAATTTTCAATTAATTTAAAAATATAAGTTTACATATGATATAATTTTAGTTGAAAAAACACACTAATTATAAGGAATCAAAATTGTATAAAAATTCAATTAAATTACACACATGCATAAATCAACTTTAATACTAATATATATATAAAAGTAGTGATACCTTGGACCGATTTTATCAGGATGAACTACAGGACGATTAATGGAAACGAATGCTGATTGGCTCATTTGAATTTATACCATCATAGCTAAATAGGTAATGCCGAAAATGCCCACCACACAAATTAGAACCAACCGAAATCATGGCCCGAGATTTCCGCACCAATTTTGAGTTTGCAAAATCAAATCACTTGATCCAAATCAAGAAAAAAAAAAGCAAGAAGAAAATTCAAGATAAAAAATCAAAATAAAAATATCAAGATAAAATAATTAAATTAAAACATAACTTCATGCAACCACTAATAATCTTGATTTTTTAACTTGTCTTTTTAGAATAAAAAATTTTGACCACAATTTGATACAATTAGATTTTTTGCACACAAAAACTAGGAACTCGAGATAATTATCAACCGAGATAAATAGATCCAACCAACGAGGGGGAAGTCTTGAAAAAATTATCTGGATCATTAAGATAATTATTTAGAAATTATCTAGAAATTGTAGATAATTATCTTGAAAAATAAGATAATTTTGAGATAATTATCTTCAAACACAAGATAAATATCCTCATCCAAATGATACAACAAAAAAAAAAAACAAGGAAGATAAAAGGAAGAACTAGGCGAATCCACAGTCGGATCCCATAAAAAACAAGGCAAACGGTGGGTTGCTGCACTAGTCTTCTCGGGGGTTTAGGTTTTATGGGTGGGTCCAAATGGCCCTACTGTGGGATTGTTCCATCGTTAAATAAATAAATAAATAAACAAAAGGCATACCCATTGTAAAAATCACAACCCACTGAGCTCCTCAACAGTGGTAGATTGAGGTTGAAATTACTTTAGCCTTCATACACCAAGATCCAGCTATCCATGAACACACCATGACAACAATAGACTTCGGATGAAAAAGTAGATCTGCTTTCATTGCAAAGCATCCTCTAGACTGCCATAGTGTGCTACTGGTGGATGTGCTTCGACGAACGATGATTGAGTTCAGATCTATCTTGGATCGTTGAAAAGAAACACATCTTGTGCCTAAACCCATCTCCATCAGTGGGGGTGCTCAAATCCGTGTTGTATGTAATCGAAAAACAAAGAGAAAGGGAGAGAGAAGAGTTGCAGTCACCGAAATGCTGAGATCGTTGTGTGTTTGATGGTGGGTTTTATGTTTAGTGGTGGGTAAATAAGAAAGAGAATGGGGGGATAGTTTTAGATAAAGTAAAAGAGGTAGAGAGATGAAGTGATTTGTGTGATTATTATTAAAGGTAGAGAGAGATATATATTTTAGGGATAAGAGGGTGAGAGAAAGAAAAATCAATGGGCAATACTGTCTTTAGCAGCTTTCGGCATTCGTTTCCATCTATTAGTCTCATCATCTTTATCTTATATATAATTAAGTTTATTTAATAAAAAATATGAGAATATACAAATGTGGCATGGCTAAACTAAAGAACCTAATTCTTAACTAAAAGAAGAATATTATTTTTATTTTAAAATGGCCATCGTTACTTTGTCCCATTTAAAATAAAATGATAAATAATATGTATTATATTAGTTATTTTATGGCATGTAGAAAGGTAAAGAAGAGAAAAATTGGAATTGTTTACTTAACACGAGTATTTAATGGATAAGGTACCTTTGTCCATTAATTTACCACTCAATTGTTGGCCACACAAAACCATTAATGGGCTTGACCATTTAAGTGCTAGCATGATAAAGTTAAGGTTCACACATTACGATAACTTTGCTAATTTCATAAGTAACCACATTTCAGTTATAAAAAGGGTCATTTTTCACAAGAAACAATTCTTCAATAAGAGCCTTTTATCTTGTTTTTTTTCTTTGTGCAAGATCTTTAACTTACACAATATATTTTTGATATTTTTATTTATTTTATATAATTATAAAATTACTTGACTTTTTAGCTTAGTGATCCAAGCTTAGGCCAACATGTCTTTATGTATGGATCAACTCTCTTGTGAAGCAGTGTGTCCATCTTCCCATTGGTTGCCTTTAGACAGTTAGGAGTTGTTACCTATACACAACTTCTCTATAGCATTTCCAAAAGAAAAGAAAAAAACGAGAGGGACAAACTGATTAATTAAAGACAATCTAGAAAACTATAAACCGAATAAAAAAACTATTGGAAAAAAATATTTAATTCTAGATTGAATATGCTATCAAATACGCTTGGAAAACCCATCAAATAAAACAATTGCTTATCTATAACAAACCAAGCACTCAAGACTCTCTTCCTATATGTCCTGGCAAAAATGTTATAAATTTATTTTGATAACTAATGCAAAAATGACATCACAGAATCCCATGATTACTATGACTAATAGATTAATAGTTCTTTTATTTGATGAAATTCATGGACTATTATCAAAGATCGTAGTAGCTACAAGTATTGAGTTAGGACATTTATAAAGTCTAGTCACTATCTTCCTTAAAAAGGCAATAGAGAACCCACACTTAATAATTTATTTTTTTAATATTACTCACATCCTATAGATTTCATTTCATCTAAAAAATTATCATTTTATAATAATAAATCTTTTTATGCTAAATTTCAAGTCATTTAACAAAATGTACATATTTTTCTTATAAATTTTATTTTAAAAAGACCAAAAATAATCGTGTTGTGTACAAACACTGACTTGCAAGCTGCCATAATAAAAATCTCATGTGCATAATGAGAATCCATAGATAACAATTTGAACCATATACAAACAACCAACATACATATTGCTTGTATATTAATCCAAACACCATAGTTAATAAAAGAAATGGTGTTAATCCCACCGTTAGATCTTTAATTCAATGTTCCTAAAGCAGTCTAGGTCCATTTGATTGGGAATTAGAGGGCACAAACCCTCTGATCCCCAAAATGCCCAAATCGAACCCCTAACACAGCATTGGGTGGTTCGATTCCTCACAATCTTTGATCTGATAGTTAATCCCACCATTAGATCTTCAATTCAATGTTCCTAGGGCAGTCTAGGACCGTTTATTGGGACTCAGAGGGTACAAACCCTCTAATCCCCAAAATGCCCAAATCGAACCCCTAACACAGCATTGTGTGGTTCAATTCCTCACAATCTTTGATCCGACAGTTAATCCCACCGTTGGATCTTCAATTCAATGTTCCTAGAGTATTCTAGGGCCATTTGATTGGGAATCAGAGGGCACAAACCCTCTGATCCCTACAATGCCCAAATTAAACCCCTAACACAACATTAGTGGTTCGATTCCTCACAATCTTTGATCCGATGGTTAATCCTACCGTTCGATCTTCAATTCAATGTTCCTAGAGTATTCTAGGGCCATTTGATTGGGAATCAAAGGGCACAAACCCTCTGATCCCCAAAATGCCCAAATCAAACCCCTAACACAGCATTGGGTGGTTCGATTCCTCATAATTTTTGATCCGATAGTTAATCCGATCATTGGATCTTTAATTCAATGTTCCTAGAGCAGTCCATTTAATTGGGAATCAAAGGGCACAAACCCTTTGATCCCTAAAATGCCCAAATCGAACCCTTAACACAACATTGGGCGGTTCGATTCCAACAATCTTTGATCCGATGGTTAATCCCACCGTTGGATTTTCAATTCAATGTTCCTAGAGCATTTTAAGACCATTTGATTGGGAATCAGAGGGTTTATACCCTCTGATCCCCAAAATGCCCAAATCGAACCCCTAACACAGCATTGGGCAGTTCGATTCCACATAATCTTTTATTCGATGGTTAATCCCACCGTTAGATCTTTAATTCAATGTTCCTAGAGTAGTCTAGGACCATTTGATTGTAAATCAGCGGGCACAAACCCTCTGATCCCCCAAAAAACCCCCAAGTCGAACCCCTAACACGGCCTTAGGTGGTTCAATTCCTCACAATCTTTGATCCAATGGTTAATCTGACCGTTGGATCTTCAATTCAATGTTCCTAGAGCAGTCTAGGACCATTTGATTGGGAATCAGAGGGCACAAACCCTCTGACCCCCAAAAACCCCCAAATCGAACCCCTAATACGGCCTTAGGTGGTTCGATTCCTCACAATATTTGATCCAACAGTTAATCTGACCGTTGGATCTTCAATTCAATGTTCCTAGAGTGGTCTAGGACCATTTAATTGGGAATCAAAAGGCACGAATCCTCTAATCCCTAAAAACCCCCAAATTGAACTCTTAACACAGCCTTAAGTGGTTCGATTCCTCACAATCTTTGATCCAATGGTTAATCCGATCATTAGATCTTCAATTTAATGTTCCTAGAGCAATCTAGGACCATTTGATTGGAATCAGAAGCATAAAACCTCCAATCCCCAAAATCCCCCAAATCGAACCCTTAACACGGCCTTAGGTGGTTCGATTCCTTACAATCTTTGATCCAATGGTTAATCCGACCATTGGATCTTCAATTCAATGTTTCCAGAGCGGTCTAGGACCATTTGATTGGGAATTAGAAGGCACAAATCCTCCGATCTACAAAAAACCTCCAAATTGAACTCCTAACACAGCATTGGGTGGTTCGATTCCCCATAATCTCTGATCCGATGGCCAATTCGACCGTTGGATCTCTAATTCAACCCCTCAAGATCAATACAGGGCCATTTGATAGGAGATCGGGCCTCATTCGGCTTACGATCAACAAAACCCTAATTACAAAGCCTTATGAGCATCATGCTCACATCCAGGCTAGTTGATCTCACCCCAGAGGGTGTACATTCCACTTTTTAGTCCCAAACCAAGTTTGGGGACCTAGGGTTTCAATCCATATTCAAGATCAATGGTCAGAATCCATCCGATCGTCGATCGAGCATAATTGCACAATCGTATAGCCCCATAATAGGGCAGACCACCACCTCTGACCCACCACAATGGCCCCACCTCATCAGATGAGGCATACTAACTAAGGATCACAAGTTCCTATGGTTAATGATGAGAAATCATCACAAATGTGGGAAAACTGTGCCCACGTTGGCACTGCCAGTGTGGGTAAATCTGCTTTCGGCTCTGCAGCCACCTTACAACCCCCTACAACCGTAATCTAGCTACATGGATAGGACTAGGCCCACACCTACCAGGCCAGCATGGCCTGTGCCTGCTATGCCAGCATGGCTTATGCCTGCCATGCCAGCGTGGGCAACCTGCCCCTTTTGCCATATTGCCCTCATCAAATAAGGTATTTCCTTCACCAAACATTTCCCAAATGCCCTTTATGTCCTATGTGACCATAATGCCCTTCCAAATGGCTATTTTACCCCTAAAAGTCCAACTTTTCCTATAAATTGTCCACATTTTTATTCATTAAGGGAGCCATCTCTTTATATCCTGGGAGCCATATCTTTATATCCTAAGAGCCTAGCCTTTTCCATCCTAAAATCCTTAATCCTTCCTACCACAAATCATCCCGACTTCTCTTAAACACCAACTCCCCTTACTTTAATTTGATCTCATTCCATCCACTACAAAAATCTTTACACAAAGCTTTCCATTACTCCACAAAAATTCATCTCAATGCATGCACCTATGCATTAAACTTCTTCAAGTTATCAAAGCCTCAAGTTCAATCACCATCCAAGCACACTTGGGACATCAAAAGAGCATCTCAAGGAAGGATTTTCAAATATCAAAGGAGCACTTAAGCCTACATTGGTTAAAGCTAAGGTGAAAATCACCTAAACTAGGTGAGCTTCCCTTTTTAAATTCATTCTTAAGCTTTCTTAAATCTTCCATTGATATCATTATCTATTGCAACCTCAATATGTGATTGTCACCTTCCTTACCTTAGCCCAAGTACGTATATGGACCTCCTAACACGTGTCGTGAAGGGATCAAAGTCCTGTATGGTGGGTTAAAGGCAAGGAAACCCTAAACCACCCTTTACATGCAAACCAATTCAATAGGTTGTTAGCCCCCATTTTTATTTTCTTTTATTGCATGTGAGCTTGCACTTGTGATGTGTGAAATGGAAATTTAAGCATATCAAAAGGTTGAAGTGATATTTAAGCAAAATCAAATTTGGCAAGGTTAGGTTCATGCATGCATGCATATTGTTTACACTAACCTCTTCTTGTTTTCTTGTTGGTAATCGTAATCAACTTGGACATAAAATAACCCCCTTTGTCGCGGAGTTTATTAGACTTAATTACACATCCCCATGCTTGGATAAATGGACAATTGTAAGGACTTGAACAAATTCATTCAAAATGATTGTTCTCATTTTTTTTTATATTTACTTTAGAGGCTATGGCTTTCGCTACTCTCCGAGTTGTGGTCGTCGCAACCCTTTGCCCCGATGCTTGTACATTTTTAGCTTTTATTTATTTACTGCTTTATTTAGAGGCTATATCTTTAGCTATCCTCCAGGTTGTGTCGTTGCGATTCTTTTGCCCCAATGTTTGAACACTTTTCATTTTGTGGTTACTTGACCCTTTTACTTCATGTACAAATACTTGTGCTTATTATAGCAATAAACATCGCATTCATGAGTTCCAAACCTTGCCAAGGTAGATTATATTTACATATCTTTTGAAATTTTCGATATGTTCATCTTGAAATTTCATTCTATGTGACGTTTTAATTCTATTTCCATGTGAATAAAGTTTAATCAAGGCCTTGAGGTAAACTATCATACTATGGATAAAAGTTTACAGCATCAAATGCATAAAAACTCGTCCCTAGCATAATAGTTTACCACCATCAAATGGATTTAATCAATTGACCCGCCATATTCCAATGAATAAATCCAAACCCGACTCCTGCATGTCCCTATGTCACGTAGTAAAATTCCAATCCTTAAGAGATTAGTTGATTATATTTTTATTCAATTAATTCAAGTGCGCTTCAAGATTGGATCAAATTCCTCCTAACCATTTTCATGCTTCAAAAACTCTAAATTCTTTTTCCAAAAAAGTCTTTAGAATTGAAAGTGATATTTACATCTCAAATCCCTGCTAAAAGGGTTCAACTTTCAAAAGGGGTTTTACTCATGCCTGCTTGGGATCATTCTCCCACAAATCATTTTTGATGACATAACCATCTTTACTAAACAAAGATTTTGACTTCACAAATTCAAAGGGAATATTCCATCACTAGGCATGTTGTTATTGCACACGTCATTTCCAAAGAAACACTTTCAAAACTCTCGATGAGTACACAGAGGTTTTAATTGACGAGTTCATTCCAAGAATGACTCGAATAAATCTTTTCATTAAAAAGGCGTGTGTTCCCTTTTCAAAATGCATTTTTCTACCACATGAAATCAATTTTCCAAAATTATCATTCCATGCACGGTGCCCCATCTTAGTTGGGATTAAGAATTATAAAACTTCACTCTCGTTTCTAAAGTGGAATTCTTTTACACTTCAAAAGTGCTCCTTTTTAACTACAACTCATTTCTCCTCCTTTAAAAGGAACCCCCATCTTCAAAAGACTATTTCTCTCTTCAAAAGAGAACATCTGCTCACTTTCAAATGCTTTAAAAAAAGTATCCATTTTTCCCCCTTCCATTGACTTCAAAGGTCTCGAGTTCTTTAAAAATCCAAAATAGATTCGCACATGGTATTAATTCTTTAAAAATGGAATCACATCATTTCCATCCTTTCATGCAAGGATTGATTTTTACCATTGCAAAATAGAGATACTTCTGTTAGGAGTCGATCAATTTGACCTAAGATATCCATGAGAAGGAAGGCGAATTTGCGGTCTTTTCAAAAGGTTCTCATTTACAAAAACCCTGAGGCGTTTTTTCAAACACTAATACTTTCAAAACCTTGTTCAATTTTTCAAAAGATAGCAAACTTCATTACTCTTCAAAGAGGGTATTCTATGTTAAATTGCTCATAAAGGAAATCAATGATATCAAAAAGGAGATTTAAACAGAAACATCATCAAAATCGGGAACCGTTGGATTCTAACGGGCGATGTGGGCTACCTCACACCTTCCCCACTCATACCTAAACCCCCTTACCCTCAATAATTAGTCTCGCATATCATTAGGAGTCAACCAGTTTTTTAAATGGACCTCAAATGGACCCATTTGTTGATAAGCCCTCAGATAGACTTATTATAAGGTCTCGAATGACCCCACTTTCTAATTAACCATAGGATGCCCAATCATGTCCTCAAACCCCTGATTGGTGGCAACACCATAGCCTTGATAATTCTAGACATGCCTGCATGCCTAGGATGGTCAAGGCACCTTTGAGATGAATTCAATCCGTCTTTACAATCATTCAACACCAACCACCAAACAGATGACCCAGGGTCGTCCCATTCTAGGAAGGGAAACATCCCTCATCCTTTTTGGGGTAGCGACACATAGTAAATTTGTTATTTACCGACATAAAACTATTCCCCAAAATAAGCACTTTCACCCAAAAAAAAATGCTGCACATTTCTTAAGTATCCACAATAGATGAGTAGAGGGGAGGATAACCATGGGCAATGAGGATGATTCATTTGGGCTACAATAAAAGTATAGATAGAATTATAGGTTAGTTCAGTTTATTGGAAAATAAAATTACTCCTATTCAAAGATGCACGGCAGGTTTAGAGAATGGGTGTCCAATGTTTATGTTAGCTAGATTATCATTACTGTAGACACCCCATTTTCACCCCCATAAGATCATAATAGCATTTGGTTAGATTTAGAAGCATCTAGGAGTCCCCAAACCTTAAAGGACACTTTTGCCCTTTTAAGCCTTAGGAGGATAGGTCATCATTGCATGCATATTTTTGTCTCTTTGTTGAGTCCCATCACTTGCATTTAGTTTCTAGGATCATTTTGGATATGTATGTCAAATTTGGTTCAATTCCAGATAGGTTTGGATAGTTAATTAGAACTTTTGCGACTTGAAGGGTAATTTCATATTTTACTTCGTATATTTTCCAATTGACTTCCAAATTTGTTATGGAGTATTCCATTGACTTTAGAATGATGAAATGAGTCCAATTTAAGAGCCAATTTAATTTATTGATAGGTTTTGGATTGGGTCACCACATTACCCTATGGTTAATTGACATTTTTTAGGGTAATCGCCTCATGAAAACCCAGCAACCTAACCGTGGTCAGGGATTTTTGGTTCAAGAATATCCTAGCTTATTCTACATTGAATCCTTGAAATTTTTGCTTTTGAATCACTCAAATCGGAGTTAAAATGAATAATTTGTGTCCGTTTGAAGTTTGGAGTCCGAACCGAGCTAGAATTTCAATTTTTTTGGATTCCTCTCGGGTGACCGGTTCACCCAACCAGTCCAACCGGTCACCCGAGTGTTCCATCCTGAATTGTCTCTCTTTGAATTTTTGAAGGAATGGGACTCTACCACTCCGAATTTCAGCCTTCCAAAGGACTTCTAAGCCTATTAGGAGGTGGTTTCGAGTTGTTTAACATTCATGGGATTTAATTATAGCCCTAGATTGGTTTTATGGTGAATTAATCTCAACCATTGGTTCATATGGTTGGTTGGTTATAAATAGAGGCTCATTCATCAACATAGGAGACTTTTGGCTTATTTGACATATCATATTCATAAGAGAGAGAGGGACCACAAGTTTGCACACACCCACATCACTTGGAGGAGGCTTTCTACTACAATTTCAAAGGAGAACTAGAAAGGGACCAAGCCAAAGAGAAGGAAGAACGCAGCGAAGACCTTTGCTTTGTTATAAGTCTCCTTTGAATTAGGATATGTGAAGAAATCATTCATACGGAGTGGTTTCTACGCGAAATTATCTCCGGATAGTTTTACTTAAGAAAGCTCGCCATAAGAATGATTATTTCATATTCTTACATAAAGTACTTACTTAAGGCATCATGTTAGATTTCCTTTTCATGTTCATGATTGTCATATGATATCTTCATCATGGTAATGCCTATTTAGCATTTTTTGATAGTTTTATGCGTGTTAGGGTGTTTAGAGCATATAGGAGCATATTAGGATTTTGTTTCTCTTTTGATTTTTGTTATTTGCATGAGTTTTAGGTCATTATATGCATGTTTAGTATTCTGTCCAGATTTGAATTAGGTCTCCTAATGATTATTTGAGCATGAATATGGTTGGTTTGAGCTTAATAATCGCTCTATAGAATACATAGGGTGATTAATTGATGTTTTCTTGATGTTTCGGGATAATTTGCATATGGTATGTGGTTCATGGTAAGTCTTTTGTGAATTGGTCTCTTCTCCCCCTCGGGTTGTTGTCTTTACTTTGGATTAGAAGTCCTAAGTTTCCAACTCTTACAAACTTCTTTTTAAATTAGAGTTCTATCTCTTTTAGAATTCTACTTTTCTCAAACTTCTTTTTGGATAAGAGTTCTATCTCTTTTCAAATTCTACCTTTTCTCAAATTCCTTTTTTTGGAAATCCTTCTTCTTTTAAAACTCTTCTTTTCTTTTAATGGAAACTTAGGGTTTATAGTTCATTGTAAAGGGAGTAACCCCTTCTCAATCGAACTACGTTGACTTTGATCCTTACATCTTTGTATGTAAGGTACGTAGGCACTCATTTGATGTTCAAGTCTGCCCTAGGATACTAAGTATCCTAGGTTTTTCTTTTTCTTTCTTCTTCTTTCTTTCTATCCATTTGTCCATCACATATTTGCTAGTGGATAGGATGGACTTGTTTGCTCATTCTCTCAATCTCTTACTTGCTTTCCATATCTTTCATGTTCATGGATGTTTACATGATTTATAGATGTTTATTGCTTTATGGATGTTCATGGATGAATGCAATTAGTTTATGGATGATTCTTTGCATATGCATGGTGACTAATTAGGAAGTGATTGAAATAGCCCAGATAAATTCAGAGACCCATTTTGGGGCTATGTGGGTGCTTATAAGATGTTTCCTAGAACCTTCCCACATTGTAACTTAGTCTCCGAATCCTCTCTTGTTTTGATTAGACCTGCTTTTCCCTAATCGGAGTCATGTGGTTTGTTTTTCAAAGGTTTCCTTTTTAAAACTATTTTCAAGGTTTTCCTTTTTTCCTTAAAAAATGAGGTGGCGACTCCTTATTTGTTTGTTTTTGTGAACCTTTTAAAAACCAGATTTTTATTCATTGAAATCTCTACAAGTCTTTTTAAAAGAAGGGTTCTCCTTCCTTCTCTTCCCGGATCGAAACCCGTGGTTCACAGTCTGGCGACTCTGCTGGGGAATGGTGGACTAGACTCAAGGAATTTATATGGGCTAATTTAATTACTTAAATTAAAATCAATCACTTGCATATGCTTGAATGTGTGTTTACTTTATTGCATTGTGTGCACAATTGCATTTGAATGATAGGTCGATGTATCCTTGCCTTTTCTGATTGGCCTAGCCTTGACCCCGATTCCCTTTGTTCTCAGGTGTCATGTTTGCGAAGCTATCAACTCCTCTTGCCACGTATCCTTGGGTTTTACCCTTGGGTATATTAAATGGATCAACACGTACCACTTGACTCACACGGCATCCCTCATGCCACATGTGATAGGTATATAGTTGATTCAAGCAAGTAGGGGACACTATCCTACCCTTTTTAGTGCATATAGTGGACTATCTAGGACACAAGGACTCGCCTAGTTTAAAGTCACCATGCTTGTGGAATAAATGTGGGTACAGAGTGGATGTGTATTTGAATGTATGTGTGTATGGAATGAATGTATGTGTGGCATGAATGTGTGTTATGGGAATGAATGTGAATGGAATGAATGGCAATACAATTCATGTCATGGTTCTTTGAGAAGATGATACAAAGCCCTTGATACAGTGATCCAGTTTCTTGCTTTTGAATGCGGTTAGAGATATGAATGAATGCTATGTGGGTGGTTAATTTTAAGGGGTAACATGACTTTAAAATCAATCGAACTACATCCCTTTAGTATGACCTTCTTACCTAAAGCCCATTGGGCTCATAAGGATGAGAGGCCCAACTAAAGGAATGTTATTGGACCATTACCCGCCCGTTTAAATCAATTGTGGAGACTAAAGGCACTTTGTGTCACTTTGTAACTAAGTATGGGCTATTTGGTTGTAATAGAGTGCTGGCTTGGACTCGTGACTCTTCAGGCCGTTTGATCAGAGGAAGTACCGAACAAGACTTCGCCATGGATGATACTTTTGCATTGAATAACCCGGCTACACCTGAGGGGACATCTATTTCTGGGACTTTAGCGGACCCACAAAGGATTGAGAGGCTATTGAATGACATACTTGGGAAGTTGGAAGAGGTATCAGTGAAGTCTGAAACCGCAATAAAAATAGCACAAGAGATCAACAACCAAACCCCTGTCCTTATCCAAAACATTCCTATAGATCAGGCTATGCCTGACACTCAAATCCCCATCGCCCAAAATCAATCCAATCCATCTGCCCAAGCTGGAGGCCAAGCCCAAAATCTACCACTTCCACATACTCAATCATCGCCTCAAAATCCACCACCTCCACCTCCACTACAAAACATCCCCATTTACACCCAATCATCCACCTTCGTCCCCACCACTGAAAAACCTCCTATGGGTGATGACCAAAAGATGATGGCCACAAGGATATTGGCTTTGGAGAAGACTTTGAAGGGTATTCGCCGTGCAGATGATTTTGTGGATATACACACTCTTTCTCTCTTCCCTCAAGCGAGATTGCCGACTTCGTTCAAAATGCTTGAGTTACAGAAGTTTGATGGAACGGGTTGTCCTAAGACCCACTTGAAAATGTATGTCCGAGCAATGCAATCTTGTGGTGCTTTCGAGGAGTTGATGGCCCAATTATTCCATGAATCACTTAGTACTTCTTCACTGCATTGGTTTCTAAGCTTGGATGAGTCGAAGACTAGAACATGGGAAGACGTATGTAGGGAATTCACCGATCACTACAAGTACAATACAGGGGTTGATGTGACAAGGAGAGACTTGGAGACTACCAAACAGGCGGCAAATGAGTCTTTCTCTTCCTACATCACTAGGTGGAGGAAGAAAGCTTCTAAAATGTTCGATAGGCCTAATGAAGAAGAATATATACGAATGGTAGTCAAGAACCTATTGCCTATATATCACAAGCACTTGTTCACTCATCACTTCTCCACTTTCAAAGCTCTGATTAGCTCTGGGACACAAATTGAAGTGCAATAACCGATGGCACCATTAACATTGAAGATCCATCAAGGTTTCGTCAAGTAGGGAACAATAGAAAGGCACCTGTTGAAGTGAACGCAATCGCTCCACAACAGCCATGGAATATTGGCAACAATTCTACTCCTCGTCAATTTTCTGATTTGTATGCACCATTGGACAAAGTTTACGAAAGATTGAAAGCAAGGGGCATCCTCAAACCTTTAGACCCAACACCTCCTCCAAATCCATTACCTAGGTGGTACAATGAAAATGAGTACTGCCATTTCCATCAATCCAAAGGTCATAGAATAGACCGTTGTGTCCGTCTCAGACATGAAATACAAAACCTCATTGACAAGAAGATCATAGGCCCACCTATTCCTCCTAACCGTCCCAATGTCACTCAAAATCCTTTGCCATCCCATAACCCATCCCCCACTTCTAATGTCAATGCAATAGGAGACAATTCACCTCATCCACCTCGACCCATCCGTCATTACACCACTGTGCCTATGAGTCTCACCAATGTATTTCACTAGTGCAAAAAAAGAGGCCTTATCACTCCCCTTCCACCTAAGCTTTCATTTATCCCCGACCCATCATATTGCCTATACCACAGAAAATCTGGCCATAATACTGAGGATTGCACCTTGCTAAAGAAAATAGTTCAAGACTTGATTGATGAGGGAGTTCTAATAGTTCCACAGCCAAGTCTATGCGAAGTGTCTACATTGTTGCCCATCCTACATGAAGAAAATATGCAAGAGATTGATATGCTAGAATTGGAAAATCCCGAGGAGAAGCCTATGGGGAAAGAAAAGGTTGTTGAGAAGGAAATGCCAAAGAAACAGAGTAAGCCTCGGAAGTCATTTCAACAACAGTTGAAGGAGAGGTATGATGCCGGAGATCCTGAAGTAGATTTATTTGGGGAACCATCTGGGAAGTTTGACTTCTATGTTCTCGACACTGCACCACCTCCGATAACAATTCCTATTCGTGTAACTGGATGGGGAAATCCATGGGAAGATGAGCAACCAATGGAGAAATCCCCAATCCACCCAACTGGATAGGGAAAATTGGTGAAAGAAGAATGGTCAACAGAAAAATCTCTAATGCTAGAAGTAGATATGCTTGAATGGGGAGACATCATGGGTGAAACTTGTAGCGATGAAGTAAATAATCTATGGGCAGACTCTGAAGAAGTTGACCACTTGACTAGGGGCGGTCATCACTTCAAACCATCCTACCTCGAGAATGAGAATCCGGTGGAAGCACTAGAAAAGGGGCAAAGACCTGAAATCTACGATGAAGAGGATGAAGTCTTAAAGCAACTAAAAAAGACTCAAGCCAACATTACCATATGGGGATTGCTTATAGCTTATCTCAAACACCGTCAGACTATGCTTAAGCTCTTGAAACATGTCCAAGTACCCATCGATACTTCACCGGAAGGATAGGTGAGTCTTATAACCCCTGTCGAGAAAGCAGCTACCTGTGAACCCCGGAAATTGGGCCCACAAGGGATTGAAAGAAAATGGATTTGAAAAAGAAAAAGGAAAGGAGTCGCCACCTTATTTTTTAAAGGAAACAAGGAAAACCCTAAAAATAGTTTGTTTTAGGAAAACAATTTGAATGACTCCATAAAAAAGGAAAGGCAAAAACCAATCTTTTGAAAACCAAAGAAATCGGGGATTCGGAGGCTAAGTTATGACATGGGAAGGTTCTAGGCAAAGCCTATAGGCACCCATGTCACCCTTTCGGTCTCTTAGTTCATTTGGGCTAAATCAAGATCTTTCCATACAAAAATCAGCAAGTATATCATCACAAGAATTGCATGCATATCATATATTTCATTCATCCATCCATGCATAATAAGCACATAAAAACAGAAAAAGAAAAAGAAGAAAACAAAACAAAAATAAACCTAGGATGCTTGGATCCTAGAACGGACTTGAGCCTCACGAAGAGCGCCTACGTACCATGCAACAAAATACATGGATCAAAGTCCACGTAGTTCGATTAGAATTAGGGTTAAGACCTAATACAAACCTATGGTAAAAACCCTAGGTTTCCTTATTTGATCAAAAGAGAATTGATAAAAAGTTTGATTTTAGGAAAGAAATCCACAAAATGGAAACCTTAATAAAAACCAGAATTTTGTTTATGAAGGAAACCTCTAATTAAACCATAGGATCATATTAAAAATTAACCCTAAATAGGGAGAAGAGAATGAGTTAAGAAGAAAGGTGAATTGGGGCACCTTCACACCCACTTACCTGAGCGCAATTAGCTCCAAACATTAGCTATTTCAGACATAAGCAGCCCTATTTGCCATAGGACAAATACCACACCTATTTGCACCCTTACAAGTGCTCAAAACCATGCGAAAACACTAACATGCAAATCTGGACAGAACAGTATTATGACCTAAAATCATCCACTAAGCATGCCAATAGCAAAAACAGCGAACAATAATAAGTCCTAACATATTCCTAGAACCATATCATGCATAAAAACCCTAAAACATACTAATATGCATGCAAAACTATCATGTTTACTCCATATGAAAAACATATACAGCAAACACGAAGAAAAACCAATAAAAAAGTCTACTTTATCATGCTATATGAAAACAAACACAAAACAATGACTCTAAAACCCTAAACTCACAAATATGCTTAAAAACCCACAAGACATACTTTAATCATGCTAAAACCAAACTAAACAGAAATTAAATCATGCATATTAACTAACTAAAGCAATATAACATGATGAAAATCCTAACTCTAACATGCAATGACACTAATCCTAGCACAAGGACAAATAGGAGCACAAGAATCATAACTATGCATTAAAAACCTAAAGGACAGCCCTAAAGCATGCTAAACAGTAGATAAAAAATAGATATTCCATGTATATTAACTAGCTAGAGTGTTAATACATGATAAAAAGGCTACCTTTAACATGCAATAAGCCTAACCCATATGAAAACCTAGTTTAAGCTTGAATAGAGAAGGAGAATACCTTAGGAAGGGCCTTCCTTTGTGTTTGTAATTGTTCGTGGCTCCTCAGGTCTTTAGAGTGAATCAAACCAACACGAATCCTCCTCTTTGTCAAAGTGGTATCACAGCAAAGAGATCAAAACTCACTCAACTTTGAAAAGAAAATAGAAAACAAAAAGAGAACAAGAGAAAAGAAAAGTGATTTTCGTCACTTTGCAGCAGCAGCAACTTCAATCGCGTTTTTGGGTATGAAAACGTTAGATTTGGACAAAGCTTGTTAAATATAAAGTTGTAGAGAATTGAATTATCTTTCTAACAAGACCAATTTCATCAAATTCTGACTTCGGATGAAAAAGTTATGATGAAAATACGACTGCTGGTTTTCAGAAAATCTGCTGCTGAATTATGACGAATTTCACTCCCTCCAAATCCTCTTCTCCTCCCCCTTGTTTAAAGACATTAAGAGAGTATTTATAGTTGAAATCTGGAGTTTCCCTTTCCTTCCTGGACTAGGTTTCCTTGGAGAATAATCAAAAGGTATTTTATAATGATAAAAGACTTCTAATCTGAATAGGAAAAGGAAATTGTCTTTTATAAAAATTGGGAGACTGACCGCTAACACGCATGCACATGTATCGTATGTGCGTACACACACTCATCACATACGTACACGTGTTAGTGTCATGATAAAAATGGCTAATTTAATAAAATAATTTTCTTTTCATTTTAACCAAAAATCTCATGCTGTGATTCCCACTAATTCTTCAAGGATAATCCGTAAATAACCACACTAAACTCATCATCAGGGCCACGGGACTTAAGATGACAACCGGTACAAAATTGAACCTAGAAATACCTCATATGCATCCATATGAACTCCAATTGGCAATTTGGAGATCATTCCAAGGTCAAATGAAAAGTTTGGGACTTAAAAGACGATTATGCCCCTCAAGTCACAAAAGCTCTTATTATCCCTCAAGATTAACTCCAATTTGAACCAAAATTCATATCCATTGTCCTTGTGACTCTAGAAAACTAATGCAAGTGACTAGACTCAAAAACAAAACAAAAACATGCATGAAATGATGAGCCCTAGTAAGGTGGTGCAAAAATGGGGTGTGACACTACCATAATCTTTACGGAAGCTGATTTGACAAAAGGGAGAAGAGGTCATGTGCAAGCTTTGAATATAACCGTTGACACCTTAGGGAAACGGGTTCCCACCGTCCTTATTGACAATGGTTCTGCTTTGAATGTGTGTCCACTTCATACTGCTACATCTCTTGGGTTGGGACCTACAGATTTTGTGCCATCTGGGCAATCAGTGAGAGCATATGACAACACAAAAAGGGAAGTAATTGGTATGGTGACTTTATCGTTAATCATAGGACCGACAGAGTTTGAAGTTGAATTCCACGTTCTTGATGTTCCTACCTGTTTTAATTTCTTGCTAGGCCGACCATGGATCCATCCAACTGGGGCCATCCCATCGTCTTTGCACCAAAAAGTTAAGTTCCCCCACAAAGGATCTATTGTGACCCTACAAGGAGACTATGAACTCACTGCTAGTCAAATGTCAAGAATCCCTATTTGTGAGATTAAGCACGATCCTTCAGATATGCCGTTGTCAGGGTTTGAATATGTGCAGGTTATCAACTCAGCACCCGCAGGTAGAGAGCTTATCCCACTAGACTTTTTACCACATGGGAACTTACATGTCGCTGGGATCATGAAGATCATGGGTTTCTTTCCTGGCATAGGAATGGGACCAAGGCATCGAGGAATTTCAGAGCCAATTAAGCACCAATCGGCCTTGCATACCTTTGGCTTGGGATATAAGCCAACACAAGCAGATTACAAGGAACGAGCGCAGCTGAGAAAAGAGAAAGAAAGTGCTAAAGCATGTGGGCACACTATTATTCACCTGCTTAAGCCTTACAAGCCGACCTTGAATGGGTGCTTTATGAAAGAAGGAGAAGATTTCCCGTATTGTGGTTTTCCAGAACCTACTTATGTGGAGTCCATCGAAGCCAGAGTCCCAGGGTTTGAGATTTTCTTTGAGACCGAGTGGTATCCGATCACAACAACCATGGTTGAGGATTCTACAATAGATAGCGACAGAGAAGAAGAGGATTAGGTAGATAGCATGGATTCAGAGGTTATGGGCCGATTATTTTTAGAATGTGTGTTAGCCATCGAATATGGTGAAGAGGTTCTAGTTCCAGCATTCCAGACAGTCAGCGAGCCACTTCAGAATTGGTACACTGAAGGATCCCCCATTCTTATCCTAAGGAAAGAAGAGTCTAAGCCAGTAGAGGATATGTAGGTTTTCTTTTGAGTCTTGAGTCAGCAAACAATCTATCTTTGTTTAAAGTATTTCATTTGTTGAGTCCTTTAGAGTTGTCGTAAGTGTTTTTTTGTTATTTCAGAGTCTTCAATTAGTGATTGGTACTTTCTTTATTTTCTCGCAGAGATTATATCCATTGTCTTCGCGCTTTTTTGTCTCTTAATGTGTGTGGCATGGAAATAGACCCTAGAGACGCTGATATCCCTCCTGAGCTCATTGAGCAAAGGAATAAAGGGATAGCACAACCAACTATAGAAGAACTAGAATCAATTAATCTAGGGACGAATGAATTGCCAAAAATAATTAAAATTGGTACAACACTTTCCCCTTCTGAAAAAGAACAATTGGTTGAGTTGTTGAGAGAAAATCTTGAAGCGTCCGCTTGGTCTTATGAAGATATGCCCGGAGTAGACACAGACATAGTGCAGCATCACATTCCGACCAATCCTGACATGAAGCCTGTTAAGCAGAAGTTAAGGAGGATGAAGCCTGAGTTGGCGTTGAAGATAAAGGAAGAGGTGATCAAGCAAATAGAAGCTAAGTTCCTTAAGGTTGTGGAATACCCTGAATGGCTTGCAAATATAGTACCAGTTCTAAAGAAGGATGGCAGAGTGCATATGTGTGTAGACTTTCGTGATTTGAATAAGGCATGCCCTAAGGATGACTTTCCACTACCACACATTGACATGTTAGTCGATAGTACCGTAGGGCACGCTCTTCTTTCTTTCATGGATGGTTTCTCGGGTTACAATCAGATCAAGATGGCACCAGAAGATATGGAGAAAACGTCCTTCATTACTCAGCGGGGGACCTATTGTTACAAAGTAATGCCATTCGGGTTAAAGAATGCAGGGGTGACTTATCAGAGAGCTGCTACCACCTTGTTGCATGATATGATACACAAAGAAGTCGAGGTTTACGTCGACGACATGATTGTTAAGTCCAGGGATAGGGAAGGACATGTAGCTGTGCTCAAAAAATTCTTCGATCGAATCATAAAGTACAAGCTTCGCCTCAACCCTCAGAAATGTGCTTTTGGAGTCACTGCGGGCAAGCTGCTAGGTTTCATGATAACACAGAGAGGAATTGAAGTGGATCTAAGCAAGATCAAAGCCATTTTGGAGATGCCGCCGCCCAAGAATGAGAAGGAAATTTGGGGTTTCCTAGGAAGGTTACAGTACATAAGCCGATTCATAGCTCAACTCACTACCATTTGTGAACCTGTTTTCAAGCTGCTAAAGAAAGGAGAACCAAAAGAATGGAACGAGGAATGCTAGAAAGCTTTTGAAGCCATTAAATGCTACTTAAGCAATCCACCGATACTGGTTCCACCTAGAGAAGGAGAGTCGCTGTTGCTGTACTTAACCGTCACAGAAACTGCTATGGGGGCAATGCTTGCATAATACTTAGAAGAGTCGAGGAAAGAGAATGCCATATACTATCTGAGTAAGAAAATGATAGACTATGAGGTAAACTACAACGTTATGGAAAAGACTTACGTAGCATTAGTGTGGGCCTCTCAAAAACTCCGCCATTACATGCTATCTTTCCAGGTGTTCCTTGTTAGTCGCATGGATCCACTCAAATATCTGCTTGAAAAGCCAATGTTGACCTATCGTACTGCGCGGTGGTTAATGTTGTTATCTGAATTTGATATCAAGTATGTGGTACAAAGCTCGATAAAAGGGAGAGTCATTTCAGAACACTTGGCCGAGAATCCAGTTTCAGAAGGAGATAGCATTGAACAAGGGTTCCCTGACGAGGACATATTGGAGATAGAAAAGAAGCCATGAAAAGTCTACTTCGACGGTGCTGCAAATAAAAGGGGCTTCGGCATTAGAGTCTTGTTGATTTCTCCTGATGACGCCCACACCCTTCTGGCAATGAAGTTAGGATTCGAAGCCACAAACAACATCACCGAATATGAAACTTGCATTCTAGGGTTGGAAGCAGCCTTAGAGTTGGGAGTTGAAGAATTAGAAGTGTATGGAGACTCGGCCTTGATTATCTGCCAAATCAGAAGAGAATGGAAGACTCGAGATGAGAAGTTGTTACCCTATCATGCTTATCTAGAAGCGCTTACCAAAGAATTCGACAAAATAGAGTTCCACTACTTGTTAAGGGTAAAGAACCGCTTTGCTGACGCTCTTGCTACATTTGCGTCCATGTTGGAAATTCCAGAAGGCGAAAATGTTCGTCCACTCATGATTGAAAGAAGAAAAGAGCCAGTGTACTGCTGCAGTATTCAGAACAGTCAAGTAACAGATGGGCATCTGTAGTTCTATGACATCTAGAGATTCGTAGAGAAAAGAGAATATCCTGAAGGAGCTTCAAAGGTTGACAGGCATACGCTGGGAAGATTGGCTACCCACTAAATCATGTGTGGAGGAAAGTTATACAGACGATCCTACGACGGCATCCACTTGCTCTGTGTGACAGAGGAAGAAGCTCAAAGAATAATTGAAGAGGTACATGAAGGAGCAGGGGCACCTCACATGAATGGTTATGTGCTAGCTAAGAAGATTGCTCGTCTCGGTTACTATTGGACCACCATGGAAAGAGATTGTCATCTGCATGTTAAGAAGTGCCATAACTGTTAAATCTTTGCTAATGTTTAGCACCTTCCATCAATGCCTTTGAATACTATATCATCCCCTTGGCCCTTTTCAACTTGGGGAATAGATATCATTGGAAAGATCCATCCTAAGTCAAAAGAAGGTCATGAGTTTATCTTGGTGGCAATAGATTACTTTACTAAGTGGGTAGAGGCGAAGTCCTACAAAACCTTGGGGTCAAAGCAAGTGGCCCATTTCATTAAGACCCACATCATTTGTCAATATAGGGTTCCACATGAGATCATATCAGATAACGGACAACACTTCCGAGGTGAGGTAGAAGAAATCTTACAAAAATATAGCGTTCGAGTTCACAAATCCTCTCCTTATAGGCCACAGACAAATGGAGCAGTTGAAGCAACTAACAAGAACGTAAAGAACATGCTACAAAAGTCGGCTAAGAAGTACAATGGCTGGTCAGAAAGGTTGCCACTCGTTTTATGGGGTTACCGCACATCAATCAGATCTTCCACGGGTGCTACACCGTACTCATTGGTTTATGGCATGGAAGCAGTTCTCCCTATCGAGTTAGAAATCCCTTCTCTCAGGGTAATAGTGGAAGATTAGTTGCCCGAAGTAGATTAGGTAAGAAACAGATATGATGAGCTAGTTCTGCTCGATGAAAGGCGTTTAAATGCCCTATACCATGTTCAAGGTTATCAGCGCAAAATAGCTAGAGCTTTCAACAAGCGCGTCAAAGATCGTGGCCTAAAAGATGGAGACATAGTGCTGAAAGAAATCCGTGCGCCTATCTTTGATCCAAGGGGCAAATTCAAGCCTAACCGGGGTGGTCCCTACATCATAAAGGAGATATTATCGGGAGGAGCAGTTCGATTGATGAATTTGGATGGAATAGAGTTCTCTCAACCAACTAATTTAGATCAACTCAAGAGATACCATGTGTAAAGCTTGATAGGTTGAAAACCTGTAAGGGTGGCCTAGGCAAAAGAAAAGCATGAACTATGAGGGCCTGATTCCCCATCATTCAAAAAAGAAAAAGAAAAAAAAGAAAGAAAAGAAAGAAGAAAAGAAGGAAAAAAAAAAAAGAAGAAGAAAATATTTACAAATATGATGGAGATACGTAGGCAGCCCATAAAGTTACCTTAGGTGCGGTCCAATTGAGAAAAAAGAAAGTAAACAAGGGGCATGGCAATATATAAAGCAATTCATAAATCAAAGTTAATTGTTTGATGGCAATTCATTCAAAACTAAAGAAATTGATAATAGCTTTATTTGTAATAATTGCAAGTCTCGAAGGACTATTATTGTGCTTAACATGCTTAAAATTCAAAAGGGTTGCTAATTCCTTGCTCTCTGAGAAGTCTTCTTTGTTCCAGTAGTCTTGTTCACTTTGGTGTCGTCTTCCCTTGGCCTCTTTCTACTCCCCCGTGAAGGAATCCCAATCAACTCAGCTACTTGAGCTCTCATTGTTGTTTCTTTGTGGCCAACGTCTTTAGATAACCACTTCTTGCATTCCTTACTAAGCTCATAAGGTCCATTAGTGTTTTGAACTAGGGTAGCAGAGTTCCAATCGTTCCATCTATCCTCCATCCATTTAACCAGAGACTGAGAAACGGGTTGAACGAAGTGAACCTGATTTGAATTTGTTTGAGTGGTACTCGCTTGATTGTTTGGAATTGATTGAACTGCACCAAATTGCCGAAGGATTCTAGATGGCTAGTAAAAAGAAGTCGCTTTCAAGCCCATTAATTTGATAAGTGTACAGCCCACAGTTCGCAGGAGCACCTTTTCAGTGCACTTCTAATGAGGTACGTGCCGGCGAATAGATCGCCACGAGGTGTGGTACAGCATGCTAAGCCATTCGTCAGGAGAAGCATTTGGGGGGAATTCAGGTACACGCAGACGAAAGTGCTGAGGCCCATAATTTGCAACACTAGGAGATGGTAAGAGGTTTAATCTCTCTAGCAACCACATATGAAGAAGGAGGGGGCTACCCTCAAAGTTCGCTTCAAACCGATCCTGTACCTTGTCTAACCCATTGAAAGTTTCCGCTAGAACCATTGGAATTATGTTTTGGGACTTGGAAAGAGGAGTTACAAGCTCACAAATTTCAATTGGGACAAACAATGTACCATTGGTGATGAGAAACCACCCAATCAAGTAGAAAGCTAAGGCATACTAACGCAATCGAGACAAAGGCAGCCCACATGACCTCCCAAGGGGCAGGAAAGACGTTGCTAGCTTGTTCAAATCTACCGTGTTATCTTTTATAAAGGCTATAGCATCGTGGGTACAGATTTCCAGAAGAGAAGAAAAAAAAGAAACATAACCTTGTCGAAGGTATGGAAGGATGAAAGGTCCTAACGGTTGCACTCCGAACAGCGTGCAAAATTCCTCATGGGTGGGGCAAATTTCATTGCAATGGAAACGGAAAACATGAAACTCGGGAACCCAAAAGTATGTAGAAGCATAGAGCATAGTCCAATTTACCTTGACTTTGCCAAGAGAATAAAGCGCGTCCAAACCATAACTCTTGAAAACCCTTTTGTCTTCCTTACTCATATTGCTGAAGTAAAGTGTCAAAAAGCTATCAAAAGTCTCCATGAATTGATGTTGAATGAATAATAATGGTTTATGAACATGTGGGGGGTGTTTTTATAGGCCTTTAGGCTCAAATTTGAGTCCTAGAAGGCTTAGAAGTCTAAAAAGGCATCAAAAGTCGCAAGAACGCGTAAACAGTGAAACCGCTCAGGAGACCGGTTGAGGCCAACCGGTCCAACCAATTCACCAACCGGTCACCCGAGCCGGTTTTCCTCAATTCTCTGTTTTGACCACCATTAACCCCCTGTATGCTCCAAAAGGCCAATTTTGACCATTTTGAGCCCAAATTGACTCAAATTTGTGTCAAGAGTCATGAAATTCAAACAACAAGAGATTGATATCATAATTCAAAGGTGGGGAATGCATGAACTTGGTTTTGAAAGAAAGAACTTGAAAGATAACATAAATGCCCACATAGGCTTAATACAAGGATTTCACAAGTTAAGAGTTTATAGATGCTTAAATTGAGTTTCCTAAACTCAAAATAAGTTTCTTCAACGCTTCCTTGGTGGTTTCCTTCTCTTGCTTGGCCCTGCTTCTTCTGTTGGTGGAGGAGGTGGTGGAGCCGCGGTTGGGTTCTACTGAGGGAAGGAATCAATTTACAAGTTTCCAAGAAAATAAATGATGTGAGTACCAGTTTTTAAAGGAGAAAACCAAAGATTTTTAAAAGTTTTTGATTTGAGCTATTCTTACTGGGTGTGCATGTTCGCCCACTCTATACGCTTCTTGCCTTGATAGGCTTAGACTCATCCTCATCATGTCCCTCCTCAAGCTGGCATTGAGATTGATCCATTCTTGTGTATACCTGGCGGGTGTCTGTAAAGAGAAATTGGGTAAGAAATGTCTAATGAATAGTTGGGGATTAAGAGAATCAAGTCAACCTTGAAACTTACCATCTCATATCTAGGATCTATCTGAGGAACCTCGTCCATCACGAGAGGTGCTATGGTCGTGGGCACGATGTTACCTCCTTGGCACAGATCAATGGACTACTTAGGCCGTGGTAAAGGGGGCAATGCATCCCTATCCATGCCCTCATCATCACTATCCATATGCACCCCTGACACACCCGAGGTTGAACCCACTGTGGGATAGTGACCACGAGCTCGCCGTCCCTGAAAAGAGTTGCACATAGTCAGCTAGGAAACACTTGTAAAGCATGTATAGGGTTGAGTATGTACTTACCCCTACAAGTGGAACTCCTACGACCCTAGGAGGCATCAGATACCTCCTACAGAAACTCTCGTAGTTCCCATTCGGAACTATGAAGTCACTCGCATCCTTACCTCTTATAGCTTTGATCAGTTCGCGCCCCTGCAAGGAGTTGGCATGTCTCATGCTCTCAGGTGGTGCCATAAGGACTACAGCTGCACTAATGTTGCCTTTTACTTGGCGCCAAACTCTCTCCCCAAGGTACTAGTAGCGACCCATGGGACTTTCTAGGAGGATCCGTTTCTCTGTCATATCAACACACCTGTGGCATTGCTCTTCAAGGGCATATTTCCACTGTGCCCATGGGTCCCAGTCCACCTAGTTCATGAATTGGTGTTAAGTGAAAGAATTGAAAAAAGATGGAATTCAAAAGATAGAAGCTTTAGGGATTACCTTGTCAGCAGTAATGCAAGCCAGGAATGCCCTAGCATGGGCATAGTCATGTTTATTATCCATCGAATCACACCTATGTCGATGTGATAATTGGACATCACGGGCTAGGAGGGATCATTGTCGATTAGAGCAGGACATTCAAACCCCAAGTACTCATAGTACCAAATCTGTTTTCAAAAAGAAAATGAATTTCAAAAGAAAACGATGATGTGTACTCATTGAAAATATTTTTGAAAAGAAGCTTGTAAGTTGATTTACCTCCCAGATAAAGGACATCCTGCAGTGGTTTGTGCTCACTCCACGCGATCTGTCACTCATGGACCTATACAATACAGCAAGAGCAGCGTTACCCCAGTTGTAATCGCCCATCTCCCAAACCTCCTCCATGCAAGCAAGATAACCTAAAGGAGCGACATCGCCGGAGCTAGCAAAGAATATGCTAGACAACATGTATAGCATAAGAGCTCGGGCAAGACAAGATGGATTCGCATCATCCTCTTCTCTTTGATCACCAAAATGATTCTTTAGCCAAGTTCTGTGCATTCCACCCCTTTGAACGGGTACTATGGTCCCGAGTTGTTCCAAGAGATAATGGGGATCTCCGTGAGCATTCTCATAGTAAGATAACCTCCGCCCACCTAGGCGAAGTCCGATGATGATAGTGAAGTCTGTTGGGGTAAGAGTCATTTCCCCAAAACTGAAATGAAAGGTGTTAGTGGTGTCCTACCACAACTCAGTGAGGGCCAACAAAGCTTGTCTGTCTCTCTGCTCCACCCACAAAGCATTCAGAAAGTCCCCAAAACCTGCATTAACTATAATCTTCTGGGTTTCGGGTTGCCGTGTGGCCATTTTGCGCCACCACTCAATGACTCCTCTAAGGGCATGTCTTGTTTTGTCTTCAAAGTTTGGCTACAAAGAATAAAGGAAATCATGGAAATTGTTATTTTAAGTATTTGCTATGCTTAATGAATAACTCAAGAATGCTTAAATTCATGGTTTTTTCAAGTTTTTCAAAAGTTTACACATGTGAAAAGAAAGTTTTACAAAGGAAAGTATTTCGAAAATCAAAGGTTAACATTCAAGAGAATACCCAGGAGTTTTCCTTGGGTTGGTTAAAGCACTTGAAAGAAAAAGGAGAATTTTATCAAATACTTAGTAAGCATTGTCATGGCTACAAAGTTTTTACAAAGGAAAGTATTTTAAAAATCATAGGTTAACATTCCAAGGAATGCCCTTAAGTTTTCCTTTGATTTTCCAAAGTATTTGAAAGCAAAAAATGGTTTTATTTGATAGGCATGGTTATGGCTACAAAGTATTTATAAAGAAAAGTGCTCCAAGAATCAAGGGTTGACATCCTAAAAGAAAGCCTTTGAGTTTCCCTTTTGATTTTTTTAGGTATTTGAAAGAAAAGGAATGATTTTATTCCCTTGAGAATTTTATCAAACACTTGATGGGTATAGCTATTCCCACATGATTTTTGTGAAGAAAAGTGTTTTTAAACTCATGGGTAAACCTCCTAGATAATACCTTTGATGTTTTGTTTAAGAACTTTGAGCATTTGAAAAGAAAATGAATGATTTTATTCCCTTGGGAATTTTATCAAATACTTGATGGGCATAGCTATCCCCATATGATTTTTGTAAAGAAAAGTGTTTTTAAACTCATGGGTAAACCTCCTAGAGAATACCTTTGATGTTTTGTTTAAGAACTTTGAGCATTTGAAAAGAAAAGGAATGATTTTATTCTCTTGAGAATTTTATCAAACACTTGATGGGCATAGTTATGCCCACATGATTTTTAAAAGTGTTGGTGAACTCATGGGTAAACCTCCTAGAGCATACCTTTGATGTTTTGTTTAAGAACTTTGAGCATTTGAAAAGAAAAAGAAATGATTTTATTCTCTTGAGAATTTTATCAAACACTTGGTAGGCATAGTTATGCCCACATGATTTTCGTAAAGAAAAGTGTTTTTAAAGTCATGGGTAAACTTCTTGGAGGATATCTTTGATAGTTTGTTCAAGAACTTTTGGCATTTGAAAGCAAAAAGAATGATTTTATTCTCTTGGGAATTTTATCAAACACTTGGTGGGCATAGTTATGCCTACAAGGTTTTTTGTAAAGAAAAGAACTTCAAAATTCATGGGTTAGCATTCTAGAGAATGCTCTTGAGTTCACTTTTGATTATCTTGTCTATTTGAAAGCAAAAAGAAAGATTTTATTCTCTTGGGAATTTTATCAAACACTTGGTGGGCATAGTTATGCCTGTGTTGGAAAATGAGGTCTTTGTATATGGAAAACTCCCAAAAGATGTCAAAATAGCAAGAACTCAATGCATTCCATTCATAAGAATAGCAAATATTTAATAAGAAACAATGAAATGAAAGAATAAGGATGAACTTGAAAGAGTTGGGAATTATCTTACCTCAATCATGGAATGGATGTAGGAGAGATGATTGTTGGGTTCCAAGAGCAAGCTATCCGGTTGATCTTCATAATGAGGTGTTTTGTATGTTTTCTTGAGGAAATGATGTGGATACTTGGCATCGGAGTATTTATTTGATGAAGAACTCATGTTGGGTGTTCTTGAGAAAATGGGTTTGATTTGAAAAAGTAAGTTGGGAAGGTTGTTTTGATTCATTGAAAGCGATGTTGTTGGTGTTAAATCACCACAATGATTCAAGTTTAATGCCAAAGTTTTGGTATTTTGGAGTTGGGAATGTTGGGTTTTGGGTTTCTAGAGAGAGAAGCTCTTAAAAACCAAGTTGGAAGGATGAACAAATGAAGGAAGGTGCAAGGCTTTATAGCCAAAACACAAAATAAAATAAAAAAAAATTAAAAAAAAAAAAGCGCAGCAGAAAATTCACTCTCGAGTGACCGGTTGGTCCCAACCGGTCCAACCAGTCCAACCGGTTTAGTCCAACCGGTCCACCAATTCGGTTTTTCGTTTTATGCAATTTTTGCACAAATTTGCTTAACCGGGCCCCTTTTCGCTTGATTTTTTGATGAAATCTCTCTTGAAAGGCCTAGACCTTGATGTGAATGATTTGAAATGAATGAAATTATGAGTCATTAGTCACTAATTGAATCATTAGTTGACTTATGGTGGCATTTACGAGCTTACTTTGACATTTGCTTTGTTAAAGGGCTATCTTTGGATGATGGAAGGATGATGCTTATGATATTTGTTTGGAACCATGGAATTTTATATTTATATTCCTTGATTTCTTGTGAGTGAATTGCTATTGCTATTTATTTCTTGAGGAAATTATAGCACGTTGAGATTAATTAAGTGTTCTTGCTTATTTTTAATCCTCGGGTTAAAATAAAACTTTGTTGATTGGATGATGAGTTGTTGAATGCTTGGGATGCTTTATAAGGATCATGAAATTGTTATTTCTTGATTCTTTATGATGAATTGACATTGCTATTAATTTCTTGAGGAAATTATGGCATAATTGGAATGTGTGTTTTGTTTAATTTTAACAAAGATTGTTAAAATAAAGCTTATAAATGCTTGATTGGAATTGGTTTTAGAAGTATGTTTAAATGACTCTTTGAGTCACATACATGGATGTTTTGCATTGCTATTAATTTCTTGAGGGAATTATAGCACAATTGGAATATTTGCTTTGTTTAATCTTAACAAAGACTGTTAAGATAAAGCCTATGATTGTTTGGATAGAAGTGTTTGTGATAGTATGTTTAAATGACTCTTTGAGTCACATACATGAATTGCTTTGCATTGCTATTAATTATTTGAGGAAATTATAGCACAATGAATTGATTGCCCTCACTTAATTTTAACAAAGTTGTTAAAATTAAAGTTTCATGATTTTGTTTAGTAAGCATGGTGTGTTTAAATGACTCTTGTAGTCACACACAACCCCCCTATCTTGTGCGTGTCCTCATTAGAAAGAATGAGCGTACATTATAGAAACATATGTGTTCCTATTAGAAAGAATAGGCATATGAGAGTATAGTGTGTTTAAATGATCCTTGTGGTCACACACACCCCCTATCTTGTGCGTGTCCTCATTATAAAGAATGAGCGTACATTATAGAAGCATATGTTCCCCTATTAGAAAGAATAGGCATATGAGAGTATCGTGTGTTTAAATGACTTTCATAGTCACACACAACCCCCCCTATTTTGTACAAGTGTACATTATAGCAATCATGAACATCCTCAGTAGTCACTGTTGAAGTTCAAGCTTTGGTTCCTTGCCCTTTTCTTGTGAAAATGGGCTGTCTTTCCTAACATTGGTGTCGCTTGCGAAGCAAACTCTACCAATGAGGGGCATCTGTAGACAACCCATTTTCATCCCCATGAGTTCAAGATAGCATTTGGTTAGGTTTAGAAGCATTTAGGAGTCCCTAAGCCTTAAAGGACACTTTTGCCCTTTTAAGCTTTAGGAGAATAGGTCATCATTGCATGCATATTTTTATCTTTTTGTTGAGTCCCATCACTTGCATTTAGTTTCTGGGATCATTTTGGATGTGTGTGTCAAATTTGGTTCAATTCCAGATAGGTTTGGATAGCTAATTAGAACTTTTACGACTTGAAAGGTAATTTCGTCTTTTACTTCGTATATTTTCCAATTGACTTCCAAATTTGTTCTGGAGTGTTCCATTGACCTTAGAATGATGAAATGAGCCTAATTGAAGTGCCAATTTAATTTATTGATAGGTTTTGGATTGGTTTACCACATTACCCTATGGTTAATTGACCTTTTTTTCAGGTAATCGCCTCATGAAAACCCAGCCACCTGACTGTGGTAAGGGATTTTTGGTTCAATAATATTCTAGGCTTATTCTATATTGAATCCTTGAAATTTTGGCTTTTGAATCACTCAAATCGGAGTTAAAATGAAGAATTTATGTCCGTTTGAAGTTCGAAGTCCAAACCGAGCTAGAATTCCAATTTTTTGGGATTCCTCTCGGGTGACCGGTTCACCCAACCGGTCACCTGAGACACCCGTCCTGATTTGTCTCTCCTTGCATTTTTTACGGAATAGGACTCTTTTACTCCGAATTTCTGCCTTCTAAAGGACTTCTAAGCCTATTGGGAGGTGGTTTTGAGTTGTTTAACATCCATGGGATTTAATTACAACCCTAGATTGGTTTTATGGTGAATTAATCTCAACCATTGGTTCACATAGTTGGTTGGTTATAAATAGAGGCTCATTCATCAGCATAAGGGACTTTTGACTCTTAGCTGGACTTTTGAAACTTCATATTCATAAGAGAGAGAGGGACCACGAATTAGAACACACCCATATCACTTAGAGGAGGCTTTCTACTGCAATTTCAAAGGAGAACTAGAAGGGAACCAAGCCAAAGAGAAGGAAGAACGCAGCGAAGACTTTTGCTTTGTTGTAAGTCTCCTTTGCATCATTTTACGATTCCTTCTTCTTCTACTCCATTTTTTGCATAACCATGGCTTAGTATTGAATTAGGAATCATATATACTCTATATTTTGGAGTGTATATGATTCAAATATGATGAGAATGCATGTTAGTGGATTAGGATTGTGAATTGTTTGCTGGTAGGATAGTTTCTTTCCTAAGGATAGATGTATGTTTTGCATAAAAAATTAATTGATGTGTTTAGGCCGTTTTCTCTTCATGGTTCAATTATATGCATGATTTTAAGCATCTTTTGTATAGGACACTTGCTGTGTAAGCCTCATCTTCCTAGGTGTATGGATGATTATTCTTTTCGAGGATAATTATCGTCCTTAGACGGTGAGGTTGTGTATAGGTGCTTTCTAGAGTGTGTTTAAGTGCACTATGAGTTTCTTTGCATTCTTAGGTATATATTTTACATAGGATATGTGAAGAAATCATTCATACGGAGTGATTTTTACGTAAAATTATCTCCGGATAGTTTTATTTAAGAAAGCTCGCCGTATGGATGATTATTTCTTATTCTTACATAAAGTACTCACTTAAGGCATCATGTTAGATTTTCTTTTCATGTTTAGGATTGTCATATGATATCTTCATCATGGTAATGCCTATTTAGCATGTTTTTGATAGTTTTATGCATGTTAGGGTGTTTAGAGCATATAAGAGCATATAGGAGCATATTAGGATTTTGTTTCTCTTTTGATTTTTGTTATTTGCATGAGTTTTAGGTCATTATATGCATGTTTAGTATTTTTTCCAGATTTGAATTAGGTCTCCTAATAATTATTTGAGCATGAATATGGTTGGTTTGAGCTTAATAATCGCTCTATAGAATACATAGGGTGATTAATTGATGTTTTCTCGATGTTTTGGGATAATTTGCATATGGTAAGTGGTTCATGGTAAGTCTTTTGTGAATTGGTCTCTTCTCCCCCTTGGGTTATTGTCTTTACTTTGGATTAGAAGTTCTAAATTTCCAACTCTTTCAAACTTCTTTTTAAATTAGAGTTCTATCTCTTTTAGAATTCTACTTTTCTCAAACTTCTTTTTGGATAAGAGTTCTATCTCTTTTCAAATTCTACCTTTTCTCAAATTCCATTTTTAGAAATCCTTCTTCTTTTAAAACTCTTCTTTTCTTTTAATGGAAACTTAGGGTTTATAGTTCATTATAAAGGGAGTAACCCCTTCTCAATCAAACTATGTGGACTTTGATCCTTACATCTTTGTATGTAAGGTATGTAGGCGCTCATTTGATGTTTAAGTCCGCCCTAGGATACTAAGTATCCTAAGTTTTTCTTTTTCTTTCTTCTTCTTTCTTTCTATCCTTTTGTCCATCACATATTTGCTAAAGGAGTAAGGTGGACCCATGCTTCATCATTTATCCATCACATATTTGCTAGTGGATAGGATCGACTTGTTTGCTCATTCTCTCTATCTCTTACTTGCTTTCCATATCTCTCATACTTGTTTATGGATGTTTACATGCTTTATGGATGTTTATTGCTTTATGGATGTTCATGGATGAATGCGATTGGTTTATGGATGATTCTTTGCATATGCATGGTGACTAATTAGGAAGTGATTGAAATAGCCCATATAAATTCAAAGACCCATTTTGGGGCGATGTGGGTGCCTATAGGATGTTTCCTAGAACCTTCCCACATCATAACTTAGTCTCCGAATCGTCTCTTGTTTTGATTAGACCTGCTTTTCCCCGATCGGAGTCATGTGGTTTGTTTTTCAAAGGTTTCATTTTTAAAACTATTTTCAAGGTTTTCCTTTTTTCCTTAAAAAATGAGGTGGCAACTCCTTGTTTGTTTGGTTTTGTGAACCTTTTAAAAACCAGATTTTTATTCATTTAAATCTCTACAAGTCTTTTTAAAAGAAGGGTTCTCCTTCCTCCTCTTCCCGGATCGAAACCCGTGGTTCACACTCATTTTTTAAGGAAAAGAGGAAAACCCTAAAATGTTTTATTTCCAAAACCTCATGACTCCATTTTGAAAGGAAAGGCAAAATCTTTAAAACCAGAAAATCGGATTCGGGGGCTAAGTTATGATGTGGGAAGGTTCTGGGCTAAGTCCATAGGCACCCACATTGCCCGAGTTGGTCTCTTAATTTGATTGAGCTAATTTAATGACTTAATCACATACAAATCAATATTAATCAATAAAATACAACATGCATATCAATCCCAAATCCATCCTACCCTACTATCAATCATATGCAATGGATAAATTCATCCTACTCCACTAGCAATTACAAGAGATAGATAAGGAAAGCATGGATCCATCCTACTCCACTAACTATCATATGTGATGGATAAAAGAATAAAAGAAAAAAGGAAAACCTAGGATACTTAGTATCCTAGGGCGGACTTGAACATCAATTGAGTGCCTACATACCTTGTATTAAACGTACAAGGATCAAAATTCATGTAGTTCGATTAAATAAGTTGGGGGGAGAGTTTCACTCCTCGTAAGACTCTATTAGAATCCCATCCATAATCAAAATCTTACTTTGAAAGTAATAGTAATTTGCTTTAATGAAAACAACTTTAGTTTGATAAACTAGTTTGATTTAGGGTAAAAAAAAACCTAATAAAATCCTATGATTAATAAAACTCAAGGGAGCATGCAATATCACATTTATATTATGGCATAAGCTTGATCATGCTAGAGAAAGTTTAGAATCATACCTGATAGAAACTTGAACTTTTCTCTCTAGGATGAGTGGCTTGCTCAAGTAGGCACCATTGGGTGTTTCCTTCGAGCTAGATACTCGAACCTTAACTTTATTCAAGAAAATTCAACTGAGACTTCATTTCCAATGAAGGAGGTGAGAACCCTTATTTATAATAGAGTTAGGAAGAGGTATTATTCTTTTCCAATCGATGTGGGATTAAAAAGAACGTAAAATACCCTTTTTCCTGCTACCCTACAACAGCAGCTACTTTAAGGGCCTGTTTGGGCATGAAAACGTTGGAATTGAAAATTTTTCATTAGATGTAAAGTTGTAGAGCTTTAAAAAAACCTTTCTAACAAGACCAATTTCATCCAAACAAGACTTTCGAGTCAAAAGTTATGGCAAAAATACAAAATCTAGTTTTAAAGCATATTTTGGAAGAAAATTATTCTAGAACTCTCTATTGCTCTTCCAACTATGGGCATTTGAAATCATCATACTAAAGTTTTAAATCATCCAAACAAAACTTCTCGAACATGAATCCATGAGTATAATATGCATAAAGAAAAAGCGAAGAGGTGTGGAATTAAGGTGACAAAAATTGGGTGTGACAACATGCGGTTATAAATTTATATCCTCACATTGCCATTGGATTTGTTTATACTATTTTCAGCGTCTGAAATCTTTTCAACTGTAGGCATACAGGCCCTGCCAATTCTTAGTAATGCCTCTGCAAAGGTCTCTTTGTACAAGGATAGGTATCTGTTATCTCTTTCAAGGCTGTCTCGTGATGAAAGATTTTCTATGCTTAATCATGTTACCCAGTTTTTAACCTGTTGGAAAATAATAGAGTAGATGCTACCGTATAAAATAAAACTAGTACAAGAATTGTAGAAATACAAACAATGTCGGTTGAGGAGTGTACAAGGCACTATCTTTAAGAATAATTCCGCCCCTTTGGGTATTCAACTCGGTGCAGTAGGTTATAGTGCTCTACCCTCTAGGATTCAACAACCAGACTCCCACAAGTGTGCGCTCGCAAGTGTAGGAGAAAAAATGAAAAACTTAGAGTACTCCTTTCTATGAAAACGAAATTATAGAATGGAAAAATAGACTTTTGTTTGGTGTATTTTTCTACTTAATCAAACAACTGGTATATTAAGCTTTAGAAAAAAAAACCCCAATCGTAAAAAACGGTCACCTAATAAATACATTAAATCCTAGTATAAAACACAAAATAAATTCTGGTATAAATCCCAACAGTCATTAAAAAAAAAATAATGAATTCCAACAGTCATAAAATCATAAAATAAATCCGGATTTAAATTCCCAATGGTCATAAAACGGTCATAAAATTTGGGTTGTTGGACTGGGTCATGGATAACCCAATCACCAAAAATCAAAGTAGCAAAATGCAGGTCAACTTGTCCGTACACGCGAAGCCAAATATCTAGGATTTTCACCCCCTGCGCGCACGTCGTACGTTCGCGACGCGCCCGACTAAGTCAATTTTCAAACCCCTGTCCTGCAAATCACTCGATTGGGTTCTGTCTCATGCGCACGTGGGGACTCCATACATCCCACCACATGATACCATAAACTCTTTTAAGAAAACCTTTGGATTTTTGAAATACTTATTTTATACTTAAAATACAACAATCCCCACATATTTCAAGAATACAAAAAGAAAGAAAGGAGCATGAGAACTTAATGCATCAGTTATGATGTCTTTTGGACTATGAACCAAACCTAGGATATGTAAGCAATGACCCACAGAATGGTTTCTGAAATATAAAATTTCTATGAACCAAAATTCCTTAGCGTGAATCAATCGACTTACAATCCACATCCAATTCTCAAATTTTGAGTTCTTCTGATCTGGGTGGCACGAATAGGTCATGCGCCATACCTAGAAATTCATGAATGCTCTAGAGAACATGCCCAAGTTCTCATAGGAAGCAGCCCCACTTCCACACCTATATAGGTGGATCCATCAAATGTGCACTACAACTAAACACATCACCCAACAAGGACTATGGAATCCATTAAGAGTTAAGACTCAACCTTTACACATTGTAGTTTGCACTTTCTACACCACAGGAAGGGACTCTCAAAATATTATAAAATTGATAGTGCACTCCAAGCCACCAGTGACTTGTTGTTACCCATATGAACCTAATTCCTGAGATCTCCATTCACATAGGTTGGGTTACTATCATTGTTGACCCTTTGTTACAGGCATTAGCCCCATTTCCCTCGATGTATTACTCACTAGATTTCTACCCAGTGGTTTTGTCAGAGGATCGGCCAAATTCAACTCTGACCTCACAAATCAAGCGATATAACCCCATAACTAAGCAATTGCCTCACTATATTATGTCTTAGGCATATATGCCTACTCTTCCCATTATAGGATTTACTCTTAGCTTTGGCTATAGTAGCCTAGCTATCACAATGTTGAGGCACGGATGGAGCTAGTCTCGTCCAAATAGGAATATCAGCTAAGAGGTTTCTGTGCCACTCAGCCTCTGTACCTACCTTCTCTAAGGCAATGAATTCGGATTCCATAGTAGACCGAGTTGTGCATGTTTGCCTAATAGATTTCCAAGATACTGCACCTCCACCAAGTGTAAACGCTAGTAGATTTTGTCTCATCTCAAATAATATTTCACAAAGCCTGTCTGTTTCTTCACTGACTAAGGCCAAAACTATAAACTTGCCTTCTTAGCGGACTTTTCAAGAAATATATAGTTCCACCTCCCAATAGACAAATAATTAGTGGTAAACACAAAATCATTCGATTTGGAGTTTCAATGATCACTATACCTTCAAATATAGTGGATATCTCTAATGTAATAAGCCACTGTTAGTAGTCTAAAGAACTACTTAACTACAATTCGTTAACCCCCACTATTTGTGGATTTAAAGGAACATATCCACATCTGCAATATAGAATATTTATATCTTATCTAAAAATAAGAAATCAACATATGGTATATATATTGAGAAAATTTCTATAACTCGATATTTTTTACATTAAGGAATGCCCCCACAGCTCAAAATATAAAAACTCCTTTATGCGCCAATTCATTCTGAACACATAAGAAAATATTCACTTTTCCATATAAATGCATGTCTCCAAGTGGTCCATAAAAATCATTTAGAATTAACATTTTTATAATTTTCTCCAGTAAAGCCTTAATCCCATCTAATTAGGATCGACTAATTAGTTGTAGAAGGCTTAGTAAAAATTAAACCAAATACATGCATTCTCACATTCAAATATGCCACCATAATTCAAAATCTAAATATTTATTATGGGGCCAATGCATTTACAAAAATGAGCCAGAAGACTCATTTACCACCTTCAATCTTAAATCTCCAAACTTCAAAGGTAACAAATAATATATAAATACTCACACTAAATGTTCAAACATGAAACTTTAAACTTTGATTCATGTAACTAAATAAAATACATGTTAGTAAAATCAAAGCTGCATAAATTATTCTAGATATGCTCTCACTTGGGCAACAATATAAGAAATCAATATCAACTAAAATATTCATCTTGATATTATCAATGGGATGTTCAAAGAGAATAACAAATCACAAGTATAGCGAATAAAAAGAGAACTATGCCTTCATATATATGAATTATATGAATAATAGTATGAACAAATTTAATTGTAGCAAATCTAAAATGAATCCTATAGAAATGGTCTATAAGACTATCATGTTAGAAATAACAATACCAGTTCTATTTTTTTTCCATTTTTAGGTCACTCACTAGGACATGGAAATTATGGATTTGAGATGATACATCTCTATCGTCAGTCATAGCAGCAGTATCCATAAAGAAATACTCTTAAGATTGTTGGAAAATAATAGAGTAGATATAAAATAAAACTAGTACAAGAATTGTAGAAACACAATCAGTGTCGGTTGAGGCATGTACAAGACACTATCCTTAAGAGTAGTTTCGCCCCTCTGAGTATTCAACTCAGTACAATAGGTCATAGCGCTCTACCCTCTAGGATTCAACAACTGGACTCCCACAAGCGTGCACTCGAAAGTGTAGGAGAAAAAATGAAGAACTCAGAATGCTCCTTTCTATGAAAACGAAATTGTAGAATGGAAAAATAGACTTTTGTTTGTTGTATTTTTTTACTTAATCAAACAACTGGTATACTAAGCTTTAGAAAAAAGAACCCAACAATCAAAAATGGTCACCTAATAAGTACATTAAATCCTAGTAGAAAACACAAAATAAATCTTGGTATAAATCCCAACAGTCATAAAAAATAATAATAATAATAATAATAATGAATTCTAACAGTCATAAAATCATAAAATAAATCCGGTTATAAATTCCCAACGGTCATAAAACGGTCATAAAATTTATTGGTTTAAAATGGGTTGTTGAACTGGGTCGTGGATAACCCAGTAACCAAAAATCAAAGTAGCAAAATGCTGGTCAACTTGCCCATACATGCGAAGCCAAATATCCGGGATTTGTACCCCCCCTGCACGCACGTCGTAAGTTCGCGATGTGCCCAACTAAGCCAATTTTTGAACCCTCTCCTGCAAATCACTTGATTGGGTTCCGTCTCATGCGCGCGCGGAACTCCCTACATCCCACCACATGATACCATAAACTCTTTTAAGAAAACCTTTGGATTTTTAAAATACTTATTTTATACTTAAAATACAACGTAACCTGATCCTCCCGCGATGGCACCTTTGAAGGAGGTACACACTCTCTCTCGCAGACACACACACACAATGTCACAATGTGATATGGACAATACCGTGGCATTTGGTTTCGATGTGATATAGTAGTTGTGACAGAGTATGTATACTTCCTGATATAATATAATGTTGGGCAGTTATCTTCAATTACGGTTGCGATTGTGAAAACGGGAAGCGTATGGATTGTGGGTGTGATTTCGAAGATGGAAGATGGCCATCTCTCTTTGGAAGACTTAAGTGGATCAGTGAAAGTTGATTTCTCTGTCGCAACATCCTTTTCGCACTTCATAAATTTTTATTTCAATGTTGATAAATAATAATTTTAAAACAATCTCATTGTATGTTGAGAAACTCTTAAAAAGTTTTGAGCACCTTGCAGCGTTCAAGTCTTGAGTTCCATTGCTTTTGTTGCTTCCCCCCCTCTCTCTGAAAACGCATCTATTGAAATCAGTTCGCCTTTGCTTGTTCATTGCATGAATTATTTTTATTAATTGTTGTTTTTTATATTCAATTTAAATTACCTTTAAATTTCATACAGTTGGATATGGAAGAAGATGCAACACCCTGTAGACTTCTCTTTCAATTTCTTCCTTGTCTTATTTTTCTAGTAACCCATTTATTATTGTTCTTGATTGTTATGTAATGGAAATAACATCGGTACAACCATTGTGCTGGGGCTCATCCAAAATACCAGGATAGCCAATATCCTGTGAATTTGATCAATCAAATCCTTTCCTGAACTCGTATCTATGTTAGGGGCTTATGAATATATTTTATATTTGTGATTTACGCATGGTACATTATAGACTTATAGACTTAATATAGTTTAAATGCTAGCAGAGTGGAGATATGAGCGAACTATTTCTTTAACAGGCAATACAGAATAACTACAGGATTTTTTACGGAGAACACTATAGTTCTGGTGGAAGGGGAGATGCACGAGGGGATTTTTCTAGTCAGTGTTTATTTTCCTTTATACTAAACCTCTTTTTTTACATACTCGCATTTAATTATCTGATTTCTCTGGATGCCTTTAGATATTTCATATGCCATCCTGTTTTTGCAATTTTTTTTTTTGGGGATAAGTGTTTTTGCAATTTTATACATGCTGATTTCAGTAAACCAATTCAAAACAGCGTGCATTAGGGAAGGACTCTTGGCCAGATCTGTTTTGGTTGCTCCCGTTGCCATTGAAAGAAGCCCATTGCTTGCCATATAAGGTAAACTAAAC
This sequence comes from Liquidambar formosana, assembly GCA_039720395.1. Classification (NCBI taxonomy): domain Eukaryota; kingdom Viridiplantae; phylum Streptophyta; class Magnoliopsida; order Saxifragales; family Altingiaceae; genus Liquidambar; species Liquidambar formosana. Next base: position 13,353,630 of record CM077823.1, on the reverse strand, counting down.
CTACTTGACTGGTTGTTCTGACCCTAACCTGGTTCGTTGACATGTCTAATGAGTTAAAGACGGTTAAGACTTATGAGAGGAAAAAACATAATTTGGTTACATAAAACACTTGGGGATATATATTCAAACCAGAATTCATGGTGGAAAGGCAGTTGATTTTTATGAAAAACAAGATGTGATCACTTCTAATATACACACGCATGCCCACAGTCCACACACAGATAATTTCATAGAAAAGAAGCTGTACCATGTAAGACCTATGCAATAAGAAAAACAGGAAAAGCCAAAGAAGGCATTTGTGGTGCAATAGTTATCACTCTGATGCATCTCATTTATGACGTCTTTAGTTTGAACCATACTAGCATTAAAACTGATGGTCAATGTAGCTTTAATTCATAAACAGCAAATAATATTGCTATGATATGCATAATAAATGTTTTACTCCCTCCGTTTCATATTAATCCTCTTCCATTCTGTTTTGGGCTGTTTCAAAATTATTATCTTAGTCAAAAAGTCAATGAATTCATTTAATCAATTTCCCAAATTGCCCACATCCATGGTATTAATTACATAATATAGACAAAATAAACTCAGTCAATGTTCTGTACTTTACTTAAGGGTAAAATTGGAATGTCAAATTATAATTATGAGTGTGAAAGCATTAATTAAGTTTCCTTAAAAAAACGTGTTTTTTCAAACAAGACAATTAATATGAAATGGAAGGAGCATAATAGACAATTTCAAGTCTGTGACTTACTAGTGTGTTTTGTGGGGTTGATGCACAGCATCCAGGGTTTGCCTCTTTGTCCTACTCTAGTTAACGGCATTAGGTATCGATTCTGAAATCGTGGAGGACAGGCTGAGGGTCTTCATCCTTGTATCCAAAAAATAATAGACAATTAACTCACGAAGCCTAACCTTGCGATTTGGAGTCAATTAACTATCCAAGACACATTATTTGTGACTAATACAATACAAGTACACATACTATATTTGTGCAATTTTTAATCTCATGAAAAGCATAGAAGATTATGTCAATTCCTTGTTCTTTCTCATCCTTTTCTGGTATTGTTGTTGGCATATTGTGCAAAAAAGGCAATCTTTGGATCAGTCATAGTTAACTGACAAAATAAATTTAAGAGTTAAATTGCAAACATAAATCAAACTTCATGCCCTTCATTGTGTTAGTGCCTATTTTCACAGTGAATAAAATTAGCGAGTTGTAACTAATATGCTTGTGACCCAGGACTGTATCATCTGCATCCAAATTTGCGACTCCTACATTGACCAGGAGTCCCTATATTAGTCCTATTATGACCTGAAACACCTAAAGAACAAATGTCTATCGTATTAGTTATGGCCACCCAATAAAAAATGAAGAAAAAGGCAATTACATTTTTCCAAGGGGGTGGGGAGTGGAGGACAAGGAATCTTTTTGTTTGGGACTTCAGATTGACGACATTCTCAGGACCTTCAGATCCTACTTGCTAAATAAAAGGGGTATTAGATGATATGTAATAAATTTGGTACGCAAATATTTTTATAGGGATAGATAAGGCTCTTAGAGTCTTAGAATTCTATGACAATCCTGTGGCTGTTTGAAAATGTTATGCTATGATGTATGTCTATTGGGTTCTACTTAGTGTTTCATGGAAAGAATATTCTCTGCTCAAAGTGATCAGATATTGTGTCAGTTCTAACCACACAAACTATCAAATCATAGCCATGAAATTGAGTTTTTGATGTACCTTGAAGTACATTCATTTGCTGACTGTTTCCTTTCGAACTATATTGGTCATGTCGTCATGCCATAGTGAGCCAACCTTAAACAGAGCTCTCTGCATTTAGCTGTTTAGTATTTACACTCCTCTGCCTTTTTGGTGGCCCATTTATAATCAATCTCGACCATGACAGCCATAACATGTGCCACTTCTTGATTACCATTTCTGGTCTTTTTCAATTGCCTTCAGCAATACTCAAATCAATCATGTTCTTCAAGATTGAGTTTTACTTAAGAATTAATGTTTTGTTAAAACCATAGGCAAGAAACTTCCAACTGTAGATTTTTCAGTTAATTCGTGAAATCATTATTCCTCATGATTGATTTTTTTTTTTTTTTGTCCTTTTTTCCCCCTGGGGGGGTGGGGGTGTGGTGGTGTCAACTTACACGGTTGAATTTCAGCATTTCACAATTTTGCTGCAATGCCCAGAACTACCATGATGAATGCTAAAAATTGTTTTCAAATGAAAGTGAATCTTTGTATCATCTAAGTACAATTCGTAACTTATCCAAATAAATAAATAAATAAAATAAAATAAGTACAATTCATTGATGTGCAAATACATCTACCATCTCAAAATTTTACGGTGTATCACTGAGTCATCTGATAAGGGTTAACTTCCAGATCCTGATATTCGATTAAGAACCCCATGTATTGCCCTTAAAATCATTAAGCTTTGACTTGAATTTTTTACCATGAAATAGATGTCAGTTGGTCCAAAATTTTGGAATCTTTTTTTTTTTCCCCTTTTATTTTCTTAATTTTAATTTGAACACAATAGAAATGTCTAAAAATTTGCTTATAATTCAGTGATCCTGAATATTTCGAATTTGAAGGAGTTCTGATTACTGCCCTAAAGTTTCTGTTTCTTTAAGATCTTCCTTTACTTCAATATTTCAGTGATCCTTAATATTCCCAAAGTTTCTTTTTTGCTTCGGCCTCTTTCTATTAGGCTGAGTATATTGTCCTATTGAGCTTCTTAATGGACATCGGATTGCCAAGTTTCATCAAGTTGAATTCTTGAAACATACTGAAATTTGCTTTGTAATGAAATATTATGCAGGTCAGAACATGTGAATTTCCTCCACTTGAGGACCGAGATAAGTCACTCGACTTGTTCTACAACCTCGACTTCTTTGGCAGTGGGAGTGTAAGAGCAGTGGAGACCGTATCCCTTATCCGGTGTTCGCGTAATCAAAATAAGAAAGAAATCATTTATAATTTGTAGACATAGGGATTTCGAGGCTGAAACCCGTGCCACATGTCAAAACCTGAGAGTCTGAGCTGGCATTAACTAGCTAGCGTTTCTCCAAAGTGACACATCCCTCGGTCCCAATATTCTCTCTCCTAGCCATGTGCGGGTCACGAGATGCGAGGGGATGTGAGATATTTTGGAGGAGTAAACCTCGATTAGGCCAACCTCGAGGTCGAGAGGGGTGTTTTGACTGACCAGAGGGGGAATATGATGATATGGTACGGAGGGCAGAGATAGAGAAAGGCGAGGTCAGGGGCGAGGGAGCTCGAGACTAGCCAAGGAGCGAACCCCTTGCCCTATGCCTTAACCAAAATAGAGATAAGACTGGACTTAATTAGTGTCTGACATGAGTCCAGGACAAGAGTAGGAAAAGTACATTAGTCAGTACCAACCAGGTAAAGTCTTACCTAGAGTTTACCTGTCACGACCCAAATTAATTAAGCCGTGATCAATATTAATAAATCTAGTATAATTAAGAAAATCATTTAGGAAGCACGTGAATGGCAAGTGTTAGAAAACTGGTAATTTTAGTAAAAATTTCGGCATGACCCATTCGTAAATGGAACATACCGTAACAAAATCCTGTATAAAAGAGTTATAAAAGTTCCTATCATCCATCATTGGTATCATCACATGCTAAATAAACCATATGAAGAAACCTACGAAATTAAAATATTACAAACCATGAGTTATTACGTGTCTAGCGCCCATTGGCCGAATACATAGTGTTTAGTTAATACATAACCATAATATTAAAATTCGATCCCAACAAAGCATAACACCTCAAAGCGAGGTCTCCCCAGCTATGAAATCATCTGAAAAGGGTTTATAAAACATAGGAGTGAGTATAAAACTCAGTAGATATAATTTTCATATAGAAATAACCAAAGCATGATAATATAACCAATTAAAACCATGCTTAAAATAATTAAAACCCATGCAATGTCATGAATAATATGCGACTCATGTCCATTTAACATAACCCATCATTACCAACCACTCCCGCAGGAGTCTTCGCGCGGAAACGGAGGATTTAAACCCACCTCCAAGAGGACAACACAAGGGTTCCTACCTGGAACCGGAAAGTAGCCTCTGATTCGGGAACACAAGGGTCCCTACCTGGAACCGGAAAGTACCCAGGACCAAAGGAATGGAAAACACCGCTAAGTCCCTTGACTGCTAGTAGTCCAAATCCAATGACCCTTTAATATATTTTTACCAAGTAATTAATTAAGTCCATTTCATGCATTTTATGCCAATGAATGCCATGAAAAGCATAAAAACTCACACACGTGTCAGTTATTCCAAAAATCAACAATATATAATTATTTCATAATTATATATAACATGTGGGAGCTATGTAAAACATGTAAAATATAGACCAACAAGAATTTACATAGCATGTACCTTCCAAATAAACCAAAATATGACAAGTATATCAACCCATATACTCCCAAAATTAATATTCCTAAATATAGGGTTACGTAAACTAGACCCCTCAGTACATGCATTACAAAATATACATGATAATACACCCAATAATCACGAAAACTCATAAATAACACCAAACTACGTTTTTGTCCAACATATATGGGCTTATATACTAACCCATTATCATCCCTACTGTTAAAACCCATGAAAATTACACCTAGCTCACATATATTACACCAAACGTAGAGAAAATGTGTTGGGAAGGTCGGATCTGAGCCTAGAAAGCAAGAATGAGCTCCAAACTCTACAGATCAGGCTTGAATCCTCTCAAAGCACGTGTAGATCTTCAAATCCAGCCCCTAGAACGTGAATCCAAACGTTGATATGAGGAGAGAGAGTCAAAAACGCATGCATACAAGAAAAAAAATGTGATTTTCTCTCTCCAAACACTCCCTTTCTCTCTCCTATCTTTCCTCTCTCTCTCCTTCTCTCTCAAGTCCCTAACACTCAAGATGCTGAAAATGGGTGTTAGAATCGTGATATGAGGGTTTTATAAGGGGTGAGGGGCATATGCGTCATTTACGCAAAAAAATTTGCAAAATCCGCGATGCACGATCGATCGTGGGTTGAGGGCACGATCGATCGTGAAAAGCAGAGGCAAAATTGCATTTTTGGGGCACTGACGATTGATCGTCCCAAAGCCAGGATCGATCGTCACTTGCTGAAAATGCCCAGTAACTCAGGCAAATGTGTATAAACTCCCACAGTACTTACCACTACCTTATTTACATTAAAAACATTTAAGTAATCTTCTCCATTCTTTTATTCTTCCTTTTACTTTTTAAAGAATGGAGAAGATTACTTTAAGTTATTTAATGAAAATAAGCAAATAACCCCCCATTGGAATCCAAATAAAATATCAAAAAAATTAAATTCCAAGTAAATCAAAATCTCATTTTCAAGTTTTAGTACAAAATCCGACTCTCGACCGATTTTTCAAAAACAAACGTACGAGGAAACCGATCGAAACGTGATAATAAAATCCCATAAAATCACAGATATCTTATAATATTATAAACTTCCATTACCGCCAAAAATTATCTTTAAAAACGAAGTTTTACGAAAATCCATTTTTTCCCAACACTTAGCCAAATTTCAGCGGTCTAAAAGTGTGAAATCACAAACATGTCAACATCGTACCCATGTGATGCCTATGCACCACAATACCTGACAAATCAACTAATATACATGTAAATCATGCATTAAAGGTGAGATTATCCTAATTAAATGATGCAGGGCATTACATTACCGAGGTCTGACACCAGGATGATTGATGTGACGTGACGAGGTTAGGTTATCTCTGCCAGTCTGAAACACCTACGGCACTAATGACCATAGCTACTTCTCTGATATGTTACATCAGGCGACCTCTGAAAAGTCACATCATGTCCTTTCCAGAGGTCGCCTCATGACTCTACTATAAAAAGAGGATCTAAGTCTCTAAAGAAAAAAAGAAAAAAAGAGGGGGGATGATCCTTGAGATTATACAAGGAACATTCGATATCCAAAGCTATGGGTCTTAGAGTAAAAACAGGGTCTCACTTCTTAAGTCCAAGTCTTAAAAGAGTCTGTCATTTGACCCAACACATATTAGTCATATATTCTCCCTTGCTGATTTGTCCTGATATCCCAAAACATGTTACCTCACGTGCCGACCTCACCACCAGACACAGTTCCACTCCAGTGAACTCAGAGAATCTCTCCATCAACATTTGGCGACTCTGCTGGGGAGGTAGCACGTGATGGTAATAACACGATGAAACACCGACATCCCCAACCCTGAAGGCGAGGAGGTACAACGAATCTCGCCTAAGAGAGAATCCCTTTGATCCAACCATTAACCAAACGCAACCCGTGAACCAGCTCTACGGTATGCCAGCTAGCTTCGGTCTGGGCAACCTCGGTTTTACAGCGATCCCCCCAGTGCCTCCGACGGCTATAAACTCTACCGATTTCATAGCAGCTTTTGGCCCCGTGCTGGCTTTCATGCAAGAAACAGAGAATCACATCCTCGTTGCTTTGAGGACCATCCAAGAAGGGTCCTTGGGCAAAGGGTCTTTTTTACAAAATCCTCAGGATAAGAATAATAACCTCACCTAGATGGAGCTTAACGATCGTCAAGGCCAACCACGTGTTGAAGTGATAACTCCTGAGCTGAACGTTCTTTGACAGAACCAGGAGGCTCATGACAGAGCAGCCTCTGACATAGGCGGGACAGTAGCGAACAAAGAAAGCCTTCGTCGCCCTTTGGCCCCACCTCTCGAACCATACATTACCATGTCTAAAATGGAGAAGATCCTCGCCCACGAAAGGAGGCGCAACTCCATACTTGCCATGCCTGATCTCGACCTGATGCCACCCTATCCGATTGAGCTCGCCGGACAACCTTATCTTGTCTAATACGTGGCACCATTGAAATTCCCTCTGTTTAATAGGTGTTAGGATTATGCCCTAGAGCCAATCATAGAGACGATTGTTTAGGGATTAGGAACAATCATTTGATTTCATTTATGTATGTCACATTTATTATTGATTTAATAAAAGGGCTTATTCTATTATGTTTATCTGCATCATTTATATTTACATAATATGTCCATGGAGTTAGAATTAAGAATATAGAATTACAAAGAATTGTAATTTTGAGACTGTAGATATATCTCTGTACTAAACTCCTAAAGCATTCCTAGTTGAAGGTCCACTATGATGGACAATAATAAACCATAGGACTAGCACTTGTTAGGTTGATTCTATAGGAGGATAGCTGGTCTCAAGCTATTTGTGTGGAGACACTACAACCAATAGGTGGGTGCCTATTAATAGAATAGGTACACTGAATGTGACCAAAGATATGAGATAAACTGAATAGAGTTTTAACCTGCCTGTCAATCAGTTTCTCATTGTCATAGTGGTACAAGTAATCCTTAGACCTGAGACACCATAGTTGTCTTCTGCATGTAGCTTTAGAAGTTTGATAACACTAAGTGCAAATCCTTATAGGGGTCTGCAAGGGTGTTCATTGGCCCTACTGCTATATGTATGAAGGCATGTGAGTGATCAACAAGGAATTCATCACTCTCAGGAAAAAGAGAGAGAATGTCTCATATAGCATTCATAATATAACTCATTAAATCCATGGCCATAGTAGGATGAATATGAAAAGAGTTTAATGAGTTCATCAATGAGTTGATATCTATAAATGAGTATAAAGTAATTGAATTAGGGACTTGACAGACTTCCATGTCCTATTGGTTCAATTGGAGACATTGTGTAGATAGAAGGATGTAATTGTAACCTACAAATTATAACAGCAGGGTTCTTTGTTAGATACTTATTCACCTCATTAAGGACAACACCATGAACCATATGCTAGGTGTTATTCATGGTTAGTAGAAGCCCTAATTGATATAAGTGAGTTATAACCAATTAGGGAATTGGAAGGAGTTCCAATTAGACCCTAAATGGAAAGAGTTCCATTGTGCACACCTTGTGCTATTCCTACTACTTGATGATGTGAACCCAATGGGTCACACACTGATCATGAAAGAAGGGCTTTAAAGTCTATGAGAGAAAGGGTTTTAGTGAATAAAGAATAGTTCTTTATAGGCCTATTTGTATTTGATACAAATAATAGGGGTTAATATGTAATTAAGTGTAATTACACATAACCCTATTAGGGTTTCTTCTTTATGGCCAGCCCCCTTTAGTGGGCTGCATATGTAAGTCACACTTATGTGTGATATAGCATAATGCTTGCACACTCCCAACCCTAGCCGTCCAAAGAGTTGGAGGCTCTCTTCTCTCTCTCTCTCTTTTCCACCTCTAGCAACAACAAGGAAGAAGAAAGAAAAGGCTTGAAGCTCTAGCTAGGTGTGGATACCGTTGGAGGCAGCACACTTGGGCTGCTCATTCACCGCTATCCGGAATCGAAGCTTGGAGCAAAACGGAGAAGACCATTAAAACTGTAAGTATTCTAACCCTCTTCATAGTTAGGGTTTGATTTTGTATTATGCATAGTTAGATTTATGGGATTGGGAATCGTAGGAAAAATTTTTATATTCCGCACTTCTATTTTTCCCTCTTGTTCGATTCCCAACAATAGGCGCAAAGGAAACGCGAGAAAGCATGTAGTCCGCTTCCTTAACTCTCTCGGAGAGCATAGATGTGACGAATCTCTTCGACTACAAGAATTCTCGAAGTCACTCACATATTTGGCTTATACCTGGTATACCGACCTCGAATCAGGGTCCATGTCCACACGGAGGCAAATGTCTTGTGCCTTCACTAACAAATTCTTTCTTGTGGAGGAGCATGTGAGCATTATCTTTCTAAGCTAGATCAAACAAAGGTCAAGCGAGGACCTCGTCAGATATGTCAAGAGATTTAGAGAGCGTGTAATGGAATATCTCGAACCTATTTCTGAATCCAAGCTCGTTGATTTTTACGTTGCAGGCATGCTCCAAACTTTCAAGCCCTATGTGGTCATACACACCTTCCACAACTTCTCTCGCGTCATCGAAGCTGCCAAGTGGATTAGTGATAGTATCACCCAACCCCCGAGCGCTACAGGCACTAAAACTCCTTGGAGAGGGGAGAGGAAAAATCCTCCCACGGTGGCTGCAATAGAAAACCCAAAACAAGCTCGCACAGGAACCTCTGAGGATAATAGGGAAGTTAATAATGCCCCACCATACCCCTGTAGCATAAAGGAAGTAATAGTCGTGCTCAACAAATGGATACATGGCGACGTAATTGACCTCCCCCCGGTCAGGCAGGAGTTAACCTCGTTTGACAAAAAGCATGACCGATACTGCGCTTACCATCGAAGGGTGAAACATCCCACCAGCGATTATTGGACGCTAAAAAGGATCTTTTCCAGAAAAGTCAAAGCCAATAAGTTTAAGCTCTCGACACCACCTAATGATGTAGGGATGACGCCCTATCCCAAGCACAACAAGAGGAAAGAACATACCTATACCGCGGCCCACCACTGCAATCTGAACCTCGATGAAGAAGACAAAGCAGTCCCAGAAATGTCCGAGTATGACTCCATGGCTTTAAACTACAAGATCATTAGAAGTTCCACCACTTCTTTGACCAAATGAGCTTCAGTTCAAACACGAGATTCGAGGCTACCAAATCACAGATCAAAGTGGCCCATGAGCAACAAGAGGAAAGTTTCACCGCCGGAGGATATGCGTATCGCACGATCAAGAATCATGAGTCCACCATCTTATTTAGTGATGCAGACCTCGATCCATATGATGGAGCGCATAATCTCTCCCTTTACCTCACAGCGCTAATCAATGGGAACAAAGTTAGGCAATCCTTAGTAGACAGTGGATCCTTTGTCAATGTTATGCCACTGGAAACCATGAAAGCGGCTAGAATTCTGGAAGAGAGAATGGTCAAACAAATCATAGAAATTACGGGCTTTGCCGTTGAAGGACAATGCACTCTCGGGTATATAACTGTGGACCTCGAAATGGGGCAGATCAGAGGACCTACGAGGTTCCATGTTATAAACACGAGACCTTCCTACCATATCCTCTTGGGTCGGCCATGGATCCACAAGGCGAGAGCAGTTCCCTCTTCCTTTCATCAGTGCCTTAAAGCAGTAGTAAAAGGAAGAAGTATCACTATACCAGGTTCGACTATGCCTTTTGAAAGGAAAAAAGGCACATATAACAGAGGCTTCTTTTTTTCAAGAAGCAGCTCCCAATGGGGAATCAACACCCCAAGCACCAAAATATGTACACCTCTGAGATGGGAAAAAGCTCAGAAGGGAAACTTCGCCCCACTACCAAAAAAGTGGACTTGCGCAGAAATTACAATCAAGCCCTACGAGGATGAGGAAGTAGTCAGGCAGTGCATACGAGTCAACCTCCCAGATGGAAGGAAGGTGTATCAATTATAACGGTGTGTGGGAGAAGATCCTAATCTACTTGGGTCTCTCCCCTATACCCCTAAGCAGGATATCAAAGAAGCTGGAGAGCTCGCAGCCGCTCCCGAATGTCTCAAAGAACGACCATGACCTCAGGAGGAAGAGTTAGAGGAAGTCGACCTCGCAAGCCCTAGTGAAGGGTCGCGGCCAATATTTGTTAGCAAGAAAATGATCCTTGAGGAAAAAGAGGCCCTTATCAGGCTGGTAAAAAAATACAAAAAAGTTTTTGCATGGATATACGACGAAATGCCAGGCCTCGACACAAGAGTAACCACCCATCAACTGCACACTTCACCAGTTGTATCCCCCGTAAAATAGCACCCACCCCCTTCCAGACCTGAGCTCGAGATTCAAATAAAGCAGGAAATCCAAAAGTTGTTAAAGACTAAGTTCATCAAGCCTATCCAACATCCGAATTGGCTAGCAAACATTGTCCTCGTCAAAAAGAAAAATGGGCAAATATGGTGTTGTCTAGATATCAGAAACTTGAATAAATCCTACCCCAATGATGATTTTCCCTTACCCAACATTGACACATTGGTGGATACTACCTCAGGCCATTAGATGTTCTCTTTTATGGATGGTTTCAGCGAATATAATCATATCAGAATGGCTCTAAAGGATGCCGAAAAGACCGCCTTCAGAACACCATTAGGGAACTTTTATTACGAGGTAATGCCCTTTGGTTTAAAAAATACAGAGGCAACATACCAAAGGGCAATGACTGCAATCTTCCATGACATGATGCATGATATCGTCGTAGACTATGTGGATGACCTCGTAGTTAAATCTAGAGCGCGTAGCAACCACCTCGCTAACCTCGAAAGGGTTTTCAAAAGGTGCCTAAAATACAATCTCAGGATGAATCCCCTCAAATGCGCTTTTGGAGTAAGCGCGGGAAAGTTCCTTGGTTTCCTCGTGCACAAGCATGGGATCGATATAGATCCAAGCAAGGTAAGAGCGATAAAAGAGATGCCACGACCAACCTCGCTGAAGCAGCTCAAAATCTTTCTGGGCCGAGTGTCCTACATTAGAAGATTTATTCCAACTTTAGCAAAAACAATGGCCCCTTTTGCTACGCTCCTAAAAAAAATGTCCCTTTCATCTGGAAACGAGAACACCAGGCACCATTCGACCACATAAAAGACATCCTATCTTTAATCTCGACTATGGTGGCACCTCGCCTAGGGCAGCCACTAATAATGTATATAACCTCCACGAGCAAGTCAGTGGGAGCATTACTTGCGTAAGAATGATGGGCAAGAAAAGCTTGTATACTACATCAACAGGATTCTGCGAGGACCAGAAACGAGGTATACAGACCTCGAAAGACATTTCCTGGCATTGGTCTTTGCCACCAAGAAGTTCAAACACTACTTGCTCTCACATCGAGTAGAGCTGATTACCAAATGTAACCCCATCCGATTCCTCCTTTCTTGACCTGCTCTCTCAGGAAGAACAGCCAAATGGCTGTTATCACTAATAGAATTTGATATCACCTGCATAAACCCAAAAACGATAAAGAGTCAGGCTCTGGCCGATATGATCGCTCACTTCCCAAGTGGGAATCACGAACCAGCCTCGGAGGACTTCCCAGGGACGATGGCCCAGGAGTCCTGGGTCGGCGAAGAAAGTGGAGAATGGCGAATGAGTTTTGATGGATCTGCTGCAGCGGGAAGAGTGGGAGCTGGTGTTGTCTTAACCTCGCCCGAGGGAGCCACGACTTCCCTATCTTACAAACTTTCCTTCCCTTGCTCCAACAACAAAGCAGAGTATGAAGCCTTGGCATTAGGACTCCTGGCAGCACTCAACGTCAAGGTCAAAAGCTTGTGCATTTAAAGAGATTCCAACCTCGTAGTCAAACAAGTAGCAGGTGATTTTGCGGTCAAAGAAGATGCCTTGGCACCCTACAAAAGCAAGATCCAAAGAATAATAAGGCGATTTGAAGAAGTCAGAATCGAGCATGAGTCGAAGTCATTAAATCGCCACGCGGACGCCTTAGCAACACTGGCATCAAAAGTGGAAATGACCCCGGATGAATTAAACATAAAGATCGAAAAGAAAAATGTCCCCTCCCCACTCCGAGACCTTAATGTCAAGGAAGGTTGGACTCCTTATGATTGGAAGGAAGACATTGTCAAGCAAATGACAAGAGAGATCCCTCCTTCAAGACACCTCTAGCACTTCACCTTCCTCAGTGGAGAATTATACTTCAGGGGAAGTGAGTATCTTGAGTAGGTGTATTAGGAGTGCCTTAGCTAACAAAGTCCTCCACAAAGTCTACAAGGAAAGATGTGGAGCACACGAGATCAGTCTATACAAACAAATCCAGCGGTAGGGCTACTATTGGCCCACCATGGCTGAAGAAGCTACTAACTTCCAACAAAATTGTATGGGATGTTAAGCCCTCCCTAACAGCAAAGAGTGCTATTGCGGGGAAATACAGGATTGGTATACCCCTTATTTAGACTACCTCCTCGAGGGAATCCTCCCAATTAAGGTAAGTGAAGCACTTCCACTCAAGAAGAAAGCGAAGAGATTCTTTATACAAAATGGAGCGCTTTTTAGAAAGAGATTCAGCGGCGGGCCTCTGAAATGCATGGCAAGTCCTGACCTCGCAAGAATCCTCGAGGAAGTCTATGCAGGAGCTTGCGAAGAACATCAGGGTGGGACAAAGCTACTCCAATAGGTCCTACACATAGGATAACTGGCCAACAATGGAGGCAAATTGCATATCATTTGCCAAGCGTTACTTAGCATGTCAAGAGCATGGCAACCTCGTCCACACCCCCGTAGTTGAACTTCATAACCTATCTATACCATGGCCTTTCCACACTTGGGTGATAGACCTTGGGCCAATATCGGCCTTAAGATGTGGAAACATTTGGATCTTGGCCGCCACAAAATGCTACACCAAGTGGGTAGAAGCAATCCCACTTAAAAAAGCAACCAGGCGACAGTAATGAACTTCATCATCGAACATATTATCTGCCGATTTAGAATACCGAAGAGGATTCTCTTTGACAATGGAACACTGTTCATGAACAGACATGTGTGAAGTTTATTGGCTAGATATGAGGTCACGCATCACAAATCCTCCGCATATTACCCCAAAGGGAATGGACAGGCTGAAGCTACTAACAAGACACTAATCAAAATACTTAGTAGAATACTGCACGATATCCGGGGGCATCCCATGAAATGTTACCTCTCGCCCTTTGGGCCTATAGAACCTTAAGGAGAGGGGCAACATAGGCCTCCCCCTTCTCCCTTGTTTACGAATCTGAGGCAATATTACCAGTCAAAATTGCAGTCCCATCTGTAAGGATGGCCCTGAGAAGCGAGGTCGACCCTGACACCAGAGCCACAAACCTCGAAGTGCTCAAAGAAAAAAGAAAGAAAGCAAGAGCAAAGAACCTCGTTCATCAAAGGCGAATGTCTAGAGCCTACGACCAGTTAGTTAAGGCTAGAACATTCGAGGAAGGAGATCTCGTTCTAAGAGCAGCCTCGCACATAAGGAGAGCGATCTCGACCTCGAACAAATTCGCACCAAAATGGGAGGGACCTTATGTGGTCAGAGAAGCTAACGAGACTGGGTACTATAGAATCTCCAAGGTCAATTCAGATACTTTGTCCCCACCAATCAATGAAATGTGGATTAAAAAATTCTATCCATAGCAAACAATGACATTGTAATTGGCAAGATTGCAAAAAGTTGTATTTTGGCACATTTATATAAGGTGTTTTGAAGTGTTTTGAAAAATCAAACACTTGGTCCTCATTTATTTTGTGCGATCTCGGGGCAAAATTATAAGAGATGACCTCGATATCCTGAGGTCATAGATTAAGACTTAGTAAAAAAAAATGTTGAATTTTTGTTTTTTTTCCATTCAGGACTAAGCGATTCTATATAAGTGCAATTTATTTGTGGGATTGCAAGAAAATTGCCCTCAGGGCAAAACTATAAGAGATGACCTTGATATCCTGAGGTTATGGATTAAGACTTAGTCAAAAAAAAAAATGTTGAAATTTTTTTTTCCATTCAGGACTAAGCGATTCTATGTAAGTGCAATTTATTTGCACGATTGCAAGAAAATTGCCCTCAAGGCAAAACTATAAGAGATGACCTCGATATCCTGAGATCATAGATTAAGACTCAGTAAAAAAATGTTGAAATTTTTTTTTCCATTCAGGACTAAGTGATTCTATGTAAGTGCAATTTATTTGTGCGATTGCAAGAAAGTTACCCCCAGGGCAAAACTATAAGAGATGACCTCGATATCCTAAGGTCATAGATTAAGACTTAGTTAAAAAAAAATGTTGAATTTTTTTTTTTCCATTCAGGACTAAGCGATTCTATGTAAGTGCAATTTATTTGTGCGATTGCAAGAAAATTGCCCTCGGGGCAAAACTATAAGAGAGATGAGCTCGATATCCTCAGGTCATAGATTGAGACTTAGTCAAAAAATATTGAAAAGGACATAAGGCGGCCTTGAGCTCAAAAGAGTGTAGTTTAGATCGCGATAAGCACCCTAAAACTACACTCCAGGCATATCACAAAGAAAGATAGAGATAGAAAATGCACAATAAAATTCAAAATGATCATTTTACTAAAAATGGTTCTCGATACAGATACAAAAGAGAAGAGTAACTTCGTCCTATACTAGACAAAATTGGGTGAGAAAATAGTATAAGGATCAAAGTCTGGAGGCAGCCCATCCTGTGCCCAACGAAGATCATCCTCCGCTTGCGCCTTCTTCACTTTAAGAATACCAACAAGGTCCTCGACCTCTTTTAGGTTTTGAGTATAACTTTGCACGGCGTCATGAGCTGCGACATAGTTCACAAAAGCCTCCACCTTGTCTACCTCACGGTGAATCAAGTCCATCTTAAATTCTGCTGGTCCAAGATCAAAAATTGTTTCGGAGATACACTTCAGACTAGAAAAATCCAGAGTGCGAGGTGACTCATGTATAAGTGCATGTACCACTTTTGCAAGAGACTCAAGCAATACCACGTGAACGTCTGGACATTGGAATGGACAATCGCATGCGATATCCCCATGCTTGGTGAAAACCCTTTCCAAAATAGGCGCGTAAGCTGACCACACTCTGTACCCATGAACCTCCACTTTTACGGGCTCAGAATTCACTCCAAAAGGCCAAGTGGCACCACCACCCAAAGTTGACAGAGAATAAGCAGGAGGAGACCCATCAAAATCAAGACTATGCACATCAAGGCGAGGAGAAGGGCCAAAGGTGCGAGAAGCCAGAGCTAAAAAAAAAAAAAAAAAAGAGAGAAAGAAAGACATTAGATCAATTCCTTAGCAAAAGACATGTAATATATAAATGAGTATACGGACACATACCCTGAAGGTCAGGATCCCTTAAAGTGGGTATTGGGCTCGCGGTGCCTGACATACCAGAAGGGATACTGGCCTTGGCTTTGCCCTTGGACTGAGTTCCCTCAGCTCTAGCCATGACTTCAGCTTCAGTAGCAAACGCGACTCCCGCCTTATCCTCAGCTTTTGCCTTAGCCTCTCTTGACCTGGCTTCTCGAGCTTTCGCTGTAGTATTAACCTTAGCCTTCTTTGCTTTGGAATCAGCTTCAGCTTTGGCCACGGCATCTTTTGCCCTGGCGTCAGCCTTGGCTTTGGCCTGAGCCTCCCTGGCCTTGGCCTTGGCCTTAGCTTTGGCCTTGGCCTCTCTTGCTTAAACATCAGTCTTGGCCTTGGCCTCTCTTGCTTTAGCCTCAGCCTTTGCCCTGGCCTTAGCCTCCTTTGCCTTGGCTTCAGCTTCAGCCTGGGTTTTCTCCTCAGCTTTTTTAGCCTTGACATCAGTTCTTGCCTTGGCTTCCTGGGCCTCCACCTCCATAATAGTAGCTGTTGCTATAGCCTCCTTCGTGCTAACCACGGGCTTACCACCCACCTCTTTGGTCAGCGCATCAGCCATGGTATTGGCCTCGCCTTGCCCCTTATCTCCTTTTCCCTATTTGGCAAGCTTCACCCTCTTTGATGCACGAGTCTCCACCTAAGGAACCTCTTCCTCTTCCTCTTTAGAGGCAACCACAGCAAAAGACTTTTTTGCAAGACGTCTCTTCTTCGAGGCCGCTTGAACTGGAGAATCATCAAGAATCAAAACCTCCACATCATCCTTGGCAGAAGGTGTAGACACCCAAATTTTATCGGGCCACCTCCGGATAAAATCGATTAACCCGTCAATAGTACAATTAGGTCGGACATGCTCCGTACCTAACTTCATTCACCCTATCCTACCCACTAGGACAAAGCTTCTCCTCAAATTAAACCCCTAAATCAGTACTAGATGGTTCAATTCCTAATAATCTTTGATCCAACAGACAATTCAACCGTAGAATCTTCAATTCAACATCCCTAGAGTGATCTAGGATCATTTGATTGGGAATCAGAAGGCATGAGCCCTCCGATCCCCAATTTCCCCCAAATTGAACCCCTAAATCAGTACTAGGTGGTTCAATTCCTAACAATCTTTTATCCAACGGCCAATTCAATCGTAGGATCTTCAATTCAACATCTCTAGAGCAGTCTAGGATCATTTGATTGGGAATCAGAAGGCACGAGCCCTCTGATCCCCAATTTCCCCCAAATTGAACCCCTAAATCAGTACTAGGTGGTTCAATTCCTAACAATCTTTGATCCAACGACCAATTCAACCGTAGGATCTTCAATTCAGCATCCCTAGAGTGGTTTAGGATCATTTTATTTGGAATCAGAAGGCACGAGCCCTCCGATCCCCAATTTTGCCCAAACCAAACCCCTGATTCAGCACTAGGTGGTTCAATCCCCAACAATCCTTGATCCGATGGCCAATTCAACCATAGGATCTTCAATTCAACATCCCTAGAGCGGTCTAGGACCATTTGATTGGGAATCAGAAGGCACGAGCCCTCTGATCCCCAAATTGCCCAAAACCGAACCCCTAATACAACATTAGGTGGTTCAATTCCTCACAATTTTATATCCAATGGTCAAACCAACCATTGGATGTTCAATTCAACCCCTCAAGATCAATACAGGGCTATTTGATCGAAGATCGGACCTCATTCGGCTCACGATCAACAAAACCCTAATTACAGAACCCTACGAGCATCATGCTCGCATCCGAGCCATTCAATCCCACCCAAGAGAGTGCACATTCCACTCTTTGGTCCCAAACCAAGTTTTGGGACCCAAAGTTTCAATCCCCATTCAAGATCAACGGTCGGATTTCAACCGATCTGCGATCGAAAGCGATCACACGATCGTACGGCCCCACAGTAGGGCAGACCACCACCCTAGGCCCACCACAATGGCCCCACAGCTTCTAGAAGGGCATAATGCCCGAAAAACACAAGTTCCCATGTGTGATGATGAGAAATCATCACAAATGTGGGACAACTGTGCCCACGCTGGCCAAACCAACATGGAAGATCTTGCTTTCGGCTCTGCAGATCCCTGCAGCCTCCTGCAGCTGAAATCCAACTGCCTGGATGGGACTGTTTTCCACGCATGCCAGGCCAGCGTGGGCCACACCTGCCATGCCAGCGTGGATGGGCAGTTTGCCCTTTTGCCACTTTTGGACCATCTTGCCCTCATTAAATGAGGTAATTCCTTCAGCAAACAATGCCTAAATGCCTTCCATGTCCCATTTGACCAAAATGCCCCTCCAAATGTCCATTTTACCCCTAAAAGTCCAAATTTTCCTATAAATAGCCCCCATTTTTATGTATTAAGGACCAATTCCCAAAACCTCTAATCCTTAGCCTCATTCCATCTTTCCGACACACAATTAGGAAGCCCTTAGTCATTTCACCCTCACACTAACCCATACACTAATCATTCCATTAAAAGAAAACCATCCTAAACACTAATCCATCCAACCCAAAATCCAATCCAAGCCCATCCACCACAAAAAGAAATCTACCACACATCCTCTCAAGAACCCTCTCACACATATTTGGGGGCTGTTCTTGAAGGAAAATCCTAGGCTTGAACCATCCAAGTTCCATTTGGATAGCATAAGGACACAAATTCTGCTGCAGTTTTACTACAGAAGGACTGTCAATTTCATATCGGTTGAGTGGCAACTTCACTTCTGCTGACTGGTAACTTCACTGTTACCCCACTTTCCTTCCCTATTTCACTCCACCACTTTCCAAACACACTTGGAATCATCCAAGGAGCTTCTCAAAGGAGGATTTCAAGCACTCAAGCCTAACTTGGTCAAAGCTAAGGTGAAATCACCTACACTAGGTGAGCTTCCCCTTTTATTCCTAAGCTTTTTAGTTTAATTTCCTATTAAGCTTACCATATTTCTTGCAGTCTCAATATGTGATTGTCGCCCTCCCCACCTTTGCCCGAGTGCGTACCTGGGTCTCCTAACATGTGTCGTGAAGGGATCAACCCTTGTATGGTGGGTTAAAGGCAGGAAAACCCTAAACCACCCAATGCTTGCAAACCCTTCCAAATAAGTTGCTAGCACCCATTTTTTATTTTCTTTCATTGCATGTGAGCTTGCATATATGATGTGTGAAATGGAAATTTAAGCATGTCCAAAGGTTGAGGGGATGTTTAAACAAAATCAAATTTGGCAAGGTTAGGTTCATGCGTGCATGCATATTGTTTACACTAACCTCTTCTTGTTTCCACTACTACAGCCCCTACATGCTCTTGATATGAGGCGCAGTAGGCTTCTTTTTTTCTTTCTTTTACTTTCGAGGTTGAATCCTCCAGGTTGTGTGGTCGTTGCGACTCTTGCCCCTAAAAATTTTAACTATTCACTACTTTCGAGGTTGAATCCTCTGGGTTGTGTGGTCGTTGCGACTCTTGCCCCTAAAAATTCTAACTATTAGTTGCTTTATTTACCGCTTTATTTAGAGACTATGGCTTTTCGCTACCCTCCGGGTTGTGGTCGTTGCAACCTTTTGCCCCAATACTTGAGCACTTTTTCATTTTGTGGTCACTTGACCCTTTTTATTTTATGTACATATACTTATGCTTTTCAAAGCAATAAACATCGCATTCATGAATTCCAAGCTTTGCCAAGGTTGATTATGCTTATACATCTTTTGACATTTTTTGATGTACTTATCTTGAAATTTCATGCCATGTTGATATTTCAATTCTATTCCCATGTGAATAAGATACAACTAATGCCTCGAGATGATCTATCATACCATGGATAAAATTTTACAGCATCAAAGGCTTAAAAACTCATCCATAGCATAATAGCTTATCGCCATCAACTGGACTTAATCAATTGACCCGCCAGATTCCAATGAATCACCTTACCTCGAATCCAGAAACTCTTGCGTGTCCCTATGTCACGTAGTAAAATCTCAATCCTCGTGAGATTTGAAGGGTTGCATTTTATTCAATTAATCTAAGTGCACACCATGATTGGATTTAAATTACTCCTAATCATTTTTAAGCTTCAAAAGCTCCAAATACCTTTTCAAAGAGTCTGTTAAAATTAAAAGTGATTCTTTACATCTTAAATCCTTGCTAAAAGATTCATACCTGCATAAGACCATTATCTTCAAATCACTTTTGACAACATTACCATCTTTATCCAATAAAGATTTTTTATTCATAAAGGACCACTTGCCAACAAGCAAGTTGTTGACAAGCGTGTTGTTTTCAATTGACAAGTTCATTCCAAAAATGACTTGAACGAATTCTTTTCATTAAAAGGCGCATGCCCTCTTTCTAAAAACAATCATCTTAATCAAATCAATTTTACAAACACCATCATTCTATGCAGGATCTCTTTTTAATTAAGATTAAGATTCATAAAGCTTCACTTTCGCTTTGTTTAAACCCAAAATTCCTTCACACTTCAAAAGTGTTCTTTCCTCAATCAAATACATTTCTTCCTTCAAAAGGAACCCCTGTCTTCAAAAGGCAATCCTTTCCCTTCAAAAGGGAACATCCTCTCCATTTCAATAGCTTTCAAAAAGCATCCTTTTTCTTTCCCTCGACTTCAAAAGTCTCGAGCTTTCTCTGGATCCCAAAAAGGTTCACACTTGATATTAATTCTTTAAAAGCGAATTCACATCATTTCCATTTCCATCCTTTCATAAAGGATTGATTTTACTACTGCAAGATAGGGATGCATTAGAGATAATCAATTTGACCTAAGATACCCAAGAGAAGGAAGGCGAATTTATGGTCCTTTCAAAACAATTTTCATTCACAACCTTAAGGCATACTCCTTCAAAACCAACACTTTCAAAAAGACTTTGCTCTAATGTCTTTAAGGATCTCTTTTCAAACAACAGATTCAACATCCTTCAAAAGGGTATTCTATGTCAAATTATTCGTATAGGAAATCAATAATATCAAATGGGATTTTAATCAGAAACATCGTTGAGATTGGGAATCATTGGATTCTAACGAGCGATGTGGGGTGCCTCACACCTTCCCCACTCGTAACCAAACCCCCTTACCCATAATCTTTAGTCTCACAGACCACTAGGAGTCAATCAATTTCCAAATGAACCTTAAATGGACCCGTTTGATGATAAGGCCACAGATGGACTTATTTTTGGGATCTCAGATGACCCCACTCTCTAATCAACCATAGTGTCACACCCCATTTTTGCACCACCTTACTAGGGTTTGTCATTCCATGCATGTTTTTATTTTGTTTTTTATTTTAGTTACTTGCATTAGCCTTTTAGAATCACAAGGACATTGGATATGAATATTGGTTCAATTTGGAGTTAATCTTGAGGGTTAATAAGAACTTTTGTGACTTGAGGGGCATAACCGTCTTTTAGGTCACAAACTTTCCATTTAACCTTGAAATGATCTCCAAGTTGTCAATTGGAGTTCATATGGATGTATTTGAGGTATTTGTGGGTTCAATTCGATGAATTGATGGTTCGGGATTAAAATGGCTCAATATGGTTCAAGGTGGCTAAGAGACCCACTTCGGGTTGGCTCAAATTGGCTCATGATTTTCACTCGATTCCCACCCATTTGACTTTAATTAGTCTTAATTTCATTCCCAAAGATGTTTTGGAAGGTTGAATTTTGAATTGGAAAGCATTCGGTGCGACCCTGTGTGCATACCTAAGCTTAGCGATGGTGGTGCATGGCGGTAGCCATCTTTGTAAAACCCAACCATGCAGCCATGGATAGGGATTTTTGCCCTAAAATGTCTCAAATTACATTCCTCATCGAAGCACGGTCGTTTTGGCTTTCGTTTCGTCAAAATTGGAGTTGATTTGACCCCCGAAACACATTTGGAAGCCGAAATGGCTCAAATAAGGCAATTGCTGATGGCGCGCTCGGGTGACCATCTGGGGCTTGGCGGCTAACCGCCCAGCCCAGGTGGTCAGCCACCCAAGGCCAGGTGGTTAGCCGCCCAACCCTGGGTGGTCAGCCGAGGAACTTCGCCATTTTTTAGGGTTTTTTGATTCCCTTCCTATTTTGACATATTTTTCCGCCTCCAGCCGCCTTTCCATCATATTTTCAACCCTATTTAAGTGCCTTGAGCCCCAAGAGAGTCTCTAAGGACCCTTGGATTAATATTTAGGGTTTTAATCCCAACCATTGATTGATTCCACTCAATCCCTATAAATACCCCCTTATACTTCAGCACTAGGGGAGCCACTTTGAGGCAACTAAGACATTCTTATGTATTTTAACCTAATTTCTAGATAAAGAGAGTGAGAGAGAGTTCCAAGAGAGAGCTAGGGTTTGTGTGGAGGCTTGAAGGAGAGTGTTTCAAGAGGAGAAGAAGTCTCTACAACAGCAAGAGGACTCCACCATAGGTATACCTCTTTTCTCTTTATGCTGAAATTAGGATTTTGCTTAGAATAGCTCTATTATATGCCAAAGCTTATGTTTTTATCATGTGTTGATGCTTCTATTGGTTAATATGCATGATTAGAATATTGTTCATGGTTAGCTTTGCATACTAGGGGTTTGTTTTATGTGGTTTAATGTATAGTTGTGATTCTAGGGTTTCTATTGTGCTGAAATTAGAATAACTTTATTTCATGTTCAAGTTGGCATTTTTATCATGTGTTGATGCTTCTATTGGTTAATATTCATGATTAAAATGTTATTCTTGAGGAGTTATGCATGTTATAATGTTATTCCATATGATTTTATGCATAGTTGTGATTCTAGGGTTTCTAGTGTCTTTTTTAGGGTTTTGCATTGAATAACTATTATTTCATGTTCAAGCTTGCATTTTTATCATGTATTGATGCTTTCATTAGTTAATACATATGATTAGAATGTCATTTATGTTTAGTTTTGCATGATTTAGGGCTGTTTTACATAGTTTAAAGCATGTGTGTGAGTTTAGGATTTCTTTTGCCCTTGTTTTAGGTGTGTTGCATATAGCATAGTAGTTTAGGCTTTTTGTTGTCTTTTTCTTCATAGTTGCTGTATATGTATTGCATATAGAGTAGTTATGATGATTTTCTGCATTCATGTTAGTTGATTTTAGGGTTTTATGCATGTCATGGTTCAAGGATTGCATTAGGGTTTATATTATTTCACTGTTTGTGTTATATGCATGATTAGTGGATGATTTTAGGCTCTTATACTATTCTGTCCAGATTTGTATTTTCCTCTTTTGGTTTGTTTTGAGCACATGTAAGGGTGCAAACAGGGGTGATAATCGCTTTATTGCAAATAAGGTCGTTATTGCTTAAGCTTGCTATTGCTCGGAGATATTGCACAAGGTAAGTAGGGTTTGAAAGTGCCCTAATTCACTTTTCCTTCCTTTATCTTCTCTCTTCTCCCTCCTTAGGGTTATTTCCTAATATGAGTCTATGGTAATAATTAGAGGTTTCCTTGATTAAATAAATTACCTTTTTATCAAAGTTTCCATCTTGTGGAAGTTATTTCTATTTCAAACTTGGTTTAAATACTAGATTTTCTATCTTTCAAATAAGGAAACCTAGGGTTTTTACCATAGGTTTATATTAGGGTTTAACCCTAATTCTCTTCGAACTATGTGAACTTTGATCCATGTATTTCGCTACATGGTACGTAGGCGCTTTGAGGTTCAAGTCCGCCCTAGGATCTAAGTATCCTAGTTTTGTTTTGTTTTTTCTTTGTTTTGTTTGTTTGTTATGGATGGATATATGATATGCATGCAATTCTTGTGATGATATACTTGCTGATTTTTGTATGGTAAGACTTTAATTTAGCCCAAATAAACTAAGAGACCGAAAGGGTGACATGGGTGCCTATAGGCTTTGCCTAGAACCTTCCCATGTCATAACTTAGCCTCCGAATTCCGATTTCTTTGGTTTCCAAAAAAGACTAGTTTTTGCCTTTCCTTTTTAAACATGGAGTCATTCAATTGTTTTCTTTAAAACAAAATGGTTTTTAGGGTTTTCCTTGTTTCCTTTAAAAAATAAGGTGGCGACTCTTTTTTCGTTTTCAAACCTATTTTCCTTTTTAACCCTTGTGGGCCACTTTCCGGGGTCCACACATAGGATATCCAATCACGTCCTCAAACCCCCTGATTGGTGGTGACTCTATAGCCTTGATAATTCTAGATATGCTCGCATGCCTAGGACGGTCAAGGCGCCCTTGAAATGAACTCAACACATCCCACCAGAAAAACATGACGCCCCGGGGTCGTCCCAAAAACACGCGAGGAAAGGGAAAACATCCCATCCTCCCTTTTTTGGGGTAGCGACAGAAGGGATTGCCAAAGGAACTAAAACAAAGGGATCAAGAACATTCTCGCCTGATTGAACAAGATATCAACCTCGTCACCTTCATCCTCAGTCGTGGAGGGGGTAACAACCTTCCTAACAACCTCCTCCTCACTAGATAATGAAGAACCATCAGACCCTGAGGATTCAGCAAGGGTGACCTCTACGCCTGATGTGGCTGGTGCAACAGAAGATGCCGTTACGGTGACATTCTAAAAAAGGGGGTGATAAATATCAACCCCTGAGGCTGCCAGTTGGGCGAGGACGCTCGATGGAATTACCATAGGAGGAGGGGACGCAGGCTTTGAAGTAGAGCTTGCCCTAGCCTGTAAAAGAAAAATGATGAAGAAAATATGTTACATCATCTTTCGTTTTTTTTTTTTTTTTTTAAAAAAAGAGAAAAAAAAAAAAAAAGAAGAGAAAGGAGAGACAACAGTAACATAATTAAGTACCTTGAGGGAGGAAGGTTTGTGTTTAGTTGAACCCACCTCCGCTCCACTTTTCCCGGATTGGGGGACGAAACTCAAGGGGCAGCCTCTGCATTTCTCCTCGAATGAGGCTTCACAATCTACCACTTTTTTGTGGTCTCTATCTCCTTACCCTTCCCCTTCACTTCCCTTTTTGAGGACAGCCTTAACGAATAGTCCCCGCGGTACACCTGCACCTTAGGCACTTCCTGAGTGAGTGGAGGATGATATAAAATCCTTGTAAGAATTTATCACCAGCGCCCAGAACTTCATGCACTGATCTGAGCATACCTCTACGTGAGACCTGTCCAAAAAAGTAAAAACTGAGGAGTAATGGAGAAAAGACGTGGGACCTAAGCAATTGTGAATCGCGCCTTCGCCGCCCCGCAAGGAGCATCGCGGTGAAGTAAATGCAGAGGACCTTGATCAAAGCCAAACTACCGCGAGACCCTATCAAAGTGGTATGCCACCGAGGTGGACTTGTTCTCAATCACTACTAGGGAGATTACCAGGAAGGATATTAGTTAAGTAACAGCCATAAGCTCCTAGGACCTTGCCTTGAAACTGGATAAAATCCACCAGAGTAGTGTTCTGCAGACAAAATTCCACCCATTTCACACCAACAAGTGGGGTCACATATGGGCAAGGAATAAAACTCGAGCAGGAGTCTATATAATCGCTCAGTTTCTTCTTCGAAGCATCTGGCCATCGCCGTGAATGAGAAACTCCATTTGGTACCTCCCTTTGGACTTCGACCCCATTCTTTTTAACAGTAACCTACCTCATAGCAGGAATCTTGGCAGGAGTTGGAGTATACCCCTTAAAGCGCTCATAAAGAAAGATTTGTAAAAAAGAGGTAGGGACAAATGTGTTCACATAGTATCGCCCCTTGGAACGCTCCATATCCGTCTTTATCATATCCAATCGATAGAAGAGTGTTCCCAAAAACAGTGGGGTGAGGGCAAACTTCTTGCCTTTGGCAATCTTGATCGCGATTGGAAAGATATGACCATTTATCCCATCCTCGAGGCCACCCTCAAGGATATGTCTGCACAACTAATAGGAAATGAATGCTGGGAGCTCATAGTCACTTTCATAGCTCTCGCCTGCCTCGCGGTTTCCATTCATCCTAAAGTTCTTGAAAAATGCCTTACCCAATTTGCCATAGTGCATTTCTTCTGAGAACCTCCTGTCTCAGCCATAGCCTGACGCAAAGCCTCATCTGCCTTTTTCTCCTCCTTATCCATCTCAATGTTGGTCTACTGAGAGGCCCCAAAAAGAAGAAGCCAAGTCAAAACTACTACATCTTCAAGTGTTGGGGCGAACTCACCCCATGCGATCACAAATATGCGAGTCTCTGCTGACCAGTGAGAAAGTAGAAGCTCGAGATCTAGCTTATCCCTCTTCACCTCTAACACAGTTATGAGCTTGATTGCTCTCCAAACACCAGCATCGACCAACCTCTGACGAATAACTGGTTCGGAGCAAACGTTCGTGCACCACTCTTTCCAACCAATGGCGGGTTGAGAATACGACCCAAACTGGAGGGTACTGGCCAGAAAATCGCTTCTCTTAATACAGAATCGCGAGAAAGACTCAGCAGAAGGAAAGAAACCCTCTCTACCTTTCATATCCCCGTGGGGAAGTAAGAACTCATGGCCTGGTGTGCAGTGGGTTTCACTTCCCCCTTATCAACCACTTTCCAAAACCAATCCCACAATAGGTGAGTTTCCTTCCAAGTAGAAGGATTTGGAACACGAGGAACAATGCCATCCTTCTGCGCGTAAATGGCACCGGTAGAAGCCATTGAAAAACGAAGAAAATGATGAGTTATAGCTTTTGGGAAGAAGGGCAAAGAGAAGGACATAGAGAATGATGAGGAAGCAGGAGAGATGAAAGTAACAGAGAGACAGAAGAAGAAGAAAAAATAAGACTTAGTGTATTATTTACACTTGGACCGAAAGGAAGAGGAGAAGTCATCATTATGCCAAGAAGAAGAAGGGGTTAGGGCGGCAGCCTGCAGAAGATCAACTGTCAAGGCTATAACCCACCAAAAATGGACAAACCTTAGCGTAACACATAGGCTATGATTGCGTGTAAAAGGCAACACATTTAATGCTACATTTAAAGATGGACTGCGTGGTAAAGGGAAGGTCACCTCGGAAGTCAGAGTCATGATGATGCATTTATTGACAAGAATCCAAATACTCTGTTGCCACCCGCGAGTACCACGCGAGTAGTATGAAGCGTTTGCACAAGCGCTATGGCAGGGGGAAACTATAGACATAGGGATTTCGAGGCTGAAACCCATGCCACATGTCAAAGCCCGAGAGTCTGAGCTAGCATTAACTAGCTAGCGTTTCTCCAAAGTGACACGTCCCTCAGTGCCTAATATTCTCTCTCCTAGCCATGTGCGGGTCACGAGACTCAATGGGTGTGAGATATTTTAGAGGAGTAAATCTCGATCAGGCCAACCTCGAGGTCGAGGGGTGTTTTGACTGACCAGAGGGGGAATATGATGATATGGTATGGAGGGCAAAAATAGAGAAAGGAGAGGTCAAGAGCGAGGGAGCTCAAGACTAGCCAAGGAATGAACCCCTACCCCTATGCCTTAACCAAAATAGAGATAAGACTGGACTTAATTAGTGTCTGACATGAGTCTGAACAAGAGTAGGAAAAGTATATTAGTCAGTACCAACCAAGTAAAGTCTTACCTAGAGTTTACCAAGGTCTGACACTAGGATGATTGATGTGACGTGACGAGGTTAGGTTATCTCTGCCTATTTGAAACACCTACGACACTGATGACCATAGCTACTCCTCTGATACGTCACATCAGGCGACCTCTGAAAAGTCACATCATGTCCTTTTCAGAGGTCGCCTCATGACTCTACTATAAAAAGAGGATCTAAGTCTCTAAAGAAAAAAAGAAAAAAAGAGGGGGGATGATCTTTGAGATTATACAAAGAACATTCGATATCCAGAGCTATGGGTCTTAGAGTAAAAACAGGGTCTCACTTCTTAAGTGCAAGTCTTAAAAGAGTCTGTTATTTGACCCAACACATATTAGTCATATATTCTCCCTGCTGATCTCTCTGATATCCCAGAACATGTCACCTCATGTGCCAACCTCACCACCAGATACAGTTCCACTCCAGTGAACTCAAAGAATCTCTCTATCAACATAATTCATTCTTAAAGAGATGAAGTTGCTTGCATCACCAAAGATTTAATGTAGTAGTTTTCCTATACATTTCCGACAGGCGAGATATGCAAAGCTGGAAGAAAGAGCTGCCCATGAGATGTTTGTGGTTCTCTTTGACATTTGGCTAGACTGTCCGGAGGTTCATGATTCTCCTCCCCCTCTTTTACATTTTTTTGAATACTTTGCCTAATATTTTTTATTTTTAAAGGTACTTTGCCTAATTTTATTATTGTTTTATCCCTAGAAAAGACTTGGGGAAATCTCATGGGTGTAGTGGATAACTATGAGGCTATGGAAATGATTCCTTTCTCTTTTGTTTTTATGGGGAACTTCTGTTCTCCCTCAGTTGATTTTCATTCTTTCTCAAGTCTCAGGTGAGGGTTCTTATGAGATTACTCTATTATTTATTTCCAAAAAAAATATGTTTTTGGAATAATAAGCAACCCATTATCTGGAATTATGACCACTCTCTACAGTTGAATCCAACTCCACATGCGGTACTGATCCTATCTATTCGCTTCTCTATTTTATGAACTTGAAGTTTGAACATTGTTTAATAATGGGCTATTCCTTTCATGTTGGAGATTCCTTCTCCCTTGGCCTTGGAACATCTATGAAATAGGGCTGACACATAGTCAGCCTAAGTATAACCCACAAGATATTTTAAATGGTTGAATCAGTAGAAAGTAGAAAGTTTTCCCAAACTGTTTTCAATGGAATGAACTAAGGGTCTGATTGGAACGTAGAAATGAAATTAGAATAGGGAATTGCAATTTTAATTCCAATTCCAACAGAATTGGAATTGAGTTGGAATTAGTCAAATAACAATTCCCTTTTTTGGAGAACATAAAGAATTGGGGTTAAAAAGAAAAAAAAAATTGGATCCTAATTTCAATTTTTTTGCTTAATTGAGTTTGATCCCTTTTTTTATCCTGAAAATTCCCTTTTTTGCTTAATTTGTTGGTTTACACACATAGTTCTGGGAGACATTTGTGAGCCGAGGGAACACAAGTACAGAGGAATTACTTGTTTTAATCCTAGCTCATTTTCGTGCGATGGCACATATGCCGAACATCGACCTTTTGCTCTTAGAGTTGAGTTTCGCAATGTGTAGAATGACATCTAACACTTGAAATTTTGTACTTGGGAATCGGTTTTTGAAATCGATTGCTTCATTTCGATTAGGCCTGGCAATTGGGTGGGTTTGGGCAGGTTTAAATGAGTTTAGTCATAATATCACCTAAACCCAACCCAACCCAACCCATTTACATAAGAACCCATTTAAGCAAAACCCAAACTGACCCATTTATTGCAAGTAGAAACTCAACCCAACCCGCATACCTGTTTAAGACGTTAATTGGGCTTGTGGTTCTACTTCTAACGTTGGGTGACTTTGCATTATAACTTTTTTTGTTTTTTTACCCAAAAAATAAAGAAAAAACATTTGTCCATTATTTTTACTACTTTTATCCACAACAACTCATTTTTAGATCACTAAAATATAAAATCTCAATGTTGACCCAAACCCATTTTAATCAGGTTATGACCCGGATTTATAAAAAAATAAAAAAATAAAAAAATTCCCGACTACTATAGCATTTCATTTTCACATTTTCAAATCTACCAAAAATACCAAATGCAAAAAATAAAAAATAATAAAAAAAGAGACATTGATAACCTAAAGGGCATTTTCAGATCCCTAACCTTAAGGTAAATGTGTTCATTTCATTATTAAATGTTTATTAAAGGGCATTTTCATTATTAAATGTTTATTAATTGAGTTGTAAATGTGCTCATTTCATTTTCAGCTAAACATTTCATTTTTAGATCTTATCAGGTTTGTTTCTTACCTAACAATTTTTAAGTAAACCCGATTAGACCCAATTATTAGTTGAGCTCCTTATGGGTACTCATTTACAACCCAATTAATAAAATTACCCATACACACCATTTAACTTGGACGGATTTGGGCGGGTTCATGGGTTTGGGCACAAATTGCTAGCCCTAATTTTGATCTACATATTAACTTTTAATTAATTAAACTCAGTCTTATGAAAATATAAATTTAAACGCTCATATAAGTAAATTCAGTTTGTGCGCACTGCATGTGGAATTTTGAAGCTGTTTTTCGAAAGTGGCTAGAGTTATCTAGTTATTGTTCTGGGCTTCCACAATTTTAGCCCAGAAGCCCATCAGGTTTTACTGGTGTCACGTCTATGTTGGTATAGCAAATTAGCAACGCCTCACGTGAACAATGTTGATTTAACAATGCCATTAGAGCATCTCCAATAGGAGAGCTATACCGTGTGCCAAAGTTAAATATAGCTTAAAGAGGAAAAAAGGGCTTTTCCAATCGGGAAGCTAAACCATGAGCTAACATAGCTCAGAGCTAAACTAAACTGAGAGCCAAATTTAGCTCTTAGTTTAGCTCAAAACTATTTGGCCATGTCACCAAAATGGGGGTTGGAGGAGAGAGGATTTCCCTCCCAAATCAGTTGGGACCAAGAACAACAATAGCACAGTGAACAAAAAATCTAAAATCAAATGAACAATGATCCCTTGCAAAAACTCAAAAAATAAAATAAAATAAAAGAATATATATATATATATATATATATATATATATATATATATATATATATATATATATATATATATATATATATATATTTATATGTATATACATATGTATGTATACATATACATATATGTATATGTATACATACATATGTATGTATACATATACATATATGTATATGTATACATACATATGTATATACATATGTATGTATACATACACATACACATATATAGAAATCATATTTTGAAAAATAAAATAAAATTATATATATATATATATATATATGTTGGGTTTTTTTTTTTTTTTTTTTGTGATGAATCATCTAAGTAAAATATTTTTTGTGAAGCATCAATGTTGGTTTATTTTGAAAAAAAATGGATCGATGCAATTAGAATCTTTTATAATCTCTCTTTAAATCATTTGCAAGTGTTTTCTTCTTTTCTCTCTCTCTCTCTCCCTCTCTCTTTTTTCCTTTTTTTTTTCTTTTTTTTTTTTGGGAGACTAAAATGCATGTCATAGGTTTTCTTTTTCTTTTTTTTCCTTTGGTGCTGTGATGACGCATATTACTATTTGTTCATTTTTTACGATCAAATTGAATTAGAATATTGCCTATTTTCTTGAATGTATCTGGTAAATATGTTTGTGTAAAAAAAAAATGTATTTGTATGTATAGAAGGTCTTTTGGATTCAAATCAGAATCAATTCATCTTTATATAGATACAATTGATTTGCAATTAATGCCCTTTCATTTTAATTTATTTGTATTTTTTACGTTTAAATCAATATTCTAATATTTTGAATAAGTTACTATTACACAGACATGGCTGATGATAGTATTGACGAGGCAGAGGTAATCATTTTGCTGATGAAGATGAAAATGAATTTTGTATTTGTATTGTCAATATTTCTTGGGATTTTGTGTGCTACCAGGGAGTGACACTACCTTAAGTGCATCTTGAAGAGCCGAGTGGATCACCAAATGGAATCACGAGTAGATAACATACGTCGCCTTCTACGTGGGGGTGATGGTGCATTTGTAAATTAACTTAGAATGGATATGCAGACATTCAAACTTTTATGTTCCTGCCTTAGAACTTTTGGAAGATAAACTAACACAAAAAAAACATATGTGTTGAGGAGCAAGTAGCAATGTTCTTGCATATCCTAGCTCACCAAGTCAAGAATTGAGTAATTAACTTTCGATTTGTGAGGTCCGAGAGACGATTAGTAGGCATTTCAATTCAATACTAATTGTTGTCCATTGGTAGTGATTTGTTATTAAGGGCACCCTATGTAACTAATTTGGTTTTTTAATGTTTCAAATTTTAAAAAGTCATAACTTGTAATATAAACATCCATTTTATAAAATATATATATATATATTTGAACTTTACTCGTCGACATCATCGAAACAAGATCCATGTTGAATAGGCAATTAGTAAAAATATTAAAACCGTAAAATTTTACTATTTATCATTGTGTTCAAAATAATAAATGAAGTAGTAAAATTTTACTAGTTTACTATTTGTTGATGAAATAGTAAATTTTTAGAACTTTATTATTTGTTAATGAGAAAGTGGAGCCCCACAATTCACTTTCTCTCTCATTTTTGTGTAATTCCCCCACCCATTCCCTTATCCACGAACACCTTTTTTTTTTCTTTTTTTTTTTCTTCCTACCTTTGATACAGCTTTCTCATCGTAATACACCTTCGGCTTGAAGAGGTTCACCATCACCACCGTTAGGTTTCAGATCCAGCGTTATGTGAGGTTGTCATCAAATGCCGTCATGAGGTTTAGGTTTTGGGGCAATGGTTTGTCAGTAGTTGCTGTGAAGCCGAAGAGATGGTCGACTTTACTACTGTTGAGGTCTATGTGGTTGGTTTGGGTTTTGAATCTGCCATCATGGTTGTTATTTTATTTTATTATTATTTTTTTTTTTTGGGTGTTGGGATAGTGTTCCAACTATTTGGGATGTTTGCTTGTGTTAGGGTGGTTAAGATGGTGAAAATGGGGTTGGTTGGAAAAAATGGAGTTAGTTGGAGAGATAATACTAAAAAATGAAGATATAAGCGAAAACACCGCAGAAGGCTAACTGGTCACCTTAGGTGGCCATTTAGGCACCTTTGGTGGTTGTATGGCCTCATAGGGTGCCGTTTGGCCCCCTAAGGTGGCCTTGGCCAGCCACCAGTGGCCTCTTTTGGCCACCTTGCCTTGCTTCATTGCTTCCTTGGTCATTAAGTAAGAGTATTGGGTCTATTTTAAGTCCAAATTCATTGATTTTGGACTTAAAATGACTGTGATTCAATTCTCTACTTAAAATGAACCTAAAACACTTCAAATTAAGCCACATTTGTTCAATTAGTCATGAGTTATGTTAAGGTGGCTCACCGGAGTCAACTGGGCAAGTTAACTTGGCAAATTAGGGTTTCATAAAGATTTGAGTCCCAATTGAGTCATAGTTGCAACCAAAATTTTGTGAAAATGATTTTAAACATTAAAACACATTAATTAAGACTTAATTGACATTAATGAAGTATTAATTTGAACCAATGAGATCAAATTAGGTAGCAATTTCAAGAAGGGCCGATGAATGGAGTCAAATTGGGCCTATTTTGGATCATTCTTAACCAAATCACATCCGATGCTAACCTAAACTTTAAACCAAACTTATAAATGACATCCTAAGGACATTAGGATTATCTCGGGATAAATTTAGCGGGAATTGGATACTGAACAAGGGCTATGCGAGTGAAATGACAAAAATGCCCTTTAAGTCGCAAAAGTTTTTATTAGCTATTAAGACTTAATCAAATTGAACCCTGGAAAATACCATGTATTCTTTGGGATGTATAGAATCTAACTAAAAAATTTTAGTGCCAAAATGATGCAAAAACCTATATATGGCAATGCTCCTAAGATGGAAAAGTCAATGGAAAGGGATGAAAATGGTGTGTCTACACATGTTACCTATTATCATTAACCAACCACGCAAGATTCAGTCACAACCCCATTCGCATCATCACAAGAGGAAGTAACCATGTATTCCATCACTATTCTTTCCATACCACACACATTTCCATATCATACATTCATACCATATGCCATTTATTCCATATTCATTCAACACCATTCTTTCCATATCAACCATTCATTCTATAACACATTCATCCCATAAATTGAGCATGGTAACATTTAATTACGCAAGTCTATTTTGTCCTAAACAGTCCACTATATGCACTAAAAAGGTAGGATAGTGTCCCCTACTTGCTTGAACCAACCATATATTTATCACATGTGGCAAGGAGGATGTCACATAAGTCAAGTAGTATGTGTTGATCCATTTAATACACCCAAGGGTACATGGCAAGAGGAGTTGATAGCTTCACAAACATGACACCTAAGAACTGAAGGAACCAGGGTTAAAGCTAGGCCAATAAAAAAGATAAGGATACATCAACCTATTATTCAAATGCAATGTGCACACAATGCAATAAAGTAAGCACATAATCAAACATATGCAAGTGATTGATTTTAATTAAAGCAATTAACTCAGCCCATATGAATTAAATTGAGTCTAGTCCTTGAATCCCCAATGGAGTCACTAGATTGAGAACCACGGGTTTTGAACGCCCTTTTAAAAGAAAAGGTTTTAATAAATAAAAATCTATTTTTATGTTCATACAAAACAAATAACAAAAATTAGAGTCGTCACTTAATTTCTAACGAATAAGGAAAACCATAAAAATAATTTTAGAGAAAACCTTTTGAAAACAAAACAAATGACTCCAATTCTAGGCAAAAGCAAATCTTAACAAACCAAAGAGAGGATTCAAAGATTAAGTTACGATTTGGGAAGGTTCTAGGAAACATCCCATGGGCACCTACATTACCCTAAAGAGGTCTCTTAATTCATATGGGCTATTTCAATTACTTTATAAAGAATAAGTCACCATGCATATAAAGAATCATCATACATCCACATAGATCCATAAAAGAACAAGAAAGATAATGGAAAGCAATAAAGAAAGAATAGAGAGAATAAGGAAGAAATAAGCAAAAGAAAATAAAAAGAAAAGAACCCAGTATCCTAGGTCAGACTTGAGTTCAAATAAACGCCTACATACCCTCCAAACATACAAGGATTAAAGTCTACGTAATTCGAAAGATAAGGGTTATTTCCTTCACAATGAACCATCATAATTCTTAAGTTTCCATTTAATGAAAAATGAAAGTTTACAAAAAAAAGAAGTATCCAAAAAATAGGAAATAAGAGAAAAATAGGAAATTTTATAAGAAAAAAGTAACTTTTGGGAAATAGAAAGTTTATGAAAAATAGAAACTTAAGAGGTACCATAATTCATTGCAAAAGAAATAACCCAAAAGGGAAAAGGGAACAAATAATAACAAAACTTACCATACATGAACTTACCATAACGAAATTATCTCAAAATCCTTGAGAAAATACCAGATAATCACACTATGTATGTTATAGGACAATTATCATACTCAAATCAACCATAATCATGTTCAAATCATCATTGGAAGACCTAAATCAAACATGGACAGAATACTAAACAATCCTAGAACACCCTAATAATCATGCAAAAAGAAGAAATCAAAAGGAAAACAAAACCCTAATATGCTCCTACATGAGAAGACTACTTATCATGCATGAAAATATAAAAAATATGCAAAAAGTGAACTACTATCATGAAAATATCATATGATAACTCAAAATCTAAAAAGAAAGTTAAAAAAAAAGTAAACTAAGAAAGGAAAACAATCCTAAGACTTCAACTAATAAGCTTAGCAAAATAATCATATTTTAGAGAGAGAAAATTACTACTCCAGCATGCAATAAAGAAAATCCTAGCAAACTATCATGCTATCCACATAGTATTCATCACACAAACTCAACAATATCAAATAGACATGATAATTAAGCTAAATATTAATCCTAAACATGCAGAGAATGAAACCTAGAGAGAATAGAGAGAAAAAGGGACTTACTAACAGAGAAGACCCTTACTGAATGCTTCCTTCTTCTTTTGCTTGATGTTCTTCTTGTTTCTCTTCAAAAATATGATGAAATAATTCTCTCAAGGTATATAAGTGTGTGCAAATTTGTGCTTCTTCTCACCAGTGAATATAAGAGGTGTGTAACTATTTTATGCTAAAAGGAAGGTCTTAATTTATTGTTAACCAACCCTAGGATCCATTCGCTAAGATTAATTTACCATAAAATCAATCTAAGTCTATAATTAATTCGCTTGGGCCTTAAGTAACTGAAAGTTACCTAAAAATAAGGATGAAAACTCTTTTAGAACAAGAAAAACTAAGTTGGAAGGTTAAAAGAAGTGAAAAAGGCAAGATGACGGAACTTGACACGAGGGCCTCGGCTAACTAGTTGGGTGAACCTGTTGTTGTAAGAATTATTGGTGAGTAAAGTTTCAAAACTTGTAACCTATGAGGCTTTTAATTTGGGAATTAACCCAAATGACTGTTGGGCTGTTATAAACCCAATTAATTTAGCTGTAATAACTTTATAGCACTAGTCGTTAGGGCATTAAAGCCCAAGACCTAGATGCCTATATAAAGACACACACTAAGAAACCTAAAACATATTAAACATGCACGTTCTTCTCTTTTCTGCTCTTCACAGTTTACATTCTTCATTCTTTTCTCTATATTTTCTCTATATTTTGGGGCAACTAATCGAGGACAGTTCAAATTACTCTTCCTGTGAACGTACTCATAGAAGAGCTAGCTATGAGCTTTTGGGGTTGTATCTTAGGAGGTGTTGTCGTTCGCAGAACCTGTACGTAAGGAGGCGATAACTCCTTTAGGACAGCGTAGGCACATATGCCTTCCCACAGGCCAACTATTCTAACTTTATTTCTTTAATTTTCTCTCATGTTATTATGCTTTATAATTTTAATTGTTATTGTTGTCCCAAGTAAATAACCCTAGAGAGGGGGTGAATAGGGTTATTGGCCAATTAAAAATTATGATTACAAACTAAAATCAAATTATTGCAAACAGAGATATCACAATGATAAACAGTAAAGAGAATAAGAGACAGAGAATGCAAACACAAGATTTAACGAGGTTCGGCCTTCCCGCCTATGTCCTCGCCTCAAGAGCTCGCTTAAGGATTCATCAATCTACTATCACTCTCCTTCAAGGTGGAGCAGCAAACCTTTACAAATCAAGTGTCTTCAACCAACACTTGTTCAACCACACTTTCTCAAGTGCAAAGAATGGGGTTATCACCAACCCTTGATTACAAGTTTGTAGAGATGAGATTTGTGTACAAAGAAACTCTCTTTAAGAGTGAATAACACAAAGATTAAAAGCTCAGCTCTCTTCTAATTGATTGCTCAATGAATGCTCTTAATGAATTTAGGGCTAGAAGAATGAAAACAATGAATTCTCTTATATTGGTTCTCATAAATGCATTTGAATCATTGTTTATATAGGCAATAGGCATAATATGACCGTTTGGTGCAATAAATGCTGGGAAAGAGCCGTTTGGTGGCATTTAATGCCTCAACAACATTTCAAAAACTAGCCGTTAGAGTTCTAAGATCGCAAAATCAGTCGACTGAATACTCAATTTAGTCCACTGATTTGCCAAATCAGTCGATTGAATTGGGAATTCAGTGGACTGATTTAGGCAGAATCAGAAGGCACAACAGGGGTCTCATACTGGCCAAATGATTCGACTGAATTAAGGAATGAGTCAACTGAAATGGGCAGAAATGAACTATAATGAATATTTCACAACTTTAAATCAATCAAGTTCATTTGTATCAACTTAGGCCTTGTTCAAGTGATGAAATAAGATTACCCAAGGGTCCTAAGGTCCATCTAAGTTAATGGAGCGATCATATGAGCAATCAAGTACATTAAAAACCTAAAACTTCACTCATAGCTATTTAAGTATCTTCATTGATGATGCTAGCTTGGTCTTGAGTGTTTGTAGGTCTTTTGCATGCTTTCTATGCTCGTATACTCTTATGCTTGATTGTCCTTGACATCACAAGTATGTGCTTCGAGTTTCGTGGTATGGATATGTCTTTGTGCTTCATTTGGATCCATATACTTTGAGTACCTAGCTTTGATTATTATTTGACAAATAAACCATTAGTCCTAATATCGATCCTTTGTTATCATCAAAATCTCGGATATGCCCTTAGTTATATAACCTTGGGGCCAACAGTTATTACTTGTGTGATTCGATATTTTATATTATGAAAATTTTCAATTTCTATTAATTACTTGAACATTTAGATCAATTACACAAAAATTTCCCCAACAGTTGGACCGGTTGGGTTAACCGGTCACCCTGAGAGCTTGGGCCTGGTCCTTGTTGCTTTCTATTTCGGGTCCTTTTACTTAAAATTGCCATAACTTGATCATTTTAACTCTAAATTGAGTTATTCAAAAGTCAAAATTTCCATAACTTAATGAAGAACGAGTTCAAAATATTCTTAAGCAAAAAATATCCAATCATGTTTAGGTGGTTGGGTTTAACAAGATGGTTAACTGAACATGGTCAATTAGCTATAGGTGAAGAATGTAGTAAATTGATCCCAAAGTTATTCAATCCTTAAATTGACTCTAGAAATAGATTATTTTCAACATTATAAACACAATGGAACAATCCTGGTTGAAAAAGATTCGAGTTAAAAGATAAAATTGTCCTCCAAGTCGTAAAAGTTCTAATCAGGCATCCAAACCTATCTGAAATTGAACCAAATTACACTAATATATCCTAAATGAAACTAGAAAATTAATGCAAATGATGAAATGAAAAAAATGAAACTAAAAGATGCATGCAATAATGAACTATTCACATAAGCTTAAAAAGACAAAAATGTCTTTAAAGGCTTAGAGACTCCTAAACACTTCAGAAACTCATGAAATGAGTTTATGAATTCCTAAAGATGAAAATGAGGTGTCTACAATAATATTGTTATAAAATCATAAAATATTGTATATTATTCCACGTATCACGTGGGTCATTGCTTGTACAATATATATATCTATACTACCTATAAAGAGCTGAATGTCAGAAAAGCTTTTGATTGACCAATATACCTTTATTTTATATTTTAAATATATCACTACCCTTATATATACACGGTACATTGATTGAAGAGGAAATAGGAATATAAAATATAAAACACATAAAGAGGAAATAAAAATATGGAACACATAAATATAAATGGGAATTCAAAGTATACTATAATTCTACCCTTATACACGGTACATTGATTGGAATAGGAGATAAGAATATAAAACACATAAATATAAATAGGAATTTATAAATAGGAATTCAAAGTATACTATAATTCATATACTTTAATTCATAAAACCACATAAATAGGAAATCAAACTTTTGTAAAACCCTAAACCTTAACATTTATTATCTACATAATTCTGAATTCTACTTTTTCCATTAACAGTGGGATTCTTCTTTCTCCATTAACAATGTTTTCTACCTTGTTTGGTAAGTGTTTCTTTACAAAATACGATAACTTTTTCTTAGAATAAAAAAAACAAAAAGCCATGTGCAACACACGTGTGCACCAACTAGTATATATATATATATACACGGAGAAAAACTTGTGATTTCCTATAATATCTTTACTAAATACTATAAAGACAACATTTCCCTTTTACACTACAATACCAAAACTCAATTAATTATCCTTATTAAAAAGTATATAGATAAATTTTTGAATCCCTATATTACCTTGATTAAAAATTATAAAGACCAATTTCATAATATTATCCTTTTATATTAGAATATCTAGTGACTTTTTATCAAAAAATACATTTTTTAAATTTTCAATTTTTAAAATTTAAAATTTAAAATTTAAAATTTAGAAATAAAATAAAAAGTGACTCAAGAATCTAGAAGTATAAGTTGTTTACAATTATGAAAAACAAAATTTCTATATGAATTTTTTGTTTTTTGTTTTTAAAATAAAATGGTTTAAAGTTTTTCCTTTTAATTTTCTAACTAACCTAAAGATTACTGATAGAAAGCTATTCTTTTGATATAAATTAAATTTTTTGGTTTTGCAAATATAAAAAGAAAGAAATAGCCCATGTGTAATGCATGGTGCCGATATAACTTTTATATAGCACGTGTTCATGTGACCGTTATATATATATATATATAGATAGATAGATAGATAGATAGATAGATATATATATATATATATATATATATATCGAAATTGCCCATGTGTAATAATGGTAAATGGGTTATTCTTGATTTTATCAGTTTGACAATGTCAGTATGGTGTTGAGACCATACTGGAGGATTTTTCTTAAGTCTGTCATATAATGGTCTACACAATCTGTGTAGATCTTGGTAAAAATTACCAATATAATTGAGACTTCCCAAAAATCTTTGTAGTTGGTGTTTATCCTTAATTTCATCTGGAAATTTACTTGAGAATTCAAGACTTCTTTCAATGTGAATTATTGTTCCATTATGAATATTGTGGCTTAAGAATCTAACTTTTGTTTGGAATAATTTTATTTTAGATTATGAAAGAACTAAACCATTCTTTTTAATAATGTCTAGAAATGTATACAAATGTTTCCAATGTTGTTCAATATTTTCAGAATATATTAAAACATAATCTATATAAACAATAAACCAGTGCTAAATATGGATTAAAAATGTCATTCATAATATTTTGAAATTCTGATGGAACATTTTTAGTCCAAATGGCATAACATTCCATTCATATTGACCAAATGGTACATTAAATGCAGTTTTGTACCTGTCTTCCTCTTTGAGATGAATCTGCCAAAAGCCAGACTTCATGTCAAATTTGGAAAATATTTTTGCATTGTATAGTCTGTTTAATAGATCTTATTTATTAGGAATGGGATATCTGATCCATTGTAAAACTTTGTTTAACGGTTTTTAATTAATAACTAATCTTGGAGCTCCTCTTTCTATTTCGGTAGGTTTATTAACATAGAAAGCTGAGCAACTCCATGGAGATTTGCTTTTCCTGATTAAGTTTTTCTTCAATAATCCTTGAATTTCTTTTTTACAATATTCTAAAAGTTGTTGATTCATCTGAATTGGTCTAGCCTTTGTGAGAATTTGAGATTCTTTAAAATCTGGTTCATAAGGTAAACTGACTGTATGTTTTTTCTTGTTCTAAAAGGCATTGGGTAAATCAGAGCAAACAGTATTTCTTAATAGAGTGTAAAATTGTTTAATTTTTGTTTTTAATTCTTGAGTTTGTAAGGCTTGTTCGATTTTTAAGGATTGGATTTCATAATGTAAGTATTTATGATGTTGTTCTTTTTTGGAGATAAGATTTAATGTTGTAATTAATTTAGCTTTTAATAAATCAAAGGCATGAAGTTCTCTTTGTTGAGGAGGCTTGAGAAATTTATAAATTATCTTTTGTCTAGCTAATTTTGCATGGAGACCATCATTTTTTACACTAAATAGAGTGATAAGTCTTAGAAAAGGAGTTCCTAAAATTACTGGCTTGGTTAAATCTTTTAAAAGTATAAATGGGGTTTCAACACAAATTCCTTGGTTACACACTTGTACTTTTTCAAGTTTATAATCAATATACATTTTAGTGCCATCAGCAGTAGTTAATGGTTCTTCTGTTGTTTGTTGGTAATATTTTGTTGGAACTAGACCTTGGCCTATACAATTCATATCTGCCCCTGTGTCTACTAAAGCAAATGTATTTATTGTTGATGTTTTATTAATAACAAGATTAATATCTACATGCCATTTTTGATAATCAATTAATGTTGCAATTTATATTGCATCTAAATCTTGATTTTGCTCAGATGTAGTATCTTCTTCGGGAATATTTTCTAGAAAGGAGGTTGATGTTGAAAAAAGCAATTGTTGTACCAAATAATTTTGTTTTCTTTGTAAATCTTCTA
The DNA here is from genome assembly GCA_039720395.1 of Liquidambar formosana. Lineage (NCBI taxonomy): Eukaryota > Viridiplantae > Streptophyta > Magnoliopsida > Saxifragales > Altingiaceae > Liquidambar > Liquidambar formosana. The sequence continues at coordinate 13,312,250 of CM077823.1, read as the reverse complement.
CTTGTGTTCTGAGTTGTTCTAAAGAATTTACTTGTTCTTTTAAATGTCTAATTTCTATTTTTCCTTGATTTATCTCATATTGTAAATCTTGAATAGTTGTAGGTCTAGTTTTTGTTTTATAAAATCCATTTAGAATGGATTTTAAATTATAATCAGAAGGTATACCATTATTTGCTTTCATGGATTGGCTAATTGTATTAGAAAAGTTCTGTAAATATGTTCTTTTAAGGTCTGGATCCGTAATTGTATCAACAAAGTCTAATAATTGTCTTTCTTCTTTTGTTAAGGGCATTAAGGATTTTTCTGGAGGTTTATTGCAGCAGGTTGAAGATGTACAATTTTTTATGGGAGAAGTATCTTCTTGTTCAGATTCAGAATCAGAGGAAGAAGAGGATGAAGATGTTTTTGGAATATCATCTTATTCAATTTCATTAATGTCTTCACTAGATTGTATGTCAGATTCTGTATCAGAATGTTCTTTTAATAAATTATACAACTGTAATTTAAGTTCATCAGGAATTTCTAAAGAGTCAATGTTATCTTTTAATTTGCAATTATTTTTATAATGACCAAATTTTCCACATTTCCAACACTTAGGGGTTTTTCTGAAAGATTGAGGCTTGTGAGATTTATTAGATTTATGTTTGGTGTAGGTTTGTGATTTTTTGGCTTAATGTCGTACTGGATATCGTAACCAACTATATTTTCTATTTTTATAACGATATTTAGAAGAATGAGTTTGTTTTGATTTTTTGTATGATTTCTTTTGGGTTTTTCTAATCCTTGAAGATGGTGCTTCAATTTTAGGATGTCCAAATTGTTCACAAAATTGTCCTAGTTCTTTTCTTCCTAATTTTTATTGTTTCTTCAATTGTGCCTTTAATCTGAGATCTATGCATAAAGCTAATCCTTCTGTTTGAATTAAGGAAATAATATCACCATAAGATAAAATATGATAATTAATTATGCCACCGTGTATTTCTCTTAGTTTTTGTTTAACCTTTTCACTAAATAATTTAGGTAATCCAGTAATAAATCTTTCTTTCCAATAATCCTTTTGACAATCTTCTCTTAATAATACCTTACATAAGAAAACATCTTTATACCATCGAAAATCATCTAATGTTGGACATCTTAAATGTGAGAGTACTTCACTGGCTCGTTCAGTAATGGTTAATGGATCTTCAAGAAAATGTTTAACAATTGTATATATTAGAATATTTATATTATCTGAAACAGGTTGTCCTCTCGCATCTAGAATAGGATCATTATTATCATCAACTTTTGTTGCATGTTCAATATTATAACGGTCTTGGTCATATAAAAAGTGATCCCACCAGCCTTTGAGTTGGCTAGTAAAACCAGTGATAATTAAATGAAAAGCTTGGCTGTCTGAGGCATTTTGTATAGGCAGTAACTACCATAAGGATTTCATTCATTAATCCTAAAATTTGATATTCAGACATACCATCAATGTTCCATTCATAGATAGAAGATCTACTATATTCACCTTGTACATATTGTAGGCGTTCTTCAAATTGGACATCAACAAGTGTAGGTCGAGAATAATAATTTCTCGTTGTTGGTCGTGGATGGGAAAATGTTTTAGAGTGTAATTCTAATGGTTCTTCTTGTAAAGTAGATTTAAGATGTATCAATGGGGTAATATTTTTAGTGGTGGAGTTGAGAGGTAATTGGGCTAATCTTTTAGTAATTTCATCCACTAATTCATCAGAAGTATCTTTAAATCGAAGTTCATGTTCTTTTGGTATTTGATGTGGTTTAAAGAGGAGAGGAGATTTTATAGGTTGAGTTTTAGGATTTTGAAAATATGATGTGTTTGGTGTTGAGTGGTTTTCATTTTTAAGTTTAGTATTTGTATGTATTTGGTCTTGGATTAATTCAATTCTGTCTAATTGTGTTCCTATGGTATGTAAATGTTGATTTGTATAATTATTTTGTTCAACAATCTTTTTTCTCTCAGAAGTCATAACAAAAGCATTACAGTCTTTGAATGGAGAGGCAGTAAGTATATTTTCTCTTACTTTTATTTGAATGTTTTCTAAAGGGGGATATACTGCTTGTATAATTTTATTATTTGAAGTTTTCTACTTAGTTATTTCTCTGGTTTGTACACTTATAGTTTTGGATAAAAATGGAGGATTATTGACTTTATAATTTCCTTTAGCAAATATTTGATACCATAAAGAGAATTCTAGATTTATTTTATGATAATTGCAATCTTCAACATGTAAGTCTTGTAAAATCTCTAATTCAATTGGATGTATATCTTTTAAGGGAAGTTTCTTTTGGAATCTATAATTGTTAATATCTTCTTGGATGGTTTGAACAGAGTTGTTTAACAAATTTGGATTAAGTCTAAATGTTGATTGTTTTGATAGCATATTTATTTGTGGATCATATCTTGTTCTTTCCATATCTGATCTTGTTGGTGACATATTTTCAAGATTTTCTGAGCTAGGTGTATCAACAGTATAATATGGTTGAGAAATATTTAGGGAGATTTGTTCTTATTCCTGTTATTCTCTCTGAAGGTGTTCTGGAAGATATGTGTGCTTCATATGGTGCTGTTAGTTTTGGGGTAGAATATGAAGATCTAGCCGGTGTATATGGCCTAAAGTACTTAAAGTAAAGTCTGTAATATTCAATATAACTTGTCTGGTTGGTGTAAATCTAATTCCTACTGAACCATCTGGGTGTTGTGTTATTTGTTCTATTTTCTTGTTTTCTTGGTTTTGTGGGGGAACTATTTCTGGTAAGGACCAGTCTTCTAGTAATACTACTTCATTCCAAGATATTCTCTAAGGTACCACTATATTTGAATGAGTGGATTGTGTCTGTATTAATGTTGTATATCCTTTCGGACTTGTTTTTAATGCTTTTGGTATAATACTTGGCATTACCTTATAATATAATCGATATACTAGAGCTACTGCTGCAACTCCTTTGTCCATATCATATCCATGTGTTTTAATATTTAATGTTAAAGATTTTAAAATAGTTGGATCATGTAACCACTGTGAATTAGGATAACAATCAAAATATACTAGACCATTACATAAACTAGATTCTATTAATCCTAAAATGGAATCAGTAAATTGTCTATGTCTAGCATCTCTTAGACATATTAATGATGAGACCTTTAGGCCATCCCTTGTTAATGGTTTAAGGGCTATTTGTATACATCCAAAATGTATATATTTATAATTTTTTGTTAAATGTTTTAAAATAGTTTGTTTTGATAATAATGAGATTGTTTCATGATTAGAAGAAAATGGAATAATTTATTCAACAGTTTTATTGCATAATCAGTTTTAAAATTAAATGTTCCCTTTTTATATATTGTTGTGGGATTTACCTTTGGTATTTCCTAATTATCAAAATCTTTTTCTATATCTTCATATACTTCTTGCTTACTATTAACTATGGTGGTATCTAGAGAAAAATCAGAAATAGAACTACTAGTACTTTGTTCACTTGTTGAAGCATTAGACCTAGTAGAATTACTTCGGAAAAATCTATTCATATTCGTATTTAAGAGACTGAAATTCTAGAGACAAACTATTTTTACACTGCTAAGGTGACACTGCGGCTGATCTTGCTTTAACACACCAAAAATGCAGTATCAGTAAAAATAGAGAGATCAATCTAGAACCAGATCAATCAAAAATACTTTATGAATAAACCTATCAACAAAGCAAATCAACTTGGCTCCGATACCAATAAGTGAACCCAAGACAGGAGGGAAATATATACAAGAGGGAGATATATATAAAAGATATATGACTAATCAAAACTGAAGACAGAACATATAAATATAATGTACAAGCTTTATTATACAAACTTTAAAATACAAAAGCAGAAATACTTACAAAAGTAGGAGAAGGAGATAGAAGGCTTATAATAAGGAAGGGTTATGAATATAGGGCTAGAGAGTGGTTACAATATAAGAGAGAGATTACAAAGATAGGATCTGCCTCCACCAACTAGTGTTGGTTCCTATATATAATCTAAGCTTGGACGGACTTCAAACAAATCCGTGACCTTCCTTCCTTGTCTTGTTTTATAGGTGAATTGAACTGATCTGAATGAGCTAGAAAGGTAAAATGTGGCCGACAAAATAATATCAGGCATGATATGAATAGTGTAAAAGTAAGTAATACTTTTCTGATACACTTTTGATTTTTGTGCTGCTGAATCTGTACCTTATTTATTTATTTATTTATTTATTTTATTTTTATAGTACTAAAAGCAGGACTGACATAATGATGCTATCTGAAAGCTGACAAGTCATGTGAAAAATGGAATCCAAAGTTGGAGCCAATGGATTTGGGTGTCAGTGCTGAAGCCAATGGAAGCTAGCTGGCTTGAACTTGTACTATGCAAATTTTTGGCGGATGCTTTACATCTAAGAAAAGAACTCTATACCATAACAATCATCTTCATTTTGATAGAATGGATGGGAAGAAGTTTCATCTGAATGTTCTTCATCTGAATCTACTTGTGATAGAGCTTCTCTTAAATGTTGTTTATATTCTGCTTTAGATCTGGTTGATGCAATCTTTGCTTGTTGTTTGGATTTGACAACTAGGAATTCACTGCTTGAGTCTGTTTGAACTGGAATTTTACACACAGATGGATTTTTATGGAGATACAAAGTAATGTTGGGGACATAAACTTTCTGAGGAATAGCTTTATCCCACCATTTAAATGAGAATCTTCGGCATAGATGAGGAGTTGGAGGATAACTTCCAATGGGAGAAATTACATAATCCCATTTAGAGATCTAAGGGAGTTGGAAAAGCGTAAGGAAAATGAGTAATAGAAGGACTATGTTCTTGTCCTAGGAACAAATAGTGGTTAAAGAAATGTTCAAATCCTTCTAGAACGGGAGGAGGAAGCATTCTGTTATCTGGTACAACAAGTGAACAAAGTACTAGTAGTTCTGTTTCTGATTTTTCTTCAGATACCACCATAGTTAATAGTAAGCAAGAAGTATATGAAGATATGGAAAAAGATTTTCATAATTGGGAAATACCAAAGGTAAATCCCACAACAATATATAAAAAGGGAACATTTAATTTTAAAACTGATTATGCACTAAAAATTGTTGAACAAACTATTCCATTTTCTTCTGATCTATAAATATATACATTTTGGATATATACAAATAGCCCTTAAACCATTAACAAGGGATGGCCTAAAGGTCTCATCATTAATATGTCTAAGAGATGTTAGACATAGACAATTTACTTATTCCATTTCAGGATTAATAGAATCTAGTTTATATAATGGTCCAGTATATTTTGATTGTTATCCTAACTTCACAGTATGGTTACATGATCCAACTATTTTTTTTTTTTTGGTTAAAGTAACTTTGCGTTAGGTCACCATCCAAAATTCTATATATATATCTATATATATATATATATATAAAGGTTTATAATGTGTTGGATATTTCGGACTACTCCATTCGATCATAGCTGTCCGTGGATGACATAAGCGCATTCGCACATCCGTGCTTGTTACTTATGGACGATCGTGATCGAATGGGATATCTAGGATATCCTACACATGATCAAAGCTTTATATATAAATATGTGCGGAATATCCTAAACTATCCCGCACGATCACAGTCGTTCGTGAACACCGCGCACAGGCGCAAGATGTTCCATGCACGGGTGCATGTTACCCACGGACGACTGTGATCATATTTGGAATATCCTTTACATGATTAAAGCTGATGTGTATAGTACTATGCTTGTGTAGGATATCCTGGACTATCCCAAATGATCACAATTGTCTGTAGACGACACATGTAGGGACATGGCATTCATGTGCGGCTACTTGTCGCCTACAAATGGTTGTGATCGTATGGGATATTTCGAATATAATCAGCCAATGAACGAAGTACAACCCCAACCCCCTCACCCTCCTTAACAATTGATAGATACCCTTACCCCTAACTCCCCTTAATATCATTCAGTAGGTATTAATGCTTTTTCATAAGCTTGAATTTGAGATCACTTATTTAACAAGGGAGACAAATGCCATTAGACTATCATGCCATTGGGGTATATATTAGATGACACAATGTATTAGTATATATTTGCCGTAGGCGAGTAAAATTGTCATCAGGCCGCCCGATCCAACCTGGTTGAAGCTAGAGGGCTGTCCACACATCTTGTTGAACTCGATCCAAGCCGGCGATCCGGGCCCACGGACCACCTCTTCTTCTCTATTTATTTATTTATTTATTTTTTCATCGTAATTTAGCGTTAAAAATAAGGGTAATTAAAAATTTTTCTAGTGCTCAGACCTAATATTTGAGCGCTAGTAGTCGTAGGGGCGACTTTGCGCTCTCTCTCTCTCTCTCTCCACTTCTGAGATTACCGCACGAAAAAACCTCATTTCCTCTGGCACATAAACCCTAGAAAGCAGCGTCCATGGGAGATCAGAAAGTGCCAAAAGTTCCGATCCCAGGCAAGCGAAACATTCTCATCACCAGCGCCTTACCTTATGTCAACAACGTCCCTCATCTGGGCAACATCATCGGCTGTAATCTCTCTCTCTCTCTCTCTCTCTCTCTCTCTCTCTCTCTCTCTTCCCCTCACTATGTATCTGGAAGTTTTAAATTTTTTTATGTTGATTTAATGGTGGAAGAATCATTGCTTACGCTTTGTTTGGCTCCCGAGAAACTGGAGGAAAATAAAATGAAAAGGAAAATTGGAGTAATGCTCCGTATATTTTTCAGCTGTTATGGTTTTCTAAATAATGAAGAACCCCACTAATTCAACAAGTCTCGCACAAAGTACTATTATTTGGCTGAGTTAGTGTTGAGTTTTATCAATTTTCTTTTCCTCAGTTTTCTGGGCAACCAGACGGCGGTTCAGATTTCAGAAAACTGTTTTTGAAACACTTTAGAACATGTTGTTAAACGATTTTCGTTTTTTAGAATTCGGGACGATTCTTGAAAGCAGCCTCCTTACAGGAGATTTTGAGAAAATGGACATGTTTTTTTTGCTTCATTTTATTTTTATTTTCACCCATTTTTAGAACAAAAACGGTTCTCATTTCTGCTACCAAACGGGCGGTTAACAGTTGGGGAGTTGGTTATTTTGGTTTGCATTTTCTTGACGATTTTTGTATTGCAGGTGTATTGAGTGCTGATGTGTTTGCTCGGTATTGCCGTAATCGTAGCTACAACACGATATACATATGTGGGACTGATGAGTATGGGACGGCAACAGAAACAAAGGCCTTGGAAGAGAATTGCACCCCTCAACAGATTTGTGACAAGTAATATTCTTCATCAAAACATTAAATTTTTTTTTTTTTTTGCAAAATTTTTTGGTGAATTATGCTCTGTCTCTATATTTGTTCTAAGAACACTAGAAATTCTGAACTACAAGATTGGAGTGTCAAAAACTTGGTAAGGTCCTTGTTTCTAAATCATGCTTCACATTGCTGAAGAATGGCTCAGGACCTGTTTGGATGCGCCTTTAGAACCTGTTTTCTATTAGATTTTTTATTTTTTATTTACATGTGGAGAATGTAATTGGTGCCTGTATATAGGGGCTGAAATAACAGAAAATTCAAATTAAAAATGAAGCTTCTAATATGTTTATGATTCATAAGTTTCTGATTCTTATCAATATGTTTTAGCATATTATATGGAGGAGCATTATATTAATTCTTCTCTATTTGGTTTATGGCATAAACTCAAGCGTATGTTTTGCTTTAAAAGTTTAATTCCACTAGTTTTATGGCATATCGCTGCTCTGTTGCCACAATAACATTTTAATCTCAATCAATTGATTTGTGTATGGATAATGATACTTCATTTAATTGGTAAAAATATCGATGTGGTGGGTATCTCGTTGGGGGATGTGCTTACTATGATTTCTCATAGCAGCAATGCTTGCCTGAAATTGTAGATAACCAATTCCCATATTCTGAATTCTGGCCCTTTACAAAAGCAAGGTAATTCTTTGATTGATGTTATTCCTATTTTTTTTTTTTTTTTTTTTTGATAAGGTAAATATGTATTGATGAACAAAAAGGGTTTAGCCCATGTACATAAGCCATATACAATGACTAACCACACATCCCTCTACAACTTAAAGCGATTCACAAAATTAACAAAAGAAAGATTACAAGTATTAGTGTGACTAGAATACCACAAAAATAAAGACTTGACAAAGGAAGACTTGAGGTCAATGAGAGACTTCTCAACCCCATCAAAAGTTCTAGCAATTCTTTCCCTCCAAATGCACCACAATATAGCATGCGGAGCCATATACCAAATCACTTTTGCCTTTTTGCACCCCCCTTAAACCACCAACCCGCCAAGAGGTCATAGGTAGAGGAAGGAAGCACCCAATGGACTCCGAACATGTTAAATAAAAGCATCCATAGATTCCTAGCCATAAAACAATGAATGAAAAGATGGTCCACTGTTTCCACATCTTGTTTACAAAGAACACATCTATTCGGCACGTACCACCCTTTTCTAGCAAGATTATCCAAAGTTAAACACTTATTACTTCCCACCAACCAACAAAAGAAGGCAACTTTAGTAGGAACCGAGGAAATCCATGTGACTTTTGCCAGAAGAAAAAAATTCCCTAAAAGGTCTTAAACAATTGTAGAAAGATTTTACCTTATCAAAAAAAAAAGATTTTACGGAGAATAACCCTTTAAAGTCCTTACGCCAAACCAAGGAATCATTCTCACCATCCAAAATCTTACTCTCGTAAAGAACTTGAAAAAATGCCAACACTTCCTCCAATTCCTAATCATTAAGGTGATGAATAAAAAGAACATCTCAATGACGAGTACCAACTTCCCCTTCCAAGCAATCCTTAATCAAAACTTCCTTGTTAGAAGCAATAGAGTATAAAGAGGGAAACTCCATCATAAGAAGCGAATTGGAACACCACAAGTCTTTCCAAATTTCGCCCTACTACCATCACCAACTTTAAACCCAATCTCTTTGATGAAGCCATCAAAACCTTGCATAATCGCCTTCCAAAGATCCACACCATGAGAACCATTAACAACATTAGACCACCATCCCTCTCTAGAAATGCCATACTTGCAAATAATAACATCCTGCCATAGACCTTGGACTCCCCTACCAAATCTCCAAAGCCATTTACCCATGAGAGCTTTATTGGTACAAACAATGGATCTAACCCCTAAACCTCCCATATGTTTTGGAAGGCAAATGGTGCTCCAATCAACAAGATGATATTATTCCTAGTTATGATTTCTCTCTTTCTCTTTTGTGTGAGAATGTCCCTTTTATTTTGAATTTGGAAAAGGCCAATCAGACAACTAAATGCGATAAAGAAAATAGGTACTTGAGGGGGCTGCTCTACTTCTAAATGTGATGGGGGGAAAGTTATTGGGGTGACTGATTGTGAGTTGGAAGGGGATGTTGAGGCAGACTAATGGGGTAGGGAGTCTTTTTGGTCCAAGGAGGATTGTGTGGCTTTAAGAGTTCTATTTAGAAAGTTAGGCTTCTCGTTAGTTGAAGATAGGGTCAATAGATTTAGAGAAACTGTGGGAGGTAGAAGTAAAAGGGCTAGCGTAGGTAGGGGTAGTAGAAGAGTGACAGGCAAGGTCTCTAGAGAAGATGGGGAGTTAAGGAAATTGTGGTGGGTGGTCAATTATGATGCGTCTAAGTCTATGAAAATTGGGGGACGTAGCAGAGTTAATATATGAAGATCTTGAGTTGGAATGTCAGAGAATTAGGTTCTTTGAGGAGGAGAAGCGTGGTAAAAAACGTGCTTCTTAAATCTCAATCGGATATTGTGATGCTTCAAGAATCTAAATTAAAGGAGGTTGATATTGCTTTGATTCAGAGTATTTGGGAAGTGTGCTACAAAGAGTGGGCTTATGCTCCTTTGGTGGGAGCTTTGGGAGGGATTATCCTTATTTGGGATTTGAGAGTTGTTAAACGTATATAACTAGTGGAAGGGTTGTTTTCTGTTTCGGTTAGGTTGAGTCCCATAATTGGGGATGATTGGTGGTTATCTTATGTGTATGGCCTGAATAGACCTAGAATGAGAATGGCTTTTTGGGAGGATTTAGGGGGGCTTTTTGGGTTGTGTAGTTTTAATTGGTGTCTCGGTGGTGATTTTAACGTCATTAGATTTATGACTGAGAAGTTGAATGATTCTAGGAAACGAGGAGTATGAGAGACTTTGATTCCTTTATTCATGAGTATAATTTAAGAGATCCCTCTCTTTAAAATGCTTCTTTTATTTGGTCAAATCTCCAAGAGAGAGTGGTTTGTAACAGATTGGACAGATTCCTTTTTTTGCCTAGTTGGGAGGGTATGTCCTCTAATTTTTTGCAAGAGACCTTGCCTAGGTTGACTTTGGATCACAATCCGATTGTCTTGGAGTCCAACCCTATCTTGTGGTGGCCTACTTTTTTTAGATTTGGAAACATGTGGCTTGCTTATCCTTCCTTTATTTTATTATTATTATTATTTTTTTTTTGGAGAATTCTTGGAATAGTTGCACTGTGTAGGGCTGGGAAGGGATCAAATTCATGAAAAGGCTTCAACATGTGAAAAGAGTGGAACAAAAATATTTTTGGTGATATTAGATGGATAAAGAACTCTTTTTCGAATCATATCATTACTTTGGATGAGATTGAGTGTGAGGGTCAGCTCTCTGAGGATCTTAGAATTAAGAGAAATAGGCTTAGAAAGTAGTTAGAGGAGGTGATATTTATTGAAGAAGTAAATTGGAGGCAAAAGGCAAAGGTTAAATAGATAAAAGGAGATAACAATACCAAAATTTTTCATAGTGTGGCTAATGGGAGGAGGAAAAAGAACTTGATAAAAAGGATTATATTGAATTCCGGTGAGGTGATTGAGGATCCTGAGGAGGTCGCTAAGGAGCTGGTCGATTTATTTACTCATTTGTACTCGTCTTCTAGGAGTGATAGGTGGAGGATTGAGGGCCTCGATTGGAGTCCTATAGATGAGTCTAGTGCAACTTTGCTTAAGAAACCTTCCTCAGACGAAGAGATCAGAGAGGTGGTTTTTGAGATGAGTAGGGAGAAGTCTCTTGGGCCCGACGGTTTTACTGTGGCCATTTTTCAGGAGTGCTGGGGGTTGATAAAGAAGGAATTGTTAGAGATCTTTAAGGAGTTCTTTGAGAATTGGGTCATTAATAGTTGTACTAATGTCCTCCTTCATTTGTCTTACTCCAAAGAAAGATAGATCCATAAATATCAAGGATTAGGCCCATCAGTTTAGTCACTAGTCTTTGTAAGATTGTTGCCGAGGTCTTGGCGCACAGACTTAGGGAGGTTCTTAGTGAGATTATTATGGAAGCTCTAGGAGATTTGTTAAGGGGAGGCAAATTCTTGATGCAGTGCTTATTTATTTATTTTATTTTATTTTTGATTAGCAACAGAAATATATTATTGATAAAAAGAAAACAAAGAACTTCTTGATGCAGTGCTTATTGCCAATGAGTTGGTGGAGGATTATAAAAAAGGAAAAAAGGAGGCCTTATCTTTAAACTTGATTTTGAAAAGGCTTATGATCTTGTTGAATGGAGCTTTCTTGACAATGTTCTTGAGAGGAAAGGCTTTGGAGAGAGATGGAGAGGTTGGATAAGAGGGTGTCTTAGGTCTATGTGCTTTGTAGTGATGGTTAATGGTAGACCTAGAGGGTGGTTTGAGGCTTCTAGAGGCTTAAGACAGGGGGACCCTTATCCCCTTTTTTATTCACTATTGTGGTTGATACTCTGAGTAGGTTGGTAAGTAAGGCTGAGGAGATGGACATTATTAGAGGCTTTGAGGTTGGTAGGGAAAGGTTCAAGATTTCTCATCTTCAATTTTTTGATGATACATTGATACCATTATATTTCTTGAAGCTGATGAAGAGAAAATGAGGGATTTGACTATCTTGATGAGAGGTTTTGAATTGCTTTCTAGTCTGGTCAACCTTTCCAAAAGTTCCTTAGGAGGTATCAATGTGGAGTAAGTTGGAGAGAATAGCGGCTAACATTGGTTGTTAATTAGTGAGTGACCCATGAAATACTTAGGTATGCCTCTTGGAGGCAACCCCTTGACTATGAGTTTTTGGGATAGGGTTGTGGAAAATATTGGCAAGAGATTGGATGGTTGGAAGAAAGCGTATATTTGTAGGGGGCTAGGTTAACTCTGGTTAGTTCTGTCTTCAATAGCATTCCGATGCATTATCTATCTCTTTTTAAAATTCCCAAGAAAGTGGCTCTCAGAGTTGAGAAAATGCAAAGAGACTTTTGTGGGAAGGAAGTGGGGAACGCAAAAAAGATCATTGGGTTAATAGGGCGGTGGTGACTAGGTTTAAGGATAAGGGTGGGCTTGGTTTGGGTAATATCGTTCTTAGAAATGTAGGATTCTCTTTGGCATTGTGTCATCAAAAGCAAGAATGGTATTCAAAATAACGGTTGGGATTCTAATATTGTGGAAAGGGAGAGCGTTTGTTGTCCATGGAAATTTATCTTTCAAGGTCTTGTTTTTTGAACCATATCAAACTTCTTGTTCGCAATGGTGCATGTATCCGCTTTTGGGCCTTTCTCGGGTCAAAGATGCCGTCATTGTTGATATGGTTACTATGGATTCTAGTTCTTTGAATTGGAATTTTTTCTTGTAGTCTTAATGATAGAGAATTTGAGGAGATGGTGTTTCTTCTGGCCACTATGTAAAACATTTTGCTTGCTCCTTCTAGTTCTGACAGAAGATTGTGGAGTTGCCACTCTTCTAAATACTGTTTTGATTCTTCTAGAGAGGATTCATTGGTTTCGATATTTACTCTTGCCAGAATGATTTGGAAAGCTATTGTTCCTTTGAAGTTTAAGATTTTGGCTTGGTTGGCTGCCCATTGGAGGACCACCATTGGAGGACCAACACTAATGATTGGTTTAAGAGGAAAAGATCATCTTCTTGTCTTTCTCCGCAGTGGTGTGTTCTTTGTAAGAAGAAGAGGGAAACAGTGGATCACTTCTTTCTTCACTGTGAGATCATGATTGAGCTATGGCAGCGTCTTTTTTCCCTGGCTGATTTAGGTTGGGTTAGACCAGAGCATATTGCTGGTTTGCTTGAAGTGGATTTCAGAGGTTTTGGTCACTCCAAGAGGTCTAAGGTCTTGTGGAGTAGTGCGGTTTTGGCCATTTTGTAGGTGATTTGGATTGAATGAAATGCAAGAATTTTTAGGGACTCACATGAGGAGATGGATGGCATTTGGGATAGGATGTGCTTTCTTGCTTCCTCGTGCGCTTCGGTGGACAAATTTTTTGAAGGAATTCCCTTGTTTCTGATTGAGGAATTGGAAAGAGATTTGTGCTTTGAAGGCCATTAAGAGCAGAGCAGTTAGGAGCCACTTCTACCCTCCTTGAGTTGTTTTGTTCTTTGTGATTGTTTTGGCTCGTGTAGGATGTGAGGCCTTTTTATTTTCTTTTTGCTGTGCCAATTAGGCTTGCTAGTTGTGTAGGGACTGGGCTTTGTTGTGACTTTTGGTTTCTTTGTTGCACAAGTTTGTTGGACTCCTTGTCCAATTTGTATCCTTCTTTCTGATTAATACAGTTTGTTTCTTATAAAAGAAAAAAAATTACTCTCTTTTCAAATGGACTTTAATAACATGGAGATAACTGGCATCCTGCTATAAAAAAAAAAATTTGTGCTACATATTCTCAATTGGTTTTTCTCACATTTGTAGATACCATGCAATTCATAAGGAAGTCTATAAATGGTTCAATATAAGTTTTGATGAATTTGGACGTACCTCAACCCCACAGCAGACCGAAGTTTGCCAAGCGATTTTCAAGAACCTAATGGAGAACAATTGGCTTTCTGAAAACGTGATGCAGCAGGTACATAGTTATTTATTGCTTAAACATTAATCTGACCTCTTATGTTTACAAAGATGATTTCATGCTTCTATGGTTCAGTGGAGGAATACCTTAACCAAAAAAAAAAAAAAAAGGTTCAGTGGAGGAATATTTGTCATTGTTAGCTTGCATGGTGACCAATACTTCACTGTATAAATCATTAACACTTTATTCAATTTGAATTTCAACTGTAATGCAGCTTTACTGTGATACATGCACAAAGTTTTTAGCTGATCGGCTCGTGGAGGGTTCCTGCCCGACACAAGGCTGTAATTACGACTCTGCAAGGGGCGATCAATGTGAAAAGTGTGGAAAACTTTTAAATCCAACAGAACTAAAGGATCCGAGATGCAAGGTATAGCTTGTATTCTTAATTAGTAGTGTCTCTAGTTTGTTCTCTAATGCATTAATAAGTGATCTCAGTGAATAAGTGAATATCTATGTTCTGGGTGGTCAGTGAACACGATTTTAGATTACATTAATAGGTGCTCTTTTAACTGAGAATCTGTTTCACAGTGATTAAAATCATTTAGATCTTAGTGAGATGTTTGAAGAAAATTAATAAATGAAACAGGGCAAGAGAGTAACCTGTTTATCTTCATCAAAAAAGGAAAAAAGAAAAAAGAAAAAAGAGAGTAACCTGTTTATTTTTTACATGTCACAAAATTAATTAGGCCCTAGATGTAATGAGAAATATCCAATTTGTGGTTTCAAATGACATATGGGTTATAGCTGAGCTTGAGTTTTTTTAACAGGTTTGTCAGAACACTCCACGTATTCGTGATACAAATCACTTGTTTCTTGAGCTCCCATTGCTTAAGGATAAATTAGAAGAATATATCAACAACATGTCAGTAGCTGGATCCTGGAGTCAGAATGCCATTCAAGCTACAAATGCATGGCTTAAAGAAGGTCTGAAACAGCGGTGTATTACTAGAGATTTGAAGTGGGGAGTTCCTGTTCCACATGAGAAATTTAAGGACAAGGTTAGTTGACTGTTCCACCTGAGAAATTTAAGGACAAGGTTAGTTAAGACTTAAGATAAATGTAGGTTATATAAAATTTCCTTAATTTAGTCCATGTTTTTGCTTTAGACTTATTTTGCTCATAGTTCTTCAATAGAAAAACCTCTGGATTTCACAACAATTATTATGTTTGTTCCAACTGTAATAGGTTTTATTGTTATTATTGTTGTTCTATTATTGTTATTAGGGTAAAATGCAAGAAATCCCCCTAATGTTTGGGCCGTTTTTACGTAACCCCCCTAAAGAAAATAAGCTTGCAATCTCCCTGCCTTAACACATTTGGGGGGAATTAGCACAAACGACATTAATGGAAACATAAACAGATCGATATGCCCCTCACCCTCCCGCTCACATGATCCAAAGCTACTCTGACTAAAACTCTCAACACTTGTTTATTTCACCTACACTCACGATTACTCTTAGCATCTTAGCAAACGGCATTGAACAGTGGACCCAATTGATAAATGCATAAAGTATAAACTTAAGGGAGGGAGATTGCAAACTAATTTTCTTTAGGGGGGTTATGTAATAATGGCCCCAACATTAGGGGGGATTTCTTGCATTTTACCTTTGTTATTATTGTTATTTATTTTGTTTTTTTGGTCTGTCATCTGAAGTTGTTCAATAAAAAAGCTAGTCTGAGTTTCTCCTGTACTGTTTTTATGGTTTTCTTGAATTGATTTTATTTGTTCTAAATGTGTGATGCAGGTTTTTTATGTCTGGTTTGATGCACCTATAGGATATGTCTCAATCACTTCATGCTACACCCTTGAGTGGGAGAAGTGGTGGAAGAATCCTGAAAATGTGGATCTGTATCAGTTTATGGGCAAGGATAATGTGCCCTTCCACACCGTAAGTCTTATACTTTGCTCAATTCCCATGATGAGTTGATGAAGAGGGTCAAACTTACCAATTTCTTTATTTTGCTAATTTCTCGTATCTCAATGCTCATTCCCCAGTTCAGAAGTTGTTAGTGTGCCCACCCCCCCTTAAAAAATTATTATTATTATTATTATGTTTCATTTCTTCCTAAATGCGTATGTAATTGTTTTCCTGTTGTTCTATCATGTCTATTTTATTTTATTTTATTAATATTTTTTGTATCCTAATTTCTAAACATGCAAAAGTTGTTTGAACTTACAAATTTTGATCAACAAGCTTTTGCTTAATTGGAAGGCCATTGAGGTTTGGGTAGGTATAATTTTCGAGTCATTTTTATGGATTTGGTTGTGTACCATTGTACATTTGTACAACTGTTCATAAATTATAAATTTTTTAATTACAAAATATCTTTGTTACCGGAGAAACTGAATGCTAACATAATTATGTTGCTTTTATGTTGTGATGTTTATGTAATGGTTGAATTCAATGCATTATCTGTTCTCATCACCCCTCGATCATAGTTTTTTTCATGCAATTTTCTGACATGCCAAATTTTGACCTGTGTTCACTTGGTCCCAATGCCGTGTGATGCCTTATAAAAAAGTACTAGAATGTAATGAGAGTAGACTTAAAGAGGATGGATCCTAAAGTTCCATGATGATGGGAGTCTTGGAAAAAAGTTAATGTGACTTTCATAGCATTGATTTTATAATTGGGAGGAGCATGAAAATATCAAGATTTTACCCAATCAACTTGGCAGCTGATGCATACAAAGTTATTGGGGAACTCTTCGCTTCAAGAATTAAAAGGGTGTCACTAAACCATACTTTTCATATTTAGAGTGCGTAAGTGGGAGGGAGAAGGAGGGGAATATTAGATAAGTTGATGTTTAAAAATGACTATGTGAATGTGAGGAAACGGTGCAAAACTGAAGCAGTACTTTGTAAGTTTGATATGGAAAAAGCCAATGATCACATCAATAGGAGATTCTTTTCTAATTCAGTAGAATAATGCGGTTTGGTGTGGAGAAGATGGGTGGAATGGTGCATTGCTACAACTTCATTTTATCTACTTAATGCAGCACCTTGTGGCTCCCTTGTGTTCCCTCCACCACCAAAATATGACTTAGATATGGGTGGATTGGTGCTTCTCTACAACCTCATTCTCTGTGCTTCTAAATGAAGTACCTTGTCGTTTCTCCCCACCCTCAAACTGTAAGGGAACAAGAAAAATTGGGAGTGCTGAACTAAAGCAATCAATTGTTGTGTCTTCCTTCCATCATCTTCATGGGGGCTTTCAGAAGATTATTTAGCATGGCAGTGACACTTTGATGGGGACATCAAGCACAGTCTACAATAGGGTAGCCTAGTTTGGCCTATTGACTTGAAAACCAAGGTTGCAAATTTAATTACTTATTTTATTTATGGAATAAGGGAATATTGCATTTTTTATTTTCTAGACTTTAGGGTTAAGTGATTTACAATTTTGATATAATTAGAGTCCCTATATAAGGGTTGCAATAATTTCTGAAGAAGTTGGCTTATGATGAATTAAAATTTGTGTGTGTTTTTTTTATTTTTTTTAATTTTTAAATTTTAAAATTTTATAAATGTCTGGTGTCGATTCTAAAACCCCCTAGGTGCTGATTCCTAGGGGTTTAGCTTCTTTCTTGCTTCTTTTCTTTTATTTCTCTACTTTTTCTCTTTAAGGGTTCTTGAGGTTATCCTGCATCGGCTTTGGTATCAAAGCAAATCCTGATCCATGCATCGCACACCTAGAGTAGTCAACATCTCTTCTCAAGCACAATGGGTTACAGAAGTCCTTTTCTGTGAACTGCCTACCAACACGATAGAAGCAGTTCAGTCCACACAAACACACCTGTGGTAACATCTCAGAATGACATCATCTTCTACACACTGTCCAACCACCGTTGCAACAACCCACCATAACTAGTCAAACCTTCTACCTCCATAGTCAAACTACATAACTTCCACCATAGTTGCAAACCCAAACCTAGATCAGTGAAACAAAGCCCTTACCCCTAACCCCAATCCATTTTTGTGAAAAGGAAAAAAAAAAAAGAAGAAAATTCATTGTGATGCCACCATGGTTCAAAGTCTTGGCTGTCTCGGACGAGATCTCGCTGAGACAGCATGGTCTTGCCCCCCTTCCGATCCGAGATTTTCCTCCGGTACAAGAATATAAGGGGGATTACCATTCTCGGCCGAGAGGGACGAGACGAGCCGAGATCGACGAGAATGCAACATTCTCGGTGTGATTCGAACGAAATATCGCCCAAATCGTCCGAGACCATACGGCCTACCTCGACAGTGGATACCTAGCTCAAGCTTCCCTTTTTTCTCTTGTTTAATTTGCCTTTGATGGGTTCTTTCTCTTGTTTAAAAGCTCCCCTTTTCTCTCTCGTCGCTCAAATCTAGATCTGGTGGTGGTGGTGGTGTTGCTGTGGTTGTCTTTGGTAGGCGGTAGCGTCTTCTCACGTGGGCTGTAGTGGCGGTGGCGGTTAAGGTCAATGGTAGCAGTAGCGGCGACTGACGTTGGCGGCTGAGGTGGCCGGCGGTTGGGCCTCTGGTTTGAACCCCTCCATCGCCTCTCGCCCTCTCACTCACCCCCTTCTCTTCTCTCGACTGGTTGAGTCGACTATGCGGATTGAACCCACCGACTTAAAAAGGTAAGTTCCCTTCATTTATTTTTATTTTTATTTTTATTTTTTTATTTATAATTTTAAATTTTAAAATTTTAAAATGTATTGTTATTGAAAATGAACCTATAGTCTTTTTATAAATGATAAAAAAATTTATAAATTGTAAAATTTTTATTAATTTTTTTCCCACTATCATGAACCTATAGTATTTTATAAATGCTAAATCTTTTTTATAAATGATAAAAAATTACAAAAGATAGCATTCTTTGGGATTATATGATATTTATTTATGTTCTTTGGGATTATATTAGATATCTAAAACATAAAGGTAGTGTTCTTTCATGATATATTACTGCGCTGGTGCCTATTTTTACATTTTTTACCATATTATATGCTTTTTGAGTTCATTATTTTGCTTATTTGATGGTTCCAATGTAATCATCATATTTTTTACAAATTTTTTATGATTTTTTTGGATTTTTTCAAACATTTTTTCATGTGTAAGTTGCATCTTGCCCGAGACGTGACGAGTTGGATGAGACCCAGATGAATGAGACCGAAACGAGATGGGGACCAAGACTGAGACTTCGAATCATGGATGTCACCCATCTTGTTAGACTATTTTGAGCCACTATCAAACCCACAAACCCTAGCCCTCCAATATTGATTAGTGCCCTAGCCACTACCATGGTTAATAACAAGCTTCTTCTACCTCTAAGCTTCTCTCAACCCGCCATAACCACCTTCGTCATCAAGCCCTAGCCATTGTCGTGAGCCCTAGCCCAATCTCACAATGCAATCCTAATCGAACCAATCACCCTGTCTTCTATTTCGACTTGCGACTCATTGTCTACCCAGACCCATCATCGTCTACCTCTAGACCCATCATCGTCTACCTCTAGCTGTCGCACCATTGCTTTTCTGTTGCAACCCCCCCACCCCCCAAAACCCTATGCCTCCACCATCAAACCTTAGTGTCCAGACCACAAATCCTCGAACCACACAACCCCATCACTATCGCAAGTCTCAACTAGCCATGCCACAATCGACTCTCTTTGCCAAACCTAGTTCGACCCCTGGCCACCATTGTTGCTCATCACCGCCTAGAAATCGCCAGCTTTGATCGTCGCATCCCTCCCTTGGGTCGAAACCCACTTGTTGGGTTAATCCAGTCGAGCCACCCTCGTGGTCGAATAAGCTTAAAAGAGAGATTGAGGTGTTTGGTTGTAGTCCTTTTTACTATTTGAGTCACAAAGCAAGAGTTCTTAGACCTTGGATAAGGTTATCCCAACTGCGGATTAATTACTATTCTCAGTTGGAATCTGTTTTCCAATCCAGTTATCATGACTTTAATTTAAAGCTGTTTTATTCTTGATTTGGCTCGAATTATTTGTGGGAGTTATTTTAATTATGTATTATACTATTCTACTATTGGATTTCGTACTAGATTACTACTAGTTGTATATTTGGACTGATTTCTCCAATCTAGTGTCAACTTGTCATGGAAGCCACTCAAAGGCAGTCCCCCCCATGGGAGCCCATAATGAAACTCCTTCATGACTTGAATGCCAAGTTTGATGCCTGATAAGAGAAGTTACTCAAGATAATACTGCAGCTTGATCCCACTGAATTCAATGGTTTAAAATGTAGTGAGAAAAGATGCCTAACTCATCAAGTTTAGCCTTATGTAGTGCCTTCTGCCTATGTTGAGTCTATGCATGCAATCGAAAATTTGTGTGTTGCAATGATATTTCTTCAAAGATTCAGGAAGGAGTAGTTGGCAAGCTTGAAGCTATGTGATGTAGGACAACCTCAAAACATGT
Organism: Liquidambar formosana; assembly: GCA_039720395.1. NCBI lineage: Eukaryota > Viridiplantae > Streptophyta > Magnoliopsida > Saxifragales > Altingiaceae > Liquidambar > Liquidambar formosana. The sequence goes on along the minus strand of CM077823.1, from coordinate 13,291,936 downwards.
AAAAGAGAGAAAGAAGTAGAGAAAGAAGCTAGAAAAGAAGCTGAACCCTAGGAGTCGGCACCTAGGGGTGCTTGGAGTCGGCACCAAACATTGGAAAAATCCAATTTTAATTCATTATAAGCTGAAAAACTAAAGAGTTATTGGAGCCTTTATATAGAGGTCCAATTACATCAAATATGGTAAAAACTGAACCCTAAAGTCTAGGAATTTAAAAGGCAACAATTTATTATTTTAAAAATAAAACTAAATAATTATGGTAAACCTTTGCTCTTTAACTAGGAAGCAAGGACACTTCCCCAAAGGTCGCGTGTTTGTGTTGGACACGTATCAGACATGACATTTGTTTGACACTCCTCCGACACGACACTTCTTTCGTTACCTTTTTTTTTTCTCTTCTTTTTGTTCATTATTTTGCTTTTTGTCATATATATTCTACTTACAACTCAACTAGATCTATAAAAACAATACAAGGGTATTCATTTTAAATGATTTATGTGATGTTACATGACATTTTATAGTTATATGTATAAAAATAAATATTATATTAATGCCGTATCCTTGCTGTGTCATGTCCTAAATTTTGAAGATTTGCTGTATCCGCGTGTCCATGTCGTGTCGTACCCATATCACGTATCCGTGTCCGTGCTTCTTAGCTCTTCAAGTTAATAGGCCAAGCTGGGCCATCCTGTTGAACCATGTGCATGCTGTCCCTATCAACTCTCCCAGTGTGGGAGAAACTTGACCTCGAGTTTGAATTGGGATTGAGGTACTAAATCCTCCCTATCCAAATGAACAAGTATTTCGAATAGGCCAACCGCTTGGTTTGTTGAAATAGTTTAGCTTCAAAGTATGCAACCCGACATATAATCTTCAATTTGCTAAAGAACGCAATCAAATAAAAGGTACACTGCAACTCGCAACTGTCAACACTAAGAAAATCTATGATTGGGACCTCGAGCAAATTGGACGGACAAGAAACAGATTCTGACAAGTTGGTCTCCTCAGGATGAGATTCTCGCACAACAATTTCTTCAACACCCAAAGTATTAGTAATAGGTGCAAGATCTATAACCAAATACTTTGTACCATACTAAAATTCTGAAACAACTCTCGGTGCCAAAGACTCATGCTTGCCAACTATTCCTTCTTGAATCTCGAAAAAACTAGCATCTGCAATACACCAATGTTCCACTGTAGGAACATAAATGGTCAACTTTAGTGACGACTTCAATATCCACTTTCAAGGCTTTTACAGCTAGTGCAGGCTCATGGGGTGAATCAATGTCTTGTTGTATAGGCTCAGGCTCATCAAAGATTGCTTTATGATCTTGAAGGAGCTTCATCATCATCATGGACTCCTATGGTGAGTAATCCTTTGGAGTGGCTTCCATGAGATTTACACTAGATCTTTTTCTGCGAATAGATGCAACGATTGGAGCATAATCACCTAAAAGAGAGCCCAAGGATTGCACTGCTTCTATGAGTTAGGGCTTCAATTTATCAACGCAATTCGTGAGGATTTGCTCTCCCAATTGCCAAGACAGAGATCCAACATTCCTGTCCTCCTTTCTGACACTGTCCAAGGGAGGATATAGAAGCTCCTTGGAGATGTCATCACTTTCGTCCAAAACCATGGCCATCAGGGCAATGGAATTGAGCAACTGTCAAAAAACGCTGAAACATCTTAATAAGCAGCTTGTCACACCCAAGACTCAATATCTTTAGGCATAACTTGGTCCTTGTAACATTATTAAGGATGGAAAAAGATGTATAATAACATTTGTACTTAGGAGATAATGTATCGAATGCTACAACTATGATTTGAAAAGTTTCCCTCATTTGCTCATCACTATAAGGAGGAATTGGGGTAGTTATCCTTAAAATTTCGCAGATGCACGATGCAACGGAAATTCTCACGTCGGCATTCGGATGCCTCAAAAGCTCAAGAGATATTAGTGCAATCATTGAAGGCCCAAGTGAATCTTGCATGAACCGAGATGGGAATGATCCTACTTTTGATAAGTTGTATACAAGCTTATCAAGTAGACAATGAAGTTCACCAACATAATATGAGGAATTATAAGTTTTCTCCCAACATCTATGAGCAGCCTTTCGAGCCAATGTTCTAAGGGATTCATTTTCTTTATTTTTATTTTTATTTTTCATATATAAATATCAAACGCAATAGAAATAATTGATGCAATAAACAATTTAAATCAACTTAAGAATAACTAGAATTAGAATAACTTGGATTGAGTGGATGATAACGCTGTCCATGATTTTGACTCAGCTAGGATATCCTATCCTTGGTTGGGATAACCTGAATTGAATTGAGGATAGCTCTATTCGAAATTGGAATGCCATATGCCTGGATTAGCATATCCTGGATTGGAATAGCTTGATTCTTGGTTGGGATAACACTATCTGCAATTTTGACCCAGCTGGAATAGGTTATTCTTGTAACCAAACGACCCAAATCTACTTAGCTTTTACCCAAATAAAGCTTCTGAGATGCTTTTGAAGCATCAGCAAGGGAGAGAGACGGTAGGGGGCTGGGTCCTCAATGGCAAATAGTCGGCAGCAAGTAGTCTCGCCGGAAAAGGGTCACCGACAGGGGCTTCGCCGGAAAAAGCTCACTGGCAGGAAGGCCTTTGCAGGAAAAAAACTCCAAAATTGCTTCTCTTTATTATTTATTTATTTATTTTTTAAGATCGAACCGGAATCAGATCCATCATTAAAGAGAGAAAAAAGGCGAAATTTGGCCGTGGTTCCGACGGCTACAACTGGGTTTTTATTTTTTGGGTTTCTTCTACTTTTTTTTATTTTTTGGTCTAACCCATGGGGGTTAGAGACTGGGTTAGTGCTGGATTGGGAGTTTGGCATAGAGAGATGGTGGTGGATGTTGGTTTTACCATGGTGAAGGTGGCTGTGTATTGTGGGTTTGATGGTGAGGGAGTCGACAGTGATGGGGGTTTGACGGCAAGGGTGTTGTGGTCCTGGCTTGACTGCTGTGATGGAGGCAGACTCAACAATGCGTGAGAGCGTGAAGGTCTAGTACGAATGGGTCGATGGGTTTGGTGGAAACTCACAGGTGGTTCATGGTTTGCTGGAATAGGTGGTATGGTTGTTTGACAAGTTGCGAAGAGAAACAGTGATGAAGCGCGAGACCGAAGTTTGCTATGATACCAACCTCAAAACATGTAAAAGAGAGAAAGAATTAGAGAAAGAAGCTGAACCCTAGGAGTCAGCATCTAGGGGGTGTTTGGAATCAACACCAAATGTTGGAAAATCCCATTTTAATTCATTATAAGCTGAAAAACTAAAGAGTTATTGGAGCCTTTATAGAAAGGTCCAATCACATCAAATATGGTAAAAACTTAATCCTAAAGTCTAGGAATTTAAAGGCAACAATTTATTATTTTAAAAATAAAACTAAATAATTATGATAAACCCTTGTTCTTCAAGTTAATATGCTAAGTTGGGCCATCCTGTTGAACCATGTGCATGCTGTCCCCATCACTATGGCACAAGAAATTGTTTCATTCCCTAAAGAATTTGAGCTAGTTAAAGAAGACTTGGGCGTGGATCTTGCACTTGTTACTGATATTTTGGAAGTTGAAAAGGTAGTTGTGCAAGATTTTCAACAGAGTACAAAAGCCCTAGAAGTTATGATTGTTGATGGAGAAGATTCAAAACAAGGAGGTATGTTTTTATCGAAGGAGGATCATACTATCTTTCCATCTACATTGCTCAAGTTACTAATAATAGATTTTCTTGGCGTTGACAACTTTGAGTTGAAGTGTGACTATTATTTGCTCGAGTTCTTTGGTAAATTGTAGATTTTATGTCAAGTTGAGCACTTTGAAGCTTAGTTATTTCAACGACACAAACTACTAGCCTATTCGAAGTATTTATTTATTTAGAAAGGACGACTTCAATATCTCACTCCAAACTCAAGCTCAAGGTCGAGTTTTTCCCACCCCTTAGAGAGTTGATGAGGACATCAAGCATAGTCTACAACAGGGTGGCCCAGTTTGGCCTGTTGACTTGAAGACCAAAGCTGCAAATTTTGTTACTTATTTTATTTATGGAATAATGGAATATGCCTTTTTTATTTTCCAGACTTTAGGGTTAAGTAATTTCCAATTTTTATGGAAATGGAGTCCCTATATAAAGGCTCCAATATTTTCTTAAGAAGTTAGCTTACGATGAATTAAAATTTGGGTGTTTTTTTAAGGTTTGGTGTCCATTCCAAACCCCCTCTAGGTGCCAATTCAGGTGCCAATTCCTAGGGTTTTAGCTTCTTTCCATCTTCTTTCTTGTTTTTCTTTTCTTTCTCTACTTCTTTTTTCTTTTTCATCTTTAAGGGTTCTTGAGGTTGTCCTGCAACATCCTTCTTTAGTGAGTCCAAGAAGTCCCAAGTTTTGTTCACATATACAACACTCTTCTCTTATGTGCTGCCTGATGTATTTGGCTCAAGCTGTTAAAAATGAATTTTGGGTGGTCTCTAGTCTTGAAATCAATGTAATCAAGAGTTAATATTAGGAGGTAAGGGAGGTCCCTTTGAAATTTTAGCTAGTTGAGATCTTGGGGTGTAAAGAGTCCTACTTTCCCTTAGGCTTTTCCTTTGGGCCTCACATGGAACTTACTGCTTGGAGTTTAGTAGTTGGAAATGTGAAGTGGGAAAAATGGTTATTCTCACCTACGAAGGGAATATCACTAGAATCAGAAGTTCTTCATCAAGTATTCTAGCATACCTTTTATTCCTTTTTCCAATTTCTAAGATGCTATCTAGAAGAAGGCTAGAGGGAAATTTGAGAGATTTTTTTGTATTCGTCTTTAAGCATGGGTAGGGATGATGAATATGAATATAATATGTTGGACCTTACTTGTACACATAGATACTGTGATGTGGGACAACCTCAAAAACTTCTAAAGAGAAAAAGTAGAGAAAGAAAAGAAAAGAAGCAAAAAGAAGCTAAACCCTAGGAATCGACACCTAGGGGGGTTTGGAGTTGGCACCAAACCTTAGAAAAATCCAATTTTTAATTCATTATAAAACTGATCTTAAAGTGAATATTTGAGCCCTTATATAGGGACTCCAATTACGTTAAAATAGGAAATTACTTAACCCTAAAGTCTAGAAAATAAAAAAGGGCAATTTTCCATTATTCCATAAATAACATAAAATAAAATAAGTAATTAAATTTGTAGCCTTGGTCTTCAAGCCAATAGGTAGAATTGGACCACCTTGGTGTACCATGTGTTTGTTGTCCCACTCTTCTGGGGTGGGAGAAACTCGACCTTGAGTTTGAATTGGAATTGAGGTACTTTATCTGCCCTATCCAAATGAACTAGTATTTTGAATGGGCCAACCGCTTGAGTTGTTGAAATATTTTAGCTTCAAAGTGTGCAACCCGACATATAATCCACAATTTGTTAAAGAACTCGATCAAATCAGGGTCACACTTCAATTCAAAGTTATCAATACCAAGAAAATCTATTATTTGGACCTCGAGAAAATTGGACGGACAGGCAACGGAATATGATAAGTTGATCTCCTCATGTTGAGATTTTTGCACAACAATTTCTTCAGCTTTCGAACTTTCAATGTTGATTTCAATATTAACGTTCAAGGCTTCTACAGGTGTAGGTTCATGGGATGAATCAGCTTCTTGTTGTATAGGTTTAGGCTCATTAATTATTGCTTTTTGATATTGAAAATTGGAGCACATGGCCAAAGAAATAGCATGAGGAGGGACTTGTGGAGTTAGGCACTTGTTTGCATTGCATTCGGACTATTGAATTCGGTGGGATCTGGTTGTGGTATTGTCTTGTCTAACTTCTTTGGTTGGGCATCAAGCTTGGCACTCATTTCTTGAAGTAGTTTCATTATGGGCTCTCATGGTAGGGAATCCCTTGGAGTGGCTTCCATGTTATTGACAGCAAATTTTTCTTTACAAATAGAAGCAGCGATTGGAGCATAATCATCTAAAACAAAGCCCACGGATTGTACCGCTTTCATGAGGTAGGGTTTCAATTTATCAGCGCAATTCGTGAGGACTTGCTCCTTCAATTGCTAAGACAGAGATCCAACATTCCTATCCTCCTTTCTGATGCTATCCAAGAGAAGATATAGAAGTTCCCTTGATATGTCATTACTTTCCTCGAGAACCATGGTTAAGATTGTCTCCATGTGGGCAAATATAGCATCGGTATAATGGAATTGAGTAACTGTCAGAAAATACCAGAACATCTCAATAAACAGCTTGTCACACTCAAGATTCAACATCTTTAGACATAACTTGGTCTTTGCAACATTATGAAGAATGGAAAAGATGTATAATAATATTTATACTTAGGAAACAATGTACTGAATGTTACAACTATGATTCGAAAAACTTCCCTCATTTGCTCATCACTGTAAGGAAGAATTGGTGTTGAGAAAGAGGCTAGCCAACTTCTGCGCTTTTTTCTTTTTGAAGATTGAGTTAGAGAAGGGTGGGGTTCGTGTACCGCAAGTGTATTTAACGGCAAGGGTAGATCCGCAAGTGGATTTGACGGCTGCTCGCAGTCAAGGTGTAGTCAACGGCGAGGTTTTGTCAATTGCTGATGTTGAAAGTTGAAAGTTGATAGCGATGCTATCTAACGACGATGGTCTCCGACATTTCATGGGGTCAATGATGGTGCAATGGAAATGGATTGACTGCCATATCTATGATTCCTAGGGTTCCTCAACTTGGTGGTGTGACAGAGGAGAAAACTGGCGGTAGAGAAAGAAGACGACGGTGTTTGCATGGGACAAAAGTGCTCTGTCAACAGCAAAATCTATGGTTTTAATCGGCGGTAGTGGTGGTTGGAGGGCTATGGCTTTGTGCTTTGTGCGATGGTGGACTAGGCTTTGTGAAGGTTTATAGTGTTGGGTTTGGGATTGTGGGTTTGACGATGGTGTAGGTAGTGAGGGTGGGTTGGGTAGAGAGAGAAGGGTTTAATGGTGATGATGCTCGCCGGTGATGGAATCGACGAAGGAGAGAGGGGATGTAGTTTGGCATCGACTCAACTGTGCTTGTTTGAGTCGGCTGGTTTGAGAAAATGAGTTGGCTAGGTTCAATTGGTTAAAGAGAGAGATGGTGGACTGCCCTGTGATGCATGGATCGAGATTTGATCTGATACCGAAGCTAATGCAGGATAACCTCAAAAACCTCTAAAGAGAAAAAGAAGTAGAGAAATAAAAGAAAAGAAGCTTGAAAAGAAGCAAAAAGAAGCTAAACCCTAGGAGTCGGCACCTAGGGGGGGGGGGTTTGGAGTTGGCACCAAACCTTGGAAAAATTCAATTTTTAATTCATCATAAAACTGATCTTAAAAGAGAATATTGGATCACATATATAGGGACTCCAATTACATCAAAATAGGAAATACTTAACCTTAAAGTCTAGAAAATAAAAAGGCAATTTTCTATTATTCCATAAATAACATAAAATAAAATAAGTAATTAAATTTGTGGTCTTGGTCTTCAAGTCAATAGGCTGAATTGGACCACGTTGGTGTACCATGTGTTTGCTGTCCCTACCATACCGTGGAGCACATCCTAGAATTTCCTGTTTACACTGTATTTTTTTTTTTTTTTTTCTTTTTGTTATGGTGTTTCTAGGAGTGGAGGCTCATAATGGTGATGCCATAGAGATCACATCTTTTCTTGTTTGATATTCTTTAGTTACATTTTGAAAGACATCACTGTGGCTACCTTCTCTTTTTTCTTTTATTTATTTATTATTTTTTGTTATATATATATATATAACTGATTTGGCATGTGTCTAGTTTGGAACTCCCTGTTTTAACCATGTATATCTAGCAGAAAAAGAAATTATACACTTTCATGTAGAAGTTAAAAATGCAGTTGCCTTAACAATGTGGAGTGTGATTTACATTAATGATGTGGAGATTAAATTGATTAATTATGGATTTATTCAAATTGCAGGTGATGTTTCCTTCTACACTTCTTGGAACTGGTGAAAACTGGACTTTGATGAAGACTATCAGTGTTACTGAATACTTGAACTATGAAGCAGGTTTTTTAACCATCTGATAGGCGTTTAGTTAATATGCAATGGTTGCATTGTTATGCATATGGATGATGAGTGATATAGATAGACTACCTTTTTTTTTTTCCTTTTTTTTTTTTTTTTTTTTAATAATGAAACCTGGATATTTTGTTTGTTGAACATCTTGAACTAATTGAATTTTATTTTGGATGGTATCTACAGGAAAGTTCTCCAAGAGTAAGGGCATCGGAGTTTTTGGCAATGATGCGAAAGATACAAAAATTCCTGTAGAAGTATGGAGATATTACTTGCTAACTAATAGGCCAGAGGTATTTCTGTTATAACTTCTGTTTTGACTCTGTTTGTTTTCTAATGTTAAGTTTTAGTTATTTCTTTTATTTGTTCCATGCAAATTCTTAACAAAGTGATAATAATTAGGTATCTGACACGTTATTTACATGGGCTGACTTGCAAGCGAAACTAAACAGCGAGTTGCTGAGTAATTTGGGAAACTTTATAAATCGAGTCTTGAGCTTTATTGCTAAGCCTCCAGGTTGGTTAGCTTCCTGTGAAGATTAAGCCTTCTGTTCATGGAAATACTGGCTATTCTTTATGTTTTGAGTTCTGTCAATTAAATGAAGCATACATGACTTTGTTTAAATTGGTGGCGAAGTAGTCATGTACATTCGTTTGTAAATAACGTGATTTGGAAGTTCATGCACTTACTGCCTTCATTTATTTATGGATACACAATGTTTGGGAATGGTCAGTTTTTTCTCCTGCCTGATTGAAACAGATCAATATACTTTGTGGATAATTGGAAATCATATTTTTTGCATTTGTTTTCTTTGAAAATTAAACTTATGCAACGAAATCCTTTTTTTACTTATTAAGAGTAATTGCAGGGCCAATTATTCATCTGATATTAAACTTTGACCTCTACTTGATGATAAAATGCTTAGGAGTAGATTTTGGATTCTTCCCTTTGGTTGGTTATACTTTTTATGGACTTTCCTGGTGTACAAAAGAAACACTATGTTGTCATAGACTGCTGCATATAAATTTTCCCTTGTGAATTGTGATTTTATCCATCTACAGGGTTTTAATCAATAATTCCCATCTACAGGTTTAGGATATGGTTCAATTATTCCTGATGCTCCAGGTGCAGAATCACATCTACTGACAAAGACATTGGCAGAAAAAGTTGGTAAATATGTGGAACAATACGTAGAAGCCATGGAGAAGGTGATTGACTGGATAGTACTGTTGCATACAGCTATAACCTTACATTTGCGCTCCATGATTTTGCAAGAGACTCATATGCTTTAATTTGTATAGGTTAAACTAAAACAAGGACTGAAAACTGCAATGAGCATTTCTAGCGAGGGAAATGCATATCTGCAAGTAAGCATGCAACATGTTGTGTTGCTCTCTGATTTTGTGGCTGGCTTATAATTAAGTTATATTTCTTTTGATTAAAGAGGGCTGCAAGGCTATATACCATCACTGCTGAAGACGTAATGTATTTGTAATTGCTATCTAGGAAAGCCAATTTTGGAAGCTTTACAAGGAAGATCAACCTTCCTGTGCTGTTGTTATGAGGACTGCTGCAGGGCTAGTATATCTTCTCGCGTGTTTGTTAGAACCTTTTATGCCATCTTTCTCACTTGAGGTAATTTACCTGGCCTGTAGATATATATGTATCACTAATTGTAATATTATCATATTTCTTTTTCGGAGTTAACTTTTTTTTGCCCATGCTGAGAAAATTTTGTTTTTCAATGGCTCTTAAGGTACTTAAGCAGCTTAATTTTCCTCCTGAAACACAAGTTTCACTCTGTGAGGAGAATGGAGATATTGATAGGGCAAAAAGACCTTGGGAGTTTCTACCCAACGGTCACAAAATTGGGACACCGGAGCCATTATTCAAGGAACTGGTATGTATGTTATTTTGTTTTCCCATGTCTTTTTTATTTTTGTTCTTTTTTGCTTTTGAAATGTGCCCTAATGTAACCTTTTGTTTGGTTGATGATTACTCATTGATGAAAATTGGTTGATGTGCAGAAAGATGAGGAAGTGGAGTTTTTCAGGGAGAAGTTTGCTGGAAGTCAAGCTGATAGGATCGTGAAGGCAGAAGCTGAAGCAAAGAAGATTGCTGAGGAACTGAGGAAAACAAAAGTTTCTGGTAAGAATATATCGAGGGTCCCAAAACACGGGTATATCGGTGGATATATTGAAAATATTAATATTGATTTAGAGGTATGATGGAATGATGGATATTATTAGTAAAACATAGATATTTTCATTGAAACTTTGGGGACCAATGATTTAGACTCTAATAAACAACTTAGAATCAAAAGATTGTAATTTGTTTTTTTACATGTTCTACTTTCTAGTTATTCTCCTCATTGTGGGATGCCATACTTTATGACTACTCAGAGTGTAGGACTGTAGGTTGATGCATAGGTTTTGCTAACATGTGTTTGCCGTGCTGGGCTTGTTTATCCTATCTTATAAAAAAATTTACTTTTCCTGGTTAGTTATCTTTATAAATTTAAGTATAGGAAAATGGCACTGAGTTTTCTACTAGTTTCTTAGATATACTGTGCTGTCATTTGTCAGATGGCAATGGAAAAAAGCAACGACCAACAAAATCTGCAACTGAAAACAAACCGAAGGTCACTCCTGAAGCAGAAGTTTCCATTACAAGACTTGATATCCGTGTTGGCCTTATTACAAAAGCTCAGAAGCATCCTGATGCCGATTCTCTATACATTGAAGAGATTGATGTGGGTGAAGAACAGCCCCGAACAGTTGTTAGTGGACTTGTCAAGTATATACCTCTTGAAGAAATGCAGGTTTTCATTCTCTGCTCTTTCAAATCCTTAACATCAATATGTTCTTTTTCAGGTTTTAGAAAGTGCCTATTGATCTATTGTTTGTTCAAAATGATGATTTTTTGGCAGAATCGGAAGGTCTGTGTTCTTTGCAACCTGAAGCCTGCAACTATGAGAGGTATTAAATCACAAGCAATGGTTCTTGCTGCTTCCAGCAGTGATCACACCAAGGTAAGAGAAGCAGTGTTACCTTTTAATTAGCATTTGCATCTCTTCTGCCAATGTTTTAATTAGCATTTGCATCTCAACTCTTGTATATGGCTCATGTACTTGGGGTAATCCCTTTTCTTTTCATTACACTTTAGAAGAGAAGCATTTGCATCTCTTCTGCCAACCACAAGCAATTGTTTTTCAGAACACGTTTTGTGCTGTCTATTAAAGCTTTAGGGTGATTGATGAGCTGGAAGAATCATTCTGCAAGAAGATGTATTTAATGGGAACACATTTTCCTAAAATAATTAACCAACCCACTCCCACTAGAAAAGAGAGAAAAAGAATCTTCCAAGAACACATTTATAGTAACTAGATATGGACACACAAATATTTAAATAATAAAAGATATATGAAAATTAATAAATTCTCAAATATATATATATATATATATATAGAACATGGAAATCTAATTATTTGTCGCTTTTTGTTGATTTAAGTCATTAGAATAGACGCTTAACACAAGAGGTCAAAATTTTTTCCATGAAATGAATGTTATTATCCTTTTTTCTAAGGAGACATGCATAGTAGTGGAAGCTATGTAGAATTCATGAAATGAACGTTATTATCCTTTTTTCTCCTCTTTTTTTTTTTTGGCTGAAAATAAACATTCTTAATTGGTTACATATGGAGGTAAATAAGTATTTAAAATCTAAAATAAGGGTGTAATGGTCAATCAAAAGTTTTTTTAAGATATAGACTTTTATAGGTAGTGTAGATAGATATAGATATAGCTAAAATTAAATAAGAAAAAAAAAAAGAAAGAAAAGAAGGAAAAGCAAAACAGCTACAACACCCTGTCTCTAGATAGGAAATTTGGTAACCTATGCCTTTCAACTTAGGTGTTTGTTGTGTACAACTCTTTGATGAGAGAATAGAAAAAACACTTTTTCTCTGTTCGCAGAACTGATTGGAGCAGTTACTTATGCCTATAGAGTATGAATATTTCAAAGACATCTTGTCATGTTTACTTCTGGATTGTTGGACATGAATGGATAGATGTAAAAGGTTTAATTCCAAATCAGTTTCAATAATCCAATGTTGTGAATGCCGATGCAATTTCAGGTCGAATTGGTTGATCCACCAAAATCTGCTGTTGTTGGAGAGCGACTAACATTTCCTGGGTTTGAAGGTGAGCCTGATGATATTCTAAACCCTAAAAAGAAGGTGTGGGAAACAGTGCAAGTGGATCTCCACACTGACATGGAACTGGTAGCACGCTATAAAGATGTGCCTTTTACTACATCGGCTGGTGTTTGCACAGTTTCCTCCATTTGTGGAGGCTCTATACGGTAGATTGACTCCCAAATCTTTGGTGGGTAAAAAATCTAAGATTTTGACTCATTTTTTGTCATCGTTTGTCATTGTGTTTTCTATTTAAAGTAGAAAACATCTTCTCCATATTTGGTTGTGCAAAATGCTAATTTAAACCACAACATATTGGATGGTTGATGGAAAGAGGAACCACTATTTTTGATGGTTATAAAGATACCTTTCACTTTATCAGCTGGTTTTTGCAAGATTTGATCTGTTGTGGCCTTGTGAGTCTTTTTTTTTTTTTTTTTTTAGTCATCCTTTTTCTATCAAATAAAATTTCTTGTAAAAAATATTTTCCAGAATGAATTGTTTAAAATTCTAGTTTTAACGACAATGATGATGATTGATGAGTGGTTGGATTATTGGTTGAAAATTACCTGCAAATATAATTACCTGAAAATTAGCATTTTGCAGGTTCGATGTCAATCTTACCATTGACCAGTCATTCCAACTGATATATTTTTTAATCTATTTTATTCTGTTTCTCATGAAAGCAACATCGTCAGAAATTACGAGGACTAACTGATTGGAGAGAACTCATTGATATACATGGTTAACGAATTCAGTTTCAGTCCATATAATTGCAATCATTAAAAAATGCAGGAAATATGTGTTTAAAATGTTGCTGTGATTACCCATCCTTGGATAGCTTAGTTGGTAAGGGTGAACTTGTGATTGTGTGGTTAGACACATGTTTGATTCTCCGCGAGGACAATTCAAGGGGTTTAGGTTCTATGGGTGGGTTTAAAGGGTCCTGTTGTGGGATGGGTCTTTAAGAGGGAATTAAAAGGCTATTGTACTTCAGATAAACACATGACTAGATTAATAGCAAAGTGCTTTATTTCAAAGATAAGCACATGACTAGATTAGTAGCAAAAGGCTTTATTTTAAAGCTAGAAATAAACTTCGTAAACAAATAATTTTTAGCAGGAGGAGTTTATATTCATAAGGATTTTCATGTCTATGGTAACCAAGATGAATCTTGAGGTACATAGGTGTCAGGATTGTGTTCCTCAACGGAGAGTTGGAGGAAGATAACTACATGCATAAACCTGAAGGGTTTGAGGATTAAGGACATGAGATCAAAGTTTATAAATTAAAAAGGAATCTGTATGGATTCACATTAATTTCAATATTATTGTATTTGAAATTCCACAATGTTATCCTACAATAGGATATGAATTGAGTTCATTATATCACTGAGGTGCCTAGTGAAGCTAATGATAGTCATTTTTGTGTAAATGACGTAATACTAGTGGGTAGTAGTAATTTTTTTTTTTTTTTTTTAAGATAAAGATCTGGGTTTTATAAATAATAAAAAGTTGAAATCAACAAAAAATTGGTCCCTAATACATTCAGAGACATCTTCAATCCAAACACATAAATCCTCGATGACCTTAGCATGTCTTGTAAGGCCATGTGCCACCATATTGCCATCACGCCAAATATAAGAAAAAGACACCACAATAAAAAATTGGGCCGCATCAAATAAGATGTCCTCAATGATAAGATCCCAGTGGAGTCAACAGTTCCTCTGCAGCATTAAGAGCATTAACAACCTCCAGGTTATCTCCTTCCACTTCCACGGGTTGTAGACCCAAGTCATGCGCCAACCCCAAAGCAAATCGAATTGCCATAGGCTCTACCAGTGTTGCCAGTAAAAGAACCAAACACAAGCTTAGATGCTGCAGCAATAGCTTGGCCCTCGCAATCCCTAATCATCACTCCAAAACCGACACAATGCTGTTCCGCAAAAATAGCCCCATCTACGCTGATTTTGTAAATACCAGTCCGCAGGCAGTCGCCATTCGAGCACAAGGTTTAGGATCTACTCTCACCTGGCCCTCTTCCGCTGCAGAGAAATCCTTCCAAACTGTAGCCGCCCTTTCAACAATCACAGTTGGCTCTTCCCTTATGCCGTCAAACACAAATCGATTCCTCCCATGCCATAGTGCCCACATGGTCATCAAAATCAGTGGAATCAACTTCTGATCCCGTGAGCTGATGAATCTCGTCAATCCATATCCCGAAATCTAGAAACGGATCTCTGGTGGTAGTAGTTTAGACATGGTACAAGAATAAAAATCATATATATATCTAGGATTTATATTTAAAATGAAAGATATAGGCAAGGTATTTTATTGTTCTGGGGACAAGAACTTCCAAGGGAAGGAAGTTTTAGGCCATTATATCTGGATTAAGAGAAGTATTTTGAAAATGTGCTTAAAGAGATTTAACACGGATAATTGTGAACGTGTGAGCACATTTGCTTACAAGAGTTTAAGTTTAAGCAAAGGTGTGTGCTCTTAGAATGAGAAATAAATAAAATAAAATAATGTCCCCTTTTCCTAGAATATGGGAAGTCTCATTCATGATATGACAAGCCATATATATATCAGTGTTTGGTTAGTGTATGGAATTTATTTCATTTTAAGTGATCTAAAAATAATTGACTATTATATATGATGCGAATATTACAAGGATAGACAATAGAAAGTCTATTAGTAGCCATGGTGGTGGATTGTTCTTAATTGGTCAGGTAAGGAAACAAGATCGTGTTGCAAAAAATATCATTAGGAGTAGATAATGTAGAGCATGCAGCACAGCAGTAAGTATGAGAGTCAATTTTAAGCGCTTTATTTAAATGTAATTAGGTATACCTTGAGAAATAGTCGATGTGTTTTCTGACAAGAAGTCTACTAGTCTCCTTAATAAAAATGGAGGAAATACCTCCAAAGGTAAATACATTGATGAAAAATGTCACTATATATAAGATTTAGTGGGAGAGGAGAGAAATTAAAAGTCGACTATATACCTTTCATGAGATGGTGGCTGGCCTCAAAACTAAGGGATCATTTTTGGGAGGAAGCCCAAAGAGCATGTAGCTACAATGGATTGTGAATCACGTAGTTGTTGTAGCAAGACATGTGGTATAAGGCATCATTGGATGAATCTCGGGATGCATAGGAAGAACAGATCGCTGATTATTTGTGGGGGCAATTATTGGTCGAAGAAAATATAGAAGACACTGGTAAAGCAACGAGCTAGGTCATGACAAAACAACTGGATTTAAAGTTAATGATAAAACATCAAGTTGATTCTTCATAACACTTGGGCGCATATTGTAAAGTCCCTAAAAGGGTGCATCAAGGAAAACCTTCGGATAGGTTGAGGAGAAAGCACTTGACTGAAATTTCGAGCGTAGGTCCACAGTAAGATTTAGCTTCAGTTTGGTTGAAGTCGCCAATAAGAATTACGGGTGTGAATTTTTGTTCCTTGGTATAGGAGTATGGAGTATTTAGTTATTGGAAAATAGCCTTTGGTTAACGCAGCCCCTAATATTGGTAGTAGCTCTGCCTCACGGGGACAACAAGAAGATGAACTAGTTGGCAAAAATTTTGTTGATAATTAAGACTCCCTTTGATGTCGTTCACTTGATATCTAGAGAGTGAATTGAAGTCATCTAGAACTAGATTAAGAAAATGATATACGGGGACAAAGGTGAGGTCAGAAAGAAATGGCTGGTAAAAGCATGAGCATGCAAGGCATGCCATTATTTGATGCCGATCTAAGGAAATTCAAATATAATGAGTGTTAGTACCTAATTGAAGAAATCGGTTAAGGATATTCGAAAAGAAGTAACTAAGTAGAAAAAATTATTAAATTATCTCATATTTGTCATGACAAATAGGAAATACGGTGTGCATAATCACACTGTATAAAAAATTTGGGGAAAAATAAATTCTAAAACAATATTTTCAAATATTACCATGTACATACATGTTAAGATATGTACGTGGTGGTCCATTATAATAAATGAACCCTCACATCCTATTGGTTGGAGGAGGTCCATGGAATAGGATAAAAGGTTACTATTGGTAACCTCTCAGTTTAATGTGATAAACACACCTAATGACAACCCCATTATTCATGAAAAAAGTACAAAGAGTAACATTATTTTCCTTCTAACGACATCGTAGTGTCACCAATTTAGATCCACAAGATCCTTCAAAATCAAATTGTTAAGAAACCAGAGGCCATATTGCATCATCTCTCACTTATCCTTTGCTTTGTTAAAAAGAGTCGAGATTGATGAAGAAAGAGAAAGCTGCAAGGCATGCAAACAGCGGTGTTTTCTTTACAAAGGGAAAAAGTATCCCTTTCTACGGCTCCAAAAGCCATTCCTTTCTTTTCTCTTCTCTTCACAAAACTTGTACATTTTGTATAAAACCTTTCATATATCCATTTTCCTCTTTATCCTCAACACGCATCTTTTCCTTTATTAATCACAAAACCCACAAAGAAAAACACACTACACGTACACCCATTTTCCACATCGATCAATTCGAAGCTCGCTCGATCCAAAACCATGTCTTTGACTCATCGCCCTCCTGTTGTGATCAATGGAATCCGAAGAATGAGAACCTTCCATTACTTTTGGTGTCAGCAAGTGCCACCGTGCTGTGCGGATTTCCACCGCTGCCAACCCATCTGAGTTTTTCTGTCCACGTTGCTCAGGCCAACTACGCTACGAGCTCGATACATTAAGGCCAAGGCTGGCTGTTGATCACCTTGATGGCGGCCTAGAACCCTCCCCAGGAGCCCGCCTATTGGATGCTATGGCTCTCATTCTTGACCCATCGATAAGGCCTCGTCGAAACAATGAATTCGACAGGAGAGCTCGATGGGAATCAGAAGTCGAAATTGGACCCATTCCTCGTTCCGTTCCTCGTTCTTGGATTAGCCTTAACTTCGTTAGACAGCCTCAGCGAGAAAATCTTGTTCCTCGAGCGGATAGGCGAAGTGCATTTAGTGTTGGGCATGAGCTAATTGAGATGGTACGAGGGCTGACCCAGCAGAATGACCAGCCAATGGGGCCGCCTCCAGCATCACATTCAGCCGTTGAAGCCTTGCCGATAGGTGAAACTCACGCCGAGTCATTTGATCAATGATTCAAATTGCCCCATTTGCAAGGAAGAATTTGAGGTTGGTGGAGAGGTGAGGGTAATGCCGTGCAAGCATTTCTATCACTCTGATTGCATTTTCCCTTGGCTGCGCCTTCATAATACTTGTCCTGTTTGCCGGCACGAGCTGCCATCGTATTCCTCTGACGTCAACGGTCTTCAAGATGATTATACTGATAATTTTCGGATTGAAGACTGCCACGGACATCTTGAATTGGCGGTGGAGTCAGTTGTTCTCCTTATGGCCATTCCGTTTGTTGTCGAATTGGAGGCATCAACGAGACCTTGATTTCCAAGATAGTGGAAATGATGCTTCTCGCGGGGGTAAGATTCAAATTCATGCGTGAACGTCTTAATTGATACAGGCAATAATTGCAGCAACCAAAAAAAATAAAAAATAAAAAATAAAATAAAATCTTGAAAGATATATGTGACTGAAAAACAAGTTAGAAGGCAGTAACAAACCTCTTCTTGTTCCCTGCAGCAAGATCCTGGTGGCACTCATGGCTCATTCTGTAGCTGTGTGTATATGTCGCGTGCTTGTGTTATAGACTTGGTTACGATTAACTTAATTTAGGATTGAACTGTTTCTTAAGCTGGTAAGTTTAATTATTTAGTACTAATGTCAAGATAGCACTGATGGAAAGATGTTGAGGCCGGTTAGCAGGTATGTTTCAGGTTACTTCTATTTTTCCTTTTCTATCAATCCTTCATCCCAAATGCCCAAAATGTATATATATATATATATATGGAGCTTTCTTGTGAATAGTTTAACAACTTTAATGTGGTTTTGGGGGCGTTCAGAATGTATTATTTATATGAAATCATTCCATTTGTTTCCGATTTCCCTAGAGCATTTGAATGCACAAAATCGTATGGAAATATGAAACATATATGGGATCAATTAATGGAACTCCAAGACAAGTTTTGACAAAAATATGGATCAAAATCGTTTCAATGAAATGATTTCATTCTTGTGATATATATGTCTGAATTCTCCCTACTTATTGTAAAATTGTCTTTCATTTTTTCACTTATATTACACTTTTTTGTTGTTGCAGTTTTATATTACATGGGGCAGCAGCATACACTTCAGGCTAATTGCATGAAGGATTTTAGATTTTAAGAAGGGTGTGTCCTCAAGTTGTCATGCTCTTGTAGTCCAATCCCTGAGAAATCATGAGCCAATTAAGTAACCTTCCTCTATCAAGTGCCCCCTATCTTGGCACAAGGCCAGCAATAAAGTGACCAATGTGACAGTCCAGTTCATGGAAAATACACACACAAGCCCAGGAGACCAAACCCAAGCATCCGGCCCAAAAGGGCCTAATTTTTGTGCATATTGTATATGTATTTGTGTCTCTATTTTACCGAAATTAAAAATTAAATAAAATAAATAAATAATGAATAAAGAGGGAGGACTTTGTCTCACATTGGATGTCTATGTAGTGTGTCTAGGTATAGTATTTTAGGCTCCGTGTTTCAACTAAATTGTATTAGAAGTGGTTAAGATTTTTTTTTTTATTTTTTTAATTTTATTTTAAATATTCAAATTGTTTATACCGGCCATATCAGGAAAGCAAGACAATTGTGGTATGAAACCATCCTTTATTTTATTTTGTTTGGTCCTTGGGGAGAACTCATAGAATCCTGAGAAATACACCACAGGGGTATTTCTCGGCCTTCCCGTAAACCCTTCACTCCATGGTTCTTAGTCTCGTAACCAAGACTGGCCGTGTTTTTCCTTCTTTTTATTTTTTATTTTTATTTTATAAAGAAAGGAAAGAGCAAAAAGCATCAAAGAGCAATCTAATATCAATTAGGTTGGCATATATACTATCCTGTGCTTCATGCTCTTGAAAGGCCTCCATCTCATAGGAGTGAGATACTATTAGGTGAAAAAAGCCAGTGAAACCTCTTCTAATGGAGTGCATTTCACATTTTCCCTCATCTAATTGGGTTTTCTATGTTAGTTTATATTAGCTTTAATTGTATGCATGATTTTTTTTTTTTTTTTTTTTTTTGGCCTTATATATTTCTTGATGTAGACTAGGTTAAGTCCTCAATTCATCTTGATTGAAAATCAAAATAGCTAGAATTTTTTTGTTGGTCAACTTGCTCTAATTGATCTACAAGTGGATGATTTTACTGATTCATCTTTACCAAGCTCTTTGCTTGGCAAAAGTAAATGGTATTCATTAGAGATGACTAACTTTTAGTTGATGAGAAATCTCATGAACTACTGGAATCCAAGGATAAAGATCAATGACATAAGTCCACCTCCAAAAACTTGGCACTGAGTATTATTTGTGGCTCCATTAGTCATAGACCTTTTGTACGAGCTCAATCCCTCTTCCGTCTCGCGTCCATCTAATATCTATACTGCCAAGGAACCTTTTATATATATATATTCATGAGCTTTTCCACAACTATACCATCTGATTTTAAAAATTCTGGGTTTACATGGGTTCAGATTTTAATTCCGAACCTATACGATCTGTACACGTGGTAGCATCTTTTTTATTTTAATTCCGAACCTCTTCGGAGCTCCACCAGCTTTCCGGTGTGAATCCAAAACTCAGCCACCGATCGACGGTGGCGTTCCAGAACTCCACCCACCTCGGCGTTCTCCCACCTGTGTCGAGGCTTCGTCGGGAGAAATTCGATGACGAAGATGATGATGAAGAAGATGACGATGACCCTACCGTTTTGTCGATGAAGATTGGGTTTCCCAACACCCTTCATTGCCCATCTGCATCAAACCCAGCTCCACCGCCTCTAAGATACCGCCGTTGAGTCCACCATCGTGCGAGCCTCTCCCGCCTATCTCACTTTAAGAAGCCAAGTTTCGTCGCCATCTGATCGACTCCCTGCCAGTCGTGTTTTTCCGGCGACTCTTTGCTGTCGAAAACCCCCTGCCGGCGATTCTTTGCTGTCCAGACCCCTCTACCTCTTTTCCTCCATCAAGAGAATCAACAGGAGTTATTTGGGCCTTTTTTTTCCCTTTTTTTTCTTGGATCTGTTACACCATGGGCGTGTTTGCTCGCCAAGTCGCCGAGGAAGAGGACATGTGAAGGTCGACAGAGGTGCCGGAGAAAATCAGGAGACTCATGTCCTAAAAAAATAAATAAATAAAATAAAAAAGGGGCTGCCACGTGTACAGGTGGTATAGAATGGGAAATAAAATCCGAACTTGTATAAACCCGGAATTTTAAAAATTAGACCGTACAGTTGTGGAAAAAACTCCACATTCATTCATTCACTTCATTTTGTATTGTAGCCTATTGCATTAGGACACATTGAGCAGTACTTCAAGGAATGGTGGGTTCAGGTGTGCCACAGCCCCCACGATTCCCACCGTCCAAAGTGGGCCCCACACCCACCAATCTCATCACCACAGCCGCGGCTCTCCGATTCGGCCACCTCCTCCGCCACCGCCTCAACCACCACCTTCATCTAGGGTTCCTTCTTCGTTCCTCCTTCAAGGTACGTCTCTCTCTCTCTCTCTCTCTCTCTCTCTCTCTCTCTCTTATTTCGCAATTTTCCATTTGGTTACTGAGAGAATGTAAGAAAATAAAAAGAAAAGATATCAAATTTTTGAATTCAGTCAATTGACCTTGGTATAATAACTATTGGGCTTTAGCTGAGTGGAGCTACGTGGAAAGCAAATGACTTGGGGTTTTGTTTCCTTTCTCTTTTCCTCTGTTTTCTCAGCAACCGAACAGAGGGTTAGGAAGAAAAGAAAAAACCATGTGGTTAGCTTGAATCTTTATTTGGGTATATAATGATATCGAGGTTATGTTGGTGCATGACTCAATTGGGTACTGAGTTTTGATATATTTTACACTACAACAGGACTGTTTTTTAGCTGGACTTATTTCATTTTATTCCCCGCCCCCTCTTCATCTTCATCTTCTTCTTCTTCTTCTTCTTTTTGTGTTTTTTATTTTTTATTTTTTATAAATTTAAGTAAACAACAAAAGTTTGAGATAGCTTGTCAATTGGACTATGATTAATTTGGTTTTGCAATGGTAGAAGTCCTGGACTGCCAATCACAAAGGCGTAGCTACGTAGGTTCGAGCTATGAGAGCTCGGCATTCTGTACAAAAAACAAAAGTTAGGAGTTAGGACGACATCCAACTGATCCCTCCCAAGACCCTGGTTGAGTGGCTCACATGACCCGGAGGACTTTAGGACCCTTAATCATATTGGAATTGACCTTTAAAAAGGGCCTAGGTTTATATTGCAACTTATCGGAAATTTTTTTAAAAAAAAATGGATGAAGACTGGCCTAATTTAGTCGACTAAACTAGTCATTCAGTCAACTAAATATGTCTGAGAAAAATGTGCTACATAATGTTCAATATAGTCGACTATATGTGTAATGCCCTTTTTTTAAAATCAAAATATAAACTTTACTAGAAATTAAAAATAAAAAATACAAAGGAGGAGGAGGTCTCTCCTGAGAAGATATGGTGAAACAAAAAAATGACAAGATTACGAGCAAAGAAAACCAAACTAAACAATAGCTATTACAGGGTTAAATGCACTTGATTGAAAACTCAAAAGGGGTTGCATCCTCAAAGTCAAAACTTCAACCTCAGAGTTAGTCGGCTTAGCTGACCAAGAAAAAGAGCAATAAATGGTCGAAGAAATTCCTATAATCTCCTCAAGGTGTGTTTGAAAGTCCCGTGGATATTTAATGACTACATTAGTTTTTCGGATAGAGTTGTGCTTTCAACACTATGTAAAATACACTACAATTGTTTAATTTCCATTCGGATGGTCAAACAGGCACTAAAACTTTAGTTATCACCAAAATTGATGGTATAAGATTAGTTCCAAGAATATCTTAAAATGTTGCCATTTTTATTTTTAATTATCATTTGCAAGGATCGCTGCCATTTTCAAGAATGCCTCCATTTATGACGTTGATTTTCTTTATAAACTTGTGTACAAAAATAATGGAGCAATTCAATTTTCGAGGGACATTCAAATGTGCCCTCAGTAATGCAGATCTCTCTCTCTCTCTCTTTCTCTCTCTGATCTGCCTAAAAGAAAAGGAAATCCAAATTGTGGCTTGTGTAATGCAAATTGCCTTCTTCTTTGAGTTCAGTGTGAAATCAAGGAAATTGGTTCCGGGTAATCCAATTTTACCATGATATTGACATATTTTCAAACAGCCTTTAACGGGGTTTATGATGTTTTTTGTTGAAGAACGGGGTTTATGATGTTGGGATTTTTTTGGGGATGTATTTCTGTTACAACCGGGTTAATTGATAACAAACTTATTTTGTGGAGTCTTTAAATAGGAGTATTATTTTGAGGGCTAATTTGGATATTTACCCTATTTTGTTTTCAAAATGTATCACTCCATAACCTTTTGTGAATTTTTTGCATGTTCTTTTGAAAATTTTATTCGTAACCACATATGTATGTGAAAACTAAATATTGAAGCCCAAAAACGCTCCATATAGTTTTTATTACAGTTTTCACACAGTACTAAAGCCCAATATTTGTTCAGCCCAGCTTTGTTCTTAGCTAGTTTCGGTTTATATTATGATGAAAATACTGGTTGAAATGTAAGGATGAATATTTTGTTCTCTTAGATCCACATGTCACCCTCCATCTGATTCCTCTTGTTGAACAGAAACTCTCTCATCTTGGTCATGTGCATGAATTGAAGGATGTATGGCACGACAGAGTCCTCCAGTTCAAAAGAATCAATTTTCTCCAATTGCCAAACGATGCTTTCTCAGCCACATGTTCATCTTGTTTGTGTTTCTTTAGTGGAGAAGAAACTAGAAAGAACTTTGGAGATGAGGGGACATCATACCCAGAGACCTCCAGAAGAAAGTCATTCGGTGGAAGACAATGGACCAATATCCTCCTTGCAGTTAATGTGTTGTGAGTATCACCTTTTTGGATAAGGCTAGGTGTCCTCCTTTTCTTCCTCAACACACTTCCCAATCTGTTTTTTTTTTCCCCTAATATTTTGGGCTCCTTTTACATCCCAGGGTTTTGAATATTTACTATGCAGATCGGTGAAAAAGCATTTTATTTGTTATATCCCATGCGCAGAGTTTACATTGCACAAATTTCAACACAAGGGAAGCTGATGTTGTGGGGAGCTAAGGTTGGACTACAAATGAAAACATAAACATGTATCCTCTTTAATATTGTAACTTCCATTGTATGGGCTCATATCTGTTTGGATCACTTTAAAATGTACACAGATTAATAGTCTTATTGACAAAGGACAGTTATGGAGGCTGGCCACATCTTCCTTGTTGCATGCAAATATTGGGCACCTCATGGTCTGGTTTGAATCTCTCTTCCTTGGAATTTCTCATGGCTTGGCTGATTTGATGTTATTTGATCTGGAATTTTTTTTTTTTCCATTTTAGGTTAATTGTTATTCATTGAATTCTGTTGGTCCAACCATGGAGAGTATCAGTGGTCCTAGGAGATATCTTGCAGTGTACTTCACCTCTGCAATAGCAAGTAACAGCTCTAATCCTACTAAGATAGACGATGGAATTGCGTATTTTAAATTAAAATATTTCCATTTCGCTATCATTCGAGTTTGAGAGTTTCAAGAATACAGGTTCACTGATGAGTTATTGGTTATGCAAAGCACCTGCCGTTGGTGCATCTGGAGCAATTTTTGGATTAGTAAGTCTTCTGGAACTCAGTTTTAGCCTCAGTTTTTTTTTTTTGCTTTGCTCTCTCTCTCTCCACGCCTTGAACCCTTGACTTGTGCTTCACAACTCTAGCCAACAAGCTACAAAGAGGCTTGGTTTATTCAAATTAGAATGCTAGAAAGTAGAAAACCCAGGACTAGGCCCCCACCCCCACCACCAAAAAAAAAAAAAAAAAAAAAAAAAAAAAAAAAAACACCCTCAACCATCCACATTTATTGAGTTACCTTTGTAATTGATGAACTTGCGCTTGCAAGAACTCAGAACCCTATTTAGCTTAAAATGAGATTTTTCCTTGTTACTTCCTTAAGAGTTAAGACGTATTCATACTATCAAATATACTAGTAGTTTTACCATACAATTTGGGTTGGGGGAAATTTTAGATTGATCAGGCTATGAGAAAATAATTACAGTTACTAGTCATTATTAGTATGGTTCCCCCTTCAATGGGGTCTAATTTAAAATATCATTCAAAATTGTTTACTATGAGGTTGAAAAAAATAATAAAATAATAAAAAACCTACTCTCAATCTGCTTTGAAGGAAAAATAATTTTTTCCTTTACAGCTTTACCCTTATTCCGTTAACAAGAGATTCTCATAACTCAAGGACTTCTTGATTTTCCACATGGTTAAGTTATGGGAATCCCTTTCAAACAAAACTTTGAAGTGTTGTGTTCTCCTTTTCTTTTTTCTTTTTTCTTATTCTCTCACCGCTTATTCTTCATTCAAAAAAAAAAACTGCTCTCGATTTTCTCAAAAATAGAATACGCTGTCCTTAAGTAAAATACATTTGTCCTTGACCCTTGCTAAGGAATTCTCAAAGCTCAAGGTTTTTTTGATTTATTATGTAGTTATGGGAAGTCCATTCAAACTGAACTTTGAAGTATTTCTCTTTCCCATTTCTCTTTCTATTTTGCTTTGTTGTTTTCTCTTAACTCTTATTCTTCATTCGAATTCCGTGTGTTCAGGTTGGATCTGTTGCTGTGTTTGTCATGAGGCATAGAGGCCTGGCTGGAGGTGGCAAAGAAGATTTACAGCATATAGCACGTGTAATTATCCTAAATATGGTACATTTCTCACTTCATTTTCAGTGTCAGAATTACTTGAAGCATTGCAATCAATAGCAAACCAGGGAAATCAGATTGTGACTCAGCCTCAGCCCCCTTCCCCCCCCCCTAACACACCCACCCCCACCTCCACCCCCCCCCCCCCCCCCCCCCAAAAAAAAAAAAAGTGGAAAGAAAAAAAATGGAGAGAGAGAAAGTTGTGAGTGGCTGAATCATGGCATTTATAAGAGTCTTACTGAATAAGTCTGCTGCTCTTTTGAGTTTAAAAGTAATTATGACATGGATAAATTCTCTTTTAAATGAATTGAATTACCATCTCAGTCTTGAGTCATCTGAGTAATTGGAGTTTAATTGGCATGCTCTAATGATATCATAGAAATTTATGTAAGAAAGAAAACACGTGTGCTTGTTGAAAAGTTTATATAAAATGACTGTTGAAATTTTCTTTATGCTTGTTGAAAATTCTATATAAAATGATTTTTGTTTCATCAATTTAACTTTTATGCTTCACACAATGACAATGAGCATCTTTCATGCAGGCTATCGGGCTTCTGTCCAAAAGCATTGATAATTGGGGACATGTAAGTATAACAATAGCATAAATTTAATCTTTGAGAATTTTCTTTTCCTACAATTAGATAATTTGTTCAATCAATTTCTGAGCCCCATTAAAAGTTTGTATGAGGGCTCTGACATCTCTATTGAAGGCCCCAGTTTGATATGGGCCTTTGAAAGTAGGGAAATTCTATGGTACATTGGTGCCTCATAAAAGAATTGGGGTACTGTATCCCAAGTGGTAACCTATCACATTTTGTGGTAACTGATTACTACATAATGTGACTAGGTTACCATAAAATGTGATTGGTTACCACTTGAGGTACATGTACCCAAGGGTACCATAGAATTTCCTGATAATGTTTGAGATTTACAGGTCCAATTTCCCCCCAACACCCTCCCCCCACCCACCCCGGGCTGCGCTCCGCGGGGGTTCCTTAGAAGAACCCATCTTACATGGTCTGCAGTACATTTTTTAATGATGTACAAAACCTGAATGCAGAATGCAACAAAAGAAAAATGAAAAAAGCTCTTCCTCATTGGACATTTTTATTTTTTTAAAGATCTTTTCTCTAGTTCCCCCTGACTATAGTTCACCCATCCCTAGATAATGACAAACCATCATGTTTTTCCCTTCTAACATTTCAGTTTCTGAATTATTTTGGTCATGGTATATAGTGAAATGAAATATCAAAATTATGTTAGAACTCGAGATTTTATTTAAAAGCCTGAGGATTTCTTTATAGAAAAGAGTGACAATCTATATTACATGGATCCTTTGTTTCACCCCGGAGCACCCTTGCCGACATAACATGGCATGGGTATGGGTACTCCAGCTAGACTCTTCAAAATAGTGGAAGATCTTAAGAAAGCAGACGAATCCGACACCTAGACACATACCCCCACCCGACACCCATGCTTGAGTCCACCTAACATAGGTGACATTCTAGTTTTCTTTGTGCAGCACTTGAGGATCCCAGTCAAGTGAATAATGATGTAGGAGCCTACTTGCTGTTCCTAAGTTATTTCAATATGTCTAGGGATTAGGGACCTCTGTAACATGTGATGTTTCTTTTCTTTTGATTCATTGTATATTTTTCATTTTTGGCATGACACCTACAATTTCAGTTAGGAGGATTGCTCGGAGGAGCTGCCACATCGTGGCTTATTGGTCCTGCTTGGAAGTACGAGTCCGTCTCCAACGATGGGCGAAAAGTTTTTGTTGACAGGGCACCAATTTCCTACTTCATCAACAAAGAAAGAGCACCTCGGAAATTAAACTGAGATGTTAATTTATGGCATAGTTCTCCCCCAATTTTCTGTTTGAATTAGAATGAAACGGCTGCTGTTTAAAATCAGAATTATGCTAAAAATATATATTTTTACATTGTTCATTTTGTACAATAAGATTAGTGTATTTTATTATCAGACAGACTCCCAGGGGATTCAAGAATTCTGTATTGTCAAGGTCCTTTTCTTTTCTTTTCTTTCTTTTCTATTCTTTTCCCCTTTTTCCTTTTTTTTCTCTCTTTTTTTGGGTTGCCTTCTCAAAGAGTAGCTCGTGTTTTTCACTCGCATCTAGCCAGGTCATGGTTTTCAACCCCATGGTTTCTATTGATGCATACTAGTTGTTCCAGTGTGGTTGAAATTGCAGTCCAAGCTTTAAATTTAATTAACACCACCTCTTGCATCCTTGCCCACTAGAATTATTTAAAATTCAATAACAAGAATAACAGTCTTCACCACTCGTTCTATTTTTCCTTTCTTTTTCTTGAGGGAGGGGGTTAAAATGTACAGGAGGGTACACAAAGGACTTCAAACAAACACATACAATCCTACAATCTCAGAGCTTTTTTGTGATTGACCAGTTGAGATTATTTTTATTTTTATTTTCAAAGTAAAGAATAAACAATCAAATGCGCAACTATGAATAGCAATTGTTTATTAAAGCCAGCCTCAGCTATGCAAATCCTTCCACCAGGGGCCTTGATTAAAGCTATTTCAGAGATAACCAGACAACTCAAAGCTCTAAATTCAACATGCAGAATTTATATAAACAAGTACTTTTTTTCCACTATGTTGTATGACATTAGTTTACCCCATTTTCGTATCTTTTCCTTTCCCTGCATTGCAGACGCTCAAAAAGACCCTACATATTTTTACACTTGAATCAGCAATTAAAGAAGAGTCTTCTTGAAATCTGCAAGGCAGTGTTCACTGCTCAACTACTCGCACCATCTTTAGGAGTTATTCCCTTTGGGAAGAACATCCTGTGTTTTTTCTTTCAACATCTAGAAGAGAGATGAGAGGCCTGCCACCTTTTTTGGCTTTGACCTGCAATTCATCTTCCTAGTCATGTACATTATATATGCCACTCGCCTGAAGAAATCCCGTCAGCATCGTGGGAGCTTCTAGCATCCTTGCCAGGACAAAACTGGTATTGAATATCAATAAGCTGTTGTGCTTTGTGTCAGGGAAATTGTCTTTGGGTGGTATGGTGAGAAACGACTGTCAATGTAACCAACAAAAGAGAGGGAAGATCAAGAGTCCAGAGAAACCCAATATCCACATCACCTCGTAGGAACGACCTACCGCAAAAGCTGCAAAAGAACACATGACGTAAATACAACTTGACAGATCAAGTAGAATCATAAAAAAAATAAAAATTAAGGAGTAAAAACAAGTTCAAATATCATCAAAATCATGCAACCAAACTACTAGAACACAAAAAAGGCTATATAAATTCATCTAACAAAACATTGCCTAAATAACTTTACACGGTTGTCGAATAGCTAGTGCAGTTTTCATAGTTTCCTGCTATAGAAGACACAGAATTTAATACAATAAATTCTGCTCCACCAAGAGCTCTATCTCAGATGTACCAAAGGCACCTGAAGGATGCCAAAGTTGAACTACTCACAAAGACACTCAGCCGTGCAAAGTGGTGTCTCTCCAATCCATGAGGTAGGTGTTGCAATTGAAGATCGAAAATTCACTTCCATAATTCTTCAATAAAATGGGATAAAACTAATGATTATTATAGGGAAATGGGAATAGCTAAAATATGGTTTTAAGATTTTTAACTCACCTATTAAGTTAGGAGCAAAAGAAATTTAAGGAAAGAGAGAAGAATGGTCTTCGCCATCCACCTCTTGCTTTCTTAACATAGCAATTAATGGTCAATTCCAAGGCTAAGGATTGTTAGGCAGTGCTATCATAGGGTAGGTCCAATTATGCATGCGGTGGTGAGAGCATGGTATCTCTTTGGTTCTTCATAATAAATGTTGTTTCCTGTCAAAAAGTAAATAAATAAAGCAACAAGATGCTGAGGTACAAGTTTTGAATTATTCTTGCACAAGATCCATGGTTTGTGGGCTACCTCAATCAATAAACTGGTTCCTTAGAGTAGTTGATCCTCATTAACTGAACTTAAAGTGACGGGTCTTCCCTGCTACAATGGAACGGAGGCCAGGGAATCCAGCAATCAACACCTCCATAGAAAAATCACCCTTCTTTTAGAATCTCTTTTCCAAGCCAAACAAATCGAAATTTATGCTTGTCTGAGACCATTTCAAGCACTGAAACCATTTCCCAATGCATTTTGTATTGAAATCTGTGTCAAACATTGAATATGCAGGTATGACACCAACAGAGATGTCAGAGCCCTTGTTACGTAGGCAATGATAGATTGCAAGGGAAATTTGGCAGCTGAATATTCCCTATCAGATTCATTCATTGCTGATTGTTGGAACACCAATCAGTCCCAAGCCCCAGTAGCAACATGTGTAAAAACAAATATGAGGATGAACCCTTTTTTGTTCTGGTAAAGGTTGGAGGGAGGAAAAAAATGACCATGGAGGATGACCTTAGCTCCTAATCTAGATTTTATGTTCTCTACTTGATGTTCCTTAACTTGTTCGATGATCATGACACTGTCATCATCATGAGTCTTGGTTTCGGTCCGTGTCGCGTTTCGGTCTCAGTCACCTTACTCTCCCCATCTCTTCGCATTTCGGGCGAGATGCAACTTACGCATGAAAGAATGTTCTAAAAAATACATCAAAAAAGAAAAAGAAAAAAAAAATCCTAGAAAAATTAGAAAAAACTAAGACAATCACATTGGAAACATCCCGTTAAGAATGATGAGCTTCAGGGGAATGGTGGATAATACAAGACATAGGATCTTTTGCAGCAATTGGGGAATTAGCTCCAACATTTTTTCTGTAGTTTGCTTTCGCCTACCTCAGACTGCAAGGTTTCTTGTTTCTTTCCTCTTTGCTTGCACACAACCAAATAAGCTCGTCCTCTAGATAACCTTATTTGTATGTATAGTTTGTTGAGATGGTGTTTTCTTCCTATGCCATTAGGCCTTGTTTGTAGCTTATTGTTCTTTTTTCTCTTTTGGAATATACTTAATTATCCAAAAATAAACAAAGACACATAATATAGTCAAAAACATAAACACGAGAGCTAACATGCTATTATAACCTGAAAGTACCAGTAATTAGATCTTAGCTATCTAAAATAATCCCAAAGAACAAAAATAAACAAAACACATCAATGATCAAGTGTTGTTTTATCCATGTGAACCTCTAATTCTCCTTCTTATGACTATATTACCTTGCTACAGGTCACTAATGCACGGTTCAAAGTCTTGTCCGTAATGGATGAGATCTCACCAAGTTGACCCGGTTTCATCCAAGGCCAAGACAGGTCACTCATGCACAGTTCAAAGTCTTGTCTCTCTCTCTCTCGCTCTCTCTCTCAGACAGATGGGAGAGACATTATTCGAGACTAGTGGTAGAGACGAGATCATAGAATCTACAGTTATTGTAGGTCGATCTACGGTAGAAATGCATTTATATTGATATTTTATTTAATTTTGTAATTTTATTTAATTTTGAAAATTTTTTTTTAAAAAAAAAAAAAAAAAAAAAAAGAGAAAAAAAATACAAAATCATCACAAATGTCCTTAAATCTAAGTTATGTTGTGCACTTGTGCATGAGTAATTGGGGAACGTATACCTATAATTGTTTTTGAAATTCACTTCGGAAACATATTTTTCTCGATTTTTTTTTTCATATTCAAATTTCAGTTTTTTTACCCAAAAAAATAAGTCCATTGATCTAAGGTATGCTGTGCATAAGTAGTTGGAAAACATATACCTATAATTTATTTGCAAAATTATTTGGAAAACATATTTTAGTCGAATTATTTTTTCAAATTTACAATTTCCTTTTTTTTTTTTTTAAAAAAAAAATATGAAATATTTATAAATATTCATTGATCAATATTTTTTTGGGATTATATACCTATAATTTATTTGCAACCTATGTTTGATGATTTATTTATTTATATTTTTTTATAGGATGTCAAACAAGGTAATGGATAGTGGTTAGGAACACTGTACTGCCATCACAACAAAAGGAAAGTTAGGGTGCAACTATTATGATAAAATTGTTAGTTTTGGGATAACAAGGCAAAAACACATTGCTGGGTTCCAAGGGAAGGTTAACATGTGCACTAAGTGCCCTAGGGATAATGCTAACATGATGAGAAAGCATCTATGCCTAGTCGATACCCATTATCAGTCTCTTGTGGCATGATATCCTCATTAGCTTCTGCCCATGTCAAACCCCCTAAGTTATTCTTGGCTTGGTTGTGCAGCATTGTACTTGTATCCACCACTGCCACCAATACCCTTATAAGAAAAACTACCACCACTACTAGAGGACTCTGTATCTATAAGATCATGTACTGATGTACCACTAGTGATGAATTTTTCAACCCTCCACGAAGGACTACTACTACTAGGCTTAGTACTTGCATCACCCCCTCGTGAACGATTACTACTAGGATTGCAACTCAGTCCGGGCAGGTCCAGGTTTTCCCAGACCAAATTAATTCAGTCCTTCAAAATCTAAACTGGAACCGGACCTGAAAAAAAGGTCCGGTTCTTGGTCCAGACTGAATTTGCTTTACTTTTTGTTTTTGTTTCATTTTTTCATTTTTTATTTTTTTGTAAAGGTAAGAAGTTATTGAATAAATATTATTCATATAAATATTATTATTCTTTGAATAACACTTATATATGGAGTATCTATATATATATATATATATATATTTCGGAATTCGGTCCGAGTCCAGTTCTAAAAGCCCCTAAACCGGAACAGGACTAGTTACTATTTGGACCGGGCCGGAACAGGACCGAATTGATCGGACTGGTCCGGTCCTCGGGTCTACCCAAACCATGTTGCACCCCTAACTACTACTACCATGCTCAGGCTCAAATGTTGACCTGCCTCAATGGCCAACTCATCAACTCCCTAATCTAACTCATTCTCATCAATTACAGGCTACTCATTCTCTTGAATCCAATCATCTAAGATGTACTCATCTTTAAAGATGTGATTCAAGTCAATGGGAATGTATTAATCATCATCATGGGGTTTGTTAAATAAATAAGAAAGTCGCATCCTTAAGCACATATACAAGTTACTCCAACTTAAACATAGCAAGACAGTTGCGGAGTTTTGTATGAATCAATGCGAATGTGCTCTAATTTATACCACATCCTAAGGAAGAACATGTCTAGAACATGTTTGGCTGAGAACCTTTAGAACAATCTTCTGGAGATTTAGAGAAACTCTCCATAGTTATACCACCACTGAGCTAAAAAAAAAAAATTTATCTCACATATATAAATTTCTCTACGCAAATCACGACTGCATTATTTCCAACCCAGCTAAGTAGTTTGTATTGATTTCTTTGCAATTGTTCTCCAAACACTACTTTCCCTAAACAGCTTTATCTACAAATTTTATATCAATCATTGATTCAATTAAAATATTATTAACATCAACACAATCAACTTGGTATCAAATTTTTGTCAATATGTAATCATAAAATTATTAATATACTTACTTCATTAATAGCCCTTGCTTGTTTGTCCAAATTTGGCTCTATGCTCTTGAATTCTTTACTTTATTGGCAAATAGGGTTTAAAAAGTAAGTTGTTACAGTGTAAACATAAAAGGTTTAGAGTAAATAAATACAAACTAAATAAGTACAAACTAGTTGAATGAATTTTTGAAATTAAATTATGCTTACCTACTCCATGCAAGTGCCCACGGAGTTGACTATCTCATCTCTTGTCAATAATTTTCCAATATTTTTCCACTGACTTGCAAGACAACTTGATTGCTAATTTCACTCTATCCATGCATTCATATATCACAACCAAAGTTGGTTTTTGGTCCTAACAAGCAGCTCCATTAAGGCATGAACCTCTGCTTTACACCAGAATTGATCCAAAAGTACAAGGTTCAACATTTCCATAGTCAATCCCCTCCTCATTTGAGAACCTTGCTAGGTATACAAAAGTTCTTGCCACACAAAGGATGAAAACATCCTCTTCAAAGGTGCTTAATATCTTAATAGGCTCCCAATAGAAATGAATTCTGTGGCAAAACGAGTAATGCCTTGCCTAAGGAGATCTCTATTCCTTGTGTAACCCTTCATTAGATTCAAACGCTAGTCACTATTGTAAATAAAGCTTGTGATCTTACAAGTATCATCAATCACAAATTTGGCACTCTTCAACTTACCAATGTCTTCAAGCATCAAATCATTACAGTTGGCGGCACAAGGAGACTAAAACAAGTGTTTCCTCTCATTCATAAGAAGCCTCCCTAATGCCTTATAAGAAGCCTCAATATTTGTAAGAATTTGAACCATATGTTCCACCCCTACCTCCTCTACAACCTTGTCAATTAGCTTAAACAAGTATTCAGCCGTTCTAGACCTGATCATGGTGCTATCCATTGACTTGTACAATACCATTCCCAATCACAGTATATCATGAAGTTGGTGATGTGCAGTTTGTTTCATGACAACCACCCATCACATACGATTGTGCAACCATATTCAAGCCATTTTTTCTTCAATAGTTCAAGGCAAGTATTCAAATCATTTATCTCCTCTTTTAGGTATGTTCCTCCAACTGGATCACCAAAGGGGCCCTTTCACACCTTCTCCCACCTAAGCAATCGTGTCAATCATCACTTGGTAGTAGGGGACACTGTTAGCTTCATTAGAAGGGATTTTGATGAACATAAAAAATTTAGCAATCGCCTTTCCCACCTTCTACAAATTCTCTTTTCCAAACATATCCTTCAAGGCTTCAATATTTTTTTGCTTAGCTGACTTAGGTCTATACATATAGGGATCAATCCCTCTCAACTGGGAGTCTGGGAGGCTCATAAGCATTGAGAGAATCAGCACTAGCTTGAAAGGGTCTAACTGGACGACCTCCTATATCAGAGATAGAATACCTACGGTTATGCTCTACCTGATGTGCAGTCCCGCAACTCTCCCTCACAACATGTAACAATTGTTGCCTCTCCTATCTTGACATGTCATGTAAAGCATTATCCCTGTCATCATCCTTGTCATAATCCTCATGTTTATGCATATGCACCCACCTATATTCTACCTCATCACGTAGGTCGACAAGAACTTGTTCTTTCTTACTCTTAGTAACTACCCTAGCTTTTCCAACTTCAACAAGATACTTCATTATTATGTTAACAATATCCCTATGACACTTAGACACTAAGTGCACTTGTTAACCTCGCTTGAAACTAGCAATGTGTTGTTTTATCCATGTGATCACAACTCTAACAATTTATCACAATAGTTGCACTTGACTTTCCTTTTGTCTGCAAGGATGTCAATATTGTGTTCCCAACTAATATCCATTGCCTTACCACACCCTTGGGGAACCCAGTTGGTTAGGGCGAACTTGTGATTGTGTGGTTAGGCACACGATTATGGGTTCAATTCCCCGCTAGAACAACTCAAGATTTAAGTGGGGGCGTGGCGGTGGGTTATTGCGCTAGTCTCCCTAGGGGTTTAGGTTCCATGGGTGGGTCCAGAGCCTTGCTATGGGATGGTTCCACCGTTATATAAAAAATAAATAAATAAATAAAAAATATCCATTGCCTTGTTCGACATCGTAACCAAAAAAATTAATTAAATTAAAAAAATAAATCATCAAACAAACGTTACAAATAAATTATAGGTATACAATCCCATATATATATATATATATATATGGATCAATTAGTATTTAATCATTTACAAATATAAAAATAAAAAATAAAAAACAAAAACAAAAAAATGAAAAAAAAAAAAAAAGGGAGAAAAATATATTTCCAAATAAATTTCGAAAACAATTATGGGAATACATTCCACAACCACTCACGCACAACATACCTTAGATCCAAGGGCAATCATGCATTTTTTTATATTTTTCTTTCAAAAAACAAAAAATTTGAAATTTAAAAAAAAAAAAAAATCAAGAAAAATATATATTTCAAATAAATTTCGAAAACAATTATAGGTATACATTCCCCAATCGCTCATGCACAACCTATATTAGATCACTAGATCCATTGACATTCGTCATGATTTTGTATTTTGTATTTTTTTATTTTTTTCAATTTTCATTTTCAGAAAACAGTATTTTTGAAATTCAAAAATAAAATAAAATAAAATAAAATAAATGCATCTCTATTGTAGATCTAGAACAAATGTAAGTAGATCTACCTACAACAAGTGTAGATCTGTGGTAGAAGTTGGCTTTACCAAATAATAAGTTGATAACATATTATAGGTCCATTTTAAAATTTTAAAAAAAAAAAAAAAAAAATTATAGGTCCTTGAGAGACAAAATACTGCCACTTGGAAATGACCAGATTGGATTCGAGAGAAGGAAACAGCAAAATCTAGGGTGGAGGAACCACCACTCAAACCCAGTCGAGCCTCGGGCCTCGACCATGACAACCAAATCTAATCTCGCATGAATTGGACGAGATATCGTCCGAGATGAACCGAAAGCCCAAGATCTTGTCCATGACGTCTCATCTCGGAGAGAGAGTCACATGTATATTTTCGTAAAATTTGGGTAATACCGTCTCGGGCTCGAACAAAACCAGGTCAACCCGACAAGATCTTGTCCATCTCGGACAAGACTTTGAACCACGGTCATCATGTCATGCAATTGTGTTTTTAGTTCTACTAAATACTCACATCCAGCCGTCCACTATAATAAAAAAAACAGCAAAACAAACCACCTAATAAAACTGAAAAAGTAATAAACTACTAGTTGAAAGAAAAAATTAAACAAAAATAATATAAAGTTTCTCCCCTATCAAAAGCATATCAACAGCCAAGAAACCAACCACCCATAGCAATTGAACAAATGGTGAGGGGTCAGCATGTATTAGGAGTAAGCTATTAAGATGGGAAGGGAAAAAAATGCAGGGAAAAGATACTAAATACAAGTTGAGAAACTATAGAACCACAATTTACCAAACAATTTCTACTTTTCCTGGGCCTTCACTCATGTCCAGACCAACCAATAATTAACATTAACAATTCAAAAAGACCAAATTGAATAAACCAGGTACAAATATGCAAGCACCATGTTACGAACTATGAGAGGGAGAAATTGAAACCAATATATATGTAAATAGACACGCACATGTGCATATTATAAATTAGCATCAGTAACTTACATGACAGGGATAATGCAAGCGGTGATGGGGCAAGTGAAGGAGACACCAAACCTTTCCCACTTCCCTTATCCTGGCCTGGACTGGAGCCATAGGATACTGCAGGTAATGGTGAACGATCTGGGGACAAATGCGACGTGGGACCCATGGGAGGTGAGAAAGGAGTAGCAGCATGAGGTGAAGAAGCTGAAGGAACAGTTGGATCAACATGAGGCATCGGTGAGGAGCTTGGTGGAGTTATGGAACCCTGGTATGGACAAGGGTGAGGTGGATCGGCAGTTACCATAGAAGGTGCAGGAGAATTTGAAATGGGAGGGACAGAATGGTGAAGCCCACTTTTAGGACTTGGCACATGTGGGTAGTTATTAGCAGATGGGGAAGAAGCATCACAGTTAAAACAAGGTGGGAGGGGATGAAATTCGGGAGAGGGAGAGGGAGTTGGAGAGAAAGATGGAGGAGCGGGATATGGGGAAGTAGATGGTTCTGCGTACTCATTTAGCTCTGGAGAAGGAGCTGGAGAAGGAGTTGGAGGCATTGTATCAAGGGTACCATTCAAAAAAGAAGATAAACTGACTCCCTTAACTTTACCAAAAACAGAGTTATCAAGGCCAAGATTTTTTGCAGCCGGAGAGCCTGTGATTATTTGAGCCAACTGCTTCAATCTCTGTGGCAGAAGGCTCCCCAGATCTGACATGACCGAAGCTTGAACTGTAACTGGGGAATCTATTGTTGATCCATCTTTGTTTGTTATCTGCACGTATACATTCTGCAAGCAAAAAACGAATAGTAAAACATAATATCAAATTCATGCATAATGGGCAGCCCCATATCTGTTTGCACAGCTTAAGTCCAATTAAAAGGGTCTGGCCAAATTTCTGGAACCAATCGTCAACTGAAACAGATCTAGGTCACAGTTGAAAACCCAGCATTACCACTACTGATCCATTTTCCATCATGAATTGTGAATAATCAAATTCTTGAACAGAGATCTAATATTTCATAAAGCGCGTTGTGATAATATATTTCATTCCCAATCCTGAACCCAACAATTAATACCCTTAATTAAATGTACAAAAGATTACTTGAACAGGAGTTTTACCTCATAAGACCTCAGACGCAATCCAATCTTCAACTGTTCCTTGAAATCAACAAACTTATCCTGTATTTCAGATATTGAATTATAGAGAGTAAAATTAAATAAAACCTGAGGAATCTGCCATATGGAAGCCAATTGCACAGGGATTACAGTGATTCCCCCAGGAAACTTTAAGATCTCAAAAAAAGATGGCTGCCCAAAAATTGATGTTGTCAATGTCAAATTAGATTGCTGAAGGAACAGCTCAATTAAAGAAGATTTCAGCACACTTAGGGACACAGGATTTATTGGAACATTCATTGGATCAGAAAGAACACCAAACACCACATCGGTCCAGTTAGATGCACCATATTGATGCAAGGATAGGATAGCCACCTGTTCAGAAAAGAGATTGCCTTTAGTTTTCTTTACGTTTTTTATTTTTATTTTTAATTTATTCAATAGTAAAATAAAAGATAAAAAAATAACAGCAGCATTTTGAAGAAAGACCTTTGTATCTGGGACGCCTATCTCCCCATAGATATCATACTCTAATCTTCCAATATGTGGAACAAGCAGTGAAACTGGTTTTTGCAATCTGAAGTATACATGAACTTTGGCTGGAAAAGAAAAATATAAAAGAAACATAAGTTCCAGAAAAGAACAGAGGATGCTTAATTTTGTCAATACATGAACAAAATCAAATTCTCATACAATTCAATAAATAATACAATGTGAAAGATAAAAAATGCAGATGCAAATGAACCGCATACCAAAAGTAAATGCATTTCACAGTTTTCTTTCCTTCTACATTTTTTTTTTTTTTTTTTTTTGTTTTAAATTTGAATACATAACAGTATTGTATTATATTGAGAACAAGAATACAAAGAAGGATCAGGATACTAGTCTAGATAAAAAAAATAAATAATCATAGAGGCCTTTGAATTCCTCCAAAGTGATGGCCCCTCTTTTACTGAGAAATTCCACTTGAATAGCAGATCTATGGATCAAAGATAATGAAGAGACCACCACATGGAAAATTTCCAGGATTTCATGAAAAATAATGAGTATTTCCAAGAACCTTGGGTGGTAAAATATGTGAAAGGGGGAAACCACATTCTTGCCTACGAAATCAATTACTTGCCAGTCAAACAAACCCAAGACTCCACATAGTTTGAATTTTAACATAGATACAGTTTCAAAAACTCTATTAAAGTTGTTTGGCTAGATGACATCATCGAATACAAGTTTATGAACAAATGAAGAATACTTTTCACTAGGGTTATTATTCAGAAAAATAAGGAAAACTTACAGAGGAGCAATAGGCTTGTGCTGTTCTTGAATAAAATGCTCCCCATTCTATGAGCCAGTGGTTTTATCCATAGTTTTCAAATCATGTTGGTATTGAATAAAGTTTTCTGTAGTTATTGTATCATGAATTATATTGTGTTGAGTATCATAAGATACCCTACTTTAAAAATGAATTGTAATAGAATGAAAATATATGAGCGAAAATTCTTTAATTCTGTAGAAATTAAGTACATAAAAACCAATGTTCATTAACACAACATATTAAGGTCAAATGCTCATCTCCTCATATTTAATACTAGAAACAAGGTTTTAGATAAGATATATTTTTGAAATTATAACAATTGGTTCATCCATAGTTCCATAGCCCTCAGATAAGGTGGAGTCATAGGTTTAATTTTTATGCCTAAAATAAAGGTGCTATTATCAATAGTTCTTCTTGCTTCAGTCAATTCTATGAGATTGATTGAATAGAGCTTCTTGGCTTCTTGCTACATAGAACTGCACTAACAAAACTCTACTATTACAGAAGCAATGATGTTTCAAATCTTTCAACTAAAGAAAAAAAGAAACTAAAATAGAACATGTAGGCTACGTTTGGATCTCGACAGAACAGGGGAAAAGAAAGGGAAATCAAAATCGAATCATTTATTAAGCATTTTCAAGCTCTTTCCTTTTGTTCCCCACATTCTTCTCAAGTTCAAAACAGAGGGGAAGTAACCCAATTTGACTTTGTACTTGTATTACATAATTATAGATTATTTCACATGTGATGTGTTAATACATTTTTAGGTTCTAAGTTAGACTAATAGATTCCAAGTTTGTCAGAATTTTACCCTTAATGGTAAAATCTCCATCTGCCTTTAACTGCTAATGAGCACCATAAGAAAATTCTTTTATTGGAGAAGGTAAAAGAAAGAAAAAATGGTCTTCAAATGCTTTCTTTTACCATAAAAGTGCCTTTTAAACAATGGTATGATGAGTTTTTTATCAAGGCAAAAGATCTTGAATTGCCTTTTTCTTGAAAACAACCACAAAATTCAAGTGTTCACACATCAAACGTGTTGTACGTACCGTACTGCACATTGTATGTCATGTATATCCTAAGATATGGTCAAGATCCAATACATATCAGTGACATGTATCACTCTATCTGTAATGTATTATCTCTTATGTATCTAATCATATATCATAAGTTTTTTACTACTACGGGCAAAAAGAAACAAAACGCTTGAAAAGAAATCACATTTTTTAAGTCATTTTATAACATTTGTTTTTTCATTTCTCTTTATACTTTCCGATAACAAAACCAAGGGTCAATCTATATAGAATTAGACATATACTAATGTTATTGAATATGTGAAATTAGTATATGCAATTGGAAACTCCCAAAGAAAAAAAAAATACATTGAGGTGAATTGTTGTGTTCAAGTCAGAGTAGTCATTTTGTTTACCTCTAAGCCGTTTTAGCAGAGAGAGAGAGAGAGAGAGAGAGAGAGAGAGAGAGAGAGAGAGAGAGAGATTAGTAAACAGCAAGTTTTGTAACAAAATATATCTCTGGTGATTTTGCAATTTCAGGCCAATTTCGTCAAGCCGGCTGGAATTTCTAGATCTAGCCCATACACAATCAGATAAAGATAGAACTGAGGATGACGGGGGAAATCTCATGTGTCTGTTTGTGTGAGAGGAGGTGTGGTTGGAGAAACAAGCTGCATCTTCTTCTGCCTTACCAAAAAGAATTAAAAATTTAAAATAAATAAATAAATAAATAAAAGAAGCTGCATCCTCTTTCTTTTATTATCTACTAAGGGCCTATGAGTTTTATGGAATAAAAAGGAGCATCTTTGGGATTCCTTCTTCCCCTTTTGATTTGGACTTTCCTTCTTTGATCTGCAATGATTCACGAAGGAGCAAAGACAGCGACAATGAAGCTGATTGGGTGGTTTCTTCAAAAGATTTAAAAATTGTTTAAGTCCACTAGTGTAATAGTCATTCATATTTGAGAAACTCAACTCAACTCAACGAAGTCTTATTTCCAACTACATGGGGTTGGCTAAATCAATCCATTTATGCCATTCAGTTCTATGAAGGGTTGTATCAGTTGTTAAATCCTTAGCACACATGTTCTTTCTCACCACCTCTAACCACGTTATTTTGGGTCGTCCTCTCGTTCTTGTTAATGCATTTGACTTAAATTAAGTCACTCTTACGTACAAGTGCATTCCTAAGTCTTTGTTGCACATGACCAAACCATTAGACTATTTTTGCTCATCTCCTCAATTGGCACTAATCCTACCTCCTCACAAATGCATTTCTTTCTTGTTTTATCTTTCTGCATATTACCACATATCCACCTTAACATCCTCGTCTCTACTACATTCATTTTCTGCACATTGTTTCCTAATTGCCCAACATTTCATACCAAAAAGCACAGCTGGTCTTATAGCCATTTCGTAAAAATTTTCTTTTAACCTATAGGTAATTTTTTGTCACACGGCACTCCAAATGCACTTCAACACTTCATCCATCCTACTCTAATTCTCCTATCTCTCAATCTTTATGGCTAACTGATCCAAGATATCAAAAATAGTTACTTTTAGGTATCACTTGGCCACCAATTTGCATAGTGATCATGATATCAAGGACTCTGGAGTCCATTATAAGTATCTATAGAAACCTAAATAGGTTTAATACTACTGGTTATGCATCCTTAACTGGAGTCCATGAGAAATAGTGGTAGATGGATAAAATGTCAGACACTACTGGTAAATGGTAAATGGACCTTCCTTGGTAAGTATAAGTGTATGCAAAGTGACTAATCTGAAATGGAATGCTGGATTGCTCCAGTACCATTATGTTTCATTCCAGTGAGAAAATTGAAATGGTAACCGAAACAAATTTGAGAACTTTGGTTCAACTGGGGGTGTAAACAAACTGCCCAAACCGGACCAAACCAAACCAATTTCACGGTTTTTGGTCGGTTCTTTTAAATGTCACGGTCAGTTTGGCTTATAAAATATTAATTTTTTTTGGTTTCGGTTTGGTTTTGGTCCACATAAATTGGAAACCGCAAAACACCTAACCAACCGATTTATGATCATGTACATATCATCCTGCCCTAACCCTAATTTCATTATTATCTCTCGACTCTCACTCCCCTTCATGTCATGCATAGCCTCTCTCTCAACATGTTGTCGACAGCTCTTTGCTTCTAATCACCTTCTACGACGGCGAAAACTCAGTTCAGAGAAAGTGCCTCTCTCCACAA
Organism: Liquidambar formosana; assembly: GCA_039720395.1. Taxonomy (NCBI): domain Eukaryota; kingdom Viridiplantae; phylum Streptophyta; class Magnoliopsida; order Saxifragales; family Altingiaceae; genus Liquidambar; species Liquidambar formosana. The sequence continues at coordinate 13,249,953 of CM077823.1, read as the reverse complement.
ACTCTACAGTTCCTCCCATCAATGAATCATGATCTAGGACTTTTTTTAGATCTTTCCACATAAATGGGGGTTGTCATCGAGAGCATCATGTGGGAATCACACCCACCCTATACATATTCATCTTCTGCACCTGCTTCTTGTCAATCTTCCTTCACTCTCACTTCTCCAAGAACATGACTCAGATGCCTTTTGAGCATGGATTCTCACCTTCGTTTCTTTGTTTCCAAGAAATTTTCTCATCCTCCATTCTTTTGCTTCAGGTAAGTTATCTCTATCTACATATCTTCCTCTTTTCGGTTTTTCTTTCATGCAAAGTTTTAGGTTACAACTTTAAATTGTTTCTCTACCAGAGAATATTGGATAATGAGAAAGAAATTTGATTTTTTAGCTATTTGATTTTATTTTCTTAATGTAAACTTTTTGGTTAAATTGTTAACTGCGAAATTGAAGTTGGCATAAATAAAAAACCAACCAAACCATACCACTTCATATTTGATCGATGTAGCAGTGCTTGGAATGGTGTTTGGGTGGTTTCCATTGCAAGAATAGGCAAACCAAAATTTTCAGCTTGGTGGAAAAATCCCTTAGAAACCGCACCAATTTCACCCTTAGGTTCAACTATTGTTAAAGCTTAGCAGTAAAATAAAACAAAATGTATACACAATACCATCAACCCAAAGAAAAAAGTCAATTTTGATACAGCTCAACAAATCCAAATAACTATATATAATCATTATAATATGGATATTAAGCTTAATTATGTGTATAAAGAAGCAAATAAAACTGCTGATGCTATTACAAAGTTAGGATATAATGTAAAATGTAATCGTTTATGGGAATCTAGTTTTACTTCAGAAATATTGGTTGTTATTTGGGAAGATTTGATAAGTAGAACTAGTTTGAGGGGGAATTGATTTTATCTACCAAAAAAAAAAAAGAACTATATACAATCATTAAAACCCAAATAAAATTGGAGAAATACTCCCAACTAGCCAAATCTCTGTACATGACTACATGTCACTCCAAACTCTCTATTTTAATGTTGGGAATTTGGAACATAAATCTATGATCCTCCTCCATTCTTCAATCTAATAACCCTAGGAGTGCATAGATTAAAGGTGCTCCCAACTATTTAATATGATTTACTTTCACAACCATTAGAAAATATGGGTTTTTAGAGTTGAGCTTCACCATCACTTAAAAATAACCATTACTCAAAATGGTAAAAACACTAGCTTAGAAAAGATGGAGGTTTAATTAATTTAATAAAACCACAAGCCCATTCCCCCTCTATATAGTCTTCTTCTTTTTTCTTTTTCTTTTTCTCTTTTTTGTACGTATTGCCCAGAATGTGATGTATTCAATGTTTGTTTTAACTTTAAATCAACACCACGTCACTTACCCAAAAAAAAAAAAAAAAATCAACACCACATTGTTCTACATGACACCTACCTACCAACTAATGCATCTGATTCCACAAACAGGAAATTTCTGTAACAGCTCGATTTATTAATAATGATTGATGTCCTGGACACAGTAGGATTCCATGTTCTCTTCAAAATTCAAACATTCAAACCCAAACTACAATCCACACGCAATGTGTTACAATCCTAATGTCCCACATTGGCTAAGTATGGGCTTGGCCATGTTTTTTTTTATATAAAGTAATGATATGTATTGAAAAAATTCAAAAAATCCACATATATTAGTCATATACAAGAGCAAAGAGCCCAAAACTCCTCTAACAACAAAGGAGCCAAACAAAAAACCCCTTAGGCTTAATACATACTTCGGGAGTCAACAAAAAGAGAGAACGTAGGGGTACACCCACTCGTATAACTACAAAACCACCAATAAAGAAATTTAACCAACAAGGATTTGAGCTCCACCGTATGGGCCATGTTTATATTAGCTATTGGGCACCCTCCCCTTGCAAGCCGGTTTTCAAGGGTGTGAAACATGCATAGGCTTGTATATTTAAATATTGGAATATGAATGAAAAGTGAAAGGAAAGTTTTCTCCAGTTTATGATTTCCAGTTGGTTCGCCACCCTTAAAGTTGGCCACCAAGCTCCACAATCAGAAAATCAAAGAATCAAAGAAAACATGTAACACACTGATCAAAATCTGGAGAAAAAAAAGGCCAAAAATAGCACATATCTTAAATATATGTAACCATATAGGGCACTGATACCAAACCAGATGCATTAAAACAAACCCAAAAGGCCCAGTTAAAATTTTGCATTGAAATTAAATGGCTCCATTTCCATTTTACGTGGCCAAAGAAAAACAAATCCATCATCCCGAATGGGGCCACTAAAAAAGGTTGGAGCATAACCATAATTGATGATATAGGATCACTTTTTCAAATTCATTAAATGCCCCTGTTTCAGGAATTTCCACAATAATGATGGCAAACATTCTCTTGAATTGCCCCATTCACAATGATGGATTTGTGAACAAAGCGAACACAATGAAACAATACAATTTCCATGGGATACCTAAACAGGCCCTGATTAATTGCCCCTAAATGGAAACACAAATATAAAGAAAAAAATCCAAATTATCAAAAAAATTAAGATTATATATAATATATATAGTTCTCCTTTTTGACGATTGATCAGAACTACATTAGTTTAGAAATCATAGACAAAGAAAGAGGAAATATTAAATCTCATCAGGAATCAGCCAAAGAACCCACCCAACATCCTAAAAAAATTAAAATTAAAATTCCACTTATATATATGACCAAAACATCAGCAAAACCCTAATTACAAAACAACAACACATGACCATTTGCTCAAAGCATCAGATCACCCTAATTATGGAATAACAGGGTGGAATACCACAAACCCATTTACTGAAAACATAATAATCCCCTAATTACCGAACAACTAGGTGAAATACCAAATACCCATTTGCTAAAAATAATAGGAACACCCTAACTAGTGAACAAGAAGGTGAAATACTAGATACCCATCCGCTGAAAACAGCAGAAAACCCAAAATACGCCACAAGATAATCAATTTTTTTTCTCAGAGCAACACTACAATATGAAGCATGGAAAACAAGAGCAGGAAACGTACCACCGAGCTTAATTGCATCTTTTGCATCAAAGCCAGATTTGATAGCTGGACGAGGAAGGATCCAGAAGATAGCAGAGAGGAAGACGGAGACACTCAGAATCAAAATGACAACGCATTTGAAATTGAACTCCTTTGCGATTCTCGCGAGACCCATCGAACATCTTTGGCAGAAGAGTGTCGAAGTGCTCCCAGTTCGACTGTTGTGAATCTGCTGCTGCTGCAGATGCCGCTGCTGTACGATTTTCCCCATTTGTAGAGCATCTGTAACTCCTCTTTGTCTCTCTAGTCTCTATACAAACACAATCTGCCCGGCTCTCTCTCCCCTTTCTCTTTCTAACTACTGAACACGAAGGCCGAAGGAAATGAAGATGAGAGACAAGTGTTCATGGTGGGCTTTGCTGTATTTACTTAGCCCTACTCTATTCTATACTATTCCACTACCACTCTCTCTCTCTCGCTCTCTCTCTCTCTCTCTCAAACTTTCTCTCTTCAAAAATGCAAATATTATTATTATTATTATTATATTATTATTCATATCATATTTTAGGCTACCGAACGTTGAGAAGAAGCAAAGGTGAAAAAGAAAGTGACAGTGAGAGGGTGTGTGCGTACATAAAGCGAGAGAGAGAATTAAGGAACAAAATAAAGTGAAATGTTTGCACCATTCACAATTAAAACTCATGCAGAGATATAAATTAAACTACCAACAATAAAATAAATTTTTTTTTTTTTATATTGTTGAAAATAGATAGAATTTTCTGTCACGAGTTTATTTTAAACATGAAATCACATTCAATAGGTGGAAAAATTGTCACCAAATTATCACATTGTTAGGCAATCGATAGAATCTATTTTTACCCTAACCCAATCCTTTCCATCAATAGATGGGTATCGATGTTTTTTTATAAACTTGAATCTGATATCACTTACTCAACAAGTAAATAGAACGTTACTGAACTATTATGTCATTTGTTAATTACTTATATGATTAATTGCTTAACAAATTAATGATGATGGGTCCGTCAAAAGAAATGTCAACCCAGTATAAAGTATAATTCTCCCATGCACTTTACCATCAACTTGAATGGCCTCTTTAATTACTTTTTCATTTTTTTTCTAGCTTTAGTGTGTATTTTGGTAAATAGGATTCTACATTTCAAACGCGTATGATTGTGTCTATGCCACTATGTTACTTTTTTTTGTTCTTTTTTTGTAATTATGATTATTACCATTATCTTCGTATAGTTTGGGTTTTACTCAATGTTGAGACCTTAGTTGTGGTGTTTGCATGATGAGGAAGCAAAGAAGTTGACCAATCCCACACCATGCACGTGGGCCACTAATAGATGGAGATTTTTGTAATAAACTAAACTATACTATACAGTTATCGTTGCACAATCATTTTGATTGGACCAACTGTAATACAATTAAGCAAGTGATGATATATATATATATATTGGGAGGAATTATAGATTGGACCTATTACGGACAAATAACTACCGTTCAATACAAATTACTATTAATTAAATGTGACTTATTAATTAACTCTAATTATTTACCTGTGGCTGGACCAATCTATAAGTCCCTCAATTATTTTTTTCCACAAGATATGATACAATTGGGATATGATACAATTGGGTACTGATGATATATGTATATATATGTCTTTTCCATCATATCCTTTATTCTTTTTCATGGAAAAGTTGTAGTTTTGTTGGGGCAGACTTGGTCAAGTGCCAATTGGCTTGAGAGTTGGGCCAGACTCAACATCCTTGACCTAAAAAATATAAGAAAGCTGGGCAAAGGTTTGCCTCAGATAGGCTGCCTAGCTAGTTTGGTTTACCACACCTTTGCTTGATTCCCAACCCAGCATGGGGTAAAAATATATTAAAGTGCATATCTTAGGATGATGTTCATATTAAGGGACATTAGGACTATGCAAGTACTAGTTACCTCTATTATTTTATTTTTTTTTCCCTTCTCTAAACTTCTATTTGGATCTTGGAATTAAAGAGTTAAAAAATGTATAGGAAAAAGCTTAAAAATGTTACACCCAAGGGTTGGTGAGATGGCAATGAACCACACATAAGTAGTCATCTTGAGTTTGAACATCATCCCTCTTGGGGTCACCATAGGATTTATACCATGAGAACTACGACTTTAAATATCACGTGTGGAATGGAAGGATTACATATATTCTGAGCATTAGTCTAAGCCTAAGTCTCAATCAGAGACATAGAGAGTAATAACCTCGTCACCCCAAAAAAAATAAATAAATAAATAAATAATAAATAATTCAACAACAACAACAACAAAGACAAAACAAACAAAAAACCAACCTTCAAAATGTTTTTTAAATATATCATATCCCTTCTCTTACAAGATTCAAACTACACTTTAGAATCATGTTGCTAATGGAAGTTATCACCACTCTTCCCTTAGAGCTCATTACTCCTATGATATCCTAACCCTGATTTGTTATGCTTATCTGATTATCTCAATTAAGGTTTATTAGAAGAAATAATGGGCAGAACTCCGGTGACAAAATACCAACGCGGGAACATATATTATATATTGCTTTTTAGTTTTCCTAGCTTTTTTGTATTTGAATTAAAGAAGATAAAACTTTGTTCCATGGATTGAAATATTTAGCGATTATGTATTATTCTTTTACCTTCTTTTGAATCATAATATTCGAAAATAGCTAATATATTTGAAAGATTTGGGATAAAGTATTTTGTTTTTATTGTAAGCTGTTTAATTCAAATCTTAAACCAAGTTAATTAGCTAATGAACGAACTAGTGACTGCAAAAATATTAGTTTTAAATTTAAAAACCCTTAAGTAACTAATGAGCATATTACTAACATGAATGCCTAATTTGATTTAGAAACAAGGTTATCAAAAGACAAACACTCTACTCGTGTAGATTTGTTTTCAGAATCAAAAGTCTTAAAAGAAACCGATTATAACATTGAATTATAGGCTTAGCTCGTCCTCATGGACTCTTGGTAGATCATAGAGTTGGAGATTCGACCAGTTTGGTTTGATGAACTCAGCTAGGCCCTAGCCAACGCAGCTCATCCATTTTTTGAAAAATCGGGCCTTTTAGGAATGGAAAGAGAGTGCTTCACAACTTGCCAAATTTAATAATAGTTCTCTTTTTTTTTTTTAATCTTTTTCTCTACCGGACCTTGAACCTTTTTTTTTTTTTTTGGCCAAGCAACGAGGTGTTCGAACAGAGTCTAACTAATCCCCGCTCCTCACACGGGACTATTGTCCCATGAGGTCGTTTAATGTCCAGGCAAATAACCTTGACTGGTAATTGGTCAAGAGAGATTAGTTGGTTTTGAACCCAAGATGTCTAAGTTTACATCTCACCCTTTTACCGTCAGGCCAACTCTCGTTGGTTTTGATCTTGATGTTAAAGTTCACTTATTATTGTAGAATGTAATTTTACGAGTCACTTTCAAGTTTGATGCCAACTTTTAAATTTGCATTTTTCCCCCCAACTAAGAGTTACTCTTTTTTTTTTTTAGGCACAAAGGGAGGGGTTCGAACTCCAAAGGTCCAAACCTATTATCCTCTTATCCTTATCACTAGACTAACTTTAGTGGCTTCACTAAGAGTTACTTTCAGTTATGATTATTTTGTTACAAGTCATGTGATGAGGTTGAAATTATGAATGTGATGATATGGCAAACATTGTCAACCATTTGAGGAAAAAATAAAAAATAAAAATTACTCTTGCAATGATTTAGAACTCACTCTCAAAAGTCACTTCAAGGAATATTACATATTCCCAACCAGAACGTTATTTTAATCGGCGTTGCGAACAGGAAACGTGAGTATGCAAACCATGTTTGGTTCAACACCAGGCGAAAGCGCCCAACCACCAAGAATTTGATGCGGCAATACTTTATGGTGGTTAGATTGTTGAGCAATGCTTGTCTTCTCTTTCATAGGGCAACCAGAATTTCACAAGATACCATACGCCAAATATTCTATTCTCAATATCCCATATGTAATAGTAGTAGATAAATATTTTAATTTTTCAGATTGACATGATCAACAAATAAATGATTCCGTTCAAATTCAATTGAGGCTTACATATTAACAAGAAGAAGGTCTTAGAATTGACTTCCCACTCCTTGTTGGGGCCCGTCACTAGTCAATCTTATTTTAAGCTCAATTGACGTGGAGTGGACATTAACCTTATTTGTGTCTAAGGAATTAGTTCCGTTGAAGACCAAGATATCTTGTTGGCTTAAGGGCTTAAGCCTGTTTGGAAATTTCAAAATTGGATCAAAATGGGTCTAATCCATAACTATTATTTGGTTTTTCAATAAACCAACTCATAGATAGTTTGAAAAAAAACGATGTTTATACTTTATTTTTAGAACAAAGTTGAACTTTAAAAAAAAAAAAAAGAAAAAAAAAAAAAAAAAAGAAAGAAGAAGAAGAAGAAGAAGAAGAAGAAGAAAGAAAGAAAGAAAGAAAGAAGAAGAAGAAGAAGAAGAAAAAGGAAAAAAAAAAAAAAAAAAAAAAACACAACAACACAAGAAGTTTTACCAAACAATGTAAAATCAAAACTGGTCAGACTTATCCTTAATTGGCCAATTTTCTGATTTTCCAAACAGTCCCTAAGAAAAAGAAAAAAACAAATGGGAAAAAAAGGGCTTGACTGGCTCCACAATTCCACACTTTTGATGGAATGCGGCAGAAAGTTAGAGTGGACAAAGCATTGTCTAGGTTTAGAATGGGCTCGGCGCAGTCTCTCAAACATCATGTCCAATCAAAGTGGGTTTGGGCTGAGCTCGACCATGCTAAAGCTTAGATTGAAGGGCCCATGCTGGCCTGTCTAGAAGTTTTAGGATAGGGTAGTTTTTGCTGCTTTGATCATGAAGTGACGATATCTAATCTCTTTTAAATTATTTCTCTGACTTGATTTAATACAATACTTATATTTATTGAGTTTTGAGTTTACACCAGATACTCATTATCCTAAGGACATAGAAATAGAAATCAAGATACAAAATCCAAAGTGGGTACCATGCCCTCATTAGCATGTCAAGCACTATTGGAAGAATTTTTTAATTTTTTAATTTTTTTGGGGTGCTTACTAATGGACGAATATGGGTGCTAACCCTCCTCCTTCTTCTTCTTCATTTTTTCCCTTTTTTTTTTTTTTTTTTTTTTTTTTTTTTTTTTTTGGCCACCTCGACCCTGGAGAAACCAATGTTTTGAATTTGGGCTTTGTTAGTTTTACAAAATCCCTCAAACCCAAATCAAATATTGCTCCTGATCGAGCTGCATGGCCCATATCAACCCTCATATGAACCTTACTGTACATCTGTTGGAATTTTTAAATCTCAAAACTCCAGTTCTTTTAAAATTAATAGGTGCATCGCCCCTATAATGTTGGTCAAGCGGTCAGGTCCTAGTTAGATGTAGTTCCTATGTTAGAGGTTATCGTTTCGACCTCTTATAGAGATCATTATTTGTGTAAGTATAATGCATATCACATGAAAAAAATAAAATAAAATAAAATAAAAAAACAATAGATAAGTACGTGCATCTTTTATTTTTAAATCAATAGGTAGAGTTTTGTCTATTCTGAGAGGCCCTATATACTCATAACTTGTACATGTTCCATTCTTTCAGGAAAAAACATAACGTTTAACTTCTTCTCCCACTTTCTCTTATTTTTCTTCAATTTTAGTTCTTTTATTTTTTCAACTCATATATATTTTGGTTTTCAGGCAATCGATCTATGCTTGGTATTCCGTTTACCGCAAACTATACATTGTGAATCAAACATGATAAGGATCGAATTTGGGTCATATCTTGGAATCGTGTGTGATTGCTAGAACCCGCGTGTGGGGAGCGTATATGGCTGTAAGAACAACGAATGTCATGGCTCTCAGATTTTCCCAGGCTATATTTTCTCTAAATACTGAGTATTTTATTTAATTTGATTATGTTCATGTAGTTTTATATGAGTCCATTATATGATTTTATAATCTATTCACATTTTGGCATAAATTCTGGCAGATTTGATTCCATTAAATTCATAGATTCTTATATTTGTGTGTGTGTGATTTCATAGTCCCCAAATTGTTATTTCCCAATCAATATCTCCATCCTCTTGAACCCACCAATCTTCATACAACCATCAAATGATTAGCAAATTAAAGACTGAAAGAATTTATTGTTTGCATCATAGAAGATTCTCCTCCTCATGTTTTGAGCTAGATTCAAAAGGAATGTTTCTTTTTCCATTTGATTCATGATGGCAAATCCTAGTTTGGCACTTTTTTGAGCAAGCATTATGCAAAGCAACATAATCACGTTCTCTATCATAAATATAGATGAGTACTCGTTTCAAATGCTAAGTCAAACACAATAGATATATTGACTAAATTTCCATGAGACTTCATGCCAAGCATAAGAGGTTAAGAGAAGTTTGTCTCATGAAGAGGAGCCGTCCTATAAATGAAAATTTTTGCCTGGAAATGACTTTCATTAAAGATAAAATCAATTTTCCAGGAAAAGTACAAAGTTCATAGGATAAAATATATAAGAATCTTCCCAAACGTACCCCAGCCCAAACCCTTTATAATATTGTCTTCACTAACATACAGTAGTGTGTGTGCTTTTTTTTTTTTTTTTTTTTTTTTTGTGGGGGGGGGGGGGGGGGGGGGGGGGGGGGGGGGGGGGGGGGGGGTGACTTGTATGGGTGTCACAAGAATGAAGAAAATGAATGGCAACCCCATCATTAATTAGAAATCAAAGGAACAAAAATTTAGCTTGATTAGATAATTACAGCTCCAAATCTTAATCAAGTGCTATCAAATTGTACCACAATGGAAGAACTTTCAAAAAAAATTTCTTAGAGGTTGAAGGGTTAAAACTTATGAAGTTAAAGTGATTTTAAGTACACTAACATTATTACAAATCTGCTCTATGATCACGATCAGAGTTCCAAGAACAATTATGGTCAATCTGCAATTCGAATAACAATATAACTTATATCAAATAACAATCAATCTCAGATAACAATGTCCAAAATTGATTAAAATGAGCGATTGTCATTGATTTAAAAATGTCAAAATGAGCGATTGTCATTGATTAAAAAAATATAAGTATTGGATCAAATAATAATCAATCTCACATCAAATTGATTTTTGGCATGCATTGCCTACATGATAAGCTGTTTAATCCAATAGTTAGTTTTGGAAAATACAAGTCACAAGTAGAGTTTTGGAGGGTGACCTAACATAAAGTTAGGTTAGGTTAGGTTAACCTTATAAGAAGGAGACTCTATATAAGAGGATCATAAGGTGAGCACGTGCTAATATAACTTATATCAACCCCATATTGGAGGTTGTACGTACCTCATGCATTAGTAGTGGGTTACATGGCACATTAATTAGGCTAATACACGATATATAACCCTAATGCAGGGTGCTTATATAAATAAAATGAACACATGTTCACTTCATTGGGCTTTCTTAAAAAGAATGGAGAGGATTGAGTAGCAGAGGCGTCCAGATCCTCATCAAATGATTATAGTTTAATTAGGCAGTTTGGGGAATTGAGTCCAAAAGAATTTGATAAGAGGAAATCTTGTGAGGAATTAGACATTTTAACTAGAATACCAACAGCATGCTAATGCATAACTGTTATCTCCAGAATATTAGATTTCTTTCTGATTCAAGAATTCAACAATTACAATCGCCATGCATTCAATTATTTGTGAGGAGATGTGCCCACCATTGTGCTATAATAATGGCAGATGGAATATATATATACATTGCAGAAGAAAATATTTTATCCATTAGCTATATATGTTGTATGAATTAATAAATTTTGCGCACATATGTATTTTCTTGTGTGAGAAAATGATTGAAAGATGACTATTTACTGTGGTATGCATGGAGCTTCAATATATAGAAATATAGAAGTATATATATATATATTCATACATGCATATGCTTATAAATTAAATGTATGCACGAATACCTTCGATTGGACCCTTCATGTATTTTGTTAGGACTACCCATCTATTTCACCCACATTCTCCCACCCATCCCTATGTGGTAGTTTCTCCTTATTTCATGCTAGACCCATATGATTGCTTTTACCTATATATACACTTTTGACACATAAGGTGGGTGGTAAAAAATGGGTGAAGTAGCATTTTCTATTTAGATATGTACGAATTTAGAAAGAGAAATGCAATGATTGTTTGATTTAGTAACGCGTCTTAAAAATGCTATCCATTTATAAAAACAGTAATTCTCAATTCTTTGATATAATGTCAAATATGAAATGAACATATACATAAGATTGTTCATTTGGCATTACAAATTAAAACAAGCAAATATGACCATAATAATATTCAGACTTGGAGATAAAGCTTTCTATGATCTTTATCCTAGCTTCCACCAACTTATTAGCTAGATCTACTAGCATTCCCTATTGTATATATAGATATATATCTCAAAGGAGCATGTGCATAGAATTTCTCATTCACAGAAACTTCGATCTCCAAGGTCCTTAAAAGCTACTAGTAGGTGGATTAAGTGCCGCATACTGTCTGTCCACAACCTCAATAATTTTGTTGGCTATTGCACTAGCATAAACAGAAGAACCTTCACATATCTGCAACATGAACAGAAATTAATTCATATTGTCAAGAACCACCATATATAGGAAGCAAATTAATTATATATCTAAAAGAAATTAGCAGGCTAAATGGAAATGAAAGAAGATCTATGCACCTTGGTGTTGAACAAGAAGCTATAGAAGTCACCAATATGCCCACCGGCTACATGTTGGAGATCCAACTGAAGGTCGTCAAGGGTATTGGACACGAACAGCAAGCAATTGATTTTCTTTCGCTGAACGAGTTTGATGGTTACTTCATCATCAATGATACGAACATCAACCTCCGTATCTCTGGATTTTCTTTGAAGCCATGAGCTCCTTAATGATCCATTGTACGAGCTCTCTACATCGCCTGCAGCATCTTCTTCTTTCTTGTGCCTCTTGTTTCTCTCTCTGCCACATCTCTTTTTCTCTACTAGAATTTTGAGCTCATTGACTGTCCTTAGAAGCTCTTTGATGTACTCAATAGCATCTCCCACGATAGATGCTCTATCACCCTTAGAGTCGCCCAAATAATTAAGAAACACACAGAATTGTCAACAAGATAGGGAAACAAAGTAATTAATTAAACACGCGCGCACACTATATAATTAAGTAAATCAAAGCAGTACAGTCAGTCAAATTACGGTTTTTTTTGGGGTACCAAATTAGTAATTGAGAGAGAGAGAGAGAGAGAGAGAGAGAGAGACCTTGGTAGGGTTTGGAACCAAACTCATCAAAGCCTTGAACTTATCATTCATGTGTACTCTCCTTTGCTGCTCAGTAGCAAAGTGTTTAGTCAGCTTGTCTTCCCTCCCTTTACCCATACGAGCCATGTCGCCAGTGAACTCCAAAACACCATTATCAAATTGCCTTCCATCCCCATCTTGATACACACCTCCACTTCCTTCCCTATCATCCACCCCAACCCCACCGAACAAAGAACCAGCACTTGAGGCTGGCAAGTTGTATCCATGGGGTAGAGACTGAAACAGCTCTCTAAATAAAGGAGGCTGTGGGGGCAGGTTCAAATGGAACAGTGGATCATACAAAACGGTGGATGCTGATGCACTATCTGCAGCCGTCGGAAGGTCCCCTAGAAAGCTGATGGAGTTGTGAAAATTGGGGGGCTTCTGGCTTGGGTTCCCAAAGGAGATAGATGAATTGGGGAGGAAAGAGGAGGTTGAGCATCTGGGCAAGTGAAATAGATTGAGAAGGTCCTGTGTTGGAGGGTAAGGAGTGTCTGGTAGTGAAGAAGAATTTAAGCTTTGATGGCAATTTTGCATCAGATCATCTTGATGAAATTGTTGCTGCTGGTGATGCTCATGATTGAAACTCACACCTTGCATATCATGGTCACTAGTGTCCCAAGTGGACTGATCAAACGACAGTCCCTGGTTTGAGTCATGAATTACTTCTGGCATCAAATGGTTATTGCTAATATTGCTGCTATTGTTGTTGTTGTAGCAATGTTCCGTGTCAAAGCCCAGCTGTTGTTGAAGCGCAATTTCCATGGCGGCAGCATCAGCGACGTCTCCAGTGGCGGAAGCATCTTCTTGAGGAGGGTTGTGGTGATATGGGAGTTCTTCCATGGACAGCTTGACATTATCTTCAAAGCTGGTGTGGCTGTTTGTGGAGCTGCCTGCCGTGAGTGGTGGCGGTGTTGGCAGGGATGAGCAGTTTTCCAGAGACTGGGAAAACCCATCGTCTGCTCCCTCTGGTATGGAGTTGGAATCAAAGCAAGCTGTGTCTTCATACATTTTTGAACAAGACTCTGATGTTCGTCTCCAGGAAGTACGGGTCTTTGTCTTGTCTGCATCAGTAACAAGGCCAAAAATAAAATTAAGTTCAAAAAAAAAAATCAGTGAGATAGAGATAGAGAAGTACATGAACAATGAACACAAAAACCCCACCAGCCCCAACCAAACCAAAAAAAAAAAAAAAAAATTTATCAAGCTGACTGATCCGGAAAGTAATTGAAAAGACCCTCACCTTTGAATGAAAAAAGTAAACAACTGGCCCAGCTCTTTCTCAGGATCAAGGAAACCTAAACAAAACCTTCAAATCATATCTGTGGGGATATAAAACAAGGAGCGGATCGAGGAGCAGTTGCAGGCTTGACCATATATGAGAGAGCATCAGCGGAGTTCAATTAGAAAGCAAAGCCTGATAAAATGGCCAGGAAAACAGCACTGGAAATATATGGGGATGAAAAGGAAACGGCACATATATATAAAGATGGAAGGAAAGTACTGGAATAGGGAGCAGAGGGAACTGGAAAGTGAAGATATCTGATCTGATTTCTGAACTGTTTGATTTGGTTTTTGCCGCAGATGGGAAGTTGTTACTGAGATTCCCGTCATGGGCCCCACTCATGATAATCTCCGTATTCTCAACTCCTCAGTATTCTCCGTATTATTTATTCCCTTTTTCCTTTTTTATTCCAACAATTATCATCTTCCTAAATCACCCTCGCCTTTTAAACTGTAATTACTGAATTACCACTCTCTTTTCCCCTTTTTGTTTTACATAATGCCTGTCGCCTAACGCATGTCAAAGACAGTGGCATATATACGTATGCCCGTAATTAATAAACCTGCAGTTATTCTCTAAAGTGTGTTGGTTTAATTAATTAGCTCGGAACTGTATTTATAACGTGTGATTACAGTCTGTTGAGTGAATCCCTCCATGCAAACCGGCAACCCAAACTACCCAAAACAACCGTTTAGCCCTCTTTGTTTTTCAAAAAGAAAAATGTAAACTAAAGTCAGTAGGTGAAAGAATTTTAAAACACAAGCAGGTTTGTTTGGAAGCCAAATAGAGAAAGTGATCACTGGAAAGATTTTATAAGCCAATTTTATTTACAGGTAATTGCCCCTTTATTTTATCACAAACCAAGCTTACCCGAGTCCCTAATCGTGAAGCCAGATTTTAGTGACCTACAATTTTATTATTATTATTATTATTATTTTGGATTTGATATTAAATATATATTTGGCCCGTTTACCTCTTACTCTGTGCTCGAATTTTCAGGCAAAATATTAAACTTACTTTTTGTTCGAAAAAATATTAATTACTTATGTGATTACATTAAACACTAGACAAATAACAAACGTGTATGGAGAATAAAAATGTAAATTCGAAATTTATGTAACAACAAACTTACAGTAAGCGAAATCGATATCACAGTAGACAAATGGTTAAAGCTAGTGTTTAATACTATGTTCTTAAGATAGATTTTGGACATCTGCTTCCCAAAATACAATGATCAACGTTACACAAAAGTACTACAATCTGTGTATTTGGGAAACCAACACTGCTTTCTTACTCTCTCTTTAAACACAAATGCACAGACCCTATGAATGTGATAATGAATGAATAAACATGTGAAGTGCCTAATTTATAGACGAAGTGGTGACTGTTCGGAACAGTGAGGAGATACGATGAACACATGTGTCTAGTGAAGAGATACAATACACACGGGGAGTTGGTCAATATGACCCCATTGTACTCAATCGAACTGGCCTAGTTCAATTCGGTTCGATGCAGTGTGAGCAGGCATGTGTGTATGTTTTTTGTGCAAGCCCAACTTTGGCTAGGTCTACCCCCTTTTATAGAACGTAGGTGTCCTTTGGGGCCCAATTCCAAGCCTAGGCCCAAGGCATGTGTATATGAATTCACAAAAGAGTTCTTTTTTCTAATATGAGACAAGTGTTATTACCATTTGTAGACACCCTATTTTCAACCCCTAATATTTCTTAGATGTTTTCTTGGAGTTTGGCTAGCTCTCTGATGAGATTTGGAACTTCTGAGCTCCATTAGACATGTTTGCCCATTTAATCATTTTGTTAGAGGCTATTATCATATGTGACTTTTTTTTTTTTTTTTTTGAAGTCTTTTGTTTGTCATTGACTTCTTAGGTTGATGGCAGAAATGTTTATGAGTTTTGATTGCAATCTGAGTGAGTTTCAAAGGTTAATAAGAACTTTTGAGACTTGGAGGGCAATTTCATCCTTTTGTTTTTGTATAATTTCAATGCTATGATTTTCCACATAAAAGTTCTCTTGTGCAAATTTTATTACTTTATGGTTTGATTAATGTGTGATTAATTGCTACTTTTTAAGGTTTGAATTGGTTGAATTAAAATTGGATAAGAAAATTTAAAATACATATTCAATCCCCCTTCGAGGTATTACAGATTCCCACAGACTCAAGCGATTGCCTTTACTTCCAAAACCCATTATCGATCTCTGTGTCCTCATGGCTTTGGATGCATCCGACCACTTTAAAGTGATTCTCTAACCTGCAAGCTCGTAATCTTGATCTCTATTGCAATAGCGCTAGTAAACTCTAGCCATACACACTCTCAAGGTTGTGTTTAGGATGTGGTTTGAAAGATCTCTAGAGCATATAAGTGAAAACCCTAAGTTAAAGAGCTCTAGAGAGAAGGTGTTACGACCCGAAATTATCAAGTCATGATCAATGGTAATAAAATAGGATTGATTTAATAAAGGGTTTGATCTTAGGACAAATTGAAATTTGACTTTTCCATGTAAAAGAGGTTTTATATCCAAATGCAAATGAGACTAAAATAAGGGTAAATTGTAGAAAACCCTCTTGAAGTATGGGAGGAGGGGGGGAGGGGGTTTAGTAGATAACCCCCCTTATGTTTTAATTTTAGTAATGTGCCCCTGAACTCATTTGAGATTTTTTGAGTTTAACAGTGTTAATGGTAGTAGTAAAAAGACAAAAAAACCATGCACCCTCCCCTCACATGCACCCACACTCTTGTTTCTTCAACAACACCACCGACCTTCGCCCCCACTCCCACTCTCTCTCCACTCGCTCCTCCCATGCACGCCGCTCCCGCTTCGCTTCTAGTTGTAGCTCCTCCTTCGTCGATTGCCACTCCTCCAACTACACAAAAAGAACCATGTGATTTCATTAATCATCAAGCTTAATGACATCATTTATGAAAAATGAAAAGATTAAAGCAACACCAAATGACTTAAGCATGGTTTCATGTAGACTATATGAGCTAACACAAACCTAACAACATATATAAAGAAATCCTAACTAGGATCTAGTCTCAACACAACCAGAATAATAGGGGTGCAAATTGGTTCGGATAAACTCGAGGACCGGACTTATCTGAGCAATTTGGTTCGATCGGGTCTGGTCCAAACAATATTTGGTATGGTTCCGATTTGAAATTTATAAGAACCAATCAATTTGGTTCGGTCCATTATTTAGGGGGTTTCAGAACTAGATCGGATTGAATTCCCGAGAACCGAAATATATATATATATATATACTAGTTATTGCACACGTGCGTTGCACGTGAATTTTTTGTCAACAATAAAATGATTTAAAGATCATCAATTATTTTTTCTAAATAAACATATAACAGATCGATGCTTCCCAAGATCTTTTTAGCTTGAATAAGGATTGACCCTTTTCATGTAGCATAGTCCCTCATCTAGTAGTAATTATTTCTTCAATATTGTCCATATCGATTAAATATAAACTTAATTTACTTAAGGAAGGTTATGCGGTCATTTGTTCTTTAACATTTAATCCATATCAAGTATGAAGATTTGAGATGTTAAGAAATTATTTATTACTCTGTAGAAGGTTTTAGTCCGTATACATCAAATGATCTGGAAAGAAATGCTAATACGTAATGACACGTAACTATCAAGAATCTTGACAAATAACTTATTCATTGTCTACCAATTTTCTACACATCTACAATAAGAAACATATCAATGAAGAAGTAAAAAAAGATAATAATTAGAACCAAAATAAATGGGGAAAGTATATACTTAATTTCTAGAGAGAATTTAATTTGGTTGAATTGTTAACCATATGGCAAGTCTATTATATCGTAGAAATTATATGCAAAAGAATAGACTAAATTTATTAATGAATTAGTAGTTTATATGATGTGACTTACACATCAATAAATTCTAATACATTTTGGATCACTTAAAGAATAAATACATGCTCAAAAAGATAAGAGTCCTAACACCATATTATTATCATGGGATATTATTGCACTTCATCCAAATGAAACTTTACTACTACCTCTCTTCAACTTCTTTGTAATTTTTTTTTTTTAAATTTTTAAAGAACCTATAGATCCCTACTTTGTAGCGAGACATTCCACAATGCATCATTGGAGCTCAACATCCCATTAATTGAAACAACCAAAGATAACATAACACAAAAACTAATCTTAGGATTCAAAAAATGGGAAAAATTACAAATCAAAAAATAAGGCAAGATGCCTTATCAAGAACATTTAGAAACCTAAGGCCCTTGTTCTCCAGCCCACCCCTCAACTCACCCATAAACAGTGTAGTCTTGAGAATGTAATTTTAATCTCCAAGAAAAAATTAGAGAGACAACATAGAGATTGAGCATTTTAAAAAAAAAAAAAAAAATAAAATACATACCTCTTACAAGGGATTTTTTATCAGCAAGAAAAAATTAGAAAGAGAATGAACATATATATAAAAATAGCTTTTCAATTCCCATCGGATATTTCCAAGAGCAATTTTTCATCAAAAGAAAAAATATAATTAGATGATTTACCACGTAAAATAAAGGGTTTAACAGTCAAATACAAAAGCATTTTAGCAAATTGCTTATGAAACTCTACTAATCAAATCAAAAGTAAGTGAAAATACTCACAGCAAAAATAAAAAATACAAAACCAAAAACTTGAATAAAAAAAAAAAAAACTCTAGGAAAGATATATAGAATTTAAATGAAATATGATTGCATAAAATTAATTTCTCAGAGGAACAAAATTAAATAAAACCTAATGTGATTATTAGCATTCAAACCAAAACCCAACTCAACAAATTTCCAACAGAGTATCATATATATATTATAATTTGTAGAGCAAAATTTATCAGAAAAGGGAGAAGTCGCCGTTAATGGAAAAGGTGGAGAGAAGGTTGAAGCTACTCTTGATGGAGAAAATAGAATTTACAATCTGGCTGTTTATTTATTATATATGAATTATAGTTTCCATTTCCTTAGAATTCTTATATGGGTTTGGTTTTATTTAATTATTATACGAATTATAGTTTCCTTAGAATTCTTACTAAGTATGTGTTTTATATTGCTATATTTTCTATATATGCAGAAGGGTCGTTGTATAGTTTCCTTAGAATTCTTATTAAGGTATGTGCTTTATATTACTATATTTTCTATATATGCAGAAGGATAGTTGTGTATTTAAAAATTAAAATAAGGGTATATTAGTCAATCAAAAGTTTTTCTCACATTCATCTTTTTATAAGTAGTATAAATATATATATATATAGGGGAGGGATCCATTAACACCCATTGTAAAACTTTTTACTCTTACACTCCTCAATATGTTTTTGTGTGAGTAATATTTCACCAATTTAATCGTTGGATTATGTACTTTATTCATGTACATCATGCATGCCAATTTTCAAACAAATCGGATATTGGAAAATGTTTGATCAATAAATTTACATTTCTTTTTATAAATAAAATTATATTTTGAGGCATTTTATGAATGACATACTTTCCGATATCTGATTTACTTGAAATTTGGTATACATGATATGCATGAATAGAGAATCTAATCCAACGGTTGGATTGGTGAAATATTTTTTTCACAAAAAAATATTGAAGGGTGTAAGAGTAAAAAGTTTTACACCGGGTGTCAACAGATCCCTCCTATATATATATATATATATATATATATATATATATATATATATATATATATATATATTTATAGATAGGATGATGATCAGGTAAGCACGTGCTGATATAACTTATATCAACACTTGCATTAGGAGTTATACCTTGTATATTAGTGGGATATGAGGAACATTAGACTAATACAAGAGATACACCCCCAATGTATGGCGTTGATATAACTTATATTAACACGTGTTGATGGGAACATAACCGTGTATATAAATATATATAATATTAATATATTATGCTCCGTATATAAGTGTTATTCAATGAATAATAATACTTATTCAATGAAGTTCTTATCTTTTACCAAAAAAAAAAAAAAAAAAAAAAAAGAGAGAAAAACAAAACAAAAAACTGAGAATTGAACCGAACTCAATTTGGTCTAGTCCGGTTCTATGCCAAATTCGATTCAGTACTGGTCTATTATTTAAAGAACCGAATTAATTCGGTGCGGCCTATTTTCCTTGTGGCCTGGACCAACCCCGATCGAGTTTCACCCCTATAGAATAAGCATCTTCATCAACCTTGGAACCAGCAACAATTAAAAATGATCATATCCACCAAAGCACCATGTCATCTCAAGAGTCAAAAAGAATGCATGCTAAGTCAAACACAATAGATTGACTAAATTTCCATGAGACTTCATGCCAAGCATAAGAGGTTAAGATAAGCTTGTCTCATGAAGGGAAGCCGTCCTATAAATGAAAATTTTTGCCTAGAAATGACTTTTATTAGAGATAAAATCAATTTTCCTGGAAAATTACAAAGTTCATAGGATAAAATATATAAGAATCTTCAGCCAAACGTACCCCAGCCCAAACCCTTTATAATATTGGCTTCACTAACATACAGTCGTGTGTGCGTGTGTGTGTTTTTTTTTTTTTTTTTTTTTTTTTTTTTTTTTTTGGGGGGGGGGGGGGGGGTGGGGTTGACTTGTACAGGTAATTAGCTTCTCTATAAAATAATGCCATGTCACAAGAATGAAGAAAATGAATGGCAACCCCATCATTAATTAGAAATCAAAAGCACAAAAATTTAGCTTGATTAGATAATTGCAGCTCTAATTCTTAATCAAGTGCTATCAAATTGTACCACAATGGAAAATTTTTTTGGAAAAGATTAATTAGAAGTTGAAGGGTTAAAACTCATGAAGTTAAAATGATTTTAAGTACACTAACATTATTACAAATCTGCTCTATGATCACTATCATAGTTCCAAGAACAATTATGTTCAATCTGCAAACCGAGATTGAATCTATCTTAAAAATGTGTTGTCAGCCGACAAATGACAGGGTTTTACCTCAAGGTCTACACGGTCGCAGTTTTGAAAAAACTGTCTACGTTCATGAGGAAAAAGTAACGATCATTGATCGTCATCAAATATTTTCTAACAGTTAAGGTTTGTTAATAACCGTGATGAAATAGGATCTAAATATCACAGGCATTTCTTTAAACTGTTGAAATTTAGATGTGTTCGAATGATAAGTTCAAAAGAAACTTCCAAGAAATATAAATATATAAATTGTTCAACAACGACCAAAAAATAAAATGAAAATGGGTTTCAAACAATGTTTATATTATCATTGGTTATAAAATTATGTACAGGAATAATAAGTTAAGAAGCTACTCTCAACGATTCACAATTGAAATTTTAGACCCAAAGAGTCTATTCCAGGTTTTAAATGGAATATTGGTAGAATTTTCTCTGTTTATTGTCCTGGTAACCAAGAATACAAAAAGAAAAAGTTGAAACTAGCTCAGTCCAAACTCCAAGCTGGTTTGATGTACTCTCTTATTCAACCCAGAAAAAAAAATAAAAAAAACTCCAAACTGGCCATTTCACACCCACGCACTATATAGTATAGCATTTTTCCCGACCAATTCTTCTTTGCATTATTGAGCATTTATTTGTGGATTGGAAGCCTTGCATCCGTGAACCTTCTTCATTTTTCGTGCTTC
Organism: Liquidambar formosana; assembly: GCA_039720395.1. NCBI lineage: Eukaryota > Viridiplantae > Streptophyta > Magnoliopsida > Saxifragales > Altingiaceae > Liquidambar > Liquidambar formosana. Next base: position 13,228,506 of record CM077823.1, on the reverse strand, counting down.
AAATGATGATGAAGTCGATCATGGGAATTGGATATCTTCAACTTATACTTATGTTCATGGTGTTTCTAGGCACAAGAGCAAAGGTATACGGTTTGGGTGGTACAAGTGCAAAGGTTCAGTGCATAGAGAGTGAGAAGTAAGCTCTTTATAGGTTCAAACAAGGCTCCACTAGTCATTCAGAACACTTTTCTTCCGGGGTGGCCAAAGAAGATTGTTGCAAATGGAGGGCAGTGAGATGCAATAACACAACAGGTCACATCATCACCCCTGATGTACACAGCCCATATCCAGCTGAGGTTTTGCAAGGTGAGCTAAGCCCATCTTTGCTTGACTTTCCATATCTAAGTTTCCTAGACCTTAGCCTGAATGATTTTTGCGGAGCCCAAATTCCAGAGTTTATTGGTTTTCTTAGTAATTTAGAATATCTCAACCTATCTCATGTCAATTTCAAAGGAACAATTCACAATCATTTAGGAAACTCCACGAATTTAAAGTTTCTTGATTTAAGTGATAATGGCTTTTCTCTTAGAGATAACAATCTTGACTGGCTCTATAGCCTTTCTTCCTTGAAAGTCCTTGATTTGGGTGGTGTGGATCTTAGCAACACTGCAAATTGGCTCGGTCCAGTCAATATGCTACCTTCTCTGCTGGAATTGCATTTATTCACTTGTAAACTTATCAAGCTTTCCCTCTCTCTACCTTATGTGAATTTCACTTCTCTTGAAATCCTTGATCTCTCCATCAACAATTTTGGGTCTACATTACCTCATTGGTTGTTCAATGTTAGCCATAGTCTTGTTTATCTTAATCTCAGAACAAATATGTTATGGGGTCCAAACTGGAATCCTGCTTTTCAACTTGATATTATACGTCTGCAGTCTCGCCAACTAGGGACTCGATTTCCAAAGTGGCTTTGAACACAGAATAATTTTTTATCCACTGATATATCTTATGCTGGGATTGCAGGCACCGTGCCAGACTGGGTTTGGAATCTCTCTACCAGGGTGGAGTATATGGATCCTTCTCACAACCTGCTTAGTGGGAAAGTGCCAGATTTTCCATTGACACTTGGCCTTTCAACAATAGATTTAACTAATAACAGCCTTACGGGTCCCTGCCACATTTCTCCCCCACCATGAGGACACTGGTTCTGGCTAGGAATTTGTTTTCTGGACCTATTATTTCATCTGTATGTGAAATGATGAATGCAAATAATTCTCTGTTATCTTGACTTGTCTATGAATCATTTCTCTGGATTGCTTCCTGACTGTGGGCATATGGGAAAAAAATGGTCGTTCTAAACTTAGCAAAAAACAATTTCTATAAGAATATCCCCAACTCAATTGCACAAGTTTGATCGTTATGGATCTTGGGGGGAATAGATTATTTGGTAACATACCATTATGGATTGGAGAAAGCTTACAAAATTTGATAAAGCAGGGCTTATGTTACAATGTATTTGAAGGAAATATTCCCTTGTAGCTGTGCCAATTAAAATATATAGTAATGTAGTACCTCGAGTCCAATTATATATCAGGTGCAATTCTAGGGTGCATCAGCAGCTCCTTGTCATGGCTAATTTAGAGGCCATCCCTTTTTATACTTATAATCATTTTATGGCATACACAAGGGATCGACTGGTGAGATTTCTTGGGATGGAGTTTATGGCAAAAGAATTCCTGAAAGGGATGGAGGTTGACCTTTCATCTAACATGTTGTCAGGAGAGATCCTGGGAGAACTCAAAAGCCTTATTGCATTGATTTATTTGAATGTCTCAAAATAACAATCTGACAGGAACCATTCCTCATGACATTGGTGCCATGAAATCCTTAAATGCTCTAGATTTATCAGGGAGTAAACTTTCATGCACCATTCTGACCAGAATGTCAAATTTACAAAATCTCATTCTCTTGGATTTGTCACAAAACAACCTGTTGGGGAAGATTCCATATGGTGTGAAACTCCAAACATTTGGTGCACCAACCTACATGGGGAACTCCAACCTCCGTGGAGCTTTGCTTGCAAAGGATTGCTTGAGCAATGAATCAAATTTTGAAGAACCACAATGTGGCAACAAGGAAGGTGAAGACCAAAACGAAGGCATGCAAAAAGAAAGCGGAGATGGGTTCGAAATATCACCATTCTACATTAGTATGGGACTCAGATTTATGACACAGTTTTGAGTGTTTTGGGTTACTTTACTGTCTAATCGTTCTTGGAGGCATGCATTTGGGATCCTTGCATTTGTGAACCTTCTTCATTTGGGTTCTGCAAATCTTGAAATGATGATGATGATGATGATCATGGGAAGTAGATTTCTTCAACTTTTAGTTATTCTCATGGGGGTTTTATGTATAAGAGCCAATGAAAATGATTGGGTAGAGCAAATTCAAAGGTTCAGTGCATCGAGAATGAGAAACAAGTTCTTTTCAGGTTCAAACAAGGCTTCGAAATTCCTTCAGCCTGCTTTGAATCCTGGGGAGTGAAAGAAGATTGCTGCAAATATAGCTAAGCGCAACTTAATTTGCTTGACTTGCCATTTTTGAGTTTCGTTTCCACCAAGCCCATTTTCATAGTTCATTGGTTCTCTAAGTAATTTAGAATACCTCAACCTGTCTAATGCCAATTTCAGGGGAAAGATTCCTGATCATTTAGGAAATCTCACACTTTCAGTTTCTTGTTTTGAGTGGTAATGGCTATTCTCTTAGAGCTACTAATCTGGACTGGCTTTACAGTCTTCTTCTTTGAAAGTACGTCCTTTATTTGGGTGGAGTAGATCTTAGCAATGCTGTGGATTGGCTTGGGGCCATTAATACGCTACCTTCTGTGCTAGAATTGTGCTTTTTTGCTTGTAAGCCCAGCAAGCTTCCCCACTCCCTACCTTATGTGAATTTCACTTCTCTTAAAATCCTGTTCTGTCTGTCAACAATTTTGAGTCTGCAATACCTCACTGGATTTTCAATATTAGCCATAGCCTTGTTTATCTCAACCTCAGTCAAATATGTTAAAAGGTCCATCTTGAGAATAATCTTGAAGATGAGTTACCAACAACTATGGGTTTGATTTGGGAAACAAAACCATCTTGGAAGACATTCATCCTTAGGGAATTGCATCTTTCCCACAATCAGTTGAGTAGGTGATTAGATCAAGTCTTGCAGAGCTTTCAGATATAGTTTTTTTGGAATGTTGCATTTAATTCCTTGGAAGGTATTATCACCAAAGCTCATTTTCTGAACTTTAACAGCTTGCATGGCCGGATATTAGACTTGTCTTCGAACTCATTGGCTTTGAAAGTGAGCTCAAACTGGAATCCTGGTTTTCAACTTGATATTATAGGTCTGGAGACTTGCCAACTAGGGCCGCAATTTCCAAAGTGGCTTCAAACACAGAATAACCTATTGTCTATTGATATCTCCCGATGCTGGGATTTCAGATACTGCGCCCATCTGGTTCTGGAATCTCTCTTCCAGGATCGAGCGTATGGATCTTTCACACAAGAAACTCAGAGGGAAAGTGTCATATTTCTCATGGAAACTCAGACTTGCAACAATAGATTTAAGTTGGAAAAAATTTAGGGGTCCCCTGCCACGTTTCCCCCAAAACATGACACTGGTTCTGCCTAGAAATTCATTTTCCGGACTTATTTCTTCCCTATGTGAAATGATGGATGTAAATAATACTCTTGAGTTATTTTGACTTGTCTATGAATCATTTCTCTGCATTGCTTCTAGTATATTGGGCATATGGAAAAAAAATGGTTGTTCTAAATTTAACGAAAAAACAATTTATCTGGGAACATCCCCAACTCAATTGGCCATTTAGTTCATCTCAGGATGCTGCTTGGACTGTGACAATATTTCTGGAGACCTGACCCTATCCTTGAAGAATTGCACAAGTTTGATTGTTCTGGCTCTTGGGTGCAATAAATTCTCTGCAAACATTCCGGCATAGATTGGAGAAAGCCTACCAAATTTGATGATTCCGAGCTTATGTTAGAATGCGTTTAAAGGAATTATTCCATTGCAGCTATGCCAATTAAAATATACAATAATTTTGTTGCTAGAGTCCAATTATATAGCAAGAGCAATTCCAGGGTGCATTAACAATTTCCTTGTCATGGCTAAGATGGAGGCCATCCCTTCTTATACTTAAAATCCTCATATATGGCATACACAAGGGATCAACAGGTGAGATTGACAGAGAAAAAGTTTTATGTGTAAATCACTCAATCTAATTTCCTAATATCATTGTTTTCGGTTTATATTTGCCTATTTTGAAATCATTTTTCTCTGCTTGGGGAATGGTTAATGGTTGTTAAAGCTAATAAGGGTTGGAGCCAACTGGACAGAGGGGGTCCCGCAGGCCCTCCTCGATTTGTTTTTGTTTTTTTTCTTATTTTATACTATTCCAGTTTATAGATGTTTTTTTATTCCCCACATGTGCTGAGTCTTTTCCAGTATTTAAATGGAATTTTGGTCTACTTTTCTAAAGTAATTGAGTCAAAGAAGTCCTTTTCTGATCGAAGTTTCTTAGAAACCTGGAAGAAAGATCACTGATTTAGCTAGTCTTCTTAGTCAATGTGAACCTCCCCTGTCCATTACTTCACAGCCAGAGTCTTCGTATCCTAAAAATCCTTGCATTGTGATCCTTCTTTCTTTCAGTGCTGCCAATCTTGATTGTGCTTGTCTTTATGATGATCATGGGAAGTAGATTTCTTCAACTTCTAGCTGTGTTTATGGGGTTACTGTGCATGGGAACCAAAGGATACGGTTTGGGTGGTGCCAATTCCAAGGTTCAGTGCAAAGACAATGAGCGGCAAGCTCTTCTCAAATTCAAACAGGGCTTCACAAGTCCTTCAGACCACTTTTCTTCCTGGACAGCCGAAAAGGATTGTTGCAAATGGAGAGGAGTCAGATGCAACAACACAACGGGTCATGTCATCACCCTTGATTTACATAGCCCATATCCTTCTGAGAGTTTGCTACGGTGAGTTAAATCCATCCTTGCTTGATTTGCCATATTTGAGTCACCTAGACTTGAGCCAAAATGATTTCCAACGAGTCCAAATCCCGGAGTTCATTGGTAATCTCAGTAATTTAAAATTTCTTAACCTATCTAAGGCCAATTTCAAGGGGGTGATTCCTAATCATTTAGGAAATCTCTCACACTTACAATCTCTTGATTTGAGTTTGAGTGGCTTTCTTTGCGAGTAAACAACCTTGACTGGCTTTATGGTCTTTCTTCCTTGAAAGTCCTTAATTTGGGTGGTGTGGATCTTAGCAATGCTGTGGATTGGCTCGATGCAGTTAATATGCTGCCTTCTCTTCTAGAATTGCGTCTATTCTCTTGTGAACTTCACGGAGCTACCTCCTTCTCTACCTCTTGTGAATTTCACTTCTCTTCAAATCCTTGATCTCTCCATCAACAAGTTTGAGTCTGCAATACCTCAATGGTTGTTCAATATCAGCCATAGTCTTCTTTATCTTAATTTCAAAAGAAGTCAGTTAAGAGGTCCAATTCCAGATGCTTTTGGGAACATGGTTTCTTAAGTATTCTTGATCTGTCGGAGAATAATCTCAAAGGTGGGATACCAACAACTTTGGCAATGATTCAGGAACGAAACGGGTCTAAAAGGCATTCATCCTTGAGAGAATTGCATCTTTCCCACAATCAGTTGAATGGGTCTCTAGAATCAAGTCTTGCACAACTTTCAGGCTTAGTTGTCCTGGACGTCGCTGTGAATTCCTTGGTGGGGGTTATCACTGAAGCTCAATTGCTGGACTTCAGTAGCTTGCGGGTATTAGATTTGTCTTGGAACTCATTAGTTTTGAACATGAGCTCAGGTTGGAATCCTGCTTTTCAACTCGATATTATTGGTCTGCAATCTTGCCATTTGGGGCCAGGCTTTCCTGAGTGGCTTGGGACTCAGAAGAACTTTTCATCCATTGATATCTCTCATGCTAATATTTCAGGCACCGTGCCTGACTGGTTTTGGAATCTTTCTTCCACCATCGAGTATGTGAATCTTTCCTATAACCTATCTCAGTAGGGAAAGTACCAGATTTGTCATTGAAACTCAATCTTTCGACACTAGATTTGAGTAACAACTACTTCCAGGGTCCCCTGCCCCATTTTCTCCCCAGCATAAGGTCACTGGTTTTGGCTGAAATTCTTTTTCTGGACCTAGTTTCCCACTTATGTGAAATACTAGTTGCAAAAAATTCTCTGTTTTATTTGGATTTATCCAGTAATCGTTTATCAGGACAGCTTCCCGACTGTTGGAAATACGGACAGAAATTGGTCATTCTAGCTTTATCAAACAACAACCTATCTGGGAAAATTCCAGACTCAATTGGCCAACTGAATCATCTCTACACATTGCGTTTGAACAATAATAGCCTTTCCGGAGAACTGCCTTTGTCCTTGAACGATTTAACAAGTTTGTTTGTCCTTGATCTTGGGGAGAACAGATTATCTGGAAAACTACCAACATGGGTTCGTGAAAAGCCACTGAATTTGATGATTCTTCGCTTGCGTTCTAATGCGTTTGATGGAAATATTCCTGGGCCACTGTGCCAACTGAAATATCTAAGAATCTTGGACCTTTCTTTGAATCATATATCAGGACCCATTCCACCCTGCATTAGCGGTCTTGCTGCCATGGCTGCAGTGGAGAGTGTCTACTCTTACATTTATTATCCTTCTACTACCTATCAAGAACAGTTACTGGTGTCATTAAAGGGATTGGATATCGAGCTTATACGTATTCTTACAATTTTTACGCTTCTTGACCTTTCATCTAATAATTTATCGGGAGAGATCCCTAGAGAACTCACGAGCCTTGTTGGATTGAGAAGCTTGAATCTGTCAAATAATCATCTGACTGGAATCATCCCTCGAGAGATAGGTGCCCTTAATGTATTGGAATCTCTTGATTTATCAGGGAATCATCTTTCATGCTCGGTTCCGACCAGCATGTCTGATATGCCTTTTTCTCTCGGTGTTAAACTTGTCACATAACAACTTATCAGGGGAAATTCCACGTGGCGCTCAGTTAGAAACATTTGAGAATTCAAGCTACATGGGGAATCCTCACCTCTGTGGGCCTCGCCTCACAAATAATTGCTCAGGAGATGAATTATCAAACGACGGTCCACATCGGTGTTCATATCAAGATGGATACCACATGAAAGAAGGCGGCGGCAATGGTGTTGAGATACCGTCATTCTATATGAGTATGGGACTTGGATTTATGACAGGGTTTTGGGGATTTTGGACTTCTTTACTGTTTATTCCCTCTTGGAGGCATGCCTATTACCGTTTCTTGGGCAACATGTATGACAAGATTTATGTGATGGTAGCTGTTAACATGACCAAAGTGCAGAGGAAGTTTCAGAGCCACCAAGTTTCTGGAGTGAAAAATTAAGAGGTCAGTGAAATTGTTCAAAGTAACTATCTTTACGTTCAAATTAATGAACCTAAATCAGTTTTGCTTTCCTAACTATCCTACACTGCTTCCCACAACATTACACTGCAGAGAAAAACTATTGTGTAATTTTAATAAAGTTGATGTGATATCACGAATCAATGGGATTGGAGTAAAGTGGGAATGTCCTCCACTTTTTGAACCGATATTCCCACTTTACTCTACTCTTATTGACTCGTGATACCACGTGGTTGTATCATAATTACATTGAAAACTTACTCACTTACGACATATATGATAAAAATCTATGTTATTATTTTTTTTTTTTAAGATCTTACCCTCAAACAATGTAGTTTTAGAGGCCTTTTACTACACACCCACACAACCCACCTTCCCACTCCACCTAATGTCATAAGTCTTGTATGAGGCCACCAAAAGAAAGAAAATAATAATAATAAATAAATCCAAATCCAAATCCAACCACCAAATGATAAAAAATGAAGTGCTCATATTGCATTTTCAAAGAGTGCTACGAAAGCTAAAAGTGTCCCATGTACAACACTCATACGTCATAATTAGTTTATATATATAAGTTGATGACATGATATTCTAGTGGCATTCTTCTTTCCACTTCTTAAGTGAGTAATCTTAGATTCAAGCTTTTGGAGAAGTATAGATATCCATTTGTTGATAGTACGGGAATTAGGAGTAAGGATAATTTCTATCAATTGAGATCCAGGTTTGGTTTTGGTTTTGCATCAACTCAACTAGATTGATTCATGTCACAAAGTCTATATTGACATGTATAAATATTGTGATAACCATTTATCGGGGAGTTGCCACGAATATGTGCTAGGTTAGTACATCTATTAAGAATATTAGACCTTCCTAGCCGAGATTATCCACCTATTGAATAGCATAAATGATATTTCCATGTATGCCTAATTGCTTATATAACCAATTAATTGTGCATATTGTTCTTGTATTCATAATGGGATTATTGTAGCTTAATATTATATTTGCATTATGCAAAATTTTGAACTGCCGAACTTTGAATTGATGTCATAAGATATAATTCCACATTTTACAGATAGTAAATTTTTAATTCAATGGGCTGTGATCTTACCCTACATAAATCTATTTCAGAAAAGAAGGCGGACGAGTGAGACGGCATTCATAGAACTCTTGGAATTTATATCGAGTAATTTAGTCAAATCTAGACCATTATGTTAAGAAGTTTTCAGTAAGAACTTCTATTTTATTTAAATGGTTGTAAAATGGTATTTGGAATTATATTTGACTCCAAACTTTGATATTAGAAGTTTTGATATTTAGTGTTTTTATTAAATATTTGAATTTATAGATGTGTAATGTCACACATAATATTCGATGTTGGTTTCAGATGACATTCAATTCAGATCACGCCTTTGGTTTTCTGAGCGACTTTAATTTGGATGTGGGCTTCTTCATTTATATGTTGAGTGTGTGAGCTTATTATGTGGGCTCTTGATTCAAGATCTTTGCTGGCTGGATGTTGCTTTCTTAATCTAAGTCTTGCTTATCCAAAATATATAAAAAAATAAAATAAATAAATAAATAGGGCCACGATTTCCAAAGTGGCTTCAAACACAGAATAATTTTTTTGTCTATTATTGATATTTGTTATCTCTGAAGCTGGGATTTTCAGATACTGTGCCCATTTCGTTCTGAAATCTCTCTTCAAGGATCCAGTTTATGGATCTTTCACACAATAAGCTCAGAGGGAAAGTGTCAAATTTCTCATCAAAACTTAGATAATAGATTTAAGTTGGAACAAATTTAGGGGTCCCCTGCCACATTTCCCCCTAAACATGAGGACACTGTTTCGGCCAGAAAATCATTTCCAGACCTCTTTTCTTCCCAATGTGAAATGATGGATGTAAATAAATAAATATTTCTCTAAGTTATGTCGACTTGTCTCTAAATCATTTCTTTGCTTCGCTTTCGGACTGTTAGGCATATGGGAAAAAATTGGTCATTCTAAATTTAACAAAAGACAATTTATCTGGGAACATCCTCAACTCAATTGGCCATTTAGTTCATCTCAGGATGCGGACTACGAATGTAACAATATTTCTGGAGATGTGTCTCTGTCCTAGAAGGATGCTGCACTATAAGGCAAACCAACAAACATATGGCTTGATACCAATGTAAATAAGCTATAACTATCGCATATAGCATACAAATTCGGATCCAAGGACATACCTTGTTACGGAAAAGACTTGAGAATCGCTTGTCGTTTGTTGTTACGAGCCCACGTAGCCACTGCACGAACCGTCATGCCTCCACCACGAAATTGACTTCCGTGTATGCTCTTCAACGTTGTGAATGTCAAAGGGATTGCTACTAGAGTTCTCTCTATGTATCCACACTACAAGTCCACTAGGCTGTGGTGATCCTAAAGAGAGAGAACTAGAGAGAGGGGTAGAAATTTTGCTGGAGGCAATAATGATGGAAGAGTCTCAATCACGTAGAGAGACTTCCCTTATGTACTCCTATTAAGTCCAACCCTAATAGGACTTAGTTTCAATGTACAATTAGGAAACCCTCACTAGATAGGAGACTTGGCCACCAAGGTCCAGCACCCATACGTGGGCGGACTAATGGTTCGGGTCGTGACCCACCGACCCAAATATTAACTTCTCCCACTCACCCATGTAGGGTGAGTTATTTCTAACAATCTCTCAACCTCCCAATACTCATTTCCTCATATAGGAAATGGAGCGTGCAACCTCACAAGAAGAACATACAACCATAGGAGTAGGACCGGTTCTGAGTTTTTTGGGGCCCTAGGCAAACTCTTAAAATGGGACCTTTCATACCCTTTTTTTTTCTTAGCACCAACATAAAATTTGTTTGCACATCCCACTTATTTTAATTTCTTGAGGTTTTAGAAAAATACAAAAGGTGTTTAAGAAAATTGACTATGAAATCCATTAGAAAACATCATTTTGAACAACTTGTAGAAGAAAGTTTTTCCAAAACCTTTCGTTTAAGTGGACTTTTTGGCTAAAAATTAAACCGAGACGTTAAATGATCAAAAAATCTACTTAAACGATAGATTTTGGAAAAAAAAATTTCTTTGCACCCATAAAACCGAATTGTTTCCTGGCCTTTGGGAAACATGCTAAAGTAACGTCATGAAGCATCCTCTTCATGACATAGTCTTAGGTCAAAAAGGGCACAAAGTTGGATTATAGTGATCCATGTGGCTCATACAGTGATGAAGCAGGGATCCATTCATCACTCCTACTATTAGTTGATATAAAGCACATACAGTATGAAATGTATGCTATGGCGTTAACTCATAAAGATGAGGCATAAGCTAAAGAACACCATACGAATCTTAGTCTAGTCGCTGCCAAAGCATCTGACCTGAGTTTTCCAACCCAGTCATTCTCTTAGCGCCTGTTTACAATCTCACATTTGGCATTCTTGGATGGAAAATGATCATTTCTCCTTCTTTTCTCTTTCCCTATTTGTCTTCAAGTTGTCAGAGCTTGTTGAGTTCGCCAGTGATAATGGTGCAATTTTGGTTGGAGAAGGAGAAGCTACTTAGGTACGCAGCCACGAACAAGAATGGATTTCTAGGGTTTTGGTTCTCTTAGTTCTCCTGGCTCTGATTATGGTTCTTGGATTTGCTTTCTATGGGAACAAATTTCTAGGGTTTGGAGAGTGAGTTCTGAAAATGGAGAGAAGAGAAGAGAAAGAGTGGGATAAAAAATCGAGCAAGAGAAATTGAGAGTATGCGAGAAATCGAGCAAGAGAAAGGGAGAGAAAAAGAGAGATCAAAATTTCTACAATTTGAAATTCAAGGGTTTGTAAACAAGAGAAAAGAGTGAGTGAGAGGGAGATGAGAGAGAGTGATGAGGGTGAAAGATGAGAGAGACTGAGAGATCAGGAGAAAGGAAACTATTGGTAGAGAACTGTAAAATGGAGAGAGATGGGAGAGAGAGATAAGAGAGAGAGAGAGAGAGAGAGAGGAGAGTGAAGCCGCTGGCTGCTGCAACTGGAGAGAAAGAGATGAGAGAGAGAGTGGATAGTGAAGGGATGCAATGTGTCAGGAATTTTTAAAGAAGATTTGAGTCAAAATTTAAGTATAGGGTTGGAGAGCTCCATACCAAACATGGGGAATACCTTTTTTTTTTTTTAATCAAATTTGAGTAAAAAAAAGGGTAAGGGCTAGAGATGCTCTAAGAAAGAAAGAAAATGGTGTGCATTTGGGCCACAAATTTTTCCCCAACATGTGGTGGGTCAGAAGTTGGAGTGGAGCGTACGCAGACCCTTATTTTAGGGTAGAAGTTCCTTGTTTATTTTTAGGGTAAAATGCAAAAAAACCCTCTATTATTACCCATTTTGCAAGATACCCCCCTCTAAAAAAAACCATGCAACAAACCCCTCATATTGTTCCAGGGGGCAACGCTGTTAACGACGAGGTTGAAAGACCATTTTACTCTTGTACGGAAAAATATTAAAAGATTAGTTTTTGATATTTTTAAATGGTTTTTTAAAAATATAGAAAAAATGAAAAAATGAAAGAAAAGTTGCCGGCAATGGAGATTTTTCGACGACCGTTCCTTTCCTATCCACTGTGCACACCAATCACAACCATAACCCACAGCCTTCCCTTCTTACCATTACCGCTGGCACGATTTCATCACCGGACGCACTCCATATTTTCTGGCAACGAGCATCAAATCCAGCGAAGGGTCCATACCCTCTATTCCCAATCAAATCAGCGATGGATCGAGATAGAGAAGCTCCACTTTTCCGAGGACAAGCTCCCAATCAAACCAGCAAATCCATTTTTTTTTTTTTTTTTTCGTTTCTCTCCAAAAACTCCATTCGCCACACCACACCACACCTTGTCTTGCTGGTCCTTCTCCATTCGGCAACCTTCCGCCGGATCTGACAGTGGTAGCGACGAAATTACAGTGGCAGTGATGGCAAGAGGTGGTGCCGATGTGGTTGATCAAAATAGCCATCGCCGATGCTAGTTGAGAAAAAAAATATCCCCCAAACCCGCTGTGGTTGATCATGGGAGAGAGGGCAGATTGAGCAGGGAAGGAGGGGAGGGAGAGAAAGACGGTGGAGAAAAAAAAAAAGGGAAAAAAGAACTCACCTGCAACCATCACCATCGATCCCTTGCTTGGGGAAGAGCATATCGTTCTCAGTCGGCGACAATTTTCGACGATGCCCATTGGAGGCCATAACCAAAACCCCTCGACAAAGCCTTCACCATTAACGGGAAGAGCAGAGACTTCAGCTTGGGGAAGGGCAGATCGGCATCTGCGGTGGGAGTGGTGAGCACAATTAACGGTGGTTTATGGCTTCTTCTATCACGCCATCAATGTGGGGTTTGCCCTTTCCCCATCTTCGTTCCTTTTCTCAGGTAGAAGCACAACGGCGGCAGTAGCAAGAGCGGCGATGGTGACAGAGCACTATCACGTGAGAGGCACGTGAGGGAGGAGAAGAAGAGAGAGGGTGAGATCAAATTAGGTCAACTATTTGCTTTAGTCAAAGGGTATTTTAGTCATAAAATGATGTTAATTATATCACGTGCCAGTCACGTGATTAATTTCCGTTAGTTGCCCTAATGGCAACTAGATAGACGGGGGTTTTTGTCAACCCTACACAATATGAGGGGTTTTTTGATGGGATTTTTATTAGAGGGGGGTATCCTACAAAATGGGTAATAATAGGAAGGGGTTTTTTTTTGCATTTTACCCTTATTTTTATGTTTTTGAATTTTTGGTAAAGATTTTTTCTTTTAATTTTTTGTTAATCGGAGTATTTAGACCTTTAACTTGATTAATCTTTTTAAATACGGTTAAGGTCAATGCCCACTCCGCTTCTTCAATTAAGGTAAAGATAAACCTGACTCATTGCAAATCGCCTGACCCCAAGAGGATTAGCGTAAAAGTTCATACAACCATCACTTTTAATCACGGAGAATTACAAAATGGACAGCATATCAAAGGAAAGTCGAGCACCACGCTGGGGTCAATGGATTAAGGTCAATTGGACTAGTTTTTGGGGCCTCAAAACCAGTTGTTTGGAACTTTTAGAAGACTTCCCTTTATGACAAATATTGTTTTTAGTCACTCAGATGATGTTTGAGTCCCTTCCCTTTACGACAAATATTGTTTTTAGTCACTCAAATGACTTCCAAGTCCCTTCCCTTTAGAATTGTCTTATTCACTAATTTTCAGTGAATTGATTTAGAATTTTTGTTTTTTATTTTTATTTTTTTATAATTGCTCTTTTTTTGTAATTTCATGTTCCTAGTAGGAAAATATACTCTTTAGAAATAGGCTGTCTCACCCCAAAATTCATGGGAACTAGATTCAATGTGCTCTCGAATTCAAAGGGTTAATTCGATTCCCACTCGAAATCAAAATCCGGTTACTATGTGCAATATAATATGCATTCATAAATTCAAACAGTAGCAAAAAGATTCAGTGTTGAAAAATGTTGGGGATATTCGTGGATTTTGTGAAATTTGTCACAAAATATGTATTAAAAATTAAACATGAATATAATTTACAACACAAATTAAAAATCATAATTACAATGAAATTGAACATGGATAAATAAAATAATATTCACAATTTGAATTAACAAAAATTAATACAAGAAATATATTTAATTAAAATAAAATAGAGTAAGAAGAGCTGGCCTGTGGGAAGGCACGTGAGATCACGTTGTCCTAAAGGAACTATCGCCTCCCTACATACAGGTGCTGACGGACAATAGAACCTCTAAGATACAACCCCAAAGCTCGCAGCTCCCTCTTCTATGGGTACGTCCACAAAAAGAGTATGATGAACCCGTCCACGATTAGTTGTCCGTAAATACAATATATAAAATAACTCAATAAAACTTTAGAGAAATATAGTGGAAAAGGATTGAAAAGATAATGTAAAATCCCTTCTTGTTCATGTAGAGAAGCCCACTATTTATAATAGTAAAATGCTGAAATTGGTTTGGGCTAATAAAGACCCAAAATAAATATCATAATGATTCTTATAACAACCCAATTAATAATATGAAATAAAAGTCGAACGGCTAGTAACGGACACCCATAAATCATAGAAATTAAGGTCCAACGGTTAAATGAAATAAACTCATATAATAGGCCATTAAGTCACGCGTGCGCTACATCATGCACCACATCACAACACGGCCGACCGGTCTGGGTTGAGGTGGGCTATGTAAGTGCGCACACATATGTGGTCCGAAGTTTGAAAGCTTTAAAGAAAATCACACATTTTCTAACAATCCCCCACAAGATTTAAAACTTCAACAACTAAATAATTAAACAAATTAAATATATATATATATATATATAAAAATATATAAACAAAATATATATAGGGCAACTATATACTATGCAATGGGTGTAGGTGTCTTCTGGACTTGAACCTTACTTAGTGTTAACCGTTTCCATTTGAGGAGTCATAGTCGCAAAGCTTGAACTTGACCCCTTGAACTAAACTTCAACAAGTCGATCACACACATAGTATTGATATGGGACATGGTTCTAAGCGGGTTAGCGCAATTAATGGCCATGCACTATATCTTGATTTTCATGAGAGTTTCTAGGGTCAGCCCAAACCCATAGCCACGGCCTCACGGCGGCTCTCACATAGGTAAGTCCTCCAAGAGTACTGTGACTGTACCCTGCAGGAGTGTTCCTGCCTCGGGCTTATTCAAAATAAAACTCTTCCTTATTGTCACATCAATAGTACTCTCATCATAGGGATGGAGAGGAGATACTTTCCTAGTAAAAAGTGCTTTTTATGAGTCACGCTCTGTGGATTGTTTCTACCCATTGAACCTCCTTCATGGGATCTCCAATCACAAAGGTTGGGTTACTTCCGTTGGTGACTCCCTGTGGGCTAAAGCCCCATCCCCCTCGATGGATAAAATAACTGCATTTCTGCATAAGCCTCTAGTTGGTTGATCAGACACATTTCACACCATATTCTGCATCTCATATTGGCATTATCATTTCTTGCGTCACATAATGCTTCACATAGACATTAGCCAAACTTCAAATAATATAAAAATGCCAATATAGTGAACCCCGCAGTTATGAATATTTTTCCTCTTAATGAGTTCACAAATAAACATTAACTAAATGTTTATAATTTTTGATAATCATCTCATGAACAAGACATGTTTTATCTCAAAATCAATTTAAATTCACGATTGCATTACAAATTCTAAATAAATAGAATATGGTAAATATCATACGATTTCTCAAGATGATCATTTTCCATGTCCACAATTACTTTTCATAGAATGACAAGTCATCTCTAAATTATAACCTTGTAAAATCAAAATCTAAGCAATGATGAATATTTATCATAATTTTTAAATCTTATACAAATGATCCACAATATAAAACAATGATTGTTGATCAATAATAAACCCCCACATTAAGATTATTTATTTTGTTAATTTTAAGTTCATGGCATTTATCCACACAATTGTATTTTCAAACTACCTCATACATGTAAGTACATTCACTAATAAAAATAAAGAATAGCAATGACAATCGGCCAATAAGCCTTTCATCTGGCATAGACAGATTTTAAGATAATTGACAGCTCATATGTTTCACTATATAAAATTTAATTTTGAGTTCACAAAAAAATAAACCATACTCACTGGATAATTACTTTAAATAAACGATTAGATGAACAATTTTTTATCAAGAAAATTCCTAGTTCACAACTAGATAATCCAATCAAAATAACTTGTTTAATGCATATTTGTCTCACATAATACAAATTTCGAATATTACACAAGAAAATTAAAATTTTAGACCAAGATCATAATCGCATGCACAAAGTATTTATTTAATTCATATCGTAGATTGAAAACCTCAAATTGAAATTTTTATTCTTAAAGAACAAACTCAAAAGGTTATTCTTAGATAAATCTATCACCCTAGATTTTATATCTTTTTTTTTTTTCCTCCTTTAATTAAATTTAAAATAAATAAATAGATAAAATAAAAACCAAAGGTCACGTTATAATATATATGAGTTCAATCCATACATTGTAACACATGTATATATACACTTGGAATACAAACCTCATACGTAATACTATTTGAGACAATCTAATAGTTTTAATTATATCGTTACAAACTTGTGGTCATCCAATCTCATCAAAACTAGCTATTTATTAAAATTTCGTATTACAATGAATATCTAACCAATTAAAATAGGAATACACAAAACAAAAAATTCTTAAATATAATTGCCTAATCAATTTGAGTGTCCCAACATATGGCATATATCATGGCCTGTACATCTTTCAAGTTTTTGAATCAAATATTTAAGTTTAATATTCTATGACTTACAAAAAATTTCGGAACCCAAAATAATAGACATTCATTACCAATACTAGTGAACAATATCATAATAAATAAAACACATAAAATATCTCAGGTGCAAGAAAATAAAAATATTATGTACATCAAAAGAATGCCAATCACGAATATGTTGGATTTCAACTTTCAACAAATGCTACTCAAACATTTGAACTCTAAGCCAATCCATACATTTAGAAGCTTCTGTGAAAGCATCTACTCGAGACTTAGAACCAATCATCATCCTAATTACTCATAGAGTCATGAGCACGTTAGCAATTGGCTTCACATGGAATAGTAACTGACCATCTGATCCAATAAGTATTGTAATGAACCATTATACATTATCCCTTCAAGAGATTATAACATATTTGATCAACAATTAAATATAATAGTGGCATTCCAACAACTCAAAATAATAAAGAGATTATATATATACACCTGCCACAGAATCCAACAACTAAAAGTCATATCACCCAAAATTATATACTATATATATATATATATATATATATATATATAAGTTCTCGATCTCTTTATATAATGTATTCAGGAATATACAAAATGCAGTAATCTTGACCTCATTCAACAATAAACACAAGGGTGTATGCCAAGATAGTGAAGAGACTTTAAATAGATTATATATGTGTTTGTGTCTATATACCTATTTACATTTTTTTTTTTTTTTGTTTTTTTTGTTTTTTTAGCTTGAGGTAATTTAGCAAAACATGAATAGTTAGGTATGCATAGAATGATAACCTTCACATTAACCAACTGTTACATTTTAGAAGAGTAACAAATACCAACGGTTACTTTGTAAACTAACTTCACCATTTAATTACCTTTTGTTATTTCGTTTAACTACTAATAACCCTTGATAAATATAGTAATAATTATAAACAGTATTAATGTTGTCTCTCCAAAACAGCCTAAATGAGTACCAAAACCAAAGTAAAGAAGCTAAAGAATGTTATAAACGTGAGAATGCACCAAAACAAAATATATGTAATTATCTATATAGAGTACTATAGAAATAACTGGAATTTTTTTTTTTTTTTTACACTGTTGTAGTTTAAAATTAAGCAGGCCTCATGCAAAAGACACAACTTATAACAGTAAGTAACATACTTCTCTTCGATTTCCAAAATCCAACAGACGGTACACAACCCATTTTAGCATTCTTAAATATATGTACCTAAGCAAATGCAATAGCTACATATACCAACTTAATTCAATGCATATACTAATTTTATTTTTTATTTTATTTTTACTCTTTTTCTATCCCACGAATGCAATTATATTCTTATATAAAGTTATGCCCAGAAAATTTCTTTTTGACTATGACACCTTCTTGTTAATAGCAATCTTATGAAAAAACAATAATTTAAATACTTAGAATTCAGGTCACGTTTATATTTTTGTAGTTATCATCCGTAGTAAAACATATTGTCAATTGTATGAATGGTTACCCTACAATATGTAAAGCTGATCAATACACATCTATATAAATATATTATCTTCTTGTTTGTGATATGCCTTTCCATGCTATTGATGTGTAATCTACACCGACATAAGGATTATGGATTTACAACATTTCAACAGTGACCCTTCAACTAGTACAAGGCCAAAATTGACTGACTTGTCCAATGATAGATCATATAATGATTTATTAATCTATTTAAATCCATGTGTTATAATTCAAAAGGAAATACATTGAACAAAATCCATCAGAATTAGAAAGCTATAGTTCATTTAGATTGTTGGGGATATTCATGGATTTTGTGAAATTCGTCACAAAATATTTATTAAAAATTAAACATGAATATAATTTACAACACAAATTAAAAATCACAATTACAATGAAATTGAACATGGATAAATAAAATAATATTCACAATTTGAATTAACAAAAATTAATACAAGAAATATATTTAATTAAAATAAAATAGAGTAAGAAGAGCTGGCCTGTAGGAAGGCACATGAGATCACGCTGTCCTAAAGGAACTATCGCCTCCCTACGTACAGGTGCTGACGGACGATAGAACCTCCAAGATACAACCCCAAAGCTCGCAGCTCCCTCTTCTATGGGTACGTCCACAAGAAGAGTATGAGGAACCCGTCCACGATCAGTTGCCTGTAAATACAATATATAAAAAAACTCAATAAAACTCTTAGAGAAATATAGTAGAAAAGGATTGAAAAGATAATGTAAAATCCCTTCTTGTTCATGTAAAGAAGCCCACTATTTATAATAGTAAAATGCTGAAATTGGTTTGGGCTAATAAAGGCCAAAATAAATATCATAATGATTCTTATAACAACCCAATTAATAATATGAAATAAAAGTCCAACGGCTAGTAACGGACACCCATAAATCATAGAAATTAAGGTCCTAACGGTTAAATGAAATAAACTCATATAATAGGCCATTAAGTCACTGCATGCGCCATATCATGCGCCACATCACAACACAGCCGGCCAGTCCGGGTTGAGGTGGGCTATGTAAGTGCGCACACATATGTGGTCCGAAGTTTTAAAACTTTGAAGAAAATCACACATTTTCTAACGAAAAATTCATCATCCAAATCCAAAAATCAATCCCAGGAACGGACTATAATTCCAAACATTCCTTTACAACCATCCTAGAACAAAATTTTAATCCTCAAAATCATCCAAATAAGTAACAAGTTTAAACACTAGTATTGTTGCAAAAAATTCCTTCGTCCCTCCTAGTCAATGGACAAATAAATAAAAAAAAAAAAAATCACCAGTGGAAGAGAATCATATGTACAACAAGCGGCACCTCACCCTTTTATCTTCTTTCCTTTCTTGAAATATGCTGGCAAGTAGAGTGAGTTCGCAGCCCAATAAACAAATAGGGGAATCATAGAATGGTTCGGCTATGGGCAAATAACTTTAAATTGATTCAATCGACTAGTAACTAGAAATATATGACTATTAACTTAATCAAGAATGGCTAAAAAAGTTACTAGTTAGCTATATTGATTTGTAATTATTTATTTGTAGCCAGGCTATTCTGTAATTCCCCTAAACAAAAATGTTCTATTACCCTTAAAAATGGATGGTTGTAATCTTTTTTTTTGTTTGTTTTTGGAGGTCTGATAGACTTACTGTTGGGATTCTCAATAAAATTATAAATAAGAATTACAATAAAAAAAAATAATAATGAAACAATGTTACTGATCGAAGCGAAGTGGTGGGTTGAGACACGGGTATCTCGCTCTCTTTAAGACGATTCGTGCCTCTGCGGAAGCTAGTCCGATGCAGCAGGTTCACTAGCACGTCGTCCCCAGGATACAACAGTCCAGCCACTTACACTGTAGACTCAACGAATCTGCACCATTCGAAGAGCAAAAGTTCCACACAATACACCCTTTCTTCACCCTTTTAAAATAATATATAATTGTATATGTCTCTATTAATGAAACTTTTTAAGTAAAGAAGACTATACACCCATCCATATGTAAATATTCCATCCGGTTATATATTCAAAGGCTAGTAGCTATTATCCCTAATGAATATGCACATTACTAATGCAATAAAGTATAGATTAAATGGATATTTGTAACTCTTGTAATAACCTACACATGAAACGGTTAGAATGAGTAAATACAATATTCTCATGGCACAACATGAGTTACAAAACCAAATGGTCAAAAGTAATAAAATATATTATTTTTATTAAAATAATCCAACACTTGGTCTTTCTTACAAAGACCATTCGAAAGAAAATGATTGATTGTCCATACTCATCTATAATTTTGACCCGATTAACTCCCGAAATACTAGTCACACCCCCACGTGCTATTTCCTAATGAGGAAAACCCCAGCCTACAGTTGGCATCACTGCTATACTAAGATGGCTTTTCTATACTGTTATATTATTATAAGAATATGGGTATATAGAATACTTTGGCGGAAACGAATTGGATCTTTATATTTGGATTACAAGTCCCACGCAATCATTAACTTTGACAATGCATCCACACGTTAATGGAAAAGGCTACCAGAGTCTCTCTAATAATATCCACACTCCAAGTTTTATGGTTATAGTGGTTGCCAGAGAGATGAAACAGAGAGAAGAAGGGGACTGGAATTATTTACTTAAAGTTTGTTGGATAATAGACACACACACACATATATATATATGGGTATGTCTTATGTTTGTTCCAACAGACACAACCATTTAATTCTAATTAATCCACGTGGATGCTCCATGGGTTGTGGGTCAAGTCAAAACCCGATCCAAATACCAACGTATACAAAGCTGATCCAATTAGGTTGCAATGAAACAACAGGCCAGACCCAATTACCCAAAACAATATATGTACAAATTCAAGTAGTTGTCTGTAGAGCTCTGGCAATGACTAGGCCGGGAAGGGCAGTTTTGGGTCGGTAAAATTTTGGCTAGGTCTAAAAAAGAGTAAGGGCAATTATAGGGTAACCAATCAGATTAATCATGGTTCAAATAACAAAACCAATATAATTTGGTCTTGTTAGGACTTGCTCTTCAAAACTGAATCAGACGAGTCTATTCCTTAACAGTTACTTGATTTTTAAAAGAACAAACTCACTATTGGTTTGAAAAACATCATATTTATACCTTATTTTCCGTAGAAAGTTGAATTGAGTAACATAAAAAGAGACTTGCAAATCAATGTAAAATCAAAATTGACAAAACTTATTTTCAATTGACCGGATTCTCAAGTTTGCCAAATAGCCCTTAGGTTAGGCTAACCACCTGGATTCTGATATTGACTTTTGGCTTTTACTTCTACTTGGATTGTTACGTTTACTATGTCTTGTGTGGAAAATATGGCCATTTGTCTATGACATATACCATGTGCTGTCTTCATCTCTCTAGCTTTCACCCGACGCCACTCATTTTCATGGTAACCTTGAGTCCAAGGCAACTAATGAAGGCAAACAGTGACTATCATTGATTCTCTACACTTTTTAAAGTTTTATGAAAAATATAAAAAGTTTTTATGAAACTAGTTGTAATGTTAATTAGAAAACATCATTATAAACAACTTTGTAAAAGAAAGTTTTTCCAAAATCTTTCATTTAAGAAGACTTTTTGGCCATTTACAATTTCTATTTCATTTTCTATGAAAAATAGCCAAAAAATCCACTTAAATGTCAGATTTTGAAAAAACTTTCTTCTACAAAGTTATCCAGAATGATGTTTTCTAGTAAGCTATGTGACTATTTCTCGTAAAAACCTTTTATATTTTTCATAAAATCTAAAAAAATGTAAATTAAGTGAGAGATTTAAAGTATTTTATGTGGTAGTAATAGCCTGGCCCTATCCTCTAATTCCTTGCAGCCTTATTTGAACGGGCAACCACAATATTGTTGACATAGCTGTTTCATTAATTATGACACTGTTAGTATTATTCTTCTTCTTCTTCTTCTTCTTCTTTTTTTTTTTTTTTTTTTTTTTTTTTTTTTTCATATGTAGATTGGACTTACCATATAATATATGTGCAGACTGCTCAAAAGATTGAAAACCTTTGATTTCTTGTACTTACATAATTCCTTGTCCTCTGGGCCTTAAGAAAAATCTTATGGTTCTTGAAAATGAAAGATTAATTTAGAGAGAAAAATGATGCGTGTGTACATGTACGTGAAGATCATTGATGTTGAAAAAAGAATTAATGTAAACATAATTTGTATTCTTATTTAATTAATGTTGTACTCTCTACATGATGCAAATCAGGCACTGTTTCCTCCAAAATTTTGATTCTGAATATTGGGTTGCGCGAGCGTGCCAGCCACTAAACAGTGATGAATTGCGGGTTCTACCTTGCCTTGAATAGACTCAAGGACTTTTCTGTGACAAACAATTGAAAACACAAAATAATAACAGAAATTAAAAGGAAAAGCTCACCACGGAGGAAGCCATTTTCATTGATCAATTTCTGGAATTACAATGATGAACAAAGGGGTGCACACGCCTTTGACCAGAAAGGAGCACACGTTTCTGGGTTTAAAATCCTAGAATTCTAAAAGAAAATGAAAAAGATAAAGTTCCTGAGAACTGGTTTGTTGATTGATGTTGGAGAGGGCTCTTGATGGCTGATCTTCCATCTTTATACACTCGAGTGACCGTTACTCCGCAGAATTCGCTCTCTATCTGACTCATTTTGACGAGACATCTCCCACTAAGACCACGTTTTCAAGTAACTTCCCACGATCTGTAACTGCCCCGCAAATGTAGCTGGTAATGATTCCTGATATAAGGGAAAATCGGTCTAATAAGGGAATGAATTTCGACTATCTGACCGATAATAGCTTCTGCATGATGTTCGGCCTCTTACCCCAAAATTTTGACTAAAGCCGAATGTAAATTTCTTAGGTCGATTTTTAGGGTGTAAACATTGCCCCCCACATTTTACTAACATATAGATATATATTTTGTAAAATGTCCTTCCTATTAAATCGGCCTGATGCAACATTTGTTATTTTTTGCTTCTCACAAATCTCCCTACGTGTCATCTTGTCAATCCCCCTGACGTCCTGCCACGTGTCCTTTCTTCATTGGTCTCTGTACTGAGGAAGCCTAATGATTATACACTGAATCGCGTCGTAACCGCTCAGCTCCCCAAGTTCCGTGCATTTCTGAGTGTCTTTTCAATTCCCAAAACGCGCCAAGCTTTAAAACCCTTGAGTTTTTAACTTTTGTTCACTTCAGCCTCATTTGCGTTCTAGGGTTTGTCTTCTCTGCACTCCGTCGCTGCTATCCTTCGTCTCCGGTGCTCCTGACAACTTCCAGGGATTCATTTCTAGCACAGCAAGCTTCGAGTCTTCTTCTCATCCCTTCATACTTTCCAGCAGTGTCTTAGTTCGGGTCCGCCATCTCACTCTACATCTCATCATGTCTGATCATATCTCTGGCGACGACGATTTCTCCGGCAAGGATCGCTTGGAGAAATTTCTGTCTACTGACCCTTCGGTTCTTAATACTCAGGTATTTTCTCCTTACAAAGAACACCTCTACACTTTAGGGCCCAGATTTCTATCTCTTAGTACTGCTCAATCAATTCCTACCTTGTTTCCAAAACATAAATCTGAAGTTTTTGCTTATGAAAACCCCATTTGTAATCTGAAAAAGTCATTCTCTGGAACTATTCGTTGTTGGCCAAGTAGGAGTTTGGACTGGAATGCTTGGTTTGATCGTATTCATTCATTTAAGGCCGAAGAATGGAAAATGGTTGGAATTTATGAGATCCTCCATTTTTCCAAGTTTCAAATCCCAATAAACAGGGAATTACTTGCTTCGGCCTTGAGTTTATGGTCAATTTCAACCAATACCCTTCATTTGCGGTTTGGCATGATGACTCCAACCCTTCTAGATCTTGCTATTTTATTCGGTCTTCGTCCCAATGGAAGCTGGATTAATGCTTCAACTCAAATTCCAGAGTACGATCTCCCTCTCCTTTTTGACAAGAAATCCACTTCTTACTCTAGATTCATGTCTTTGTATAGAAAAGAAGATGGTGACCTTGATGAGACCGAATATGTAGCTTTTCTATTAATATGGATTTGTAAATATCTTTTTTGTAATCCTTCTTTCAAAGTGGTGAAGGCCGAATTAAAACTGGCACTTTACCTGGCGCGGGGATGTAGGGTTGCTTTAGGTCCCCTTGTCCTGTCCAGCTTATACAGAGGATGTTTTAATCTCCTTTCTTCTAATTTTCATACATGGGGAGGCCCCTTTTGGATTTTTCAAATTTGGCTCCATGCCTATTTTCCAGAGATTAGCCCTAATTTCAAGGATCGGTCTGACATCATTTGTCATGGGTTTAAGTACTTACACTTTACCCAAGTCCCTTATTCTTTTGAACATTTTTTTACTTTTCTTTATACTTGTCCTGGCCGAACAACTTTGCAATTTTGTCCATTCTTTCCTGTTAAATTCGGCCCCGAGTGGCTAAAAGCAGCCATTACCTTTAAAGCTTTTACTGAATCCCTCCAGCATTTTTGGCGAAGCATTCTAACTCCTCGTGACCTTTATCATCGGTCAATCTTAGAAAATTCTGGGAATAACCGCTGTGGGGTGGAAATCTATTGCCCTCACTTTGTGGCCAGACAATTCGGCCTTGTTCAATCTCTTCCATTCCCATTGACATATTCTGCAAATGCAAATTTTGTCCATAGAATTGTCTTGAAAGATATTGATGAAGTAATTGGTGTAGACAATATTTTTAGATACTTGAGGTCTACTTTCACAGTCTCCCCATTCTCCAAGAAAAATCCCAAGGCAACCCATGAGTTTGACATTTTCTGGTCTCGTTACATTGAGAGAATTCGGCCTTATGAACCCTCCACTCTATTGCCCGAATTCTATTTTTCTCAAGAGAGCTCAAGTGGAGAAACTGATCAAATCTCTATGCAGCCTGCAGGGTCTGAGCAAAAGGGAAAGAAGAAAAAAGGTATTCCTCTTGACAAATTTGAAGCCTATCAGTCAATTTTGGACTTTGAGAAATTCTATAAAATTAAATGGGTTCCAAATAATAGAAGTATGATAGATGATATAGAGAGAGCAACAATTCAATTAAAAGCCAAAAAATTTGACAAGATTTTAAAGAAAAACCAAGACAAACTCCTTAAAGGTCAGAAAATAAATCAAGTCAAGTTCTATCTTGCTTTTGAGAGATGGCTGTCCAAGCATCGGCCTATAACCCCAACGGCCGAATTTGGGATTGCTGATTTCCTGGAACCTGCCCAAGCTCCTGCCTCTCCTCATGAAGTTACTTTAGTGGGCAAAAGAGCCAGTAGAAAATTTGCTAATCCTTTTAAATGGATAATTTGGCCGATGTCAACCTATTACATAGGTACATTTTCAAAATTTCTCCCAACTACATATTTTTCTTTTCTTGACTTAGTTAAACTTGTCTTTTCTTTTCAGGTGCTCCAGTTTATGAAGAACGGCCACTAGAGCCACTTCCAGAAATACCTTCCTCTGATGAAGAACTTGCCAAGGGGCAGAAGAAACGTGGTCGGCCTAAGGCTGCAGTCCCTTCAAAAGCTGGCCGAAAAAAGACAAAGAAAGGAGATGATATTGAAGAATTATTTGCCTCCATTTCTCAAACTCAAAAGGGCTCTGGAGCTAAATCAGGTCAGATATCGACCTCTTCCATTGCCAAACCTCAGGATTCAGGGGACTCAACTCCTCTTCATGAAGAAACTATGGAGGACAAAAATGGAGAGGCCGATCTCCTCCTGCCAATCAATCCACCAACAAATGTGCCCCCCAAATCCACTGCTTCAGAAGTGATGATTACTCCTGATGTACCAACTGCACCGAAGACTTCAGGGAGCAAAATGTCCTCTACACTTGCTTCTCTGGAAAAGCTTCGGTCAATGATCAAGTCGAAATCAGCATCTCCAACCCCTTCTCTCTCTATTCCATCTGATTCTTCAAAGATTGAGAAAGCAAAAAAGTTTTTGAAATCGTTGTCAAGTACTTCTTTTTCCTCAATCCCCTCTCAGGTACTTATCATTTTCTTCCCATATGCAATTACAAAGCATTGAATTACTTGATTATATATTCATTTAGCTACTTTGCTTTGCTCAGATAAACCCAGTCAAGGCCGCAGTAAACATTCTGCTGCCCGATTCAGATTGCACACCAGGGCTCTCAGTGAATCTAAATTCTTTTCTGGAGCAGCTGGCTACCATCTCTACTTCCTTCAACTCAGCTCACAAGGACTCCCTGGAGAACAAATCTCTACTCACCAAGCTCAGGTCCCTACAAGTGAAGCTGGATGATGAGATGAAAGCTGCCACCAAGGCCGAAGGCCTTTACACGACTGGGGAAGGCATTATTCTGAAGCTATCTGAGGAAGTTGAGGAGCTAGAAAGGCAATTATCGGCCAAGAAGGAAAAGCTGGAGCAGGCTAAGAACAAACAGCTCAAAATTGCTGATTCACTTGAAAAGCACGTAGAAGCCGCCCAAAAGTTGGCCGAATTATGCCAGTCGTGTGGTGATGAGGAAGAGCTTGAGAAAAACCAAGTAGAGATTGAAGCTGTGCTCCAGAGGATTGAGGACGATTGGATTAAGGCTAAAGAATTCATTGTCCTAGATACTTCTACAGTATCTTCCTCGAAAGCTCCCTGAACATTATCACTTATTGGCCGATATGTGGCCATTTTATTCTTGACATGTAATTCGGCCATAAGGCCTTGAACAATTTCTTTTCTTTTGCAACTTTAGTTTAACTGTTATCTTGAGATCTCTGACTTTTAATGTTTTACTTTTGGTCTCGGCCACATGGCCTGCAAAATATATTTATTCTGCTTGTTTTCACTTGTTCTTACATTCTTTTAACTACTTTCGACACCTTCCCATATCATAGGATAATATCTTTTAAGGAATCGTCCATTTATAGGCCGATCATGAATATCACCATCCAAATTTTGTAAATGGTAAGCACCATCCTTTAATACTTTGAATATTTTAAAAGGCCCTTCCCAATTGGGAGACCATTTTCCATGTTTGGGATCCTTTGAACCAACTGGTAATATGGCTTTCCACACTACTTCATTTTTTACAAAATTTTTAGGCCGAACCCTTTTGTCATAAGCTTTTTCGATTTTTCTTTTTTGGACTTGTAAATGATCTAAAGCTAGTAACCTAATATCATCCAAATCATCTAATTCGGCCATCATAGCATCATAATAATCCAACTCACTTAAATTATTTTGTTTAGCAACCCTTAATGATTGAACAGTTATCTCCATTGGTAGAATTGCATCATGCCCATAGGTTAGGGCGAACGGGGTTGTGCCAGTACTGGTTCTTTTTGAATTTCTATACGCCCACAAAGTTTCTGATAGCAATTCATGCCATGCTCGAGGATTTTCATCAATCATTTTTTCAATGCTTATCTTTAAAATTTTATTGGTTCATTCGGCCTGACCATTGGCTTGTGCATAGTAAGGCGTAGAATGCACAATTTCAAAACCATACTCCCTTGCAAATGCCTTTACTTCACTTCCCGTAAAGACTGTGCCTTGGTCAGCAGTAATAGTTTGGGGTAGGCCGAATCTATGAATAATGTTTTCTTTAATACATTTGATGACCTCGGTTTGTGAAACCGAAGGCATAGGAATGGCTTCCACCCATTTTGTGAAGTAATCAGTTGCTACCAAAATAAAAGCATCTCTTTTAGATGACTCAGGGTAAATTTTCCCTATTACATCCATTGCCCATCCTCTGAACGGCCAAGGCTTCACTATGGACTGTAATTTTGTTGCAGGTGCGTGTTGTACTGGCCCATGAATTTGACAGGCTTGACATCCTTTAGCATATTCTAAACAGTCTTTCATTATATTCGGCCAATAATAACCGTATCTTCTAATGAGCCATCTCATCTTAATGCCAGCCTGATGTGCCCCACAAATGCCTTCGTGGACTTCAGCCATGACTTGCATTGACTGAAACTTAGAAAGGCATAAGCATAAAAGACCGTCCACATTCTTTTTATACAATTCATCATCTAAAATGACGAAGTTTAAAGCCTTTTTCCTGATTTTATACTCTGTTTGAATTGATGGATTTTGTAAATACTTTATGATTGGGAATCTCCAATCGTCCTGGGCAACATCTAACGACAATATTAATTCACTTGGGCCGAATATATTCATTAAGGATGACTCTAACCTCCTTTCTATAGTAATCGTTCTGGTAAGAACGCTGAGTGGGATTCTCAGTCCAGAAGCTATTTGAGCCAACTCATTTGCCTCGTTGTTCTCTTTTCTTGGGACACATTTGAATAAAACATCAGCAAACAAACTTAGCAAATATTTAGCGGCTCTATTATACTCAACCAGAGAATCGCTTACACACTTAAAGTCACCAAATAACTGTTTTAGAACTAACTGGGAATCCCCAATAATAAAGACACTTGATACATTCAAATCTACCAATAAACCAAGACTGATAATGAGAGCCTCATACTCGGCTTGATTGTTTGTACAATCGAAATATAATTTGAATGAAAGCTGAGTTCTTTTGTTCATTGGGGATATTAGAACTATACCTGCCCCGGCCGATTCTTCAGTTCGAGACCCGTCAAAAATTAAAATCCATGGGACTAAAGAAATGCACCCAATCTCCATGGTAGGCAAAATTTCAGGCACCTCTCCTAAATTAGGGTGGCTTGCTAAGAAATCGGCCAACGCTTGGCCTTTAATTGCCTTTTGAGGAGTATATTGCAAACAGAATTCAATTAAGACTAATGACTATTTTGCAATTTTCCCTCTTACAATCGGCCTACTCAACATGTATTTAACCACATCAGTTTGACATATTATATAAACCAGAACAGGTAACATATAATACCTTAACTTAATACATGAAAAGTACAAAGCCAAACAAAGTTTTTCAATCGGCGTATATCTACACTCGATTTCATTCAACAGTTTACTAAGAAAATAAACGGCCTGCTCATGTCCGTCGTCTCTGTCTTGGGCTAACAATGCTCCAATAGATTCTTCAGCGGCCGATATGTACAATTTCAAGGGCTTCCCCTGCTTGGGTGGCATTAACACCGGTGGCTTTGTAAGATATTCTTTCAGTTGGTCGAATGCTTCCTGATGTTGCCTGTCCCACTTGAAACTGTTCTCCGCCCGTATCTTCAGCAGAGGAGAGAAGGCTTTGGTTCGCCCTGCACAATTAGAAATAAAACGGCGCAAGAAATTAACTTGACCGAGAAACCTTTGAAGCTCTTTTCTATTAGATGGTGGTTTTGCATCAATAATTGCCTTTGTTTTGTTTTTGTCAACTTCAATCCCTCTTTGGTGGACAAGATAGCCCAAGAAATTTCTAGCAGATACACCAAAAGCACATTTTAAGGGGTTCATTTTTAAACTATGAGCCCGCATTCTTTCAAAAGACTTCCTTAGATCGGTCATATGAATATCCAGATCTGAAGATTTAACCACCACGTCATCTATATAAACTTCCATAAATTTTCCAATCATATCATGGAAAATATAATTCATAGCCCTTTGGTATGTAGCCCCAGCATTTTTTAGACTGAATGGCATCACTACCCATTCAAAGGTCCCGATGCTACCTGGGCACCTAAAGGCTGTTTTCTGTACATCTTCTTCGGCTATGAAAATTTGATTATACCCTGAATGACCATCCATAAAAGATAAGACTTTGAACCCAACGGCTGCATCGACCAACATATCAACTACAGGCATTGGGTATTCATCTTTTGGAGTGGCTTTATTTAAGTCTCTAAAATCTATACACACCTTTAGCTTCCCATTCTTTTTCAAGACTGGAACAATGTTTGAAAGCCATTCCACATACTTGGCCGTTCTAATAAATCCGGCCTTTAACAGTCTTTCTACCTCTTCTTTTACTTTGAGATGAATTTCTGGAGCCATCCTCCTAGGAGGTTGTTTGTATGGCTTAAACCCCTTTTTAATTGGTAATTTATGCTCAACCAGTTTTCGGTCTAAACCCGGAAATTCATCATAATCCCAAGCAAAACAATCCCTAAATTCTTTTAGTAGGTCGATTAATTTATCTTTCCAGCCTTCTGGTAAATTTTGGTTAATAAAAATCGGCTTTGAGTCTCCTAATAGTTTTACTTCTTGCAAAGGGTCTATGACTTGAGCTTTTTCATCACTCAACTTCCTAGGTTCCAACTCTAATTCTTCTAAGGTGATTTCGTCTGCATCTTCTCTGACGCAATCGGCCAAAGTGGCCGATTCATTGATTTCAGCCATGTAGGACTCTATTCTCTGCATGGCTTCCTGATATGCTTGGGTTTCAAAATTCATTAAAACTTACATTTTCATGTACGGCCATTTGGGAGACCGAATTTATATGGCATCCTCCATCCAACACTGGAGAAGCGACCTTAAGGGGTCGGCCATTTTTATCAGACCCTATAAATTCTAAAGGTCTTATGTTCTTCTCATAGAGAGCAGCCTCAGCAAAATTGTTTGAAAAAGCAAATGAGTGACTGTCGGCTTGAATTAACTCAGCTTTGTCCCCATTCCAAATCATCAAGCACTGATGAAGTGAAGATGGGACACACATGTTTGCATGAATCCAATCACGGCCTAACAGTGCATTATAATTCGAGGCCGAATTCATGACGAAGAAGGCCGTCATTTTAGTTTTATTTCCTACAGTAACCTCCATAGGAACAACCCCCTTAGATTTTACAGCTCCACCCATGAATTTACTATTGAAACTTCTGCAGGCAATAAATCTTTTTCTGTCTTTCCTAATTTCTTCATAACCAAAACTGGCATGATATTAACAGAAGCTCCATTATCTACCAAAACCCTTGAAACTGGTTTCCCATTGAAATGAGCTTTAATATATAGGGGTTTCAAGTGTTTAGCCATATTCTCACTA
The DNA here is from genome assembly GCA_039720395.1 of Liquidambar formosana. Taxonomy (NCBI): domain Eukaryota; kingdom Viridiplantae; phylum Streptophyta; class Magnoliopsida; order Saxifragales; family Altingiaceae; genus Liquidambar; species Liquidambar formosana. The sequence continues at coordinate 13,197,239 of CM077823.1, read as the reverse complement.
GGTTTGGTAAAAGTAATACTTTCACTAGGTAACTCGGTCTGGGTAGACCGATTCGAAGTTTCTGAAATTTCATTAATTGAAAGCTTTCCTTCAAAGCCAACATCAATATCATAGAAAGACAAAGTTTGGCCCTCCTTAGCTTTGAAATCGGCAGGTAAAATGAAAACCATGTTTACCTGGACTCTAACTGGTGGAAGAGATCCGAACTGAAGAGTGTCATCGTCCTCAGCATCAAAATAATCAGCTTCTAAGATTTCATCCTCTTTGCACTTTTCGATAGCTACTTGCAGGGACTTCTTTTCTTCCTCAATTGCCTCTAGGCGCTTCTAAATATTAGCCCGAATTCGGTATCCTCCAGTCTTCTTAATCAGCTCCCTTTTTTCTTCAGCTTGCATTCTTTGGAGTCTCCTCTTCTGAGTCCGAGTCATTTCAGGCTGACCGAACTTTGGGTGTCGTGCCTGAGCCCACCTTTCTGTTTGTGTCGGCCTAGGTTTCACCATTCTGGGCTTAATTAGGCCACGCAGATCTCCTTCAATGGTCCCAGAACTAGACGCTTGACCCTTTTTCATTTTGTCAGCCTGACTGTCTTTAAACCGATAATCATTTCTCACAGTGATTTGTAAACCCTGACCTTTTGAATATTCATCAGGTCGAACTCTTTTATTGCTATCATCAGTCTTCCGATAACCCTTCTTCAGACTTCTAGCATGCTCTTCATTTTCTTCTTGTATTATCTTTTCTTTCTCAATTCTGGCCTTATACAGGCCACTTGATCTAAACTTCTGCTCATATTTATTCGGCCTTCTGGCCGCAGCATTTGCAACTTCAACCTCATTAAGGCCCCTAACCTGTAGCTCGCCTCTATAAATGGAGACTTCAACATCCCCAATTACAGCTTTCTTCAAGTTTCCAGGATTGTACTGAGGCATTGCCAATTTGCTGTAACATCCTCGGCAATAAATTGGATGACCATAAATATCGCTGAGATGTTCTATCGCTACCTTAGTCCACCTCTTGACATTACCGGAATCTAACCTTCCTGAGTAAGCATGAATTTCTCCTTCGGCCTCTGGGATAAACGAGACCGATTTTATTTCTTTATTCTTCTGTTGCGGAGCCTGTACGACAGTTTTTCCTTTATCTTCCGACTTCTGTCCAGCACTTACAGTCTCCTTGGTCGACACTTCAGGATCATGTACCTGCAAAACAACCATATTAACTGGAAACTCAAAAGGAAACGGGTTTTCATCAACTTGATGAACAGTCTTCTCCTCAGGGAATTTTAGTTTTTCATTATTAATTGACCTTTGGATGGCATCCCTTAACACAATGCAACTATTTGTTGGATGTGTCCAGCAATCATGCCATTTACAATATTTTTTGTCTTTCATTTCTTCAGCAGATGAAATTTTATGCCCATCTGGTAACTTAATTTGACCGTCTTTTAACAACAGGTCAAATATCTGTTCTGTTTTAGAAAGGTCAAAATCATATTTCTTATCCCTAAAATTGTTTCCATTTTGGTTACCATTGTTTGGTTTCCTTTGGAAATTCTGTTTTAATTCTTGCACTTTGGATTTTACTAGGGCCCTGCATGTATACGGCCGATTAATATTTAGTTCGGCCAGGGCAATTTCTTCCTCAGTTTCTTTATTTTCTTCCATGGCTTCAATCTGAGCCACTTCCCTATTCGGGTTCCTATAATAGGTTCCCCTTGAAGAAACCCTTCTTTGATTCTCTTCCTCGAGAATTCTCTCATATTTTGACACTGCAGTCATAAGATGGCCCAGGTCGAAAAAATCTTGGCCAATGAACTTCTTTCTATTCTCTAGATTAAGCCCACTAATCACCATTTTGACACAATCAGATTGTGCTAAGTTCGACCTACACCTACATTGGGCATTTCGGAATCTCTGAACAAAGGTATCAACCCTCTCACTGGGTTCTTGGCACATTCGGGCCAAATCAGCGACCGTTATTTCAGTTTCTGCCTTGCAGAAGTAAATATGGAAAAGAGATTCCATTTCCTGCCAGGTTGTAATTGACCCTGATGGTAAATTAATATACCAATTAAATGCCCAACCAGTTAAAGAACTTGGGAACAGTCTCAGCTTTAAATAGCCGCTACTACTCGCTTCACCACATTGGCACGTGAATCGGCCAACATGTTCAAAGGTTGACTGTTTGTCTTCTCCTGAAAACAGTGTGAAATTAGGAAACTTGAAACCTCTAGGAAATTCGTGAAGCTGGTCGATATAATCAGGGTAAGGGCGACTATAAGCTGTTCTAACTGGTGGTCGACCTGCCCCCATTTGTTCCCTAATGATATTGGCAATCTCTTCTCTGAAATTGTTTGGATTATCCCTCAAATTAGTCTGAAAGGTCTGAGTAAGGTCTTCTTGACCAACATAATTGTATGGGGCTTCATTTGAACCCCCATAGTTTCCAGCCGTGGATCGGCCTGTTCTGATTGGAATATCGGTTTGATTCCCCAGCATAAAACTACTATTTCGAGTCGGGTCAAACGAGTCATTCATCATTTGATTGTAAATTTGCCCCCCGGGTGAGGCATAAAACACATTATCTTTAACTCCACTTGTTCCAATATTCGGTTTCGGCTGCTCGAATTGACTTCCCAAATGAACAGAAGTTGGGATCTGCCCTTCTGGCCGAAATATTAATGGATTTGACCCCAAAGGATCTTGCCTGGACAAGAGATGGACGTCCCCATACCTAAAGTTATTTGACCCTTCGGCCTTTTGGCCGTATTGACTAGATCTTTCATGAGTATTATTTTTAAACGCTGGTCCTAGTTTTTCCACCATGTAGCTAAGTAATTTGTCCGAATTTTTATTCAGACTCTCACTAATCTGCTGATTAGATTCAACAAATGTCTTCATAGTAAGTGACATTTGCTGCATCATCATCTGCGATATGTCGTGCATCATGGTGTCAAAATTCATCCTGAAAGCAGCCATAAACTCATTGGCAACATTTGCATGGTCCAATGGTTGGCTTTCCGTATTTTCATTCCTAGGAGAATTATCCCCTGGGATTTCCAGACTGTCTTCTTGGCCAGACTCTTGACCAAAAGCTTCTTTTCCACGTCCTCCACGTTTTGGTGGCATGATTGTTGCAAAAACAAATCTCCTAGAACTGGAAAATAACACGAATGGTGTCCCACCGGGCGTGCCAAAAAGTGTTTCCTCCAAAATTTTGATTCTGAAGATTGGGTTGCGCGAGCGTGCCAGCCACTAAACAGTGACGAATTGCGGGTTCTACCTTGCCTTGAATAGACTCAAGGACTTTTCTGTGACAAACAATTGAAAACACAAAATAATAACATAAATTAAAAGGAAAAGCTCACCACGGAGGAAGCCATTTTCATTGATCAATTTCTGGAATTACAATGATGAACAAAGGGGTGCACACGCCTTTGACCAGAAAGGAGCACACGTTTCTGGGTTTAAAATCCTAGAATTCTAAAAGAAAATGAAAAAGATAAAGTTCCTGAGAACTGGTTTGTTGATTGATGTTGGAGAGGGCTCTTGATGGCTGATCTTCCATCTTTATACACTCGAGTGACCGTTACTCCGCAGAATTCGCTCTCTATCTGACTCATTTTGACGAGACATCTCCCACTAAGACCACGTTTTCAAGTAACTTCCCACGATCTGTAACTGCCCCGCAAATGTAGCTGGTAATGATTCCTGATATAAGGGAAAATCGGTCTAATAAGGGAATGAATTTCGACTATCTGACCGATAATAGCTTCTGCATGATGTTCGGCCTCTTACCCCAAAATTTTGACTAAAGCCGAATGTAAATTTCTTAGGCCGATTTTTAGGGTGTAAACAGGCACTCAGAATGAGTTGATCGAGTTACCACATAATTTACTACTGTAGTCTATTCAAAAAGAAAATGATTGATTGCTTTTTGTCGTGCTCATTTACTTCCATGTGCTGTGGTATCAAGTAAAGACAACTAGAAAGATTAGGAAAGAAAGAAAATGGTGTACACTGGGGAATGGTTGACGTGGAAGTGGCCAAAAATTTTCCCGGAACATGTAGTGGGTCAAAAGTTAGAAATATATGGAGTCTATGCAGATCCTTATTTTAGGGTAAAGTTAAGTTCTTTTATTTATTTTTTTGTTATAGGGTAAGTTTTTTTTTTGGGGGGCTTTAGCCATGAGTCCTTATTATAAGACTTATGTAGGAATAAGTCCACAGGATTTTATTGTACAGCCTCAAGCCCATTGAAAAATGAATAGATGAAATTACCCTTTTTTTTTATATTAATTACCAATTGCTGTAACCCTCAAATGGTTACACACCAACAATCTCGGAGAGATCGCATAGTCACCACTACCGTTTCAAAGGAGAAGAAAAAGGCCCTACATTTCTACAAGAAGAATGACTCGTTTGCATCTGTAATGAAAAAGTAGGGTTCCTACAATGAAAATTGAAACTAATCAATCGACCTACGGCGGGAAAGACAAAAAAGATGTTGGATAAATACCCAATCTACCTTCTAGACCTTTGTCAATTTGAAATACTCCAACAACAATGGCGCGAAAACGTAAGTTATGTATCAAGGATGAAACGCATTCTTTTCAACAAACAGATACATGAAAACTTCTTTTTTTTCATTTTTTTTTTCATCAAACTGGGATTCAAAATTTTATAGATCAATAGTTTAAATGATTCATTGGGATTACCATTTTTAAAAAATTATGAAAACATGTAATTCTTTTAAAGCACAAATTTGTTTTCTAACCTGTTTTCATTTTTGTCTTTCAATGATTGAACTAATCAATAATTTTGAGGGTTTGTGAAAATAGTTACATGTAAGTGTTTTACATATGCAATGTTATTTAATATTATCGAATTAAAATATCGGTAGTTACATGTAAATATTTTGGTCAACAAAACAATAGGAAATAGTTTCAAATTCTATTGATTTTTCAAAAACACTATTTTGTTTTTTTGTAAAAAAAAAAAAAACACTTATATGTCACTGTTTTAAAAATAATTTGTTTAAGGTCGTTATTATTTTGAAAATAAAAATGTCTCATACGTTGCTTTTGATCATAGAGGAATTGCAAATTGTACAAAATATCAAAGGAAATTCCCATGCAAGCACCACGCTGGGGCCAATCAATTAAGATCAATTGGACTTCTTTCTTGGGCCTAAGAGCCACTTGATTCGATGGGGACATGTACAATGGTTTTGACAAATAAACGTTGCCTTCATCATAAATTTGGTTTAACTACTCTGATAATTTCAGTCCGATCCTTTTTGAAAAGTCTTGTTCACACTTTCACGGTAATTTTAAGTGAATTCTCAATTCTGTCATTTTTATTTTTTAGGGGGAATTACAGCCATAAAGTTTGATCTAGAAGAATTACAAACTGTACAAAATATCGAAGGAAAGTCCTGTGCAAGCCCCACACTGGGGCCAATCAATCAAGATCAACTGGACTTGTTTCTTGGGCCTCAGAGCCACTTGTTTCGATGGGGACATGTACAATGGTTTTGAGAAATAAACGTTGCTTTCATAATAAATTTTGGTTTAATTATTCTAATAATTTCAGTCCGATCTTTTTTGAAAAAGTCTTGTTCACACTTACACAGTAATTTTAAGTGAATTCCCAGTTCTGTCATTTTATTTTTTAGGGGGGATTACATTAGAGATGAGGCTGTTGGTCTCTACATTTTTCTGTTGACTCTTGAAGAGTTTGGCGCCGGATCGTTTCTCATATGTAATTTTTTTTAAAAAAATTTTATTACTCCATATTATTAATTTTTTTGGAGTTACCATAAATATACGTGTGGACTACTCAAAAGATTGAAAACCATTAATTGTTACATTTTGACTTGTCCACTGGGTTTTAAGAAAAATCTTCTGGTTCTTAAAATCCAAAGATTAAGAGAGAAAAATGGTATGTGTACATGTGAAACTCATTGATGTAGAACAAGTGGACCGCTGACGGTCAAAAGTTGAAGCGAAGCATTCGCAGACGAGTAATAGTGGATATTGCTCCCTCCCAAGGTTTATATTGGATGTTGAAAAAAGTATTAGTGTGAACATAATTTGGATCCTAATTTAATGTTGTACTCTCTACATGATGCAAATCAGGCACTTTAGAATGAGTTGAGTTACCATATAATTTACTACTGTAGTCTATTCAAAGAGAAAATGATTGATTTCTACTTTTTTGTGCTCATTTACTTCCCTGTGCTGTGTTATTAAGAAAAGTCCAATTGAAAGATAAGGAAAGAAGTTGGTGTACAATGGGGATTGGTTGACGTGGGAGTGGCCACAAATTTTTCCGGAACATGTGGTGGGTCAAAATTAAAAGGGTAATGCTATGGGTAGTAACTAAATAAAATAACAAAAGACAACAACTGACGTAATATTCTCTAACAGACAGTCATTAGCACACTCTTTGTTATCATGATATACCAATTTAACATGCTACATCAGTTGCTGAAATTAGTTGTTGTAATTGGTTGCTGTATGTAGCATTTCCCAAATTTAAAAATGGAGTGTATGCAGATCCTTATTTTAGGGTAAAGTCAAGTTTTTTATTTTATTTTTTTGTTTTAGGGTAAAAGTTAAATTTTTTATTTTTATTTTAGTATTATTATATGGGATATTCAAACCTTTAGCTAGTCTAATTTGGAATACAAACCACCTGTGAGCTTATGCATTTGATAATGAGATAATAGAGACTTGAACACTGGCACCTATGAATCCTGAGCCACAATCTTTTAACATTAAGGTAAAAGTTCATCCAGCCATAAGGTTTGAAATGTTTGATATAGAAGAATCACAAAATGTACAAATTATCAATGGAAAGTCCCATCCAAGCACCACGCTGGGGCCAATCAACGTGCTAAGATCAATTGGACTTGTTCTTGGGCCTCAGAGCCAGTTGATTCGATGGGGACATGTACAGTGGTTTTGAGAAAGCGTCTGCTTTCATCATTAATTTTGGTTTTAGTTGTTTTGATACTTTCTGTTTTGAAAAGTCTCGTTCACACTTTCACAGTAATTTTGAGTGAATTCTCAATTATATCAATTTTTTTTAAGGGGGAATTATATACAGTAGTGATCAGGCCGTTGGTCTCAACATTTTTCTGTTGAATCATGGAAGAGTTTGGCGCCTGATGAGCTCTCTAGTCTCTACATGCATTTTTCTGTCCATACATCCTGCCTTTTTAAATTAAAAGTTTTTCTTCCACAGTAGTGGGCGCCAAGAATCATGAAGACATCAGGCTATACCATACTTCTTTTCTGCACCTCTTTGTTACCCATCTTATTAGTGTCCACGGCAACAGATACCATAACCATTTCTCAACCCATCAGTGACAACGAGACCATAGTTTCAGCTAATAGCACCTTTGTGCTTGGATTTTTTAGCCCAGGTACTTCCACAAAACGGTACTTGGGAATTTGGTACAAAATTTCTGTTCGGACAGTCGTATGGGTTGCCAACAGAGAAATTCCCCTTCTCGATTCATCGGGCGTTTTAAAGGTCACCAACCAGGGAATTCTCGTCCTTCTCAACCGTAGTGAGAGCATCATTTGGTCTTCCAATTCATCAAGATCGGTGCCTAATCCGGTTGCAAAGCTTTTAGAGTCTGGTAATCTTGTTATGAAAGATGAGAATGATGACAACCCAGAAAATTTCCTGTGGCAGAGTTTTGATTACCCTAGCGACACGTCTCTGCCTGGCATGAAGCTTGGGAAAAACCTGGTAACGGGCCTGGACCGTTACATATCATCTTGGAAGAGCGACGATGATCCTTCTCGAGGTGATTATACGTATCGGATTGATCCCCGTGGATTTCCAGAACTCGTAATGCGCAAGGGTTTGGTTGAGCAGTTTCGGCTTGGACCATGGAATGGTTTCCGCTTCAGTGGTATGCCTGAATTGAAACCAAACCCAGTCTATAAATTTGAATTTGTTCATAATCAGACAGACGTCTATTATGTTACCGATCTTCATGATAGCTCGATTCCTACCAGGTTGGTAATCAGTCCGATCGGAAAAGTAGAGCGATTCACGTGGGTTGGTCGAACCCAAAGTTGGGTCCTTTACTTAACTATGCAGATTGATAACTGTGACCAGTATGCCTTGTGTGGCCCGTACGGCAGTTGTAGCATCACCAACTCCCCTGTATGTGGGTGTTTGAAAGGATTTGTGCCAAAATCCCCAAATGATTGGAAGAAAGTGGATTGGTCAAAAGGGTGTGCTAGAAAGGCTCCATTGGGTTGCCAGAATGGGGAAGGGTTTAATAAGTACTCTGGGCTAAAATTGCCAGAGACGCGAAATTCATGGTATAATGACAGCATGAGCCTTAAGGAATGCAAGATTGTGTGCTTGAAGAATTGCAACTGCACAGCTTATGCAAATTTGGATATCAAAAGAGGAATAGGGTGTTTACTCTGGTTTGGTGATCTAATTGATATTAGAGAATTCAAGGAGAATACGCAAGAAATCTACATAAGGATGGCTGCATCAGATCTAGGTATGAAATTATTTTTAGCCTGAAAATTTTTGTTTGAATGCATACATATGTTTAAATGTTACATATGTATTTCAGTATTTATATTTATGCTTGGTGGTATAATGCCACTGGCAGCCAATTTGACCTACATGCTTGAGTTGGAGCCATACCCAGCAGGCCCTCCTTCAAATACAACTACAAATGGCTTTTCCCCTCCTGATATCTCGTTTATTTTTCAACTATACTGCTTTTCTAACTCTTAGTTTTCTTGATTTTAATTGCCTTATGTCAAGATCATGATGACAATGCTATTTTGGAACGAGTGCGAATCGTAGTTATCACTGTGTTGTCTATAGGAGTTCTTGGCCTTGCTGTGCTCACTTTTGTTTGGATGAAGAAGCACAATAGAGCTCGTAAGTTGGCTTTATTTTTCTGCAATTGGAATGACTTTGCTAAGCCTATAGGTTTGGTCTTTTCTCCTCAATCATTTTCATCAACTTTGATTCCTAATTTTGCAGGAAAAGTGGGACGCAATCAAGAAAGAGGTTATACCACTGAGAGCCACAAGGATGATCTAGAGTTACTTTCATTTGACATGGCTACATTAGCTAATGCAACCAATAACTTTTCAAATGACAACAAACTTGGAGAGGGTGGTTTTGGACCTGTCTACAAGGTAAACACTTTTTTTTTTTCCCTTTTTAGTGCTGAGGGTGAACACTTTGATTAACTGCAATTCAATGTTACCTGGTTTGGATGGTACCAACTCAAGGTGCCAAGTAGATCATTCTAGATGTTTGGAAATTTTTATCAGCACATGGCAATAAGAAATAAAAGGTGTTGTTTTCCTTAATTTCCTTTCCTTTTCTTGTAAGAAATGAAGTGATACATGTTTCCTGACTTCAGCAAAAAGTTCATTTATGGGGTGAAAATTTTGCAAAACAAAAATGAAACTTTAGTCATGTATATATTATGGGGTGAAAATTTTCAGGGTGTGTTGAAAGATGGGCAAGAAATAGCTGTAAAGAGGCTTTCAAAGAATTCAAATCAAGGATTTGACGAGTTCAAGAATGAAGTTATTCACATTGCCAAACTTCAGCACCGAAATCTAGTGAAAATTTTGGGGTGTTGCACTCAAGTAGATGAAAGGATGTTGGTTTATGAATTCATGCCTAACAAAAGCTTGGACTTCTTTATTTTTGGTATGAATCTCTCTCTGAACAGTTGCATATTTAATTCTACTAGTTTGGACATACAATCATGTATTTTTTTACTGTACAAACTCCAAAAATTTCTTTCTTAATGAGTGTGATGCCTTGACCAATGACCTTAATTGGAGGAAATTTTACGCAACAAGATATAGCAGTGACACATAAATTATGGCTTTGATTTTGGTGTTGAACATGTTGCTACATGAACTCTTTTCCATGATTTTGTTAAATATGGACTCATGGAATTTTTTATTATCCAAATATATTTAAGAATTTAAATACCTATTGAATGGAATTACTTGGGCAGATCACACACGAAGAATTCAATTGGATTGGCCTAAACGCGTCCATATCATCAATGGAATTGCTCAAGGGCTTCTTTATCTTCATCGAGATTCCAGATTGAGGATAATCCATAGAGATCTCAAAGCAAGTAATATTTTATTAGACAATGAGATGAATCCAAAAATATCCGACTTTGGCTTAGCTAGAAGTTTTGGTGGGAATGAAATAGAGGCGAACACGAATAAAGTGGTTGGAACATAGTAGGTATCCCTATAATTATTTTTTGTCTAATTTAATTGCTTATCGATGTGTTTATTTATTTGTTGGTTTCATACAGTGGTTATATGTCCCCTGAATACACAATTGATGGGATATACTCTACAAAATCCGATGTGTTTAGCTTTGGTGTTTTATTGCTAGAAGTAGTGAGTGGGAAGAGAAATAGAGGTTTCCATCATCAAAATCACCTACTCAACCTTATTGGACATGTAAGTATTTTTACTAATATTTGCTTATTTGTCATTACACTCACTATTGATATTATGGTTCCATTTCAAATTGTTTAGGCTTGGAGACTCCATATAGAGGGTAGGTCTTTGGAACTGGTAGATGCATCAATTGAGGACTCACTCAATCTATTGGAAGTTTTGCGATCAATCCATGTGGGTTTGTTATGTGTGCAACAAAGTCCAGAAGATAGGCCTAGCATGGCCTCAGTAGTTATGATGTTGTGTAGTGAAGGCGCATTGTCTCGGCCTAAACAACCTGGTTTTTACACTGAAAGGAACATAATTGAGGCAGATTCTTCATCAAGTAAGCGTAAACCACCTTCTAGCAATGATATCTCCATTACGCTGTTAGAGGCTCGATAAATTGATATTTTGTATGGCGCTAAAGTTTGAATCTAAAACTTTGTACATGTAGCCACCTCAAGTGGTGGAATACACCTTACCAAATCGAAACTCATATTATCATTTTACCATAATAACCACAATTTATGGTAGTTTTGTAACTTTGTTGAATGAACCATAACACCTTGGGTTCACCTTCTTACCATTTTTGTATGGATGCTCAATTCTTTTGGTTTGCTGTATTACATATGCTAAAAGTTGTTATTTTGTTTTTGGGTTATGAATTTTGATTATGTTATTTTTGTTTATTACTCCAATATCTACAATCATTATGGCTTGTGATAAGATTAGATGTTGTTCTAATATATTTTGTAAGTAAAATGGTAATAGATAAATAATTAGAATATTCATCACTAATCAATGCAATGAACTTTGAGCTTCTATTAAAAAGGTCATGTCATATAACATCCCATCTGAATTTTTTTTTTTCTCTAAATTTTTTTTAAGTCGGCCACCCCAATTACAAATTTCTGGCTCCGCCCTTGGTTTGAATCTTGGATGTTTATTATCTTAAAATGAAAACCATTGTCGGTTTATCATTTTTAAGTGGGTTATTTGCATGTTAAGGATGTGTATATTAGCTTCCTTTTTTCATTTTTCATAACTACATTTTGTATTAAGGTTTAGTCCATTCTCAAGAGTTATAGATGAAAGTATTGCGAAACTTTATAAGAAAAATTCCCTCACTCTTGAAATTGAATTAAAGATTACATAATATCTAAACTTTTGATCCGAACTCAGAAATACAAGTCACGCCCATGCTATATCCTCATGGGGGGAATACCCTACCCTACAATTGGCATTACTGCTATGCTAAGATATATGGCTTTCTATAGTGCCATACAAAGCTTGTCCTGTCCTAATTTGCCCCTAGGAATCAAGCTGGCGTGTCAAGGTAGGCCGTTGCCTCTCCCCACTTGGATGTTGGATAGGGTCCGCAACAAGCTGAGCCGTTCATTTATGAATTTTTGAAGGAGGGCCTCTATTGGCACCCCAAGACCTACTTTTCATTCCCATTTATTTTACATTTTATGGTTTTATGAAAAATATAGAAGGTTTTCATAAAATATGATTGCCTACTCTATTAGAAAACATCATAGCCGTTCCCTACAGAATTATGAGCACTCTAATTTATGGGCTTTTTTGGGATGAGCTTCGGCTGAAATAGGGAGTTTGGTTCGAGCTCAAATAATGTAGCATTTGATTCATTTCTAACCCTTTTTGTTGCCTCACTTTGGATTTCGGGCGCATTTTGGGATAGGTCATATATTTGGGCTACTTTGTTAAATTTTGGGCTTACGGCACGAGCCTAGAATAAAATCCTAAATCCAGCCCTATGGCCAATCCGGGCCATAGGCCGAATGCTGACCCTCGGGTAGGGTCAAGCAGTGAAGCACCAATGTAGATGGTCTCGTGTTTTTCTAGGTTGCAATGAAACAACGGTCCGGCCAAATCCAAATTACCCAAAACAATGTACAAATTCAAGTAATCTTCTGTAGAGCTGGCAATGATTTGGAGGGGCAGTTTTGGATCTGTATAAATTTGGGGGGCTCTAGATCGCAAAGAGCAAGGGTGATTATAGGTAAGCAATCAGATTAATCCTAGTTGAAATAACAAAACCAATCTAATTTGGTCATGTTAGGTTAGGCTAACTAGTAACTGATCGGGTTCTGGTTTTATTTTTTCCCCTAGATTGTAGATTGTACTCCGTAACATTTACCAGATCCGCTTGTGTGGGAAATATGACCATTTGTCTATGACAAATACCTTTGGGTATCATCTTTCTCCCATTCACATGACTAGCCACTCATTTTCATGATAAACCTGAGACTACGGCAGCGGATAAAGGCAAACAGTGGCTCTCATTGATTCCTCATCCGCCTGTTACCCTCATCGATCTTTCAATTCCTCGCAGCCATTGCCCATTGACATGGCCGTTTCATTATATCATAAATCATAGCGGTCTTACAAAGAAAAAAGGATTATACATAGCGGTCTTAGAAGGAAAATATTGATTGCTTGACCTGATTTACTTCCATGTGCTTTGGTCTTTAAGAAAAATCAAAAGACTAAGAAAGAAACAAAGAAAATGGTCCCCAACATGTGGTGGGTCAAAAGTTGAGGTGGAGTGTACACAGACCCTTATTTTAGGGTAGTTCCTAGTTTATTTTTATGTTTTTAAATTTTTGGGTGAAGATTTTTTTTATTCTTATTTTTATTTTTTGCTAATTGGAGTATTTTGACCTTTAACTTGATTAATCTTTTTAAATACGGTCAAGGTAAATGCCCACTTCAAGTATTTAGTAAATGCCTACTCCGAGTATTTAGACCTTTAGCTTGATTAATCTTTTTAAATACGGTTAAGGTAAATGCGCTTCTTCAATTAAAGTGAGGATAAACCTGACTCATCGCTGACCACCTAATCCCAAAAGGATTAGATTATCAAAAAAAACCCAAAAGGATTAGTGTAAAAGTTCATACATGCAAGCGTAACTTTTGATCAAGGAGAATTACAAAATGGACAGCATATCAAAGGAAAGTCCCATGAGAGCACCACGCTGGGGTCAATGGATTAAGGCTCAATTGGATTAGTTTTTGGGGCATCAAAACCAGTTGTTTGGATGGGGATATAGTAGCTTTTAGAAGACTTCCTTTTATGACAAATACTGCTTTTGGTCACTCAGATGACTTTTGAGTCCCTTCCCTTTAGAAAAGTCTCATTCACTAATTTTCAGTGAATTGATATTAGAATTTTTGACATTTTTTTAAAAAAAATTTATAGTTGTTCTGTTTTTAGTAATTTCTTGTTCTAGTAGGAAAACATACTCTTTAGAAATTGGCTGTCTCGCCCCAAAACTCATGGGAGCTAGATTCAACGTGCGCTCGAATTCGAAGGGCTGATTCGATTCCCACTCAAAATTAAATCAAAATCCGGTTACTATATGCAATATAATATGCATTCATAAATCCAAACAGTAGCAAAAAGAATCAGTGTTGAAAAATTCATCATCCAAATCCAAAAATCAATCCTAGGAACGGACTATAATTCCAAACATTCCTTTATGACCATCCTAGAACAAAATTTTAATCCTCAAAATCTTCCGGGTAATTAAATAACAAGTTTAAACACTAGTATTGTTGCAAAAATTTCCCCCCCCCCCCCCCCCCCCCCCCAAAAAAAAAACAAAGAAGGTCATTAGTGAAAAGGGGCAGCATATTTACAACATGCAACACCTCACCCTTCATCTTCTTTCCTTTCTCGAAATATGCTGCAAGTAGAGTGAGTTAAGCCCAATAAAGAAATAGGGGAATAATAGAATGGTCCGGCTGTGGGCAAATAACTTTAAATCAATTCAATTGATTAGTAATTAGAAATATATGACTATTAACTTAATCAAGAATGGCTAAAAATGTTACTAGTCAGCTATATTGATTTGTATTTATTTATTTGTAGCCAGGCCATTCTGTAATTCCCCCTACACAAAAAAGTTCTATTACCCATAAAATGGATAGTTGTAATCTTTTTTTTGTTTTTTTGTTTTTTTGTTTTGTTGTTTGCTTTTGGAGGTCTCAGAGACTTAGTCTTTGTTACAGAGACTATTAGAAAGAAAATGATTGATTGGCCATACTCATTTAATTTTCCATACCCTTTGGTCACTGAATTGAAAGGGATATTTTGGCAGATTAGAAAAATTCTACTCTTTTGAAGAAATGGCCTGGTATACTTTAGCGGCTAATGAGGACATGAGGTCTTCAGTTTTTGTCAGTCGACTCTCCAATCTTTTAAGTTTGTGTTCCACATTAGCATGCCGGCGCCAAAGAAATGACATCAATGGAAGGCTATACCATACTTCTTTTCTTCACCTATTTGTTATCCTTCTTTCTACGGTCCACTGCAACAGATACCATAACCATTTCTCAACCCATAAGAGAGGGTGACACCGTAGTTTCAGCTGGTGGCACCTTTGAGATTGGATTTTTCAGCCCAGAAAATTCCACAAAACGATACTTGGGAACATGGTACAAGAAAATATCTAGGGTAAATATCTAAAATATCCCTCAAAAAAATAATTCTATCCGAAAACCCCACAAAATAATTTGTCTATCTAAAAAACCCAAATAAAGTTTTAGTATATCCAAAAAACCCAACACCCTAACTTCCATCTAACGCCGTTTAAATTATACAGCTTTTAGATCGACATATCCTTTTTATAATTGTTTGTTTATTCATTTTCTTTGGTCTTTTTTCTTATTTTTTTGTGATAAATGACAATAATCCATTTATTAGATAAACAAGATGGAAATACAAATTTTGAATAATTATTTTTATATTTTAATAAAAAATGTAATAAGGGTATTTTAGTCAAGAAAATTTATTGCTCAAACGGAGTTGGATGGAAGTTAAGTTTTAGGATTTTTTGGATATAGTTTAACCCTATTTGGCTTTTTTCGATAGGAAAATTATTTTATGGAGCTTTTGGATATAATTATTTTTATGAGGGATATTTTGGATATTCACCCAAATATCTATTCCGACAGTTTTCTGGGTTGCCAACAGACAGTGCCGGCCCTGAGTATAAATTTTTAAAGTGGTTGCTTAGGGCACCAGTTTTTTGGGTGAAAAAAGAGGCCCAACACCAATATACCTTAGATAGCCCAAGAGAAAAAAGAAAAGGGAACGGCTATTGCAACCCCCCATTCTTATTACCCCACCCCTATTCTTTAGGTTTTTAAGGTTTTATGCAAAATATGAAAGGTTTTTATGAAAACCAACCGTGATGGCCACTAGAAAACATCATTTTGAACAACTTTGTAGAAGAAAGTTTTTTGTAAATCTATCATTTAGATATACTTTTTAGCCATTTATAGCCTTTATTTCATTTTTTGCCAAAAAGTGTACCTAAACGATAGATTTTGGAAAAACTTTCTTCTGCAAAGTTGTTCAAAATGATGTTTTCTAATGGACCTGAGAGACCGGTTTGTGCAAAAACCTTTTATATTTTTCATGAAATCTTAAAAACCAAAAGAAAAGGGGTGGGGTTATAAGAATGGGGGGTTGTAATAGTCATTCCCAAAAAAAAAAATGTAATAATTGTGAAAGAGGGCCCAAAACCAAATCTAAGGGCCCAAGTCCAGCCCAAAGAATAAGTCTAAGACCCAAAAAAGAAAATTAAAAGACATTACTTCTAAGGGAACGGCTATTGCAACCCTATCAAACCCTTCCCCATTTTCGTTTTGGTTTTTAAGATTTTATGCAAAATATAAAAGGTTTTTACAGAAACTAGCCAAATTGTCCACTAGAAAACATCATTTTAAACAACTTCGCAGAAAAAAGTTTTTCTAAAATCTATCATTTAAGTAGACTTTTTGGCAAAAACTGAAATAAATGATATAAATGGCTAAAAAGTATAATTAAACGATATATTTTGGAAAAACGTTCTTCTAAAAAGTTATTCAAAATGATGTTTTCTAGTGGACAATGTAGCCGGTTTTCGTAAAAACCTTTTATATTTTGCATAAAACCTTAAAATCTTAATGGATGGGAGGGTGATAAAAAAAGTGGGGTTGCAATAGCCATTCCCTACTTCTACACAATCATATCTGAGATCACAATCAGATCTAAAAAAATCATCTCTTCTCTATCTCACTTGATCAAATCTTACCTTCGGTCAACTTTTTCACAAGAGTGATTGTCTGGGTTAGCTATATTATCCATTGAAAAGGATATGGTAAAAGAACTTGATTGTGCAAGCTTGATTAGTAATTTGGTAGTCAAAATACGAGAAGAGTAATGCTTAAGTGATACTTCTTTGCATTTGGTTTTTTGTTTTTTGCTATTATAACTTTAGATTTTGTTTTGTATATTTTTCTTATTGTAACAATAAATTTTGCTAAGTTATGAAGCAAGAAGTATGAATTATAACTTTTAAAGTTCTTGTAATGATTTTTTGTTACCTTCATTTATATAAGCAAATATTAGTAATTATAAAGGCAAGAAAACTTTGAGTTGATACCAGGAAAAAAAAAATTGTGAGTACTTAGATTTTTTTTTTTGGGGGGGTGTGAATATGTATAAGGGGGCCTCATTTTTTGAGTTCGCTTGGGGCCTCCGAAGACTCAGGGCTGGCCTTGCCAACAAAGAAATCCCTCTCCTAGATTCATCAGGTCTACTAGAGGTCACCAACTAGGGGATTCTTGTCCTTCTCAACCGTAATGGGAGCATCATTTGGTCTTCCAATTCATCAAGATCGATGCCTAATCCAGTTGCAAAGCTTTTGGAGTCGCCTCAAAAAAATTCCTATGGCAGAGTTTTGATTATCCATGCGACACACTTATGCCTACCATAAAGCTTGGGAAAAACTTGGTAACAGGCATGGACCATCACTTATCGGCTTGGAAGAGCAATGATGATCCTTCTCAAGGTGATTATACGTTTTGGCTTGATTCCCATGGATTTCTGGAACTCATACAGAGCAAGGGTTCGGTTGAGCAATTTCGGATTGGACCATGGAATGGTTTCTAGTTCAGTGGTATGCCTAGCTTGAAACCAATCCAATTTATAAATTTGGATTCGTTTATAATCAACAAGAGATTTATTATGGTTACGAGCTTCTTGATAGCTCGATTCCGACTAGGCTGGTGATCAATCCCAGCGGACTTATACAGCGATTCATATGGGTCAGTCCAACCCAAAGTTGGGTCGTTACTTAACTATGCATATTGATACCTGTGATCGGTATGCATTGTGTGATTCATACGGTAGCTGTAATATCGACAACTCCCCTGAATGTGGGTGTCTGAAAGGATTTGTGCCAAAAATCCAAAAAGATTGGGACATGGTGGATTGGTCACATGGCTATGTTAGAAAGATACCATTGGATTGCCAGAATGGGGATGAGTTTAATAAGTACTTAGGGCTGAAATTGCCACAGACACGACATTCATGGTATAATGTTAGCATGAACCTAGAGGAGTGTAGGATTGTGTGCTTGAAGAATTGCAATTGCATAGCTTATGCAAATTTGGATATCAAAAGAGGAATAGGGTGTTTACTCTGGTTTGGTGACCTAATTGATATTAGAGAGTTCTCTGAGAATGTGCAAGACATCTATATAAGGATAGCTACATCAGAACTAGGTATAAATCGATTCTTAACCTGAAAAAGGTGTACTGTTTTTTCTTAGATCTTGCTTATTTTTAACCTAATGCTTTTCTAACTCTTAGTTTTCTTTATTTTAATTGCCTTATGCCAAGATCAAGGTGACAAAGCTATTTCTAATGTGAGGAAACGAGTGCGAATCATAGTTAGCACTGTGTTGTCTACAAGAGTGCTACTCGTGGGCCTAGCTTTGGTGTTTTTGGTTTGGATAAGAAGCACAATAGAGCTCGTAAGTCATTCACTTTATTTTTCTGGGAAATTTCTACAATCGAATATACACTTAACTGCACTCAGTACAAAATTTTGCATTCAGAGACCTTGGATGGCTTTGCTCTAGCTCCCAATCCGTGATCAACTAACAAAACAATGTTTCTCATTCATTTTTCATCAATTTTAATTCCAAATTTGTAGGTACAGGTGTTATTTTCATTTCCTTTTCTTGTGAATGGCTCAGTTGTAGATGTAATTGTAACTATGCGAAATTCAAGAAATATGAAACTTTAGCATATAGGAGAAAATTTTCAGGGTGTGTTGGAAGACAGACAAGAAATAGCTATAAAGAGGCTCTTAAAGAATTCTACACAAGAACTCAATGAGTTCAAGAATGAAGTTATTCACATTGTCAAACTTCAGCATCGAAATCTAGTCAAGCTTTTGGGGTGCTGCATTTAAGTAGATGAAACAATGTTGATCTATGAATTCATGGCTAACAAATCCTTGGACTTCTTTATTTTTGGTATGAATCGTTCTCTAAAAATTGGCATATTTAGTCCAACTAGTCTAGAAACAAAATTATGTATCTTTTCACCATACAAGCTCCATAACTTCATAACTTATTTTCTTTATGAGTGTGATGTTCTGACCAATGACCTTAATTAGGGGAAATTTTAGGCAAAACTTTCTTGCTAGCCATAACTTGTTCTTGTCCAATTTAGTAGGGGTTTCAGGGTTGGCTTTGATTACATTGTTACACATATTGCCCCATGAATTATTTTCCATGATTTTGCTAATTATGGACTCATGGAATCATTTTTGCTTGAGTAAAAAATTGGGCAAATCACACACAAAGCATTCTACTTGATTGGCCTAAGGGTTTTCACATCATCAATGGAATTGCTCAAGGGCTTCTTTATCTTCATCGAGGTTCCAGACTGAGAATAATTCGTAGAGATCTCAAAACAAGCAATATTTTACTAGACAATGAGATGAACCCAAAAATATCCGACTTTGGCTTGGCTAGAAGTTTTGGGGGAAATGATTCTGCGGTGAATACGAATAAAGTGGTTGGAACATAGTAAGTACCCCTATGATGTAGTTTTTGTCTAATTTAATTACTTGTCAATGTGTTATTTATTTATTTATTTATTGGTTCCATACAGCGGTTATATATCCCCTGAGTATGCAGTTGATGGGATTTACTCTATAAAATCCAATGTGTTCAGTTTTGGTGTTTTATTGCTAGAAATAGTGAGTGGGAAAAGAAATAGAGGTTTCCATCATCCAAGCTACCAACTTAACCTTATTGGACATGTAAGTGTTTTGACTAGTATTTGCTTATTTCTCCAAGTTCAACTCACTATTGATAACGTGATTCAATTTCGAATTGTTTAGGCATGGAGACTCCATATAGAAGGTAGGTCCTTGGAACTAGGAGATACATCACTAGGGAACTCACGGAATGAATTTAAAGTGTTGCGATCAATCCATGTGGGTCTATTATCTGTACAACAAAGTCTCGAAGATAAGCTTTGCATGTCATCAGTAGTTCTAAAGTTGTGTGGTGAAGGCTTATTGCCTTAGCCTAAACAACTTGGTTTTTACACTGAAAGGAATATGGTTGGAACAAATTCTTCATCAAGCAAGCATGAACCATGTTCAACTAATGATATCGCCATTACACTATTAGAGGCTAGATAAAAGACATCTAATGTGATGTTTTGCATGTCGCTAAAGTTTGAATCTTGGATGAGTAATATCTTAAAATGAAGAACATTTATGGATACTTGACATTTTTAAGTGGGTTATTTGTTAAGGATATGTATATTAGTTTCCTTTTTCCTTTTTTGATAGTGCTTTTTGTATTAGGGTTTAGCTCAAATCACCTCGCAACCCTTAGCTCGGCTTAACTCATTTCAGCTTGTCGATCTTAATCAAAAGTTTTGGATCATCAGTATTATTTGATCTATCACATATGATCAAGATGTCCTATTGCATCCTTTATTTCAAACCCTCCCCCCCCCCCAAAAAAAAAGGAGGAATATTGTTTATACCCTGTCACACCCCATTTTTGCACCACCTTACTAGGGCTCATCATTTCATGCATGTTTTTGTTTTGTTTTTGAGTCTAGTCACTTGCATTAGGTTTCTAGGGTCACAAGGACAATGGGTATGAATTTTGGTTCAATTTGGAGTTGATCTTGAGGGATAATAAGAGCTTTTGTGACTTGAGGGGCATAATTGTCTTTTAAGTCCCAAACTTTTCATTTGACCTTGAAATGATCTCCAAATTGTCAATTGGAGTTCATATGGATGCATAAGAGGTATTTCTAGTATCAATTTGATGAATCAATGGCTCGGGATTAAAATGGCTCGATGTAGTTCAAGTTGGTTAATTAACCCTTCTTTGGGTTAGCTCACAATTACCAACCAAATCTTTTCAAATTGACTTTCATTAGTCATCATTTTACTCCTAAAAGTGTTTATGAAGTTCAATTTTGATATGGAAAGTGTTTGGTTTGACTCTATGTGCATGCCTATGCTTAGCAAAGGTAGAGCATAGTGGTTAACCGCCTTGTTCAAACCTAACCATGCCCCCATGGTTAATGGTTTTCACCCTAAAATGTTCAAAAACATATTCCTCATCGAAACACGGTCGTTTTGGCTTTTGTTTCATCAAAATCGGAGTTAATTTGCCCCTTGAAACACTTCTAGAAGGGAAAGGAGGCAAAATAGGAGAAAAATTGGAAGTGGGCTCGGGTGACCACCCAAGCCTGGGCGGCTAGCCGCCTAGGCCCAGGTGGCTAGCCGCCCAGCCTTGGGTGGTCACCTGAGGCCACTTTCCTATTTGCACCATGATTCCTTGCTGAAGTAGACTCTTGCCTATTTTGACGTACAAGGGCTCTTTCGGACGAGTTTCCTTCTAATTTTTGGTAACTTCTGAGTTACTTAAGCCCCAAGGGGGTCTCTAATAGCCCTTGGATTAATTTTTAGAGTTTTAATCCCAGCCATTGGTTAATCCTAATGAAACTCTATAAATACCCCCCTATGCTTCAGCACAAGGGGGATCCACTTTATGCCTAAAAACCTAAGTATTAGAGAGGGAATAAGAGAGAGAGGACTTGAAGGAGAGCTGGAGTTCTTGCTGTAGCCTTGGAGAACATCGGTTCAAGTCATCCATAAGAGGAAGAGAGAGTCTCTATAGCAGCAAGGAAGCCTCTTCCTAAGGTATGCCTTACTCCTTCTTATGCTGAATATGGGTTTTCATATAGGATAGGCCTATTGCATGTTAAAGGTAGCTTTTTTATCATGTATTAACACTCTAGCTAGTTAATATACATGGAATATCTACTGTTTATCATAATTCTAGCATGCTTTAGGGCTGTCCTTTAGGTTTTTAAGCATAGGTGTGATTCTTGTGCTCTTGTAGTCCTTGTGCTAGGATTAGTGTTATTGCATGTTAGAGTTAGGTTTCTTATCATGTTTTATTGCTTTAGTTAATTAATATGCATGGTTTAGGTTCTGTTTAGTTTTATTTTAGCATGTTTAGAGTTGGTTTTGTATGTTTTTAAGCATATTTGTGAGTTCAGGGTTGTTAGTGTCCTTGTTTTGTTTTAGTTTTCATATAGCATGTTAAAGTAGGTCTTTTCATTGGTTTTTCTTCATGTTTGCTGTATATGTTTTTCATATGGAGTAAACATGATATTTTTGCATGCATGTTAGTTTATTTCTAGGGTTTTATGCATAATATGGTTCTAGGAATATGTTAGGGCTTATGAAAGTTTGCTGTTTTTGTTGTTAGCATGTTTAGTGGACGATTTTAGGCCTTAGTACTATTCTGTCCAGATTTGCATGCTAGTGTTTTTGCATGGTTTTGAGCACTGTAAGGGTGCAAATAGGTGTGGTATTTGTCCTATGGCAAATAGGACTGCCAATACTTGAAATGGCTAATGCTTGGAGTTATTGCGCTCAGGTAAGCGGGTATGAAGGTGCCCCAATTCACCTCTCTTCCTTATTCTTTCTCTTCTCCCTCTCTAGGGTTAATTTTTAATACAAGCCTATGGTTTAAATCAAGGGTTTCCTTAACCAATAAAATTCTGTCTTTAATCAAAGTTTCCATTTTGTGGAAGTTTTCTTAATTTCAAACTTTGTTTATTCAAGTCTTTTGATCAAATAAGGAAACCTAGGGTTTTTACCATAGGTTTATATTAGGACTTAACCCTAGTTCTAATCGAACTACGTGGACTTTGATCCATGTATTTCGTTGCATGGTACGTAGGCGCTCTTCGTGAGGGCTCAAGTCCGTTCTAGGATCCAAGCATCCTAGGCTTCTTTTTTGTTTTGTTTTCTTTTTCTTTATTTTCTGTTTTTATGTGTTTATTATGCATGGATGGATGAATGAAATATATGATATGCATGCTGTCTTGTGATGATATACTTGATGATTTTTGTATAGAAAAGATCTTGATTTAGCCCAAATGAACTGAGAGACCGAAAGGGTGACATGGGTGCCTATAGGATTTGCCTAGAACCTTCCCATGTCATAACTTAGCCTCCGAATCCCCGATTTCTTTGGTTTCCAAAAGATTGGTTTTTGCCTTTCCTTTTTTATGGAGTCATTCAAAATGTTTTCCTAAAATAAACTACTTTTAGGGTTTTCCTTGTTTCCTTTAAAAATAAGGTGGCGACTCCTTTTTTGTTTTCAAAACCTATTTTCCTTTCAACCCTTGTGGGCCCAATTTCCGGGGTTCACACACCCTAAAAATCGGCCTAACGATTTTTGTATTGGTATTCAGTCAAGAATTGTGAAACCCTTTTCAGATGTTTCAAAAGGGCCGAATTCCTCACGAAAACAACTATCGGCAAATCAGTTACCAATTGTAGTCAAGTACAACGTGCTGGATTAAGGCTTTTGAGATCGACTAGCTGAGACCGAATTTTTATTGTACTAGGAAATAGTTATTAATCACATGATTGGAACGGTTGCTGGAATGAGATCATGGGGAGTTATAAGGACGCGGCAGTAATGGAAGCTGGAAGATCATGAAAGTGGGTAGTTAATGGACGAATTCTGCGGAGCAGTTGTGACTGAAGCGTATAAAAGAGGAAAGATAGTCATTTTGGAGGACCTTCAACAATAATCATCAAACCAGTTCCCAAAGAACTTTATCTTTTTCATTTTCTATTAGAACTTTAGGATTTTAAACCCAAAAACATGTTCTCCTTTTTGGTCAAAGGCGTGTGCACCCTTTTGTATATTTGTAATTTCAAAAGTTATCAATGAAAATGGCTTCCTCCGTGGTAAGCATTTGTTTTTAATTTCTGTTATTTTCCTATTCACTTTGTTACTTGTTACAGAAAAAGTCCTTAAGGCCATTCAAGACAAGGTAGAACTCATAATTCGTCACAATCTCATGGCTGGCACACTTGCGCAACCCAATCCCCAGAATCACTAATTTGGAGGAAACACTTTTGGCATACTGGTGGGACACCATTAGTGTTATTTTCCAGTTTCTAGGAGATTTTCTTGCAAAATCATGCCACAAAAACGTGGAGGACGTGGAAAAGAGACTATAGGCCAAGAATTTGGCCAAGAAGATAATCTGGAAATCCCAGGAGATAATTCTCTAGGGAATGAAAATATGGAAAGCCAACCGTTAGATCATGCAAATGTTGCTAATGAGTTCATGGCTACTTTCAGAATGAATTTTGACACCATGATGCATGACATCTCTCAGATGATAATGCAACAAATGTCTCTTACTATGAAAACGTTTGTTGAGTCCAATCAGCAGATTAGTAATAGTCTGAATAAAAATTTGGATAGGTTACCTAGCTATATGGTGGAAAAACTCGGTCCGATGTTTAAAAATAATGCTCATGAAAAATCCAATTAATATGGTCAAAAGGCCGAAAATCCAAACAATTTCGAGTATGGGGATATAGTCAAGATCCTCTAGGGCCAAATCCATCAATATTTCAGCCTGAAGGGTAGATCCCCACCTCAATCCATTTGGGAAGTCAATTCGGTCATACTAGACCAAATGTTGGAACAAATGGAGTAAATAACAATGTGTTCTATGCTACACTCGGGGGGCAAATTTATAATCAAATGTTAAATGATTCATTTGACCCGAACCGAAATAGCCCATTTATGTTTGGAAACCCAAATGAAATACCAATTAGAACTGGCCGATCGACGGCTAGAAATTATGGGGGTTTAAATGAAATCCCATATAACTATATAGGTCGAAGACCCTACACAAAACTTCCAGACTAATTTGAGGGACAACCCAAACAATTTTAGAGAGGATATTGCTAATATCATTAGGGAACAAATAGGGGTAGGTCGACCTCTAATTAGAACGGCTTATAGTTGTCCTTACCCTGAATATATCGACCAGCTTCATGAATTCCCTAAAGGCTTTAAGTTTCCTGATTTTACTTTGTTTTCAAGAGAGAATAGGCAGTCGACCTTTGAACTTGTTGGCCGATTCACGTACTAATGTAGTGAAGCGGGCAGCAGTGGCTTTTTAAAGCTAAGGTTGTTCCCAAGTTCTTTAACTGGGTGGGCCTTTAATTGGTATATCAATTTGCCATCAGGCTCGATTAAAACATGGTAGGAAATGGAGTCCTTTTTCCATACTTACTTTTGTAGGGCTGAGATTGAAATAACGGTTGTTAATCTTGCCCGAACGTGTCAGGAGCTTGGAGAAAAGGTTGATACCTTTGTCCAGAGGTTCCGCAATGCTCAATGTAGGTGTAGATCGAATTTGGCACAATTCAATTGTGTCAATATAGTGATTAGTGGTCTCAATCTAGAAAATAGGAAGAGATTTATTGGTCAGGACTTTTTTGACCTTTGACATCTCATGACTGCTGTATCAAAATATGAAAGAATTCTCGAAGAAGAGAATCAAAGAAAGGTTTCTTCAAGGGGAACTTATTATAGAAACCCCAATAGGGAAGTGACTCAGATTGAAGCCATTGAAGAAAATGAAGAAATTGAAGAGGAAATTGCAATGGCTGAATTAAATATTAATCGACCTTATACGTGAAGGGCCTTGGTAAAATCTAAGGTCCAAGAGTTGAAACAAAATTTCCAGAGGAGGCCAAATAATGGGAGCCAAAATGGAAATAATTTTAGGGATAAAAAAATATGATTTTGACCTCTCTAAAACAGAGTAAATATTTGATCTACTGTGAAAAGATGGACATAAAATCCCATCTGCAGAGGAAATGAAAGATAAAAAATATTGCAAATGGCATGATTGTTGGACACATCCAACAAATAGTTGTTTTGTGTTAAGGGATGCCATTCAAAGGTCAATCAATAGTGAAAAGTTGAAATTTCCTGAGGAAAAAACTGTCCATCAAGTAGAGGAAAATCCTTTTCCTTTTGAATTTCCAGTTAATATGGTCGTTTTACAGGTGCAGGACTCAAATGTGTCTGACAAGAAGGCCAAAAATGTTGGAAAGGGATCAGAGGACAAAGGAAAAACAATCATGCAGGCTCCACAATAGCGAAATGAAGCTATGAAATTGATCTCTTTTATCCCTAAGGCTGAAGGTGAGACCTATGCCTATTCTGGGAGGCTGGATTCTAGTATTATTAAGAGATAGACAAAAGTCGCAATAGAGCATCTTAATGACATTTATGGTTACCCACTCTATTGTCGAGGGTGTCACAATAAATTGGCAATGCCCCAGTATGACCCTAGGAATTTGAAAAAGGCTGTGATTGGAGATGTTGAAGTTTCAGTATATAGAGGTGAGTTACAAGTAAGGGGCCTTAATGAGGCCGAAGTTGTAAATGCTGTGGCCAGGAAGCCGAACAAGTATGAACAAAAATTCAGCTCAAGTAGCTTGTATGAAGCTAAAGTTGAAAAAGAGAAGATAATAAAAGAAGAAAATAAAGAGTATACTAGAAGCTTGAGGAAAGGCTACCGAAAGACAGATGATAGCAACAAGAGGATTCGACTTGATGAATACTCAAAAGGTAAAGGTTTACTAATCATTGTGAGAAATGATTATCAGGCCAGAAGCAATCAGGTCGATAAAATGACTAAAGATAAAGCATCCAGTTTTCGGACTAGTGAGGGTGACTTGCATAATTTAATCAAGCCTAGAATGGTGAGGCCAAGGCCGACTCAGCCAAAAAATTGGGCCCAAGCTCGTTACCCAAAGTTCAGTCAACCTGGAATGACTCGAACCCAGAAAAGGAGGCTTCAAAGAATGCAAGCTGAAGAAAAGAGAGAACTGATTAAGAAGATAGGGGATACCGAATTTGGTCTCATATCTAGAAGCTCTTGGAAGCACTCGACGAGGAAAATAAATCTCTTCAAGTAGCTATCGAGAAGTGCAAGGAAGATGAGATTTTAGAGGCCAATGATTTTAATGCTGACGACGATAATACCATTCAATTTGATTCTCTTCCACCTACTAAGATTCAAGTAAACATGGTTTTTATTTTACCTGTTGATTTCAAAGCTAAGGAAAGCCAGACTCAGTCTTCTGATGACATTGATGTTGGTTTTGAAGGAAAACTCTCTATTAATGAAATTTTAGAAGCATTTAATCGGTCTGTATAGACCGAATTACCTAGTAAAGACATTACTTTCACAAAGCCAAGTGAAAATATGGCTAAACATTTGAAACCTTTATATATTAAGGCCCATTTTAATGGAAAACCAATCTCAAGGGTTTTAGTAGATAATGGGGCCTCTATAAACATTATGCCAATTTCGATCATGAAGAAGTTAGGAAAGACCGAAAAAGATTTATTACCTACAGAGGTTTCAATAGTTAATTTCATGGGTGGAACTGTAAAGCCTGAAAGGGTTGTTCCTATGGAAGTAACTATAGGAAACAAAACTAAAATGACAGTGTCACACCCCATTTTTGCACCACCTTACTAGGGCTCATCATTTCATGCATGTTTTTGTTTTGTTTTTTAGTCTAGTCACTTGCATTAGTTTTCTAGAGTCACAAGGACAATGGATATGAATTTTGGTTCAAATTGGATTTGATCTTGAGGGATAATAAGAGCTTTTGTGACTTGAGGGGCATAATCGTCTTTTAAGTCCCAAACTTTTCATTTGACCTTGGAATGATCTCCAAATTGTCAATTGGAGTTCATATGGATGCATAAGAGGTATTTCTAGGTTCAATTTGGTAAGTCAATGGCTCGGGATTAAAATGGCTCGATATAGTTCAAGTTGGTTAATTGACCCTTCCTTGGGTTAGCTCTAATTGACTCACAATTACCAACCAAATCTTTTCAAATTGACTTTCATTAGTCATCATTTTACCCTCAAAAGTGTTTCATGAAGTTCAATTTTGATATGGCTTGATGATGAGTTTAGTGTGGTTATTTACGGATTATCCTTGAAGAATTAGTGCGAATCACAGCATGAGATTTTTGGTTAAAATGAAAAGAAAATTATTTTATTAAATTAGCCATTTTTATCATGACACTAACACGTGTACGTATGTGATGAGTGTGTGTACACACATACGATACATGTGCAAGCGTGTTAGCGGTCAGTCTCCCAATTTTTATAAAAGACAATTTCCTTTTCCTATTCAGATTAGAAGTCTTTTATCATTATAAAATACCTTTTGATTATTCTCCAAAGAAACCTAGTCCAGGAAGGAAAGGGAAACTCCAGATTTCAGCTATAAATACTCTCTTAATGTCTTTAAACAAGGGGAGAGGAGAAGAGGGTTTGGAGGGAGTGAAATTCGTCATAATTCAGCAGCAGATTTTCTGAAAACCAGCAGTCGTATTTTAATCATAACTTTTTCATCCGAAGTTAGAATTTGATGAAATTGGTCTTGTTAGAAAGATAATTCAATTCTCTACAACTTTGTATTTCACAAGCTTTGTCCAAATCCAACGTTTTCATACCCAAAAACGCGATTGAAGTTGCTGCTGCTGCAAAGTGACGAAAATCACTTTTCTTTTCTCTTGTTCTCTTTTTGTTTTCTATTTCTTTTCAAAGTTGAGTGAGTTTTGATCTCTTTGCTGTGATACCACTTTGACAAAGAGGAGGATTTGTGTTGGTTTGATTCACTCTAAAGACCTGAGGAGCCACGAACAATTACAAACACAAAGGAAGGCCCTTCCTAAGGTATTCTCCTTCTCTATTCAAGCTTAAACTAGGTTTTCATATGGGTTAGGCTTATTGCATGTTAAAGGTAACTTTTTTATCATGTATTAACACTCTAGCTAGTTAATATACATGGAATATCTATTGTTTATCTACTGTTTAGCATGCTTTAGGGCTGTCCTTTAGGTTTTTAATGCATAGTTATGATTCTTGTGCTCCTGTTTGTCCTTGTGCTAGGATTAGTGTCATTGCATGTTAGAGTTAGGATTTTCATCATGTTATATTGCTTTAGTTAGTTAATATGCATGATTTAATTTCTGTTTAGTTTGGTTTTAGCATGATTAAAGTATGTCTTGTGAGTTTTTAAGCATATTTGTGAGTTTAGGGTTTTAGAGTCATTGTTTCGTGTTTGTTTTCATATAGCATGATAAAGTAGACTTTTTTATTGGTTTTTCTTCGTGTTTGCTGTATATGTTTTTCATATGGAGTAAACATGATAGTTTTGCATGCATGTTAGTATGTTTTAGGGTTTTTATGCATGATATGGTTCTAGGAATATGTTAGGACTTATTATTGTTCGTTGTTTTTGCTATTGGCATGCTTAGTGGATGATTTTAGGTCATAATACTATTCTGTCCAGATTTGCATGTTAGTGTTTTTGCATGGTTTTGAGCACTTGTAAGGGTGCAAATAGGTGTGGTATTTGTCCTATGGCAAATAGGGCTGCTCATGTCTGAAATGGCTAATGTTTGGAGCTAATTGCGCTCAGGTAAGTGGGTGTGAAGGTGCCCCAATTCACCTTTCTTCCTTATCCCTTCTCTTCTCCCTATTTAGGGTTAATTTTTAATATGATCCTATGGTTTAATTAGAGGTTTCCTTAACCAACAAAATTCTGGTTTTTATTAAAGTTTCCATTTTATGGAGTTCTTTCTAAAATCAAACTTTCTATCATATTCAACTCTTTTGATCAAATAAGGAAACCTAGGGTTTTAACCATAGGTTTGTATTAGGATTTAACCTTAGTTCTAATCGAACTACGTGGACTTTGATCCATGTATTTCGTTGCATGGTACGTAGGCGCTCTTCGTGAGGCTCAAGTCCGTTCTAGGATCCAAGCATCCTAGGTTTATTTTTGTTTTCTTTTTTTTCTTTTTCTGTTTTTATGTGCTTATTATGCATGGATGGATGAATGAAATATATGATATGCATGCAATTCTTGTGATGATATACTTGCTGATTTTTGTATGGAAAGATCTTGATTTAGCCCAAATGAACTGAGAGATCGAAAGGGTGACATGGGTGCCTATAGGCTTTGCCTACAACCTTCCTATGTCATAACTTAGCCTCCGAATCCCCGATTTCTTTGGTTTTCAAAAGATTGGTTTTTGCCTTTCCTTTTTTATGGAGTCATTCAAATTGTTTTCCTAAAACAAACTATTTTTAGGGTTTTCCTTGTTTCCTTTAAAAAATAAGGTGGCGACTCCTTTCCTTTTTTCTTTTTCAAACCCACTTTCTTTCAATCCCTTGTGGGCCCAATTTCTGGGGTTCACAGACAGCATTCTTTGTCATGAATTTGGCCTCAAACTATAATGCCTTATTAGGCTAAGATTGGATTTATGCAAACCTATGTGTCCTATCTTCACTTCATCAATGTTTGATGATTTGGAATGGGGATAAAGCTGAAGTAATTCAGGCCGATAGTCACCTATTTGCCTTAACAACCAACTTTGTTGAGGCAGTTCTTTATGATAAAAATGTGAAGCCCTTAGAGTTTTCAAGGTGTAATAAACATGGCCGACCCCTTACGGTCGCTTCACCAATGTTGGATGGAGGATGCCATGTAAATTCGGTCTCACGAGAGACCTTGTCTAGGAATAAAAGTTTTAATGAATCTTGAAATCCAAGCATACTAAGAAGCCATGCAGAGAATAGAATCTTACATAGCTGAGATTAATAAATCGGCCAGTTTGGCCGATTATGTCAGAGAAGATGTGGATGAAATTACTCTCAAAGAATTACAACCACAGCCTAGGAAGTTGAGTGATGAAAAAACTCAAGTCATAGACCCATTACAAGAAGTAAAACTATTAGGTGATTCTAAGCTGATTTTCATTAATCAAAACTTACCAGAAAGCTGGAAAGAAAAGTTAATCGGTTTACTAAAAGAATTCAAAGATTTTTTTGCTTGGGATTATGATGAATTACCAAGTCTAAATCGAAAATTGGTTGAACATAAGTTACCAATCAAAAAAGGATTTAAGCCATATAAACAACCTCTTAGGAGAATGGCTCCATAAATTCATCTCAAAGTTAAAAAAAGAAATTGAGAGACTATTAAAAGCTGGATTCATTAGAATGGCCAAGTATGTGGAGTGGCTTTCAAACAGTGTTCCATTCTTGAAAAAGAATGGAAAACTACGAGTGTGTATAGATTTTAGAGATTTAAACAAAGCCACTCCAAAAGATAAATATCCAATGCCTGTGGGTGACATGTTGGTCGACACGGCAGTTGGATTTGAAGTCCTGTCTTCAATGAATAGTCATTTAGGCTATAACCGAATTTTTATAGCTGAAGATGATGTATCAAAAACAGCCTTCAGATGCCCAGGTAGCATTGGGACTTTTGAATGGGTTGTAATGCCATTCGGTCTTAGTGCAACTTATCAAAGAGTTATGAATTGTATTTTTCAAGACATGATTAGAAAATTTATGGAAGTTTATATTGATGATGTGGTGGTTAAATCTTCAGATTTGGACATTCATATGACTGATCTAAGAAAATCATTTAATAGAATGCGAGCTCATAATTTAAAAATGAATCCCTTAAAATGTGCCTTTGGTGTATCAGTTGGGAACTTTTTAGGTTATCTTGTCCACCAAAGGGGGATCGAAGTTTATAAAAATAAAACAAAGGCAAGTATTGATTCAAAACCACCTTCTAACAAAAAAGAACTTCAAAGATTTCTCGGTCAAGTTAATTTCTTGCGCCGTTTTATTTCCAATTGTGCAAGGTGAACCAAAGCCTTCTCTCCTCTGTTGAAGATACGGGTGGAGGACGACTTCAAGTGGGATAGGCAACATCAAGAAGCATTTGACCAGCTTAAAGAGTATCTCACGAAGCCACTGGTGTTGATGCCACTTAAGTAGTGAAAACCCTTAAAGTTGTACATATCGGCCGTTGAAGAATCTATTGGAGCATTGTTGGCTCAAGATAGAGATGACGGACATGAGTAGGCCGTTTATTTTCTTAGTAAATTGTTGAATGAAATCGAGTGTAGATATACACCGATTGAAAAGTTTGGCTTTATATTTCTCTTGTATTAAGTTGAGATATTACATGTTGCCCGTTTTAGTTTATATAATATGTCAAACTGATGTGGTTAAGTACATGTTAAGTAGACCGATTGTAAGAGGAAAAATTGCAAAGTGGTCCTTAGTGTTGATTGATTTTTGTTTGCAATATACACCTCAAAGGGCAATAAAAGGCCAAGTATTTGCCGATTTTTTAGCAAGTCATCCAAATTTGGAAGAAATCCCTAAGATTTTTCCAACTATGGAGATTGGATGTATCTTTGTGGTTCCATGGATCTTAATTTTCGATGGTTTAAGAGCTGAAGAATCGGCCAGAGTAGGGCTTGTTTTGATATCCCCTACTAACAAAAAAACTCAGTTATCATTCAAATTGGATTTTGATTGTACAAACAATCAGGCCAAATATGAAGCACTCATTATCAGCTTTAGTTTATTAGTAGATTTGAATGTTTCAAGTGTTCTTGTCATTGGGGATTCCCAATTAATTTTAAGGCAGTTATCTGGTGACTTCAAATGCGTGAGTGAATCTTTAACTAAATACAATAGAGTTGCTAAGCATTTGTTAGGGCTATTTGCTGATGTTTTATTTAAATGTGTCCCTAGAAAAGAAAACAATAAATTAAATGAATTGGCCTAGATAGCTTCTGGATTAAAAATCCCATTAAGTGTCCTTACCAAGACGATAACTATAGAGAGAAGATTAGAATCATCCATAGTAAGTAAATTCAGTCCTGATGAGTTGGTGTTGTCATTAGATGTTGCTCAAGATGATTGGAGATTTTCAATCATAAAATACTTGCAAAACCCATCAAATCAGACCGAATATAAGGTTAGAAAAAGAGCTTTGAAGTTTGTCTTTCTAAATGATGAATTGTATAAAAAGAATATAGATGGCCTTTTATGTTTATGCCTGTCTCAGTTTCAGTTAATGCGAGTCATGGCCGAAGTCCATGAGGGTATTTGTGGGGCACATCAAGCTGGTATTAAAATGAGGTGGCTCATAGGAAGACACGGCTATTATTGGCCAAATATTATGAAAGATTGTTTAAAATATGCTAAAGGGTGTCAAGCCTGTCAAATTCATGGGCCAGTACAACATGCACCAGCTATCGGTTTGTAATCCATAGTTAAGCCTTGGCCATTTAGGGGCTGGGCGATGGATGTGATTGGTAAAATTTACCCAGAATCATTCAAAAAGGATGCTTTCATTTTAGTGGCAACTGATTATTTCACCAAGTGGGTAGAAGCCATCCCAATGCCTTCGGTCTCTCAGACCAAAGTGATAAAGTGTATTAAAGAAAATATTATTCACAGGTTCGGTCTGCCTCAATCAATCACTGCTGACCAAGGTTCAGTATTTATTGGTAATGAAGTAAAAGCATTTGCTGAGGAATATGGTTTTGAAATTGTACATTCAACTCCTTATTACGCTCAAGCTAACGGACATGCCGAATCAATAAATAAAATTTTAAAAGTAAGTATTGAAAAAATGATTAAGGAGAATCCTCGAGCGTGCATGAGTTATTATCAGAAACATTATGGGCTTACCGAAATTCTAAAAGAATAAGCACAGGTACAACTCCATTCGCCCTAACTTATGGGCATGATGCAAATTTTGCCAATGTAGGTAACTGTTCAGTCTTTAAGAGTTGCTAAGCAAAATAATTTAAGTAAGCAAGACTATTGTGATGCCATGATGGCCGAATTAGATGATCTAGATGATATTAGATTATTAGCCTTAGATCATTTACAAGCCCAAAAGAGAAAAATAGAAAAAGCCTATGATAAGAAAGTTTGGACTAAAATTTTTATTGAAAATGAATTGGTTTGGATGGCTATCTTACCCATCGGTTTAAAAGATCCCAAGTATGGAAAATGGTCTCCTAACTAGGAAGGCCCTTTCAAAATTCTTAAGGTACTAAGGGGTGGTGCTTATCACCTACAAAATTTGGATGGTGACATCCATGATCGACCTATTAATGGTCGATTTCTAAAAAAATATTACCCTGCAATGTAGGAAAATACCAAACATGATTGAGAATATAAGCATAAAAGAAATTCACGTTCAAATATTTAGAGCAAAGTCAAAATATATATTTCAGGCCACATGGCCGAATGTCAAAAAATGATACCCATATCCATGCATTCACATTTAAAGAATATTGCAAGTCCGACCCTTTGGTCGAACCAAAAGAAATTGTTAGAAGAGAGATTGTGCAAAAGCCTTATGGCCAATTTACATCAAGAGAATGTTAATGGCTACATCCCAACCATGAAATAAATTGTTCAGAGATTAAGAAGAGGCGGTGAGAGAAGAATCAGCAAGAGAAAGTAATTCCTTCGTGGTCGACCATTCAACTTCAAAAGCTTGAAGCTGGTCTTCCAGGTTCCTCTGTTTTTGCTCCAAAGCTTCTTCTTGACCAGAGAAGGATGTGTATTGTTTGGCTAACTCTTGTGCTTGTCTAACTTTTTCAGTGAAAACTTCTGCCAGTTCAGACTGGACAAATTCTGCTTCCTTCAGTTTCTCTCTTACCCCACTTAATTGCTTCTCCAAATCAGCAACAATAACCTGAAATTGCTGTGTTGTTTTTTTCCCATCCTCAATAAAAGATTTCATATTCTCGGCCTCGGTCATGGCCGTCTGGATTTTAGATTGCAGATCTATCATTTGATTTAAGAGCTTTCTGTTCTAGATTGCTTCATTT
This sequence comes from Liquidambar formosana, assembly GCA_039720395.1. Lineage (NCBI taxonomy): Eukaryota > Viridiplantae > Streptophyta > Magnoliopsida > Saxifragales > Altingiaceae > Liquidambar > Liquidambar formosana. The sequence continues at coordinate 13,162,811 of CM077823.1, read as the reverse complement.
TTGGTAGAAGAAACAAAAAAGCAGCGGGGAGAAATTATCTCTTCAAAAGATTGAAGATTAGCTGCTAGACCAGGAGTGGCTAGGAATGGTATTGGAATCGGCCAAGATGATTTTTATGGTAGTCTTGATTTTGTCAAGTTGAGAAAAAATAGAAGCTATGGGAACAGTGGAAATTGTTTTCAGAAGTTTTCTTGCTTTTTTAACATCAGGGCCTTTAGAAGGATTGGAAGTAGTAGAAGAAAGAAGAGATTCAGCCAGCTTTGGCTTCAAGAAAGAGCGAAGTCTTTCAAGGGAAGCCATAGTCGATGAGAGTTTGCCCTCAGAGGGGATTGAAGGAGTTGGAGCTACAATAATTGTCTTTTCTAGCATGGTGGGTGGCTGAGTTGTGATTTTTGAAGGGTCAGGTAAAATGATCAACTCATCTTAGTCAGTAGATTCGGCATTATGGAGACTTGAATAATCGGCCTCAGAATGCTTAGGATTTTTAGCTGGTTTGGAGATAGAAGAAGAAGAAATGGGCACAGAAATTGAATCGGATCCCTTCTGAGATAGAGATGCAAAGATGTCATCCATATCACCTGCTTTGGACTTTTTGCTTCGACCAACCACAGCTGTCGAGGTTTTCAACCTACCCTTCTTCTTAGCCTGTGTCTCAGCAACTTGAGGTTCGGTCTCCACAGTCTTTGGCCTGGTACTAAGGGATTTCACCAAAGCAGCACTTTCGGATTTCCTAGGCTAGGTCCTTTGAAGCTCTTCTTCATCTTCAGATGGAAGCTCAGGTAGAGGAGCAAGAGGCCGTTGCTCATAGGTTAGGACATCTGAAAAACATACAGAGTTAGCAAGATCCAATGAAACCATTAAACAAAAAATGGGCAAGGGAAATACCTATGCCAAAAGTTGATATGGGCCAGGTTACCCATTAAAACCGATCAAGTTCTTTTTTAGTGGCGCGTCTCCCTACCCAAGTAACTTCATTGAGCAAGGGTAAAGCCAAAGTTGGTTCAACTAAATCAGCTATTGCAAAGTTTGCAAAAGGAGTGTATAGCTAATTTTTCTCCAAACATTTTTCAAACTTCATAAAAAATGTGGGGCCTGACAAAACCCTTTTCCCTTTGTTTTTTGCCATATATTCATCAAATTATTTTGATTTTATGTTTAGTATAGCCCTATCTACTTTATCAACCATTACCCACATGTCTTCCCTAGGAATCTATTTGATATTATAGAATTTCTCATAAGTTAGTACAAACTAGTAAGCTGGATATTGGTCAATAGGGATACCTTTTTTGGTTTTCTATTTGCCTGTCCTAGTCTCTACGGCCTACGATAAAAGGTTGTCAGTATCACCATTGCTAGAATTGGTCGAATCATCAACAGCTTCATGCATGAAAAGTTTATTAAAAGCCTCTGCTGGATCCATTGACCTACTCTTTTTTATGTAATTACCCCAAAATGTGGTAAAACTATCAGATACAGATGGCTTGTAGCGGAAGAGAGAAATGTCAAAATCTTTTCTTAGGATCTTGAAAATACTATCAACACTGTCTACTTCATCAAGATCATGAATGACAAGCCAATTCAAAATATCAGAGTTCAGATTGTATGTTAATGGAAAAGGGATGGACTAGCAAAGGCTGAATTGCCTAGAGACAAAGTAAGGGCAATAGATTTCTACTCCACAATGATTATTTCCAGAATTTTCCAGAGTTAACTTGTGGTGGAGATCCCTTAGGATCAATACACTACTCCAAAAGGATTTCAGTACTGATTGAGGAGCTTCAAAGGTAGATACGGCCAGCAACCATTGTGATCCACATCTTAATAGAAAAAATGGATAAAATTGTTTGGGAAGACCGATTATTAAATGAATAGAAAAAAATGAAACAATCCTGGAAAGAATGGGGGTTATAAGTAAAATCAATAAAGTTATACCCAAGGGAAGGAACATTTTGGTGAGATTCACATGCAGGGCTTATTTTTGGGAAGTAGGAATGCAACCAAATTTGAAGTGTCCAAAGAGGGCCTTCCCACAATTAAAAATTAGAAGATAAAAGATTGAACAAGCCCCTGTAAAGGCTTGAAAGGACTAAAGGCCCCAGAGCAACCTTGCAACCTCTAACCAAGTAAATGGCTAACTTTAAATCAGCCTTAACAATCTTGAAAGAAGGATAGCAGAAGAGGCATTTGCAAACTAAAAGAGGTGAAAGGCTATATATTCGTTCTGATCAACATCGCCCTCTGTTTTCATGTAGAGGTTGAGTAAATTAGTATAGAAGGTGCTTTTCTTGTTAAAAGAAATTGAGTCATCAAACTCAGGAATTTCGGCTAAGGCATTAATCCATTTCCCATTGGGGCAAAGGCCGAAAAGAACAGCAAATATGCTTTACAGATGAAATTATAATAACTTGTGTCAAAATTTGTGTCCACGAATATGACCCATATTTATTAGACCGTTAGTATTTTTTATTAGAAAAATACTCTTTAACAATAAACGAGGACGACACATCAGGATAAACCTGGTTGAGTGGTTGGTGAACCCTAAAAGAGTTAAAAGTAAAAGTTCATAAAACCATAACTTTAGATCCACAACCATATCGAAGGAAAGCCCCATGGAAGCATCAATTGATTAAGATCAATTGGACTTGTTTGTTGGCCCTCAAAACCAGTTGTTTCGATGTGGATTTTGTATTATAACTTTTTGAAAACTCATGTTTACCCTTTTATCTAATTTCCTTCTTTTCTTGAAATATGTTGAAAATGAAGTGAGTGCATTGTACAATTGTCAAGAAATTTTCGCATCTTATATCGATTAAATATTGAGTTTGACATAATTTCATATACATGTTTGGATCCTCCACTTACAAGCTTAGATTTTTAAGTTGGAAACTAAAGATGGTATTAGAGAATATTGTTCTTGAACTATTTAAATATCGAGTTAAACATAGCTTCATATACCTTTGACCCTCCACCTACAAGCTTAACCTTTTAGGTTAGAAACTTAACATGGTTTTTGAGTATGTTGTTATTGGACCTATTAAGCCTGTATTTGTTGTCTACGTGCGTGACAGGCTCGTTATTGTCTTGTTAGGCTTGCACATAAGGGAGAGTGTTGGAAAGTCCCACATCCCAGATCGATTAAATATTGAATTTGACATAACTTCATATACCTGTTTAGGCCTTCTATTTACAAGTTTAGGCTATTAAATTGGAAACTTAACAACAATAAACAAATTTTCATTTTGTTTGGCCGGAACTAGGGAATGGGATGGAACGAACCAATTACCTCTATTTTGGCCAAACAAACATTCCCTTAGAAGTTAGAATGAATAGTTCAACTATCCATTCTGAGCACAATAGTCTTGTTATACGACTTTCGTATTAAATCAGTATTTGTACCATAGCCATGTAAAACACGTAAAGAGTGAAGAAGACATTGAAAAAAAGGATCACTCAGTACTGATGAGGATGTTGATCCCTACATTTTTCTATTGACTCTTGAAGGCTTTGGCAACTGATGAGGTCTTTTGCCTTCACAATTTTCTGTCTATACATCCTGCCCTTATAAATTAGTTTTTCTTCCAAAGTAATGGACGCAAGAATCTTGAAGAGTACATCAATGGAAGGCTATACCATACTTCCTTTCTGCACCTCTTTGTTACCAATCCTGATAGTGTCCACTGCAACAGATACCATAACCATTTCTCAATCCATCAGAGACAACAAGACCATAGTTTCAGCTAATAGCACCTTTGTGCTTGGATTTTTTAGCCCAGGTACTTCCACAAAACGGTACTTGGGAATTTGGTACAAGAAAATTCCTATTCAGACATTCATCTGGGTTGCCAACAGAGAAATTCCTTTCCTCGATTCATCTGGTACCAATAAGGGAATTCTCATCCTTCTCAACCGTAGTGAGAGCATAATTTGGTCTTCCAATTCATCAAGATCGGTGCCTAATCCGGTTGCAAAGCTTTTTGAGTCGGGTAATCTTGTTATGAAAGATGAGAATGATGACAAACCAGAAAATTTCTTGTTGCAGAGTTTTGATTACCCTTGCGACACGTCACTGCCTAGCATGAAGCTTGGGAAAAACCTGGTAACGGGCCTAGATCGTTACATATTGTCTTGTAAGAGTGACGATGATCCTTCTCCAGGTGGTTATACGTATCGGATTGATCCCCATGGATTTCCAGAACTCGTAATGAGCAAGGGTTCGGCTGAGCGGTTTCGGTTTGGACCATGGAATGGTTTCCGCTTCAGTGGTATGCCTGAATTGAAACCAAACCCAGTTTATAAATTTGAATTTGTTCATAATCAGGAAGAGGTCTATTATGGTTTCGAGCTTCATGATAGCTCGATTCTGACTAGGTTGGTGATCAGTCCGTTCGGAAAGATAGAGCGATACACGTGGGTTGGTCCAACCCAACATTGGATGCTTTACTTAACTATGCAGATTAATCATTGTGACTGATATGCTTTATGTGGCCCGTATGGCAGTTGTACCATCAACAACTCCTCTGTATGTGGGTGCTTGAAAGGATTTGTGCCAAAATCCCCAAAAGATTGGGCCAAGGTGGATTGGTCAAAAGGGTGTGTTAGAAAGGCTCCATTGGGTTGCCACAATGGGGAAGGGTTTAATATGTACTTCGGGTTGAAATTGCCAAAAATGCGAAATTCATGGTATAATGATAGTATGAGCCTTAAGGAATGCAACATTGTGTGCTTGAAGAATTACAACTGCATAACTTATGCAAATTTGGATATCAAAAGAGGAATAGGGTGTTTACTCTGGTTTGGTGAACTGATTGATATTAGAGAATTGAGTGGGAATAAGCAAGATATCTACATAAGGATGGCTACATCAAAACAAGGTATAAATTTATTTTTAGCCTGAAAAAAGTTTTTTGAATGCATACATATGTTTAAATGTAATATATGTATTTTAGTATGTGTATGTATATTTATATATATGCTTGGTGGAATAACGCCACTAGTAGTCAATTTGACCTGCCGGAGTTAGAGCCATACTCAGCAGGCCCTCTTTCAAATACAACTTGAAACAGCGAACTGTTTTTTTCCTTGTATCTTGTTTATTTTTTAACTTTATTAGTTTTCTAACCCCAAGTTTTCTTGATTTTAATTGCATAATTATGTCAAGATCAAGGTGACAATGCTAATGTGCGAATCATAGTCATTACTGCATGTGTTGTTTATAGCTGTGTTGCTCTTGGGTCTAGCTTTGTTTTTTGTTCGGATGAAGAAGCACAAAAGAGCACGTAAGCAATTCACTTCATTTTTGTATTAAGTACAACGATAGAATACTGCACTATGTATAAAATCCTGCAATCAGAGACCTAGGATTGGCTTTGCTCTGCTCACCATCTAGGATTAGCTAACAGAATTGTTAGACGCACGGCCTAGCCCCCACCTCAAGGTATTGTCTACTCTAGATCAGCTCACTAGCCCAACAGTCTCACAGGTTAATCTTTTTGGGCCCTGTGCCCAAAAGACGCCTCATTAAGAGGGTGTCTAGCGCCAACTTATAAGCTTATCTTTGGCATCATCCGTAACCGATGTGGAACACTAACATGTTTTTCCTCAATCATTAATTTTCATAAACTTTGATTCCTAATTTTGTAGGAAAAGTGGGACGCAATCAAGAAAGAGGTTATACCACTCAGAGCCACAATGAAGATCTAGAGTTACTGTCATTTGACATGGCTACACTAGCTAATGCAACCAATAACTTTTCAATTAACAACAAACTTGGAGAAGGTGGTTTTGGACCTGTCTACAAGGTAAACACCTTTTTTTTTTTTTTTTAAAATTTTTTTTTTATGAGGGTGAACACTTTGATTAATTGCAATTTAATATTACCTGGTTTGGATGGTACCAACTCAAGGCACCAAATAGATCATTCTAAATGTTTGAAAATTTTTATTAGCAAATGGACCATTTTGTAGGTATAATTTTGTAACCTTTTAAAATAGGTGGGTGACATTTTACAGTTGTATGCAAAATTCGACAAAACTTTTGGGATTTTGCAAAGGAAAAAAAAAAATGAAACTTTAACCATATATATTATGGGGTAAAAATTTTCAGGGTGTGTTGGAAGATGGGAAAGAAATCGTTGTGAAGAAGCTCTCAAAGAATTCTAGCCAAGGATTCAATGAGTTTAAGGATGAAGTTATTCACATTGCCAAACTTCAGCATCGAAATCTAGTGAAGCTTTTGGGGTGTTGCGTTCATGTAGATGAGAGGATCTTGATTTACGAATTCATGCCTAACAAAAGTTTGGACTTCTTTATTTTTGGTATGAATCTCTTTCAGAACACTTGCAAAATTTAATTTGGAGAATTACAGATTGGCCCAACCATGGTAAATAACTACAAATTATTACAACAACTAACTTCATAGTAAATGACTACTAACTTAATTAAGAATGACTAATTCAACTAGTCTGGACACATAATCATGTATTTTTTCACCGTACAAACTCTGAAGATTTCTTTCTTTATGAGTGTGATGCTTTGACCAATGAACTTAACTGGAGGAAATTTTATGCAACAAGATATATCAGTGACACATGAATCATGGCTTTCATTTCAATGTTGCATATGTTACTACATAAAGTCTTTTCCATGATTTTGTTAATTATGGATTCATGGAATCATTATCCAAATATATTTAAGAATTTAAATACCTATTAAATTAATGGAATTACTTGGGTAAAAAATTGGGTAGATGACACACGAAGCATTCTATTGGATTGGTCTAAGCGCTTCCACATCATCAATGGAATTGCTCAAGGGCTTCTATATCTTCATCGAGATTCTAGATTGAGGATAATTCATAGAGATCTCAAAGCTAGCAATATTTTATTAGACAATGAGATGAACCCAAAAATATCTGACTTTGGCTTGGCTAGAAGTTTTGGTGGGAATGAAATTGAGGCGAACACAAATAAAGTGGTTAGAACATAGTAGGTATCCCTATAATTTGTTTTTAGCTAATTTAATTGTTTGTCATTGTGTTTATTTATTTATTTATTGGTTTTATGCAGTGATTATATGTCTCCTGAGTATGCAATTGATGAGATGTACTCTATAAAATCTGATGTGTTTAGCTTTGGTGTTTTACTATTAGAAGTAGTAAGTGGGAAGAGAAAGAGAGGTTTCCATCATCAAAATCACCAACTTAACCTTATTGGACATGTAAGTATTTTGACTACTATTTGCTTATTTCTCACTAAACTCACTATTGATAACATGGTTCAATTTCAAATTGTTTAGGCATGGAGATTCCATATAGAGGGTCGGTCCTTGGAACTAGTAGATGCATCAATCAGGAACTCACACGATCTATTTGAAGTATTGTTGCGCTCAATCCATGTGGGTATGTTTATTATGTGTGCAACAAAGTCCGAAAGATAGGCCCAACATGTCATCAGTAGTTCTGATGTTGTGTAGTGAATGCTCATTGTCTCGGCCTAAACAACCAGGTTTTTACACTAGAAGGAATATAGTTGAAACAGATTCTTCATCAAGCAAGCATGAACCTCCTTCAAGTAGTGATATGACTATTACAATATTAGAGGCTCGATAAAAGATAAAATGTTGATGTTTTGCATGTTTCTAAAGTTTGAATCTTGGATGTGTATTTTCTAAAATGAGAACCATTGTCGGTGCTTAAGGCTACTTATCATTTTTATTTGCATTATCTGTTAATGATACGTATATTAGTTCCCTTTTCCATTTTTTGTTAGTGCATTTTGTATTGGGTTTGGCACACCTTACTACCCTTAGCTTCAAGTTCCCTTATGTTTGTAAATGTGTCATTGCCGCATGAGCATAAAAAATAAACGAGACCCACTATAGGGATGAGTCTCACTTATCTATACTACCTATAAAAAGATGAATGTGAGAAAAACTTTTGATTGACTTATGTACCCTTATTTTAATTTTTAAATACACAACTACCCCTGCAGAAATATAGCAATATAAAGCACATACCTTAATAAGAATTCTAAGGAAACTATAATTCGTATAATAATTAAATAAAACCAAACCCATATAGGAATTCTAAGGAAACAGAAACTATAATTCGTATATCTATACTACCTATAAAAGTCTGTATCTTAAAAAAAGGACAATATTTCCATTATTCATTAATTAAAATATTTAGATTATTCCTAATTCTTTGCTATACATGTTTATAAAAAATTCTTCGGAAAACACGTTAGCATATATTTAGAGACCTAATAATAATATACAACCAATCAACCATACGTCTCCCTTCTCCCTTCTACCCATATGCTTCTCCTCTTTTCTCATTTTATACATTTAGTCTTAATTTACATTCTCCACATATTATCCAGTGGATCTCACAAATAATCAATGATGGTGATTCTTGGCATCTCCCCCCCCCCCTTCTTCTTTGTAGGCAGCATTCAAAACTATGAGCAAGTTTTGAGAACTACCCTTATTTTTTGTGGCTGTCTTTTATAGTATTTATTATTTATTATATAGGGGTTTTTCTTTTTTGTTTCTTGACTTTGTATTGGGTGGGCTTAGGCATAGATAGTTAGCATTCAAAATTTTAGAATTCAATACCAGCGTGTTTAGTTTTATAATGCTTATTGAGTAACCGTTAATCGGTGCATCAGCTTAACATTAATTCTTTTCTCTTTTCTCTTATAAATTAAGTATTTAATCTTTCTCTTTTTCTCTCTTTACAGACTCAAAAACCCGTCATAAAAAGGTACCAATTTTTTGTTCTTTTCTAGATTCTTCGTTTTGATATGCTTAATATGTCTGTAGTATAATCTTGGAGATTAAAACTCCCTTCATAAGAGATTAATTTGCTTTATTTTTTGTACGTTACAATTTTTATATTTTATATAATATTTTAGGTATTTTTTTTAGTGATTTGTTGAACAAAATATGTTTGTAAGAAATTGTCATTGCCATGGTATAAGTTATTGTTCCGTATAAATTTCACTATTTTTTTTTTATATATCATTTATAGGATCAATTATAGTCAATAATTTTGTTTCTTGAAATTTGTAATGGCATACCAGTTGTATAGTGGTTTTTTATCTTCCAAATCATTGAATTGTAAGTGCATCTTGATTTTTATCATTCTCTTAATTCAGTGATCATGGGTGTGCTTAAAATTGGATGATCAAAGGTGCACACAAATTTTAATTTGGTGGCCGGTTATTTATTTATTTATTATTTTCTCCATATTCTTAGAAAACTTCATTGTCTTATCAAAGGTTTTTCAAGTCTTTGTATTAAATCTTATAATATATATAGGCACATGTAACGTTATGCAAGTTTATGAATCTCCTTATAGTTGTATAGCCGTCTTTCAAACCTCTCTTTTTTTTTTTTTTTTTTTTTTGGCTTAAGTTCATCGAGATGTTAGTTTCAATATTGCATCTCAATCTTATTGGAATGAGAAATAAGCAAAATTAAAATAAATATTATTCTACCCAAACAGGGAAAAGAAAAAAAATTTGTTACGTAAGTGAAAAAAATCACAATTTACAAATTTGAGTTATAGTGGGAGAAGGATAAAAGGCAATGTGTGGAAACTATAATTTGAGGAATTCTATCTAGAAGAAAAAATTGTTACATAATTGTAAAAAGTTTGGTAGTTATATGAATTAGAGTTGTACTAGGAGATGAACAATGAGTGAGTATAGAAATTTAAATTTGATTTAAAAATTCTTTTTTACAACGCAAATATTGTCACGTGCAACACGCGTGTGCATCAACTAGTGACATTAAGTGTGCTGAGTTAGCTTGGCTTGATTCATTTCAGCATGTCCATCTTTATCAAATTTTTTGTATCATCACTATTATATGATCAATCACAATTTGATCAAGTAGTCTTCTTTGGCTTAGGGGATCCACATGATGGTGAGTGCATATGTTTAATTACGATATATTGAAGTGGCATAATTTTAAAGCAAACTCGAGGGTTAAGGGACTTGACAAGTTTTGTCTTTATCCGCCACAACATTCCTTTCCCATTGTGGTTTTTGGACATCAAGTCTAGCTTTTTAATGTTCTTTTTCTTCTTCCTATTGTATTACTTTTTTCCTCGATTAATAATATTTAGAGTAGTGAACACATGATTTACAGGCTACTGAGTTCTAGTTTAACTTTTTTGCTTTTATTTTTATTTTTGCCTAGATTGTACATTTACCTGGTCTGCTTGTGTGGAAAATAAGTTTAATTTGTCCATTTTCACTTTTTCTCTGATTGTTTCTTCTACTACTAGTCTACCACAACTTGTTTGGTTTACCCCAAACAAAAATAAAAAATAAAAAAAAATCTACAAATTGTTCCGGTGTAGTTTCGAGCGTTGGCTCTGTACCTCATTGGTACAGGGACCATCTCTCCAAACGTTTTGCACTAATAAAATAATGAGTTTTTGTTTTTGTTTCTTTTTTATTTTTGTTTAACAGTCATTGGTACAGGGACCATCTCTCTAAACGTTGCAAGTAAATTAGATCTTGTTGATAAGCTCATAATTAGTGCAATGTATAATTACAGATATCTTGTATTCCTAGTAAACTCAACAAGTAGAAGAGGATCATTGAATCATTGGTCTCTATTGGTTTTTTATGGTAATAATGGAAAATGGATGCACTATAACTCCCTCAAGCCGCGACTGAGACAGAAAGATTATTATTTTGAGGATGCAAAATTGCTGGTAAGACATTTGGAACACATTTTGGATACAAAAAAATATATGTTGAGGAATATGTGCTTACTATCACAGTATCTTATGCAGAAAAAATATGTTGACGAATATGCGGATAGAGTGAGAACAAAAGTTGGTTTTGATGTGTCAACTCATGACAAACTTTTCCCATTGAATTAGTTGATTGTCTATAACAACCAAACTACTCATAAGTTTTACAAACTTCAAATCAATGTACAAATTTCCAAAATTATGAAAATATATGATATATCTAAATGATGTCATTCAATTTTTTGCAGGGTGGAGTGTGGTGTTGTTGTTTGTTATCTTATGAAGCTAATATCAGAAAACCGTTTGCTTGAAAAAAAGACCATTTGACTTTGACATGTCAGATTGCTTGGCCATGCAAACGGAGTTGGTGTAGGAGTTCTTGCACCAAGGTATAAGATCATGGAATGAAGATGACTACAACGAAAGGAAAATTATTAGTGAAGCTGAAGAAAAACTCAAGGAGCAAAATCTGTAACTGTTTGCATATATTGTAATAGAACACAAATCAATTACATGTACTTGTTCATAAAAAAACACTTCCATTAGTGTAAATACGATTTCAATTTTCTGTGTTTTTTTTTAATTACAGATTTTGAATGGTATTTTGGATGTTAAATGTCTTGTCATAATTCTTCTTACAGTTCCCAACACTTATAACAGTTACATGTAACTGTTGGATATTACTCTGCTATTTAACACTTACGACATCTTGATCTTGCATGTCCATCACTAAAAGAATAAGGGAAATTTAAAGACAAGTCCACCTTAAATGATTGTGATTAAATTCATCACTTTGAACTACGTTTTGTGTAAAACAGTTACATGTAACTCTTAACGAATTCTATGATTTCATATCTAGTGCTGCCATGGCCAAGATTTAAGATCTATGATTTCATATCCCAACTCCATGATCTTCACAAAGTCTAAATTTAATGCACCTTTGATCCAACAAATTAAGAGATGAACATTTTGATTAATATCAGAAAAACACAAAGTTGGTACTAAAAAATGGACCTGCCACAAAAACAGTTTCATGCAACACAAAAAAAGATCCAAAATCAATCGAAAGGCATTAATCATCATAACATGTTTGATTTCCAAAAGCAGTTACATGTAACTCTTAACAAATTCTATCCCTTTATTAAGTACATCATTAAATCAATTAGAGTAAACAGCCACATATTAGCTGAAATGGCTGCCTTGCATGTCTTTTTGTTATGACTTCCCATCCATTTGCATTTGCTACATCTTATTTAGTTCACTTTCTCTCCTTTGGATGGAATTCTTTTTTTCTTTGGCCTTCCTGGTTGTTTTTTTGGCAATGAGGCTAAAATAATAGATCTACCAGTTGGATGGTTGGGTTAACCGACTGTAGGAATAGGGTATATAGTTTCTGAATATGCCAATCGGAAACTCTCTGCATGGAAATACATATCAACATATTCATTCAAGTTTTGGCCACACTTATGAATCATTGGAATAGCGTGTGCATTGCACTACCATTGGTAACAAGAACATGTTCGCCTACAAATATCAATCGATATTAATGGATGTGAGTGAACTTCAAATATATCATTGCCTGAAAAACTTACAACCCATGATCTTCCTTCTTTCAATACATTCCCTAATAGAACATCCATGTTTAGACAAAGCACAAAATTCCAACTACTATCTTTTTCTCTCCTATAGGACATTTAATTCATGAACATCACCTTGATAATATCAATAAGCTTTTTTATTGGCAAATGAAGAGCATCACGAATATGTGAATTGAAAGATTCTGCAGCATTTGACCACATCTTACCATAACACTGCCCCCATAAAGTGTGCATTAGTCCAATTCTCATTCGGCAATTTCGATAAGAATTTTATCACCTTAGTCCCACCCTTTTTCTTGAGCTCTTCAAGTCTAAATTCGAACTCTGCTTGTGTTGCTGCATAAGCACATTCCCGTAACTTAAAAACCATCATTTCTCTGTATGAGTTTATCCTGCCAGACAACTTGTTCCTCAAATTGCACTTTAAATGATGCAAACAGTATGCATAGTAACCTAATGGGCAAACTTTGGGAACAGCACGCAACAGACCTTGGTTTCTATCCGAAATGAATGTAATGCGCCATTCTTGTGGTAAAATTTGGAACAAATTTTTAAGGAACTAAGTCCAATTGTCTTCATCCTCGAAACCAACAATTGCAAATGCTACTAGGAATAAACATGCCAAAAAGAAGATGAATAAACTCAATAGGATAAGTCATAGCATAATCCATAAGCATACATTCATATAAATTTTTCTAAAAATAAAAATCTAAAACAGTTACAGGTAACTGTGTTCATTAAAACAGTTACATGTAACTGTGTTCATTAAACAATTACAAAATAAACAAAATCCAACACACAGAACTTTGATTTCCGTCTTTTGCAATAGTAGCAAGTAAATTTCCTTTGTATATCGCCTTTAAGAATGTCCCATCGAGGAACAACATAGGACGACAATGGTTAAAACCATGTATGCATGCACTGAACGCCATGAATAACCTTTTGAATCTTCCAGAATTAGTGTCATAATCAATTTCTACAAAACTTCCAGGATTTGTCTTCATTACTTGTTCTCTGTACCAACGAAGCATATCAAAAGACAATGATTGGTCACTAAAAATATCATTCTTTGCTCTGTCAACCCCCCCATGCATGATGGTACATGATATTAAGTCCATAATCTTTCTTAAAGTCGAAAACAACATCAGCAAGCCTTGTGAGAGGCCTGTCATGGATTTTATCCCAAATTAGAGTTGAAACCAACTCAGACTTGTTGACACCCAATTTTGTACCGCCTAAACATTTTAAGTCCACTCCTTTTAAGTCCAATGATGAAGGGTGATCTACTTTGAAATAATTGATGAATGATCCTTGAAGAGTTAACGTGATCACAATCGTAGCCCAACCCGCAGAAGCCCATAATTAAATATTTGTACGTACGTGCAATTCAGTGGTGCGTACGCACCTTTTAATTGTGCGTACGCACATTAACTCCTAAATCCGGATTTTTTTCCCTCCATTTTGGTATTCCCCTTGTTACCTTATGAAGGTTTGACCTACTTTGTAGCCACCTTGTGACGGCTAGAGAAGCCAGAAACCCTAACCTAGCTCTCCAAAACACTAATACTGCCTCTATAAATATAGCACTTTCAACCGAGAAAGGGGACCTCAACTATTCTCTAGCCATCACCATTCTCTAAACCATTCTCTAGCTATCACTTCTACAAGCCCTAGCCACCATTTCTACAAACCTAGAAGCTAAGAGAGAGAAGGACGGCTGTGATCACGGAGACTTGAAAGGAAGAGTTCATCAAAGTTTCATCCTACATATCGCCCAACCTGAGGGTAACGCTTACTTTTCCATCTCTTTCTCCATTATTTGAGATAGCCTGTTATTATTTTTGAATGTCCGGACATTCTTCTCTTTCTCCCATGATTGTACATTCATTTTGTTTAGTTGTTTCTCATTTCTTAGTAAATTTATTTATTTAGTTTTCTCTTTTGATTTTTATTTATTTCGTCTTCCACATGATTAGTAATTTTCTACATCGATTAATTTATGTAACTGCATAGTAGAATAGGCGTATCCATCTCTACATATGTATTTTCATTTATTAGATTAAGATTTCTTTTTCTTAGTTCATTTTAATTTATTCCCATCCCTTGTTAATTTTATTTTTATCATTTTAATCTTTCTAGTTGTGTGCATATAGATTTAGGACTTGATTATCGTAGTTCTTCTATATATTTACATATTTTATTAGTTGTGAAAGTATATCATTAATTTCGGGGTCCCGTGAGTGGAATGTACGTACACATAAATCAAAAGTGCGTACGCACTTTACGGTTGTGCGTACGCACTTCCTCTGCATGATCGGTTGACTCTTTTATTATATTTATTTTATTATATATTATTCATTCTATACATATTTGATTCCACATTTTGTCTATTCCCTAGTTTAGGTTATTACCATATTTGTTTATCCCTCACATAGCTTTCTTTCTTTGTGTCAATCTTCTTTTATTATCATTTCTTTATTTAGATTAGTTCCATATTTTATTTATTTCTTTCTCTAGATTAGTTCTTTATTTAAACCATTCCTTTATTTATTTTTATTTTCTTCCTTACTTATTTGCTTGGGTCTTTACTTATTTGTTTCTCTTTCATTATTACTAGATTATTTCCTCTCATACTTTTTTTTTTTTTGTCTATTCATTTATTTCTTTCTTTATTTGACTCTTTCTTTATTTTTGTATCATTCTTTAGATTAGCACTTTTATTATATTGATTCTTTGTATAATTCATTTATTTATTTGCCATCATTGCGTGATATCATTTGAATTAAATTGCATATCGCATGAATAGGGTTAAATCCAATTGATAATTCTTGTTAATTAAAGCCAACAAAACACGTGTGGGGGCCGGCTTCGGCCGGGCGTTGTTGGTTGCCTAACACCTTCCCAACAACATACCCTAACTCTGAACCCTAAATTCTCTGGTTATGACGGATTAGACCTTTGCTAGGGGTCAAATTGGTTCCCGAAAGCAAATCGGGTGGCGACTCTACTCCGCGCTAGCCCTCTTGGCTAGTGGCGTACTCCCGAGCCGGTGTGGTTTAGGACACGGCGCTCACAAGACTCATTCGTGAATTCTTTGAAGTCCGAATAGCAGCACCACAAGAATGAATGTTGTTCAATCTTGTAATGTAAAAGGAATAGTTGGCCTTCTCAATTCTAGCATGCATATGCCACATGTTAGGATTATGCCCTAAAGCCCATCATAGAGATGATTGTTTAGGGATTAGGAACAATCATTTGATTTCATTTATGTATGTCACATTTATTATTGATTTAATAAAAGAGCTTATTCTATTATGTTTATATGCATCATTTATATTTACATAATATGTTCATGGAGTTAGAGTTGAGAATATGAAATTACAAAGTGTTGTAATTTTGAGACTGTAAATATATCTCTGTACTAAACTCCTAAAACATTCCTAATTGAAGGTTCACTATGATGGACAGTAATGAACCATAAGACTAGCACTTGTTAGGTTGACTCTATAGGAGGATAGCTAGTCTCAAGCTATTTGTGTGGAGACACTATAACCAATAAGTGGGTGCCTATTATAAGAATAGGTACACTGAATGTGACCAAAGATATGAGATAAACTGAATGGAGTTTTAACCTGCCTGTCAATCAGTTTCTCATTGTTATAGTGGTACAAGTAATCCTCAGACCTGAGACACCATGGTTTTCTTATACATGTAGCTTTAGAAGTTTGATAACACTAAGTACAGATCCTTATAGGGGTCTGTAAGGGTGTTCATTGGCCCTACTGCTATGTGTGTGAAGGCATGTGAGTGATCAACAAGGAATCCATCACTCTCAGGAAAAAGGGAGTGAATGTCTCATATAGCACCCATTGAATATAACTCATTAAATCCATGGGCCCATGGTAGAATGAATATGGAAAGGAGTTTCCATAAGTTCATCATTAAGTTGATATTAATGAATGAGTATAAAGTAATTGAACTAGGATCTTGACATACTTCCATGTCCTAATTAGTTCAATTGGAGACATTGTGTTGATGGAATGATGGAATTGTAACCTATAAACTATAACAGAAGGGTTCTTTGTAAATGACTTTTCACCTCATTAAGGACCACACCATGAGCCATATGCTAGGTATTACTCATGGTTAGTAGAAGCCCTAATTGATATAAATGAGTTATAATCAATTAGGGAATTGGAAGGAGTTCCAATTAGACCCTTAATGGAAAGTGTTCCATTGTGCACAACATGTGCTATTCCTACTACTTGATGATGTGAACCCAATAGGTCACACACTGATCATGCTAAGAGAGCTTGATTGTCAATGAGAGAAAGGGTATAAGTGATTAAAGAAAAGTTCTTCAAGGGCCTAATTTGTATCTGATGCAAACTAGTGGGCTAATTGTGTAATTAAGAGTAATTACACAAAACACACTAGGGTTAGGAATCCTCCCATGGCCGGCCCTATTAGTGGGCTATTTAATGCCCATTATATGGTGATGACATCATCACATTAACACACCCACTAGTGCTGGCCGAAATTTCTAAGAGGCTCTCTCTCTTTCTCTTCTCCACCTCTAGCAACCATAAGGAAGAAGAAGGAAAGGACATCAAGCTCTAGCTAGGTGTGGATACTGTTGGAGGTAGTACGCTTGGACTACTCAATTAGAATCGAAGCTTGGAGCACAAAGGAGAAGACTTTGTTCAACTGTAAGTATCCTAACTCTCTTGGTAGTTAGGTTTATGGTTTTTGTATTAAGCATAATTAAGATTCATGGGTTTGGGAATCGTAGGAAAAATTTTATTCCGCCTTTGTTTGTTTTTCCTCTCTATTCGATTCCCAACAGTGGTATCAGAGCCATGATTATGCCTAATACAAACTGCATATGGGTTGTAATTCATGGTAAATTGATTGGTTTAATGAATTGAGATTCATGTTCATGCATTTAATTGGTTTCCCTCTCATGCCGAACCTAGGGTTATTGAACCCTAGGTGTTTATCTCTTCTTCTCCTCTTCTAAAATAGTTTTAGGGCTGCTGGAAATTCAAAGAGTTGAATAGGTTTCAGTTTTGGAGAAGAAGAAGGAGGAAACTAGGGTTTCCTCTTCATGGCCGAACCTGGGGTTTTGAACCCTAAGCTGTTTTTCCCTCTTCTCCTCTTCTAATATTCTTCTAATATTAATTCTGAAATTTTTGAGAAGCATGTGATGTATACAGAAGAAGAAGAAACCAAGGTTTCTTCTATGGAGGCCGAACCTAGGGTTTGAAACCCTAGGTTGCTCTTTTGTATGTTTTGTTTTAAATTGATTCATTGGTTGTCATATGATGAGTGCCAATTAATTCATATAAGTGTGTTATGTGAATTACATGTGTATGTGGATGCATAGGAATCAAATCAAATCAAAAAGTTTGGGAAGAACACCATGAAGTTCGAATCTGGGTTTTAGAAACCCTGTGGTTCTTGCTACTGTTTTGTACAGAAACCTCTGTAAAATTGATGTATATTCTTTATAGGATGATTATACATAATGTATGTATGATTTTGTTTAAGTTTTATAAGGGTCTTGATGCATTAGATTATCAAACGTTTGATTTCTTGGAAGAACACAGCAGGCTGTTTTTCTGCAGAAAGTCATCAATGGTGTTTGGTTCATATCTTGAGCTACGGAACTCCAAATTGCATGAAACCAATTTTATTAGTTTCCTAAGACATGTAGGATGCTAGGAAAAATAATTTGGAAGCTTGAATTAATCATCTTGCTGGGTTTTGAATCAATTTGTGATCATGGACAGTATGCTGTCAAATTCTGGATAGCCTACTGTTCTTGAATTGTTTAGAACAATTGGGGATGATTTGATCATCCAAAACACTTCAATTAGCTTAGTAATTCATGTAGGGACATGATACAAAAGCTGGTTTTGTTGGTGGAGTCGAATTGATTAAGTTTTAGAAACTTTTGTGACCTTGGAGGTCCTCCCATGGTGGTGCCAGCAAGGGTTCTTGGACCCTTGCTGAAATTGCACATGAACAGGAAAAAAAAAGAAAAAAAAAATCATCAAACAAACTTACGAACTGACGATCAAAGCTCCAAATTGCGGTAGAAGCAGCCACTATCCAAAAACCAACACGATGCAGCAAGAACTTGGTGCTCTTACAAATCCAACTCACAGGCTTGCGATAATGGAGAAAAACCACCAAAACCTAAATTGCAGGGCTTTGATTTTAAAGAAGAACCCAATAAATGAAGCCGTAACACAGTCACGGGCTTCATGTAGGAGGGTTTTTAGTTACAAGGGCAAACTCGCCATTTTAAAAAAAAAATTAGCTCACTCAAGCTTGAAACGGTAGTGTTTTGATTTCATTTTGGACCTGAGGCTTTATAAGATTAGTGAGTGGACTTAAGGCTTTATGAGTTTCGAAAATGATACTACACAGCTAATTTTCCCTAATTTGTATAATTTATGAGTATCGTTAATAGCGGTTGGGATGATATCATAATTATGAAGGTTGCTGACTTGCTAGGATTGTGGCTCAAGAACCATTGATGCGAGAATTTGAAGGAGGCATCATAAGAGGTCACGCGGGATAGAGTAATCTCTGTATGAGAAGTGTTTGCCTCCTCTTCCCCAAAACTAACACAATGGCCATCTGCTATCAATCTCCAATCAAACCCATCTCTATTACTCCTTCGACTAACCACTCCACGTGCAGATGCAACGTCTCTTTGCCCTCCGAAACCCTCACCACAGAACCCTCACCAGTCTTCACGGCCGTATCTATGAACGAGATATTCGGCTGGACTTTGTGGGTTCTAGCCAGGCTTGATGACAATTAGGACAAAGATTGGATCTTGAGGTATACGTCTTGTTTTTTGCCTTTTTCTTTTTCGATTCAAAGAAAACATGGTTTAGCCTACATTGTGTGATTTTCGTTGGAGACAATCTCTAGGGTTGAATGTGTTTATATTTGAGTAATTTGTTGTTGATTTGATGAATTTCTGTTATTTTCTTAGCTTAATGGACTGACTGATCAGAAAATTTGTCTTTTGACCTCAATGAATCTCTGTTGTAATTTGTGTGGGTTTTTGTTTCAGAAAATCTATAGCAGTTGTGATTGAATCTCAAAACGACGTAGTTTTAACACCAAGAAAAAAGAAGGAAAAACATGGAAGAATATTACACTCTTAGAAGGCTCATATTAATTAATGTTAAAAAAAAAAAGGTAATATTTTAGCATAATCTGGATTGTAGTTCAATCATTTAGGCTATGTTTGGTATGCCAGATTAGAAGGTTGGATAGGATAGAATTGTTGGATGAAGAAAAAGTCTTTGGTTGCTTTGTTTAAAATGGAGAAGATGGTGTCTTAGAAACTTTTCTATATATCCCCTTGTTTCTTTTAAATGGGATAATATCCTAGGATAAAAATATACCACATCCCTCGCGGGTTTGTTATCTCCCACATATGGAGGATATAACCATCCTACGGATAGTATATCCTTTGTTTGAAAGGACTACCAAACACATGAAAATGATAACTTTGCCCTGTCCAGCCTATCCAGCATACCAAGCATAGCCTTAATGTTGAACTCTAATTATGTGGCAAATCAGGCTCTTATATAATGATTTAAGCTAACTCTATAATTTATTACTGCGGCCTATTCAAAAGGAAAAATGACTGATTGCATATTTGCATATAGTCTAATGTCTCTTGGTCTTAAGAAAAATCTACTTGCTCTTGAAATTCAAAGATTAAGAAAGAAAGAAAATGATGTATGTGGGGGAATGATTGACTTGGAAGTGTTCACAAAATTTTCCGGAACGTGTGGAAGAGGCTAGGGTCAAAAATCGAAATGGAGTGTCCACATGTGGACACTTATTTTAGGGTAAAAATTCATATGACCATAACTTTTGATTCGGAAGAATTATAAAACCTAGAACATATCAAAAGAAAGCCCTAGGAGAGCTCCATGTTGGGGCTGATAAATTAAGGTCAATTGGACTTGTTTCTTGAGCCTCAAAACCAGTTGATTGGATGGTGATATGGTTTCTTCTCTGCTATCTTTAAGTCAAATCTACAAACTGATAACATACACCATGATGACGAACACAAGGACATCAATGGAAGGCTATACGGTACTTCTTTTCTGCTCCTCTTTGTTATCTTTCTTAGTTATGTCCATTACAACAGATACCATAACTGTGCCTCAACCCATAAGAGACGGCGACACCATAGTTTCAGCTGGTGGAGGCTTTGAGCTAGGATTTTTCAACCCAGGTAATTCTGCAAAACGATACTTGGGAATATAGTACAAGAAAATATCTATTAGAACAGTAGTATGGGTTGCCAACAGAGATGTCCCCCTTATGGATTCATCAGGTGTTTTAAAGGTCACCAACCAGGGAATTCTCCAACTTGTCAATCGAAATGAAACCATCATTTGGTCTTCTAATTGATCAAGATTGGTGCTTAATCCAGTGGCAAAGCTTTTGGAGTCGGGAAATCTTGTTTTGAAAGGTGCGAATGATGATAACCCGGAAAACTTCCTGTGGCAGAGTTTTGATTATCCATGTGACACGCTTATGCCTACCATGAAGCTTGGGAGAAACATGGCGACAGGCCTGGACCGTTACATATCAGCTTGGAATAGCACTGATGATCCTTCTCAAAGTGATTATACATTTCGGCTTGATCCCCATGGATTTCCAGAACTAATAGCAAGTAAGGGTTTGGTTCAGCAATTCCGGATTGGACTATGGAATGGTCTCCAGTTTAGTGGTACACCTTAATTAAAACCAAACCCAATATATAAATTTGATTTCGTTTATAATCAGGAAGAGATCTATTATCATTACGAGCTTCTTAATAGCTCAATTATTACTAGATTGGTGCTGAATCAGAATGGAGTTGTGCAGCAATTCACGTGGGTTGGTCCAACACAAGGTTGGGTCCTTTACTTAACTGTACAGATTGATAGCTGTGACTGTTATGCATTGTGTGGCGCGTATGGCAGCTGTAGCATTAACAACTCCCCTGTATGTGGTGTCTGAAAGGATTTGTGCCAAAATTCCCCAAAGATTGGGACATGGTAGATTGGTCACATGGCTATGTTAGAAAGACTCCATTGGATTGCCAGAATGGGGATGGGTTTATTAAGTACTTCGGACTGAAATTTCTAGAGACACGACATTCTTGGTTTAATTATAGCATGGACCTTGAGGAATGCAAGATTTTGTGCTTGAAGAATTGCTCTTGTACAGTTTATGCAATGTTAGATTTTAAAAGTGGAATAGGGTGTTTGCTCTGGTTTGGTGACCTCATTGATATAAGAGAGTACACTGTGAATGGGCAAGATATCTACATAAGGATGGCTGCATCAGAGCTAGGTAAAAGACACTACTCTGTTTTTAGTACTTAAGGAACACTACTCTGTTTTTTTGGATAGGTAAGAGACACACACTCAAGGGGAAACGTATTTGAAACCCTTCAACCCTTATGGGGGAAGGCATGCCACTAGGTACCAAGGCCTGTTGGCTTAAAGAACACTACTCAGCTAAGCTAAACCTTACGCATTCAACAAACTGGCTAAAATCCATGCAGAGACATGTTATAACTTGTAAACTTGATACATTCTTTTCTTAACCATTTTAATCATTTTCCACTTCCTTCCCTTTGCTCTTTCCAAGATCCAAAAAGCTTAGTGTTTGAGGTGTAGTTCTAGTCACACTTGGGGTTTGGGATTGATACTTGATGCATGAGATTCTAGATTCAAACCAGTGACCTCTCCACTTATTTCCCTATTATTTATTTATTAAGAAAACATAAAAATAGCAGCAGACTATTTATTTATTTATTTATTCATTTATTCAAACCTCGGTCATAGTGTTTGGTTGGCTGCAGCCTGCAACAAGCGAACGCTTCAGGTTGTGCTTGCGTTGGCAATTGATTTGACCTGCTTGAGTTTGAGCCATACTCAGCAGGCCCTCCTTTACATACTATTACAAATGGCATACTGTTTATCTTTTGTTTTGTTTAATTTTTAACCTTACTGCTCTTTCCAACTCCTAGTTTTCCTGATTTAATTGCCTTTTTCAAGATCAAGGTGACAGTGGGAAGAAAAATGCTATTTCTAATGGGAGGAAACAAGTCATCATTGTGTTATCTACTGCAGTACTGCTCCTGGGCTTAGCTTTGGTCTTTTTTGTTTTGATGAAGAAGCACAATAGAGCACATAAGTCATTCACTTTATTTTTGTGGGAAGCTTTATAAAAGAATATACCTAATTACACTAATTATAAAATTCTGCTATCAGAGACCTTGGATTGGCTTTGCTCTGGTCAAGATCCAGGACTAACAAAACAATTAGGGCTTGCTTGGGTGTCCAATTTGAAACTAGACAATTCAAGAATTTTAAATTGTATTGAAGGCACAAATCCATCACCTTAAATATTCTAATTCAATGTCATGGATTTGTGCCTTCAAGACTACACAAAGTTCCTTGAATTGTCTAATTTCAAATTGGACACTCAAACTGGGCCTTAATATTTTTCCTCATTCATTTTCATCAACTTTAGTTCCTACTCTTGCAGGAAAAGTGGGATGCAATAAAGAGAGAGGTTATACCACTGAGAGACAGAAGGAAGATCTAGAGTTACCATCATTTGACATGGCTACATTAGCTAATGCAATCAATAACTTTTCATATAACAATAAACTTGGAGAGGGCGGTTTTGGACTTGTCTACAAGGTAAGCACTATGATTAACTGCAATTCAATGTTACCAACTCAGGGCACAAAGTAGTTTTCTGTTACTGCTTTGCCTTCAACATTCCAACAAATGACACAGAACTATCATTTTAAATGTTTGGAAATTTTGGTCAGTACATAGCAAATAAAAATTATAGTGTTGTTTTCATTTCCATTTTACACAAGAAATGAAGTCATACAAGTTGTTGTATATTTTGGTTTTTCAAAATACTTATTTACTCTTGTGTTTCTTGTTGTTGGCCCAAAACATTTTGTCCCACATTGGAAAACTATAAAGCCTTGTCTTGTGTTTATATACCTTTATACTCTTTATGTTTGGTTAACATGTGGTAGAGTTTAAGGAGGCCCACGTGCGCACGAGCCGAAGCCCAATTGATCAATTTGCGGGACAGGGGTCCGAAAATTGACTTAGTCGGGCGCGACGTAGGCGTGTGACGTGCGTGCAGGGGGGGTGCAAATCCCGGATATTTGGCTTCGCGTGTGTGCGCAGGTTTGGCCACTTTTTATCAATTTTGTTATTGGGCCTTTGGCTTTCTGGGTCGGACCAAGCCCAACACTCTTCAAGTCCAATAATTTGATCTGACCGTTTGTATTCAAATCAGAAATTTATTTTGATTTAATTTCCCTGATTTATTTTTGACTGTTGGCAGATTAAATTTTTGACTGTTGCAGATTTTAAACTCTGCATGTTGCCATGTTTCTGTCTAGATTCATTTGTTGCAGTTTCAAAATTTATTTCGTAAATAAATTTTTTAATTTAATTCTTTGCAGCAGTTTCACTTTCTAAACACTATATGAAGGGGTCCTTCCACCCTTTCCAGAACACACAGCAGCTACTGCTTTCTTCTCCTCTTTTCTCCTCTCTCTATATTTTCTGAGTTATTATTTTCAGTTCTGCAGTTCTATATTTTCGAGTTCTGCAATTCTTGTTCTACGAAGGAGTCATCTGAGCTATTCACATCTCTCCGGCATTGCGAGTGCACGCTTGCGGGAGGTGCAATTGTTGTACCCTGGAGAGTAGGCCGCCACTGACCATCTGCACCGAGCAACTTGTTCCATGGGGCGCGATCTACTTTTAAGGGCAGTGTTCTCACACGCCTCAATCCGATAAGTTTCTGCTTTGTTTACTTGGCTTCCATGTTTTATTTTTCCAACAATCTTAAAAGTAGATAATCATGGATGCTGCTAGTATGACTACTAAAATTCTGCATGATGTTTCTAAGATCGAGCACTTCAATGGTACTTTCTTTAAGCGCTGGCAAGAGCGTGTTTACTCTGCTTTGGACATGGTGAACTTGACCCACATACTGACAGACCCTCAACCAGAAGAAGGTACTGAAAAATATGAGGAAGAGCTGAAAAAATGGGAAAACGGTAATAAGGTATGTAGACACATTATACTTAGCACACTGTCTAATGAGATTTATGATATATATTATACCTATAAAACTGCTAAGGATATTTGGGAAAGTTTGAAAAGGAAATATGTCCTAGAAGATGCTGGTAATCAGAAATATGCCATAGGGAATTTTGCTAATTTCCAAATGACCGAGGATAGAGATGTATCATCTCAATGCATGACTTTCATATCCTAGTAAGTGACCTGAAAAATGAAGAAATAGTTTTGCAAGAGTCTTTTCTGGCAGGATTTCTTATTGAAAAATTGCCCGACTCTTGGAAAGACTACAAAAATAATTTGAAACATAAAAGAAAACATATGAGTCTTGAAGATGTGATTGTTCACATTCGAATTGAAGAAAAGAATAGGCTTAGAGACAAGACTGAAAAAGCCAAGGAATTAAATTCCAAGTCTAATCTGGTTGATGGACCTAGTAGACCTAGTAACAATAGAAGGACCAACAACAAAAAGAGTCACAACACCAACTGGAATAATAGACCTAACCAAGACCGTAAGACTAATCAGAATTTTAGATCTGGTCAGAACTAAAAAATCCTAACCCACCTTCAAGAAAAAGGGTAACTGTTATGTTTGTGGGAAGCCCGGACACCATGCTCCTGAGTGCAGGTTCAGAAAGGCAAACAATACTCCTGCACGCACGAATGTTAATTTGGTAGAGACAGATGATGTCATTGCTGCAATTGTTACTGAGGTGAACATGGTAGCAAATGTGAAGGACTGGGTGGTAGACTCTGGGGCTACCAAGCACATCTGTGGTGACGGAAGTGCTTTTGTCTCCTACACTCCTGTGGGGGAAGGTGAGGAATAAGTGTTCATGGGCGATTCGAGGCCCTCACCTATTGTCGACAAAGGGAAGGTTCTTCTTAAGCTGACTTCTGGAAAAGTCCTTTCACTGAGTGATGTGCTCCATGTTCCGAACATTCGCTACAACTTGGTGTCGGTTTCTTTGCTGGGTAAGGTTGGGGTTAAGGTATCTTTTGAATCTAACAAGATTATTATGACTAAAAATGGTATGTTTGTTGGGAAGGGTTATTGTAACCAAGGTTTGTTTCTTTTAAATGTACTTGAAATCATGAATGGAAATGCATCATCTTCTTCTGCTTACTTGATTGATTCTATTGATATATGGCATGGTAGACTAGGACATGTGAATTTCTCTTATATTAAGAAAATGAAAGAACTTGGTTTATTGCATAATATATCCATAACTAATACAGAAAAATGTGAGACATGTGTAGAATCTAAATCAACTAAGAAAACTTGTAAGTCAGTAGAAAGAGAAACTGAATTATTAGGCCTAATTCACAGTGATATTGGTGATTTAAAGAGTACATTAACTAGAGGTGGTAAAAAATATTATATAACTTTTGTAGATGACTATTCAAGATACACAAAAGTTTATTTAATCAGATCTAAGGATAAGGCTACCGAAATGTTTTTAAAATATAAGGCAGAAGTTGAAAATCAACTAAACAAGAAAATTAAAAAACTTAGATCTGATAGAGGGGGAGAATATGAATATAAACCTTTGAATGATTTTTGTGAAGAACATGGCATAATACATGAAATAACTCCACCTTATTCACCTGAATCTAATGGTGTAGCTGAAAGAAAAAATAGAACTTTAAAAGAAATGATGAATGCTATGTTAATTAGTTCTGGAGCACCACCTAACTTGTGGGGGGAGGCAATACTTTCTGCATGTTATATTCAAAATAGAATACCATTTACGAGAACTGGTAAAACACCATATGAACTTTGGAAAGGCTATGCACCTAGTTTTAAATATTTGAAAGTGTGGGGGTGTTTAGCTAAAGTTTTATTGCCTGAACCTAAAAAGAGGAAAATTGGTTCTAAAACTTTTGATTGCATGTTTATTGGCTATGCTCAAAACAGTGCTGCATATAGATTCTTAGTTATTAGAAGTGAAAATAATGTTATGGAACCTAACACTATTGTTGAAACTAAGAATGCAGATTTCTTTGAACATGTATTTCCTTTAAAATCAAAAACTGAAAAAGGTTCTTATATACCTCTAAGTGAAACTGAAAAGGTGACTAATGATAATGGTGAAGTTGAATTAAGAAGGAGTAAAAGAATAAGAAAAGAAACTGATTTTGGAGATGATTTTTATACTTTTCTTATTGATAATGACCCAAAAACTTATAATGAAGCTATTTCTTCTCCTGATTCACCTTTTTGGAAAGAAGCAATTAATAGTGAAATAGAATCTATTATGTCTAATCATACTTGGGAATTAGTTAGTTTACCTCCGAGTGCTAAAACTATTGGTTGCAAATGGATTTTCAAAAAGAAGTTAAAAGCTGATGGGTCAATTGATAAATTTAAAGCTTGATTGGTTGCTAAAGGATTTACTCAAAAGAAAGGTATAGATTATTTTGATACTTTTGCTCCTGTAACAAGAATTTCCTCAATTAGAGTTTTAATAGCTTTAGCTTCTATTAACAACTTGATAATTCATCAAATAGATGTTAAAATTGCGTTTTTAAATGGTGATTTAGAAGAGGAAATTTACATGGATCAACCTGAAGGTTTTGTTATTCCTAGTAATGAGAACAAAGTTTGTAGACTAGTGAAATCTTTATATGGTCTTAAACAAGCACCAAAACAATGGCATGAAAAATTTGATAAAGTGTTAACTTCTAATGGTTATCTGATTAATGAAGCAGATAAATGTGTATATAGTAAATTTGTTGATAACACTAGAGTGATTATTTGCTTGTATGTTGATGACATGCTTATTATGGGTACTAGCCTAAATATTGTGAACGAAAAAAAATCTTTTTTGGCGTCCAACTTTGATATGAAAGATATGGGTGAAGCTGATATAATTCTTGGAATTAAAATTAGTAGAACTTCTGATGGTATCATGCTTTCACAACAACACTATGTAGAGAAAATTTTAAAGAGATTTAAACATTATGATTGTGATCCTATATCTACTCCTTATGATGCTAATTCTCAATTAAAGAAAAATAAAGAACATAGTGTTTCTCAAACTGAATATGCTCAAGTGATTGGAAGTTTTATGTATTTAATGAACTGCACTCGACCTGATATTGAGTATGCTGTAGGCAGATTAAGTCGATATACTCATTGTCCTAACAAAGATCATTGGACTGCTTTGAACAGGGTACTAAGGTACTTAAGAGGAACTATTAATTATGGTTTATTTTACAGTGGATTTCCTGCAGTACTAGAGGGGTATTGTGATGCTAGCTGGGTCTCTGACTCAGACGAGACAAAATCCACGAGTGGTTATATATTTTCTCTTGGTGGAGGTGTAGTATCTTGGAAATCTTCCAAGCAAACTTGCATAGCTCGATCCACTATGGAATCCGAGTTTATTGCCTTAGAGAAGGCTGGTACTGAGGCTGAGTGGCTTAGAAACTTCTTAGCAGATATTCCCATTTGGATAAGACCAGTTCCATCTGTGTCTATTCATTGTGATAGCCAGGCTGCAATTGCTAGAGCTAAAAATAAATCTTATAATGGGAAGAGTAGGCATAAACGCCTGAGACACAATATTGTGAGGCAGCTGCTTGATGATGGGATTATATCCCTTAATTTTGTGAGATCAGAGTTGAACTTGGCCGATCCTCTGACTAAACCACTAGGTAGAAAACTAGTGAGTGATACATCGAGGGGAATGGGACTTATGCCTATGACAAAAGTCAATAGTGATGGTAACTCGACCTATGTAAATGGGGATTCCAAGAAGTAGGTTCATACGGGTAATAACAAATCACTAGTTGATTTGGTGGCACACTATCACTTATATTTAAGTATCCCTTCCTATGGTGTAGATAGTGCAAACTGCAATGTGTAAGGTTGAATTTAATTCTTAATGGAGATCATAGTCCTGTTTGGATGGTGTACTTAATTACAGTGTACACTTGATGGATCCACTTATATGAGTGTGGGAGTGGGGCCGCTTCCTATGAGAACTCGGGCAGGTTCTCTAGAGCACTCATGAATATCCAAGGTATGGCGCATGGCCTATTTGTGCCACCCTGACTTGAATAGCTCAGATCTCGAGAATTTTCTGTGGGTTGTAAGATGGTTGATCTATAATAAGGAATTCTGGTTCATAGAAATTTTAATTTCACCGATTTTCTGTGGGTCACTACTTACATATCTTAGGTAATGGTTCATAGTCCTAAAGACACCATTACTCATGCATTTAATTCTCTTACTCCTTCGTATCTTTCCTATTCCTATATTTTGAAATATGTGGGGGATTGTTGTATATTTTGGTATTTCAAAATACTTATTTACTCTTGTGTTTCTTGTTGTTGGCCCAAAACACTTTGTCCCACATTGGAAAACTATAAAGCCTTGTCTTGTGTTTATATACCTTTATACTCTTTATGTTTGGTTAACATGTGGTAGAGTTTAAGGAGGCCCACGTGCGCACGAGCCGAAGCCCAATTGATCAATTTGGGGGACAAGGGTCCGAAAATTGACTTAGTCGGGCGCGACGCAGGAGTGCGACGTGCGCGCAGAGGGGGTGCAAATCTCGGATATTTGGCTTCGCGTGTGTCCGCAGGTCTGGCCACTTTTTATCAATTTTGTTATTGGGCCTTTGGGCTTTCTGGGTTAGACCAAGCCCAACACTCTTCAAGTCCAATAATTTGATCTGACCGTTTGTATTCAAATCAGAAATTTATTTTGATTTAATTTCCCTGATTTATTTTTTACTGTTGGCAGATTAAATTTTTGACTGTTGCAGATTTTAAATTTTTGACTCTTGCAGATTTTAAACTCTGCATGTTGCTATGTTTCTGTCCAGATTCATTTGTTGCAGTTTCAAAATTTATTTCGTAAATAAATTTTTTAATTTAATTCTTTGTAGCAGTTTCACTTTCTAAACACTATATAAAGCGGGTCCTTCCACCCTTTCCAGAACACACAGCAGCTACTGCTTTCTTCTCCTCTCTTCTCCTCTCTCTATATTTTCCGAGTTATTATTTTCAGTTCTGCAGTTCTATATTTTCGAGTTCTGCAATTCTTGTTTTATGAAGGAGTCATCTGAGCTATTCACATCTCTCCGGCATTGCGAGTGCACGCTTGTGGGAAGTGCGACTGTTGTACCCTAGAGAGTAGGCCACCACTGACCATCTGCACCGAGCAACTTGTTCTGTGGGGCGCAATCTACTTTTAAGGGCAGTGTTCTCACACGCCTCAATCCAATAAGTTTCTGCTTTGTTTACTTGTAGCTTCCATATTTTATTTTTCCAACACAAGTAAGGGTCAGCCTCGGATAGGCTGGGCTGCTTGGACTGTCACAATTCATTGGGCTGGGATGGGCTTTTAAAAATCCGCCCATGGGCTTGGCTATTTATGGGTAGTATTCGGGCTCCATGCTCAGACTAATTTTTTTGAAGAAAAGGGGTATTTTTCAGGCTCAGGCTGAGCTTAAAAACTAAAGCCCAGCCCAATGGTCTTACTGAAGCCTTTGGCCTTCTGCCATGCTTGGGTTAGGCTTCGACCTTTTTATGACCCTCACATACACATTGCCATACTTAAGCAAATGGCCTATTTGTAGATGTAATTGTAACTATTTGTAAAGATGGGTGAAATTTTACTGTTGTGTGCAAAATTTTACAAATTTTTTGGGATTTTGCAAAAGAAACACGAAAAGTTTGCCATATATAATTATATATTATTGGGTGAAAATTTTCAGGGTGTGTTGGAGGATGGGCAAGAAATAGCTGTGAAGAGGCTCTCAAAGAATTCTAGACAAGGACTCAACGAGTTCAAGAATGAAGTTATTCATATTGCCAAACTTCAACACCGAAATCTAGTGAAGCTTTTGAGGTGCTGCATTCAAGTAGATGAAAAAATGTTGATCTATGAATACATGGCTTACAAAAGCTTAGACTTCTTCATTTTTGGTACGAATCTCTAACTTAAAATAGTCTAGACACTCAATTATGCATGTGTTTTCACTGTACAGGCTTCAAAACTTTCTTTCTTTATGAGTGATGTTTTGACCAAAGACTTTAATTAGGGAAATTTTAGGTAACAAGATATAGCAGCAACACATGAATCAAGGGAATGGGACACCATTTCTATTCATTATCTTTTCTTTTCCAATTTAGCAGTGGTTGCCTGCGGTGGTGTCTTTTATTTCATTGTAACTCATTTTGCCACGTGAATTCTTTTCCATGATTCTGTTAAGTATGAACTCATGGAATCATTTTTCAATTATATTCAAGAATTTAAATATCAATCGAATGGAATTCCTCGGGCAAAAAATTGGGTAGATCACACACGAAGCATTTTACTTGATTGGCCTAAGCGCTTCCACATCATCAATGGGATTGCTCAAGGACTTCTCTATCTTCATTGAGATTCCAGACTGAGGATAATCCATAGAGATCTCAAAGCAAGTAATGTCTTATTGGATAATGAGATGAACCCAAAAATATTAGACTTTGGCTTGGCTAGAAGTTTTGGTGGAAATGAAATTGAGGCAAACACAAATAAAGTAGTTGGAACATAGTAGGTGCCACCTAGGATGTAGTTTTATCTAATTTCATTGCATGTCAATGTGTTTACTTATTATTGGTTTCTTACAGTGGCTATATGTCTCCTGAGTACGCAATTGATGGGCAGTACTCCATAAAATCAGATGTGTTTAGCTTTGGTGTTTTACTGCTAGAGGTAGTGAGTGGGAAAAGAAATAGAGGTTTTTGTCATCCAGGCCACCACTTGAACCTTATTGGGCATGTAAGTATTTTGATTAATGTTTGTGTATTTCTCTATTAAACTTACTATTGATAACATGGTTTAATTTTGAATTGTTTAGGCATGGAGACTCCATATAGAGGGTAGGTCCTTGGAATTCGTAGATGCATCGATGGGGAACTCATACAATCTATCTGAAGTGCTGCGATCAATCGATGTGGGTCTACTATGTGTGCAAAGAAATCCAGAAAATAGGCCTAACATGTCATCAGTGGGTTTGATGTTGGGTAGTGAGGGTTCATTGCCTCGGCCTAAACAACCTGGTTTTTTCACGGAAAGGGATCTAGTTGAAGCAGATACTTCATCAAGCAACCATGAACCAATTTCAGCCAATGAGATCACTATTACGGTATTATACGGTCGGTAAGGACATCTAGTGTTGATATTTTGCATGTCACTAAAGTTTGAAGCCTCGATTTATATTATTTTGAAATGAAAACCATTGTTGCAATTTAAGGCTATTAATAATTTTTAAGTGGTTTATTTGTTGAGGATATGCGAATTAGTTCCCTTTTTTGTTGTTGCTTTCCATATTAGGGTTTAGCTCACTCTTATCTCTTCTCCTCAAGTTCTCTCAAGTTCTTAATTGTGTCATTACCACATGAGCATAAAAAAAAACAAGACCCATTATATGATGGTTCTCACTTATGACATAATGTATTGAGTTAGCTCAGTTTAACTCATTGTGGATATCGATCTTAATCAAACTTTTTTAATCATTAATTATTTGACCAATCACATTTTTTCAACTTATCTTTCTCATTTTTACTGCATTAAGTGAGATTCATGTGATGGCGAGTCCATATCTTTACTCCCTTATATATTGAAGCGGCATAATTTTGAATCAAACTTGAGGCAACTTGAGGGTTGAGAAACTTGAGGTGAGCCCACAATTTTTGTATTTTTCGTTCTGTATTCAGCTTGGGATTGACTCAGAGTTGACGTATAATTCGTGGGTCGCAGCTGTACTCGGTATTAACCATAGTTTTCTGCATTTTAAGAGTTGAAAGACACCTGTATTCCAGGCTTGAACACGGTCAATTCGATATAGATACGCCTAACGCGGACTTGTGTCGAGGCTTGTAAAATACCATCTGGCTCCAAATGCCTGCCCTGCACTCACTCACTGATTGTAGTTTGGCCCAGAATCCCATTGTTACCTCCAACTTTCCCTCATCTTCAATTCTTCATAGACAAATTTAAAACGTAATAGAAAATTAATTCAATAATAATATTATTTTGGGTAAATTAGATTTTACTCTCTTGAATGATAAGGATCAAAAACAACTTATTAACCTAACCTTCAAATTGTTGTGGAATGACTGGCTTTATGAAATGCATATGGCGTGCCAAAGAGGTTAGAAGAAACTTCAAGTTGAGGGAGATTCTCAAGCAATTGGTTATTCGAGCCATCCAAAGTGTTTATGACCATACATGGAGTATCACGAATCTGGTCAACGCCATAGCATTGATGATTCAAATTTAAAGGCATCATCTTGAGTCAAATTTACCAAGCTTATAGAGTGGCTAACTTTGTATCTAACAATTTTTATTTTTATTTTTTTTCTTTTGCTCCAAATGAGGGGTATCCTAATCCATTAGGCCCAAACTAATCTCGTTGATACACAAATCATTTACAAGCATGTGCATCTAATAGTGAGAGAGTAGAAACTCAAATTTAAAACCTACGATTACCGCCCGAATTACCCCTGCAGATTACTTTGTCACTAACTTAGGACATATCATAAATGGTTCCTATGTAGGTGTGAATAAGATATTCTAGGCAGCACTGGAATATTTGTGTTGAAGACGAATGTTTTTATCAATAATATATTTTCTTTACCCAAAATAAAATTAAAAAAAAAAAAAAAAAAAAAAAAAAAGAAAAGGGGAAGGAAAAAATCAGACCCTTAAAAAGATTGGAGTTACCAAACAATAAATGTGAGGACTATTCAAAAGAAAACGATTGATTGCTCCTACTTATAGGATACCCTGTCCCTAGGGTACGTTTAGGAAAAATCTGTCGGCTCTTGAAATACAATGATGAAGGAGGAAAATGGTGTTCTTGTGGGACTGGTTGATGTAGAACAAGTGGCCACAAATTTTGCGGGAACATGTGAAGGGTCAAAAGTCGAAATAAAGCATCCAGAGGCCCAGAATGGTACATGAATATTACTCCTATTCCGTGTCCCTTGGTCTAAAGAAATATCCTACGGCTCTTGAAATTCAAAGATTAAGAAAGAAAATGATGTACGTGGGGACTGGTTGATGTGGAAGTGGCCACAAATTTCCCGGAGTGGTTGATGCGGAGTGTTCACATCATTTTTGGTAATTCTTTTGTTTTTAATAATTTCATGTTCTAGTATGAAAAAGTAATTTTTTTTTTTTTAATTGGATACAATTGGAGAAATTTGAATCCTTAACTTATCCTAATCCTATTCTCCTTCTGCACTATAGTTTAAAAAATTCGCAGTCACAGCCTAAAGTAAACAGGATAGTCTTTGCCGCATTATTTCTACATTAGCGTTACTCCGTATATAGTTTCTTCTCTACTATCCATAAGTCAATAATGAGAAACACATGGACCCAATCTTGTTTTCTGCTCCTCTTTGTTATCATTTATCTTAATAATGTCTACTAGCTGCAACAGATACCAAAACTGTGTCTCAATCGATTGTTAAGACATGTGGAGCCAGATATGGACCACGTCTCTTGTTGAAGAATTCCCTTTGCTTTTCTCTCCATTCCCCACTTCTTCTTCTCCCTTTCGACTTAGTTGGTTTGGCAGCAAATTGGTTTGGCAGCAAATTAGGAAGGAGCCTTGCACGTCACCCATGACGTTTTGAGGAGTTGCTTCTCCTATAAATAGGAGAGCATTTCTCATTCAGAGAACAACAACAAGAGCGTGAACCAAGAGCTAACAAGAGGGAGTTTTATGTTGTGAGCAATAGAGAGACAAAGTGGGATGTGCTGATCGAGTGTGCAAGTTTATGCACGTGAGTTTTTATAAGGGTTTACAAAAAGGATAGCAATCTAATTAGGTCAGAGTATTCTGTGAGAGTCAAAATACTTGAGTGTACATTTGTATACAGGTCTTCTTTATAGTAAGTCAGAACAGTTCCGTGGACATAGGCATAATTTGTTGAACCACGTATATCTTGGTGTTCTTGTGCGTGTGATAAATATTCTTGCAATTATCTATTTATCGCATCTCACTGATCCTGGGCTAGGGAATTAATTTTCCCTAACAATTGGTATCAGAGTGTGCTTGATAGTAGCAGGTGTGGGCGGAGTACTACATAGGACCCACAAGTGAGGCCCATACGTAGGGCCCACAAACACTATTCATGCAGGACCCACAAGCACTATTCACATGGGGCCTATAGGTACTATTCACATTGGGCCCACAAGCACTATTCATAGCTACTATTTTAGTAGGAGCGATGGCAGAAGAAGAAGGAAAGGCGCCAGGAATTGAAAAATTCAACGATACAGACTTTGGATACTGGAGAATGCAGATTGAAGATTATCTCTATGGGAGAAAATTACATTTACCTCTATCAAGGACAAAACCAGATAGTATGAAAGAAGAGGAATGGGCTTTTCTTGATAGACAGGTGTTAGGAGTTATTCGATTAACTTTGTCAAGATCAGTTGCACACAATGTTGTAAATGAGAAGACCACAGCAGGTTTGATGGCGGCGTTGTCTGGTATGTATGAAAAGCCGTCAGCTAACAACAAGGTGCACCTGATGAAGAAGCTCTTCAATCTAAAGATGGCGCAAGATACTGTTGTTGCGTAGCATTTGGACGAGTACAACACAATTGGAAATCAATTGTCTACTATGAAGATTGATTTTAATGATGAGGTCTGTGCTCTTATTGTTTTGGCTTCTTTACCAAACAATTGGGAAGCCATGAGAATAGTGCTGAGTAATTCTGTAGAGAAGAATAAACTCAAGTATAAAGATATTTTAGATTTGATTCTAAACGAGGAAGTTCGTAGGAGAGATGCTGGTGAAGCTTCAACTTCTGGTTCCGCTTAAATCTCAAATCAAAAGGTAGAGCACAAGACAGAAACTCCAATCGAGGCAAATCAAAATTCAGAAGAAGAGGCAGAAGCAAATCCATATCTGGACAACAACCAAAGTGTTGGAATTATGGCAAGACAGGCCACTTCAAGAAAAATTGCAGAGAACCACAAATGAAGAAGGTTGAGAATGGCTCTACAAATGCTGTGACGGAAGACGTACAAGATGTACTGCTCCTTTCAGTTGACAGTCCCATTGACTATTGGGTTTTAGACTCAAGAGCCTCCTTCCATACCACTACACACCAAGAAATCCTGGGGTACTATATGTCAGGTGATTTCAAAAAGGTGTATTTGGCTGATAGAAAAGCCTTGGACATTGTGGGTATGGGAGAAGTTTGCATTAAAGTGCCTAATGGATTTGTATGGTTGATACAGAAAGTTCGATATGTTCCTAAGTTGATGATGAACTTGATTTCTATAAGTCAAATTGATGCTGAAGGTCACGCAGTGACGTTTGTTGGACCAACATGGAAGATCACAAAGGGAGCCATGGTAGTAGCTCGTGGAACTAAAATGGGCACTCTCTACATGACCTCAAGTATGAGAGACATGGTTGTTGTTGTTGATGCAAAAGATGATACTAACTTATGGCATAGCAGGCTTGGTCACATGAGCGAAAAAGGTATGAAAGTCCTTTTGTCCAAAGGGAAGTTACTAGAGCTGAAATCTGTTGACTTTGATCTATGTGAGAGCTGCATTATTGGGAAGCAAAAAAGAATCAATTTCTTGAAAGGTGGCAGAAGACTGAAGTCTGAGAAACTTGAGTTGGTACACACAGATCTATGGGGACCTTCCCTTGTTGCATCCCTTGGAGGTTCTCAGTACTACATTACCTTCATTGATAACTCAAGCATATAGGTATGGATTTATTTTCTAAAAAATAAATTTAAGGTATTTGAAACCTTTAAGAAATGGAAGGCCATGGTTGAGACTGAAACAGGCTTGAATGTGAAATGTTTGAGGTTAGATAATAGTGGAGAGTACATAGATGGAGGCTTCATAAGTTTTTTTGCTACTCATGGGATTAGGATGGAAAAAACTATTCCCGGGACATCACAACAGAATGGTGAAGCTGAGCGCATGAACAAGACTCTCAATGAGCGTGCCAAAAGTATGAGATTTATGCTGGGTTGCCAAAAACTTTCTGGGTTGATGCAGTCAGCACAACTGCTTTCCTGATAAATCGAGGTCCATCAGTTCCTTTGGATTGTAGAATACTTAAGGAGTTATGGAGTGGAAAGGAGGTAAACCTTTCTTATTTGAAAGTATTTGGTTGTGTATCATATGTTCACATTGATTCTGATGCTCGTTGTAAACTAGATGCCAAATCTAGAAAATGTTTCTTCATTGGCTATGGAGATGAGGCCTTTGGCTATCGATTTTGGGAGATCAAAATTGAAAAATCATCATAAGTAGAAATATGATTTTTAATTAACAAGTTATGTACAAAGACGGGTTAAGTGCAGAATCTAACGTTGTAGTACCAAAGAAATCTGAGTTTGTAAACTTGGATGAAATCTCTGAAGGTGCTGAGCAAGACATGGGTTAAAAAAATTAGGAGAATGCAGACCCACAGGTAGAACAATGTACACCCACAGTTGCTGTCCGAAGGTCTTCCAGAAACATAAGACCTCCACAGCGTTTCTCACCATCCCTATTCTATATTCTATTAACTGATGGTGGTGAGCTAGAAAGTTATGATGAAGTGCTGTAGATTGAAAATTCAATCAAGTGGGAGTCAGCCATGCAAGATGAGATGGACTAACTCATGTCAAATCAGACATGGGAGCTAACTATAATACCAGAAGGAAAGAGAGATTTGCATAACAAATGGGTGTATAGGTTGAAAAAAAAGCATAATGGCAGCAAACGTTACAAGGACAAACTAGTTGTGAAAGGATTCTAGCAGAAAGAAGGAATCGACTACTCTGAGATTTTCTCTCCAGTTTTGAAGGTGACAACAATCAGGCTGGTGTGAACCCCGGAAATTGGGCCCACGAGGGATTGAAAAGAAAAATGGGTTTTGAAAACAAAAAAGGAGTCGCCACCTTATTTTTTAAAGGAAACAAGGAAAACCCTAAAAATAGTTTGTTTTAGGAAAACAATTTGAATGACTCCATAAAAAAGGAAAGGCAAAAAACAATCTTTTGGAAACCAAAGAAATCGGGGATTTGGAGGCTAAGTTATGACATGGGAAGGTTCTAGGAAAAGCCTATAGGCACCCATGTCACCCTTTCGGTCTCTCAGTCCATTTGGGCTAAATTAAGATCTTTCCATACAAAAATCAGCAATTATATCATCACAAGATAGCATGCATATCATATATTTCATTCAACCATCCATGCATAATAGGCACATAAAAACAGAAAATAAAAAAAGAAGAAAAGAAGGAAAGAAAGAAATCTAGGATACTTGGATCCTAGAACGAACTTGAGCCTCTCGAAGAGCGCCTACGTACCATGCAACGAAATACATGGATCAAAGTCCACGTAGTTCGATTAGAACTAGGGTTAAGACTTGAATATAAACCTATGGTAAAAACCCTAGGTTTCCTTATTTGATCAAAAGAGTTGAATAAACAAAGTTTGATTTTAGGAAAATTCCATAAAATGGAAACCTTGATAAAAAACAGAATTTTATTGGTTAAGGAAACCCTTGATTTAAACCATAGGCTTGTATTAAAAATTAACCCTAGAGAGGGAGAAGGGAAAGAGTTAAGGAAGAGAGGTGAATTGGGGCACCTTCATACCCACTTACCTGAGCGCGATAGCTCCAAGCATTAGCCATTTCAAGCATTGGCAGCCCTATTTACCATAGGACAAATACCACACCTATTTGCACCCTTATACGTGCTCAAAACCATGCAAAAATAATAACATGCAAATCTGGATTGTACTAGTACTATAGCCTAAAATCATCCACTAAACATGCTAACAGCAAAAACAACGAACAATAATAAGTTTTAACAGTATCCTAGAACCATATCATGCATAAAAACCCTAGAATGAACTAACATGCATGCAAAAATATCATGTTTACTCCATATGAAAAACATATACAGCAAACATGAAGAAAAACCAATGAAAAGACCTACTTTAACATGCTGTATAAAAATTAACACAAAACAAGGACTCTAAAACCCTAAACTCACAAATATGCTTAAAAACATACAAAACAAACTTCATACATACTAAAATAAACCTAAACAGAACCTAAATCATGCATATTAACTAACTAAAGCAATAAAACATGATAAAAAACCCTAAGACTAACATGCAATAACACTAATCCTAGCACAAGGACAACAAGAGCACAAGAATCACACCTATGCTTAAAAACCTAAAGGACAGCCCTAAAGCATGCTAGAATTATGATAAACAGTAGATATTCCATGTATATTAACTAGCTAGAGTGTTAATACATGATAAAAAAGCTACCTTTAACATGCAATAGGCGTATCCTATATGAAAACCCATATTCAGCATAAGAAGGAGTAAGGCATACCTTAGGAAGAGGCTTCCTTGCTGCTGTAGAGACTCTCTCTTCCTCTTATGGATGACTTGAACCAATGTTCTCCAAGGCTACAGCAAGAACTCCAGCTCTCCTTCAAGTCTCTCTCTCTTATTCCCTCTCTAACACTTAGGTTTTTAGGCATAAAGTGGCTCCCCTTGTGCTGAAGCATAGGGGGGTATTTATAGAGTTTCATTAGGATTAACCAATGGCTAGGATTAAAACCCTAAAAATTAATCCAAGGGCTATTAGAGACCCCCTTGGGGCTTAAGTAACTCAGAAGTTACCAAAAATTAGAAGGAAACTCGTCCAAAAGAGCCCTTGTACGTTAAAATAGGCAAGAGTCCGCTTTAGCAAGGAATCATGGTGCAAATAGGAAAGTGGTCTCGGGTGACCACCCAAGGCTGGGCGGCTAGCCACCTGGGCCCAGGCGGCTAGCCGCCCAGGCTTGGGTGGTCACCTGAGCCCACTTCTAATTTTTTGCCTATTTTGCCTCCTTTCCCTTCTAGAAGTGTTTCAGGGGGCAAATTAACTCCGATTTTGATGAAACAAAAGCCAAAACGACCGTGTTTCGATGAGGAATATGTTTTTGAACATTTTGGGGTGAAAACCACTAACCATGGGGGCATGGTTAGGTTTGAACAAGGCGGTTAACCATTATGCTCTATCTTTGCTAAGCATAGGCATGCACATAGGGTCAAACCAAACACTTTCCATATCAAAATTGAACTTCATAAAACACTTTTGGGGGTAAAATGATGACTAATGAAGGTCAATTTGAAAAGATTTGGTTGGTAATTGTGAGTCGATTAGAGCTAACTCAAAGAAGGGTCAATTAACCAATCTTGAACTGTATCGAGCCATTTTAATCCCGAGCCATTGATTTATCAAATTGAACCTAGAAATACCTCCTATGCATCCATATGAACTCCAATTGACAATTTGGAGATCATTCCAAGGTCAAATGAAAAGTTTGGGGCTTAAAAGACGATTATGCCCCTCAAATCACAAAAGCTCTTATTATCCCTCAAGATCAACTCCGAATTGAACCAAAATTCATACCCATTGTCCTTGTGACTCTAGAAACCTAATGCAAGTGACTAGACTAAAAAACAAAACAAAAACATGCATGAAATGATGAGCCCTAGTAAGGTGGTGCAAAAATGGGGTGTGACTGCTGGTACTGGGGATTGTGGCTGCTGAAAATCTACGTCTTGAACAATTAGATGTGAAGACAGCTTTCCTTCATGGTGATTTGGATAAAGATATCTATGTGCAGTAACCATAGGGTTTTATCGCACTAGGAAAGGAGAAACTGGTATGTAAGCTGAAAAAGAGCTTGTGTGGCTTGAAACAAGCTCCAAGGCAATGGTACAAGAAGTTTGATAGCTTTATGTGTAGCATCAGGTTCACAAGGTACCAGGCACACCATTGTTGCTATGTTAAGAGTTTTGACAACTCTTACATCATTTTGCTGTTGTATGTAGATGATATGCTATGTGTAGGATCCTATATGGAGGAGATTAATTACCTGAAGAGGCAGTTATATGAGCAATTTGCAATGAAGCATTTAGGAGCTGCAAAAAAAAATCCTTAGCATGAGAATCGTCAGAGACAGGGTCAATGGTACACTAAAGCTTTCACAGTTAGCGTATGTGAAAAAGGTTCTCAGTAGATTTAGCATGAATGGAGCTAAACCAGTGAGCACACCCTTAGCTAGTCATTTGAGACTAATTAAGGCCCAGTCACCAAAAACAGAGTAAGAACTGACCTACATGAGTAGGGTTCCCTATGCCTCAGCTATCAGTAGTCTCATGTACGCTATAGTTTGTACAAGATTAGACATTGGACATGCAGTGGGAGTTGTGAGTAGGTACAAGAGTAATCTAGGAAAGTGGCATTGGGAGGACGTCAAGTGGATTCTGGGGTATCTGAAAGGCTCATTAAATACATCATTTTGCTTTATAAAGGCAGGTTTGAAACTTCAGGGTTATGTAGATGCTGATCTAACTGGTGACATTAACAACAGAAAGAGTGCTACAGGGTTTGTGTATACTCTAGGTGGTACAGCTGTGAGTTACGCTTCAAAGTTGTAGAAGATTGTTGCTTTCTCTACTATAGAAGTCGAATATGTTGTTGCGACTAAAGTTGGAAAAGAAATGGTTTGGTTGTAAGGATTCTTAGATGAGTTGGGAAAGAAGCATATGTGAAAGGGGTGTTCTATACAATGATAGCTAGAGTGCTATTTTTCTTGCTAAGAACCCAGCGTTTTATTCCAGGACAAAGCATATACAGTTGAGGTACTAATTTATTTGATATCTTCTCGACAATGGATAGCTAATATTGGAGAAGATTCATGGATCTAAGAATCCAGCTGATATGTTGGCAGCAAATTAGGTAGGAGCTTTGCATGTCCCCTATGATGTTTTGAGGAGGGGGGTTGCTTCTCCTATAAATAGGAGAGCATTCCTCATTTAGAGAACAACAACAAGAGCGTGAACCAAGAGCTAACGAACATAGTATGTGGGAGAAACACAAGAAGGAGTTCTGTGTTGTGAGCAATAGAGAGACAAAGTGGGGTGTGCTGAGTGTCCAAGTTTATGCACGTGATTTTTTGTAAGGGTTTACAAAAAGGGTAATAATCCACTTAGGTAAGAGTATTTTGTGAGAGTAAAAATATTTGAGTGTACATTTGTATACTGGTTTTCTTTATAGTAAGTTACAGCAGTTTTGTAGACGTAGATATAATTTGCTGAACCACATATATCTTGGTGTTTTTGTGCGTGTGATAAATATTCTTACAATTATTTATTTATCGCATCTTACTGATCTTGGCTAGGAATTTAATTTTCTATAACGTTCGATAAGAGACGGCGGCACAATAGTTTTCGGAGGTGGAAGCTTTGAGCTTGGATTTTTCATCCCAGATGATGTAGAACAGCTTGCTGAAGAATTCCTAGTTCAAATGGACCTCAAAAAATGAAACAAAAAAAGAGTACTAAAAGGGAGAGAACACTAGAAGCCAAAATAGCATTCTGCCTTCAATCGTACCTACGGTCAGGCCAACCGTACCTATGATCGTCAGCAGATTTGCTATTACAACTTTCCTTGCCAGCCACTCTTTTTCTTTATTTAACTTAGATTCCTATAGGTCCATTTAGGGTCCCTATTTTGCCAGCTTGTTGCTGAAGTTTAGGACTTTTGATTTATGTCTTTAGTTGGAATTTTCTTATTTTTAGAATTTTTAGTATTTTCATTTATTTCGTTATTTATTTCCTTAAATTTATTGTTCTATTAGAACTAGTAGTGTTTGCAGCTTATATATAGGCTGCCTCCTTTTATTGTAAGGTGATGTTTTGATTTTAATAAGAATTTCTTTCTAAGATTTTATTCTCCTTACTCGTGGATTCGGGTTGTTTTCTCTTTACTCGTGGATTTGAGTAATCTTAAGAAGAAGGTGGTGACCTTGTTCTTTCATAAGCTTTCTGCTATGTCAGTTGGTATTAAAGTAGGCTTCATCTTGGTTAGATGGCGAATGCACGCTACAGTGGCAACTTCTTCTACAGCAACGAATGTGGAGAAGAGGCTCTTACCAAAGCCAAAATTTCAAGGATTCAACACGACACCCAGCGAGCGCTGCATGATGTACATGCGGGACTCGCTAGGTTACCGATGAAGACTAATAGGTTACGTGAAGATCATAGGGTTTGTGCCGACGATGGGCTCACGACCGTCCTATTGGTAGACACGTTCCTAATCATCAGAAATTTATGGAATTTAAAGATATTCCTAATTTTAATGGATTTCCGAATGAAAACTATTATTGGTTATTTGATTTGGAGATATTTTTTGACTTTGTGAAGATTTCGGATGAGGAAAAGATGAAAGCTACAACGTTCAAGCTTAGACTTTGTGCTGCAAAGTGGTGGGATCAATTGCAACATTCGAGAACTCAACAAGGTAAATCTCGTATTTGCTCATGGCCTAGAATGGGAAGAATGATCATATCTAAATTTTCCCTTTATGATTATAAAGAATTTGAATTTGATATGGATCAAAATTATGGGCATAGTAATTATTGTGTGAGAGATTATACCATTGAGCTTTACAACCAACGGCCAAAATAAGAGGTTCATGAAAATTTTGAAGACCTAAAGCCAGAAGCTAACTTGATTATTAAAGAAATGGTTTTTCTAGAAGTTAATGAAGAACAAAATTCCTTAGCAGCTAAGTTAATTATTATAGACCAACCTTCTTGAGTAAATGGGCAATCTTTACTATCCGTGAGTAAGTCCGAGGTTGAGATCGTGATGAATGTCAAAGAGTTTGAGAGTATTGTGGTGGAACTGCAAGATTCAAAGGTACTTGTCATTCCTAATGAGGTACAACCTGTTAGAAAATTTGTGATTTTCTTTAAAGTTTCAAAACTTTGGACCATTGATGTAAGAATTTGAAGGAGGCATCATAAGAGGTCACGTGGGATAGAATAATCTTTGTATGAGAAGTGTTTGCCTCCTCTTTCCCAAAACTATCACAATGGCCATCTGCTATCAATCTCCAATCAAACCCATCTCCATTACTCCTTCGATTAACTACTCCACGTGCAGATGCAACTTCTCTTTGCCTTCCGAAACCCTCACCACAGAACCCTCACCAGTCTTCACGGCCGTGTCTATAAACAAGATATTCGGCTGGACATTATGGGTTCTAGCCAAGCTTGATGACAATTAGGACAAAGATTAGATCTTGAGGTATACGTCTGTTTTTTTCCCTTTTTCTTTTTCGATTCAAAGAAAACATGGTTTAGCCTACATTGTGTGATTTTCATTGGAGACTGTTAATATTCGGGTCGGGTACGTGACCCATACTCATGGTCCGCCCACATGCGGGTAGTGGACCTCATAAGTGTTTCCTATTGAGTGGGTTTCCTAGTGTGTATGGAACCCTAGTCCTATTAGGTTTAGGACTTATAGGAAACTATTTAAGGTGGCTTTCTCTACAGATTAGGGTTGGCCTCTCTATGCACCCTCTATCATTCTGTATAGCCACTCTCCCCTCTCTCTCTCTAGTATTCTCTCTAAGGCATCACCATAGCCTTATGGATTTGGAAGCGTGGAATAAAGGGAGGACTCTAGTAGCGATCCCTACGACTCACATAGCGATGGTAGAACGTACACGAAGGCTTGGTTCGTGTTCACAGCATTTAGATGGTGTATGGCAATCCGCGGCTCGTAACGACAAGCGACGGTCCTTCTCGGGTCTCTTCCGCAAGAGGTAACTCTTAGACCCGTGATTTATTTGCTATGTGCAATATGTATAGATTGTTTACATTGGTATCAGAGCCATAGTCTTGTTGGTTTGCCCAATAATTGCCAAAGTTGTGTTCTCTCTCTAAAAACACCATTAATGGGTCTCTTAAAAATGAATTTTTTAAAATGGTTTTTAACCGAAAATTTTTATGTGGTTATGTTCTCCTATGTGTGAGGAGCATCCCCATCAAGTTTCATGAGAAATAGATGTGTATTTTGAGAGAAAACACAAACCTTTGTTTTTGAAAATTGTGTTTTTTCCGAACCTTTGGGCTATTTTTTATGCACCTAAACCTATTATTAATGGATATAATTGGTATATTGGTAATCTACATCATGAGGGCTTTCCAATGATATATTATTTGCGCAATTTGGATACCATATGCGAAAGATATGAGCCCTAGAAGTTGGCCTCTTGAACATGTAAATCTGGTGCGAATTTGTCTTAAGGTAGAAGATGAAGTGCAGAAAATTGCGACGCCCACTCTCGCCTATTGGAGAATGCGAGAGAGTGTGGAGGCTGTAGAACTCCGATTTGCAT
Source organism: Liquidambar formosana (assembly GCA_039720395.1). Taxonomy (NCBI): domain Eukaryota; kingdom Viridiplantae; phylum Streptophyta; class Magnoliopsida; order Saxifragales; family Altingiaceae; genus Liquidambar; species Liquidambar formosana. The sequence continues at coordinate 13,118,034 of CM077823.1, read as the reverse complement.
GCCGTCTTTTCCAAAATTCATAAAATTTAATTTCTGATTTTTTGGTGATTTTTAAAATTTTTTAATGTTACCATAAAATTTATTATAAAATTAAATTGGAAAACATGCATAACGGGGACACCACTTGCGTGCATGGGGGTTTGTGCATGGGTGTTTGGTGGCCTGGAAAATTTGTGAATTATTTTTGGGGTTTGTTTGTGACCTTGGCCTGCTGCACCTCCCATACCAACCTTTGGATTTTTTATTTACCTAATTTTTATGTGTTTTTTTCTTATTGAAAAATAAAATAAAATTAGTTTATGCAAAATAAAAATTTTTAGAGGATGTGTTAATTTTGTTTGACCATGTGGGAGTGAGTATGTGTCATTGGGAGAGCTATGCGACGTAGATTTATTGTTCATCACCTAATTACATGCGGTAATTAATTAATTAATTTTGTGTAATTAATTATTTTTCTGCGTTGCGCAATTTGATTGCTGCCAACGATATACCCGCTTTACGAGACTTATTGGTACGCTCCTACAGGGGTTGAGTGTGGCCTAACCATCCATTTAAAGAACCTTTTGCTTGTTATGTTTTAGCATATTAGTTCTAAGATTAAATGGATGGATTTTTGGTAAATTTAGAAAGAGCTTGTGTTTTCTTTGCTTTTGGTGTATAAGATTATTTTGTAAGGCATAATGTGTGGTGCGACATCTCTATTTGTTTATTCATTGCAGTAGATCCATTGTAGTAGGATTTTTGAAAATGTAATGTATTATTTCATGTACTATTTTGAGAAGCCATGTAAAGGGATGTGTTTCGCGACGCGCATTATGTATGTGGAATTTTCTTAGCATAGGCTCTAAAATTTACCAATATGGTTCCATGTGGGGACCTGTGTGCTTATTTTTATGGAGCAATTTATTATATTATTTTGTTAGTATAATACCATGGATGTTATTAGTTGAGATTTTGTATCTCCTAATATGTATATTTGTTCGAAAAACAATTGAGAATTATAATCCTAGCCTACACTATCAGGAGATGATCATAAGCAATAGCAACACTTTTCGATCTTGATGTGTGGGAAGGGATAATACTTTTCATTTGGGTTTTCTGAACGAATAGAAAGATGTGTAAATAATAATGTCAACCCTGCGCAATATGAATGAAATGATGACTAGAGTACATATGGATTAGAAAATCAATACCTTTTAAATGAGCAACTGCTCCTGGATATTTTGACTAGTTTTGTGATCTGACCTGTGGATGGGTATACGACCCTACACTGCCTTGACTTTGTGAGTTTTGAGGCCTACCAATCTTGGTGCAAGAAAGATCGTAACGTGCGCTTTATTATGCTAAGCAGCATGCTTATTGATTTTATTTGGGAATGTGTATTTCCCCACACGCGCTTTATTATGTTAAGCAGCGTGCTTGTTAGTATAATAGGGGAGTATGTGTACTACCCTGTTACCAAGGATAGAAGGGTTATCCGAAATAATATGCTATAACTGTGAAATGGTGAAACACTTCGCTCATGATTGCACTGAGCCAAAGTAGGTATCTTTTTCACCGAACTCTCTCTGCATTTGTGCATGTGATTATAATTTAGTTGCTCATTTTATCCATTGTGTGGATTGAGATGTAGGTGCAACTAAATATGTATCTTGAGATGGAGTAGGCTTAGTAGATTATCGCCATTTTGAGTTAGTACCTATAGAATATATAGGTCATAGCACTAGAGTAGAAGTTCTTAGAGTTGGTTTGTCTTAGCTCTAATTGCGCATAGGGCGTATCTTACTTCTACACAATGAGAGTTATGTGCTTAAAAATCAATATTGTCTACTATTAGTTTTAGCATTCTTTGATTTTGGATATTCCTTTATTTCAGAGGTATATGGTTGGATATTTTATGATGGTATTGTATATTTTTAGACATGTTTCACCTTAGAGTTGAACCGTATGATTCATTTTCCCTTATCCTATGTTGCTAATGTCAATAAGAATATTGCTTCTATTTGGCATGCTAGACTTGGACATAATAGGATGACCTAGTTAGCTCGAGAAGGCCTTTTAGGGCCCACTCACTAAAGTTGACCTACTTGTGGTTGTGTCTTGTTTAGCCAGTATAGCATGTAGGAAGCTTTTTTTTTTTAGTAAGGCGTTTTGAGCTACTTAACTACTAGAGTTAATCCACTTAGATATTTGCAAACCTATGTATGTTAAGGCACGTTTTGGCGCTTTTACTTCCTTACTTTGATCGATAACTACGCGCGATATGATTTTGTCCATCTAATCGTTCGCTGTATGGAGCTTTGGATTCTTTCAAATGCTTTATAGTAGAGGTTGAGAATTAGAGAGATAGAAGCTTGAGAGTTCTTAGGACTAATCAAGAACATAAGTACTTATCTGATTAGTTCAGGGAACTAAGTGAGGAAAAGATGATATGCAGACAACTCTCTATTTCTGACACTCTGCAACATAATGGTGCAGCAGGAGAATAGTAATAAGAGATTTCTAGTTATGTCTAGACTGATTATGGCGCAAGTTAACTTCTCTATATTCTTTTAAGGGGATATTCATTTTAACTGTTGCCTACATCTTTATTAAAGTGTCTTCTTGGTCGGTTAGTTTTTCCAACCCTTTATCAGCGGTGGCATGCGAAAGCCCGATTTGTGGGGCATTTGCTCTATTTGGGGTCAGAAGGTTTGTTTACATCACTCTCTATGAGTATGAGGAGCCTAACCCTAGAGCTATAAAAACATTTTTATAAAATATTTTAAAAGCTCAAAAGGTTATTTGATGTATAGTGAACCTACCGATGGAGGAATGACTAAATAGAGTTGCAAAATATTGATTTCATTAGAGAATGATTTCCTTAGCATAAGCAGCACTAGTGAAAATCTTTACCTCTATGTGTTAGAGGAATGTGAAGACGTCTTACCATCTTTGAGCGAGGTGGGGAATTAGTTCCTTATCCTATAGTCGTTGAACATAGTGGGAGTGGTTTTTAACCCAATGGGAGTGTCCCGTAAAGTGTTTTGCAAGAAAGTGTCTTGCAGGACAACTAAGATCACTAAGATTCTCAAGTGCACATGAGCAAATATTGAAACTTTCCCCATCATCATTTTGAGATTGAAGGGGATGCCTTCTTATATGCTTATAGAGAAGATAATGAGCTAGCTTTATATAGAAAAAGCGCTTTCTTCTTATGCTAGTGGATGATACCTACATAGGGTGAGTTGAGCTCGATGGATGGGAATAGAGTTTAGGAGTTAGTTAATCTTCTACAATGGTAGATAATTCAATTAACAAGTATAAGGTGCGCCTCATGGCAAAAGGTTAATGCCTAATGTGTAGGTATAGACTATATAGAGACCTAAATGGTGAGGTTTGCTTCTATTTGCCTAATCCTAGTTGTTGTTGCATAATTGGATTTTGGACTTTTCTAGATGGATGTTAAGATGATATTTCTCAATGGAGAACTAGACGTAGAGATCTATGTTAGATCAACTAATGGGTTTTGATCCATATTGATCAACTAGTGGGTCTTTGAGGTTAAGGGATAAGAGTGCAAAGAGTGCTTGCTCATTATTCCGTCTAAGATCTTAAACAATCGTCTAGGCAATGGCATTTGAGGTTTCATGATTCCATTACCATTGTGGGCTTTTGTGATAATTGAACACATTACATGTATCTTGAGTGGTCTAGTGGAAATATCCTTATTTTTTCCTTCGTATGTTGCTGACATCCTTATAGCTGGGAATGATATAGAGACTATTGTCGCCACTAAGAAGTGGTTGTCCTCTATTTTGAAATGAAGGACATGGGTAAAGCAAATTGTGTGCTTGGAGTTAAGATTGTTAGAGATTTTTCTAAGAAGCTTCTCGGTTTGTCTTTAGAGACTTACATTAGGAAGACTCTTGAATGTTTTTGCATATATAACTCTAAACCCATTGACACTCTAATAGTCAAAGGCTGCACCTTAATCCTAAACTAGTTTTCTAAAACTAATGAGGAAAAGAATCACATGTCTACAACGCTATATGTAGCTACAATAGGAAGTTTGTAGTATGCGATGCTGTGTATGCGTCCAAATATGCATGTATTTGGTATTGTTAGTCATCATCAGAGTTTCTTTGAACCCGTTCTTTGGATAACAACAATTAAGTTTCTTCGATACCTATATGAGATCGTTGACATTATCCTATGTCATTATAGTGGAGACTTAGGACTAAGAGGTTGGTTACAGCGATGGAAATTAGGCTATTTATTGAGATGTGCATGAGTCCATCTCAGGTTATATGCTTATCCTTGGAGGTGAAGGTGCTTCTTTTTATGGTAAGAAGCATACTCGCATTGCCTTGTCACCGATGGAGTCAGAGAATATAGCTTACTTAATGGTTGTTCAGGATATTGTTTGGTAAAGGTGATCTTTGCAACGTCTAGGTTTTATGGCTTATGAGAAGTTTATAATTTTGATTGTGTATTAATCCTAGAGTGTGCAAATGATCCCTAATATTGTCGTAGAACCAAACACAGAGATATTTGATTGTACTTTGTTTGAATTAAATATAGTTGCGCAAAGGGAAGTGGTCTTGAGGCATGTCTCCATTGGTTGTGTGCTAGCTGATCTTATGATTAAGCCAATTGCCAGACATGTTTTCCATTCTCATGTGAGGAGAATGGAACATTGTAGGATTTGATATGCTCAGACATTTAATTTGTGATTGACATTATTATTCTGGTATTGATATTCATTCTTTATGTTTTATAGAATGTTTATGTCATTTGTGTACACATCTTTGTAATGTCACCAGGCTTAAATCGACCCACTCACATGGGTGATTCACCTTGGCGCTGAGTTAGCGAGCAAGATGAGACATTTATATCTTTGGTGCACCAAGTTGGTGAGCAAGATATACAGTTGCCATATTATATGTCGCTTTAGATTGAGTTAAGATGAGATCTCTATTAGATCGATCATGGAGATTTTTCTACAAACTCTATGTAGCCCGTTTGTTAGCCGAATGTGAGATTTCAAACAGGAGCTGAGAGAGTGACTGGGTTGGAAAACTCAGGTTAGGCGCTTGAGTAGCGACTGGACTAAGATTTGTATAGCGTTTTTTTGCTTCTTCTTCTAGTGACATGCTCATTTTTATGAGTTAACGCCATAGCATACATTTCATACTGTATGTGCTCTATAGCGACCGATAGTAGGAGTGATGAATGGATCCTTGCTTCATCACTGTGTGAGCCACATGGATCACTTTGATCCATTTTTGTGCCCTTTTTTACCTGAGACTATGTCATGAAAAGGATACTTGATGACGCTACTTTAGCGTATTTTCCAAAGGTCAGGAAATAATTCGGTCTTATGGGGGCATGTCTAGGAAAGTGGTTGAGTTGAATTGGATTGGCAGGAGGGCTTAGGGAAAACGATTTGATATTACACCATGTTTTGTGACTTATTAGCTGGTTAGCGTCTATGTCGTATTTGTGATGATATGGGACATGGGTACATTGCATATATGTGGGATGCAGCATTACTTTTATATTTATGAGGGATTAAAGAGTGCTTGATTCGGTGTTTTATGGATTGTCTGGGGCATATACGAGATGCCTTCGAGTGATGCGTTCTTGTTAGTTTGGCGATGACTTAACATTTTCGCTCCTATGTTTGTACGTTCTTCTCATGAGGTCGCTCGCTACATTTCCTAGTATGAGGAGATGAGTATTGAGAGAGATTTTGGAGTTAACTCACCCTACGTGGGCAAGTGGGAGATGTTAATATTTGGGTCGGGTACGTGACCCATACCCATGGTCCTGCCCACATGCGGGTAGTGGACCTCGTAAGTGTTTCCTATTGAGCGGGTTTCCTAGTGTGTGTGGAACCCTAGTCCTATTAGGTTTAGGACTTATAGGAAACTATTTAAGGTGGTTTTCTCTACAGATTAGGGTTGGCCTCTCTATGCACCCTCTATCATTCTGTACAGCCACTCTCTCCTCTTCTCTCTCTAGTATTCTCTCTAAGGCATCACCATAGCCTTATGGATTTGGAAGCGTGGAATAAAGGGAGGACTCTAGTAGCAATCCCTACGACTCACACAACGATGGTAGAGTGTACACGAAGGCTTGGTTCATGTTCACAGCATTTGGATGGTGTATGGCAATCCGCGGCTTGTAACGACAAGCGACGGTCCTTCTCGGGTCTCTTCCGCATGTGGTAACTCTTAGACCCATGATTTATTTGCTATGTGCAATATGTCTAGATTGTTTACAAAGACAATCTCTAGGGTTGAATGTGTTTATATTTGAGTACTTTGTTGTTGATTTGATGAATTTCTGTTATTTTTTAAGCTTAATAGATTGACTGATCAGAAAATTTTTCTTTTGAGCTCAATGAATCTCTGTTGTAATTTGTGTGGGTTTTTGTTTCAAAAAATCTATAGCATTTGTGATTGAATCTCAAAACGACATAGTTTTGACACCAAGAAAAATGAAGGAAAAACATGGAAGAATATTACACTCGTAGAAGGCTTATATTAATTAATGTTTAAAAAAAAAAAAGTAATATGTTAGCATAATCTGGATTGTAGTTCAATCATTTAGGCCATGTTTGGTATGCCGGATTAGAAGGTTGGATAGGATAGAATTGTTGGATGAAGAAAAAGTCTTTGGTTGCTTTGTTTCAAATGGAGAAGATGGTGTCTTAGAAATTTTTCTATATATCCCCTTGTTTCTTTTAAATGGGATAATATCCTAAGATAAAAATATACCACATCCCTTGCGGGTTTATTATCTCCCGCATATGGAGGATATAACCATCCTACGGATAGTATATCCCTTGTTTGAAAAGACTACCTAACGCATGAAAATGATAACTTTGCCCCGTCTAGCCTATCCAGAATACCAAACATAGCTTTAATGTTGAACTCTAATTATGTTGCAAATCAGGCTCTTATATAATGATTCAAGCTAACTCTATAATTTATTACTGCAGTCTATTCAAAAAGAAAAATGACTGATTGCATATTTGCATATAGTCTCATGTCTCCTGGTCTTAAGAAAAATCTACTTGCTCTTGAAATTCAAAGATTAAGAAAGAAAGAAAATGATGTATGTGGGGGACTGATTGACTTGGAAGTGTCCACAAAATTTTCCGGAATATGTGGAGGAGGCTAGGGTCAAAAATCGAAACGGAGTGTCCACATGTGGACACTTATTTTAGGGTAAAAGTTCAAACGACCATAACTTTTGATTCGGAAGAATTATCCTTAGTAAGATTCTTATAGGCTAGCCTATGGGACACGTACTAGCAATTTTTTATTTTTAAAAAAAAAAATTAAAGCTGAAGCAAATTCGATTAATATATACTCCATATATGTTAGAATCTTTAAATTAACCTATTGTTTTAATATATTCAATTTTATCAAAGGGACCCATAAAAAACTGAAGGATTCCAAAATGATTATACTTTTTATTTTTTTTAATGCCAGCATGGTTCTTGTCAAAAACCGCACCTTTTTGTACTCACAGAAATGTTGAATTTCAACATTTCTAAAGCCGTCAGGCTAGTTTAATAGTGAGGGAGGATAAGATAAAAAAAAATAAAAGTATGATATGTTAAGCATCAGAACCAATCCCATTGTACCAAATTAAAAGAAAAAAAAAAAGAAAAAAAAAAAAAAAAACTATCTCCCCATACTTTATAGTTTATACATAGCTGCATGGAAGTGTTCCATGAATGTTAATGCTCCCTACCATTTCTAGGCAAATAGCCTTGGTTCAGTTTTGCACTTTCACTGTACCATACAGTGATCGTCGAATGAGCGACACGTTGCAAGGGGAAGGTAGGAATGACTAGGATTTGAGAAAGGAATTTGCTGCGTGAGCTGCGCAACGCCGTGAGATGCTAATGGAACAAATCACAGCCGTTCTTGCTTTCCCCTTGCAACGTGTCGCTCATACTGCACGGTGTAGTTAAAGTGCAAAACTACACCAAATCCGAATCTGCACCAAATCCAAATCCAAATCCCTTTTAAGGTGCAACATCTCTAGGCCCATTTGATTCTTACAATCTGGACTGTCCATCAAATCCATCGGTTGGAAAAAGAAACCTGAACATAAGATGTTTGTGGGATCCCAAGTGTGAAACAGATTGTGTATATATATGTATATGGATTAGGATCAGAGCAACACAATTTTGTACACAATTTTTGACCACTTATTTGGTCGGATGAGCATCAGTTTTTTTACTAATGCTAGTTGGATCCAAAGTTGTGTACTTAAATTATGTCCCCTATTCTGCCCCACTAGTTGTAAGGTAATTTGCTCTGTTTGACTGCTGAGAAAATGTGAGAAAGTAGAGAAAAATGAATTTGAAATTTATATTAGTTCCTTCGTAACTTCAAGACTCAAGTTGCACAACTACTATGATTAATTATGCATGTTCATTCTTGGAATAAAAATGACATAAAACAAAGAATTTTATTTCATTTCTTTCCTTTTCCTTAGTTTTCTCAACAGCCAAAGGATGGATTGAGAGGGGTTCCTTTTTATTTTTATTTTTTTTAATGTGTTTATTTGTTTGTAATTAATTTCAATCTAATATATTGACGAACAGAACAAAGAAATTTGGTCCATATATGAAGTTCTTATTGATTCTTACAGTCCCAATACCGATAGCATTGTGGACCGTGCTTGGAGTAGTTGGGAGTGTGATTATGGGCATTGGGTATGGTTTTGTTTTGCCTATGATGGATACATTCAGGGCGATTAGCAAGGAAGGCATTTCAATTCCAATGAAGTTGATTAGATGCTTCACGGTATTCTTTACATTGATCTCCTTGTGGGGCATTAGATTTTGTTTCTGGAGTCGAGAATTATAATTAAGAGGATTTAATGCTTTCAAAATTAACCACCTCTGTAGGATGGTACTTGGAGCAATGTTTGGGGTGCCTGCACGATTGTTCGTGATTTTGCTGATTTTTCGTTCCATTCTTACTTCTCTGTGATGAATGGGTTGCTCATAGAACTCAAGTATGAATCTATGTGAATAAAGCTTACTACCTCGTGATTGTTTTAATTATGTTAGTACTTTGTGAAAGTCATACTTATTTGTTAGATTCCATATTGCATTTCCTACTTTGTTTATCTTTTCTACTGATCTGTAAAGTGATTGCATGACATTTTGAATTATGAAATCTTATTTGGTAAATTCGGGCACTGAATTATGAAATCAGTGAAGCAACAAAATATGTGATCATTACGTAGATCTTTGACAAGTTCATGCCAGATATGAGTAGGCCAAGACATACTTTAGAACCAAACTCATTTGTAGAACTCGAAATTATTATTATTATTATTTTTTTTTAAGCCAAAGGAAAGACCTTAAGCATCATAGAGGAGCTTGGCATTCCAATCAGGCTGGCACCCTAAGACCTAATAATGTGTTACTAGTTCTAAGTATTATTAAAAAATGAAGAAAAATACAAAACAAAGAATGAAAATAACAGAGAATTACACAATTACTGTGAAGTTTGTGATGTGGCTAGCTAGTTAAACCATACTAGAGATTCAAATGTGAGCACTCTTAGGCGTAATTTAGTGTTTCAACTAGATTTCTCTCTCTTGGTCTGATGGTATTAGCTGAGCATTCACATATGCACTGTGCAATGAATTAAGTAGAAATAGGGTGTTCGCTTTGGTTTGGTGACCTAATTAATATAAGAGAGTTCAGTGAGATCGGGCAAGATATTTACACCTGCATCGGAACTAGGTATGAACTTCTTTAATTATTTCTCTTTTTCTTCCTTCCTTTTTTTTTTTTTTTTTTTTTTTTTTTTTTTTTTTTTTTTCCTTCCTGCCTGAAAGATGCTTGTTTGAATGCATAAGGCCGGGTGCACCTTGTGCAAGATGCAATCTTTCACCAGGTGACCTCCAAAACTTTACTTGTGATTGGCATTTTGTGAAACCAACCGTTAGATTAGATAACCTTCTAATGTAGGTCATGCATGCCAAAAAATAAAGTTTATCTTAGATTGATTGCGATTTGATCTAAACTTATATTTTTGGATCAATAACAAAGTTGGAGACAAACCCAGTAGGCCCTCTTTCAAATACAACTACAAATGTTGTACCACTATTTATTTATTTTATATCTTGTTTATTTTCCGACTTTACTGCTTTTCTGACTACTAGTTTTCTTGGTTTTCATTGCCTTGTGTCTAGATCAAGGTGACAACGCGAAGATAAATGCTAATTCTAATGTGCGAAAACGAGAGCGAATCATAATTATTGCTGTGTTGTGTACAGCAGTGCAAGTCCTGGGCCTAGCTTTGATGTTTTTTGTTTGGATGAAGAAGCAAAATAGAGCTCGTAAGTAGTTCAGTACTTGTTTTTTATGGGAAGTACGTTTTACATTAAAAAATAAAAATAGATCTTCCTTCACTCAATCAGATTTACTGATAAAATTCTGCAACAAGAAACCTTGGATTGGCTTTGCTTCGGTCAACATGCATGGCTAACACGTACAAAAGTATTTCTCTCCATTCATTTTCATCCACTTCAATGTCTACTTTGCAGGAAAAGTAGGACGCAATAAAAGAGGGGTTATCCCACCGAGACCGAGAAGGAAGATCTGGAGTTACCATCGTTTGACATGGCCACATTAGCTATTGCAATCAATAACTTTTCAATCAACAATAAACTTGGAGAGGATGGTTTTGGACCTGTCTACAAAGTAAACACTTTGATTAATTACAATTCAATGTTACCCGGTTCGAATGGTGCCAGCTTAAGGCACTAAGTAGTTTTCTATTGATCATTGCTTCACACTTCAAAATTCCAACAAAGGACGCACAAGTATTATTCTAAATGTTTGGAAATTTTTATCAGCACTTAACAAACATTCTAAAATAAAGTTGTTATTGCAATAAAAATAAAAATTACGGAGTAAATGTTATATATATATATTAAGAAATGAAGTTATACACGTTGCCACACTTGAACAAATTTCCCATTTGTAGATGTAGTTGTAACTAATTAAAAATGTGGGTGACATTTTACAGTAGTATGTAGAATTCAAAAAAAATAAAAAATAAAAATAAAAAATGGGGGGTTTTCCAAAAGAACATGAAAGTTTAGCCATATATATAATTATAGGTGGAAATTTTAAGGGTGTCTTGGAAGACGGGCATAAAATAGTTGTGAAGAGGCTCTCAAAGAATTCTAAACAGGGACTCAGTGAGTTCAAAAATGAAGTTATTCATGTTACAAAACTTCAGCACCGAAATCTAGTGAAACTTTTGGGATGCTGCATTCAAGCAGATGAAAGGATGTTGATATATGAATTTATGCCTAACAAAAGCTTGGACTATTTTATTTTCGATATGAATCTCTTTCTAAAGATTTGCATATTTAGTTCAAGTAGTCTAGATGCACAATCTTGTAATTTTCTCACCATACAGGCTCCAAAACATTCTCTCTTTATGAAGTGTGATGTTTTGACCAAAGACCTTAATTGGGGGAAATTAGGCAACAAGATTTTACAGTATCACGTACGTAAATCAAGGAAAAGGGGCACATCCCTCATGTGCTAGCCATTACCTTTTCTTGTCCAATTTAACAGGGGTCGCGAGGTAGCTTTTATTTTATTGTAACACAAGTTGCCACATGAATTCTTCGATTCTATTATATACGGAGTATGGACTGTTGGAATCATACTCCTAATATATATTTAACAATTTAAATGCCTATCAAATGAAATTACTTCAGGCAAAAAATTTGGCAGATCACATGCGGAGCATTTTACTGAATTGGTCTAAGTGTTTTCACATTATCAATCGAGTTGCTTAAGGACTTCTTTACCTTTATTGAGATTCTAGATTGAGGATAATTCATAGAGATCTCAAAGCAAGCAATATTTTAGTAGACAATGAGATGAACTTGAAAATATCTGACTTTGGCTTGGCTACAAGTTTTGGTGGAAATGAAAGTGTGGCGAACACGAATAAAGTGGTTGGAACACAGTAGGTACCTCTATAATGCAGTTTTAATTGTCTCTATCTAATAGCTTTTTAATGTACGTGTTTATTTATTTATTAGTTTCTTGCAGCGGTTATATGTCTCCTGAGTATGCAATTGATGGGATGTACTCCATAAAATCCGATGTGTTTAGTTTTGGTGTTTTATTGCTAGAGATAGTTAGTGGAAAAAGAAATAGAGGTTTCCATCATTCAAACCACCACCTTAACCTTATTGGACATGTAAGTACTAATTTTGACTAATATTTGCTTATTTCTCTAAAGGGTAAAATGCAAAAAAAACCCCTCTATTGTTACCCATTTTGCAGGATACCCCCCTCTAAAAAAAAACTCAATAAAAAACCCCCCATATTGTGCTAGGGGGTACGCCGTTAACGGCAATGTTAAAAGTCCATTCTACCCCTGTACGGAAAAATAATAAAATATTAATATTTAACATTTATAAATGGTTATTAATAATTATAAATGAAACGGTGTCGTTTTAATGCTCCCTCCCCTGCAAAACTCCTCTGCAAAAGCTCCGAACATGCGTGCCTATACCGCTGCTGCAACGGCACGGCGTGCCCACACCGCCGCAGACCCCTTAGCGCCCCCACCTATGGTTTTTTTTTTTTTTTTTTTTTTGGTTTTCCTGTCTCTGGGTTTGTTTGGATTCCCTTTCTCGCCGCCGACGGTGTTGCAGCGACTTGCCTGACATTGCAGCAACGATAGTGGAAGCAGGGTAAGGATGGGTGGTACTGCGAAGGCTAAATCCTTTTTTTTTTCTACAAATCTGATGTAGCAACCATGGCCGACGACCGTTGGGGTAAGTAAGGTTGGGTGGCCAACAGTTGGCGGCAATTGTAGAAGCCAACCCCTAGCTTTTTACAAGATTCGGTTCATATACCTATAGATGAAGAAAGAGACAAGATGGTTGGATGGGATTTCTTTAATAAATTTGATGGGGATTCTTGAGCTTAAAGAAAGAGAAAATAAAAAAATGGGGGGGCAGCTATGAATGCTAGCGGCAAGGTTTGTCGGCAACAAATAATAAAAAAATGGGTGGGGCAGCCATGGATGCCGGCGGCTAAGGGTTGATTGCTCCAGCGGTAGTGGATGTCGGCGTCTACAGTGGGTATTTTGCAGCTGAGGGTTGATTGCTCCAGATCTGAAATCTTCCCCTTCTTATCTTCCACCAGTGTGAATCGATCTAGATCTAAATGTTCTCCCCTTTCTCTCCCCATCCTTGCCGTGGAAGCCAGGGCCAGTAGTGCCACCATCCCCCGACGATGAAGCCTAAGTCCTCAGTGACGGCATCCAAAAGCTCGAGGACCTCATCTAAAAGCTTACCCACATCCCCCTACCCCTGCCATAGCCCTTAGCTTCCCATCCCGTTCAATTGCCGGTAAACGAGAAGCTCGAGATCTACATCAAGAATAGTGGATCTGAGTTGCAGAGGAGGAGGAAGGAAGAATTGTGAAGATGACGGACTAATGTGACCCTCCCCATCGCAGCACGAGTCTCACCGCTGGCTCCTCTCCTTACCAAGCACAAAGCTCATGGCCGGCGGCACTGCAAAGCCCATCCTTGACAGGGACGAAGTGCTTGACAGGCAAGGGTTTTCCGGCGATCCTTGCCAGGGACGAAGTGACCAAACGGCACCGTTTTATGTGCTGAAGGGTATTATAGTCATAAAAGTGATTTTATCTGATCACGTGCCACGCACGTAATCTTTTGCTGTTAAACTAATTGACGGAATGTGGATGGAAGGGGGTATTTTTTAACCCTACACAATATAAGGGGTTTTTTGTTGGGTTTTTTTTTAGAGGGGGGTATCCTGCAAAATGAGTAACAATAAAGGGGGGTTTTTTGCATTTTACCCTTCTCTAAATTAAACTTACTATAGGTACGTAACATGGTTTAATTTCAAATTGTTTAGGCATGGAGACTCTATATACAGGGTAGATCATTGGAACTAGTAAATGCATCAATGGGAAACTCATACAATCTCTCAGAATTGTTGCGATCAATTCATGTGGGTCTATTATGTGTGCAACGAAGTCCAGAAGATAGGCCCAACATGTCATTAGTGGTTCTGATGTTGGGTAGCGAAGGTTCATTGCCTCAACCTAAACAACCTGGATTTTTCACCGAAAAGAATCTAGTTGAAGCAGATTCTTCAACAAGCAAGCGTAAACAAAGTTCAACATATGAGATCACTATTACATTATTAGAGGCTCGATAAAAGGCATCTAATATTGATATTTTACATCTAATATTGGATTTATATTATTTTTGTTAAAAATATGGGTCATTGGGTCGTGACCCAAACCCATGGTCCGCCCACGTGTGGGTGCTGGACCCAAGTGGTTAAGTGCCCTATTTCATGAGATTTCCTAATTGTACTTGGAAACCAAGTCCTGCTAGGGTTTGGACTGTGGAATAGGGGCACATATATATTGAATGTCTCTCTTAGTGATTGATATAACACCAGAATACAGAAATACAACAGCCTCTATTGTTCTCTCTCTAGTATTCTCTCTCTAGGATCACCATTGTTGCCTAGTGGACTTGGTAGTGTGGATTACGTCGGAGGACTCTAGTAGTGATCCCTACGGCTATCACGACGTTGAAGAGCATCCACGGAGGTCAGATTCGCAGTAGAGGAGCGACCATTCGAGCAACGGCTACATGGAGCTTGTAACAACAACCGACAAACATCCTCGGGTCTCTTCCGCTTAAGGTATGTCCTTGGACCCATTATTGAGTCCTATATGCAGTAGATATAGTGCATTTACATTGGTATCAGAGATCGTGGTTGTTGATTCGCCCTTTAGTCGCGTGGTTTGCATTCTCTCTCTAAAATACAATTTATGGGTCGTTTAAAAACATTTTTCAAAAGTGTTTTTTAACCCAAAATTTTTATATGGACGTGTTCTCCTATGTGTAAGGAACATGCCTGCAAAATTTCATGAGAAATGGACGTGTATTTTGAGAGAAAACACAAACTTTAGTTTTGGAATTTGTGGTTTTTCTGAAACTTTGGGCTAATTTTTGATGCACCTCGATTTGTTAATATTGAATAAATCTGGTATGTTGTTAAACTACATCGCAAGGGCTTTCCGTAGACATAAAATTTGCACAAATCCGATATCGTATGTGAAAGTTATGAGCCCGCGAAGTTGGGCCTATGAGCATTCAAAACTGCTATGTTTTTGGCTTGAGGAAGAAGATGAACAGTGCTTTCTCAGCAAAGCCCACTCTCGCCTACTGGAGAGTGCGAGAGAGTGTGGAGGCTGTATAACTCTGATTTGCATGCTGTTTTTTCCTAAATTCATAAAAATTTATTTCTGATTTTATGGTAGTTTTTAAATTTTTTTTAATTACCAGAAATATTTTTTTATAATTAAAACATTGAAAAATACTAGAAAACCCACTCACTCTCACGGGTGGGAGCGCGTGAGGGTTTGTTTGGCCTTCTAGAAAATTGTAGAATTTTTTGTGAGTCTTATTCTACACTGTGGTGTGCTGCACCTCCCACCATAGCTTCTGGATTTTTTATTTTACCAATTTTTAAGCATTTTTCTTTACCGAAAAATTAAATAATATTATTTTGTGCAAAATTAAAATTTCCAGAGGCTGTATTTTTATTATTTGAGCATGTGGGAGTATTTTTGTGTCACGAAGAGAGTCATGCGACGTAGATTAACTGTGCATCTATTAATTACATGTGGTAATTAATTAATTAATTTGTGTAATTAATTATTCTTATTATGTTGCGCAATTAGATTGCCGCCAACGTTTTACCTGTCTTATGAGACCCATTGGCATGCTCCTTATGTGTTTGAGCATGGCCCTACCATCCATTTAATAGACCAATTTGCTTAATATGTGTTAGCATGTTAGTTATAGGATTAAATGGATGGATTTTTGGTAAAATATGATAAAGCTTATGTTTGTTTGCCTTCTGTGCATAAGATATTCCTTGAGGCATAATGTGTAACGCGGCATCCCCATTTCTTTATTCATTGTAGTAGATCCATTGTATTAGGATTTTTGGGAATGTAATGTATTGATTCACGTACTATTTTTTGGAGGAATTATGTAAGGAGATGTGTTTTCGCGACACGCATTATGCTATGGAATTTTCTTATCATAGGCTCTAATATTTACCAAATGATTCCATATGGGAATCCGTGTGTTTATGTGGAGCATATTATCATTATTATTGTTATAATACTGTGGGTAATATGCGTATTTGTTCGAAAAACGATTGGAAAATATACTCCTAACCTACATAATTGGGAGATGATTATGAGCAATAGCAATATTTTTCGATTTCGATTTGTAGGGAGGGATAATGTTTTTCCAATCGGGTTTTCTAAATAAATAATGGATGTGTATATAATGATGTCAACCCTTGCGCAATTCTTGAATGTAGTGATGGCAAACAACCACATAGATGCGATATATGATAACATTGACAAGCTAAATGGGATCAACTATGACATATGGCAAAGAGATATAGAGTACTTCCTGAATGAGCTAGGCTTAGTTGAGACTTTGTCCAATTCCATGGTAGCCCCAAAAATTAAGGATGGGGTCACCAATGCTGCCGAGTATCAAAGTAACCTTCTAGTTTACCAAAATTGGATGATGAAAGATCGTCGTGCGCGTTATATTATGATGATGCGCATGCATGACGATCTTATTGGGGAGTATGAGAACTACCCAAATGCCAAGGAAATGTGGCAACATCTGAGGATTGGTTTCGGTTAGTAGATCATTGTCGCATTCTGCCTGGCACATATACAGTTTACTTGTGAAACGACACTAGTGAAGAAGCTTCAGTTGCACATGTGGCGCATTCTACTTCTACATGATGTGATTTATGTGCCTGGGATCTAGCATTGTCTACTTTTTGTTAAAGCATTATGAGATTTTGGATACTTTTATCAGCAGTTTGGATTTCATTTTAGGAAATATTATTGTTGGACATGGTTTATTTTTGGATATTTCTTTAAAGTTGAAATGGTTTAAATAATATTTTTCATTGAGCAAGTGCTCCTGGATATGTTGACCAGTATAATGATCTAACCTGTGAATGGGTATATGACCCTACACCGCCTTAATTTTGTGTTTAAGGCCTTCCATCCTTGTTTTGAGATAGATTGCAATACGCGCTTTACTATATTAAGCAGCGTATTTATTGATTTTAATTGGGAAGTATGTGTACTGCCCAATTACAAAGGATAATAAAGGTTACCCAAAATAATGTGCTATAACTGTGAAAAGTTGAGATACTTTGCTTGTGATTTCACTGAGTCAAAGTAGGCATCCTTTTCATCAAACTCTCTCTGCTTTTGGGCATGTGATCATAGTTTAGTTGCCTATTTTATTCTTGTATGGATTGAAATACGGGAGCAACTGAATATGTATTATGAGATGGAGTACGGCTAGTAGATTATTGCCACATTTTTTGAGTTGGCACCCATAAGGTATATGGGTAATAGCACAAGTGTAGAACTTCTTGGAGTTGGTTTGACTAAACTCCAACTGCGCATAGGGCACATATTATTTCTACACCACATATTTTATGTGCTTAATAATTAATTCAATCTACTACCAGTTTAAGCATTTTTTAGATTTTGGATATTCTTTTATTTAGAAGTAAAAGGTTGGATCTTTATGATGGTATTGTTTAAGAACTATTTCACTTTAGAGATGATTATATGATTCTTTTCCGCCTTATAGCTTCTTGATCGCTAGAGTTAGTTCACTTAGACATTTGCAAACCTATGTACGTTGAGGCACATTCTGGCGACTCTTATTTTCTCATTTTTGATCAATAATTATGCGCGATGTCAAGGACGCGAATACTTATCTGATCAGTTTAGTGGACTGTCTGAGAAAAAGAGGATACGCAGATAACGCTATATTCTTGGCACTTCGTAGCATAATGGTGTAGCGGAGAATAGGAATAGAACACTTCTAGATATGTCTAGATAGATGATGGCGCAAGTCAACCCCCTCTATTCTTTTAGGGGGATACTTTTTATGACTGCTGCCTACATACTTATGAAGTGCCTTCTTGATCAATTATTTTCTTCAACCTCTTATGAGTTATGGCATAGCGAAAAGCCTAATCGGTGGGGCATTCGAACCCTTAGAAGGTCAGCAGATTTGTTCACATCGCTTTCCATGAGTGTGAGGAGCTTAACCCTAGAGCTATAAAGCACATTTTTTTAAAACCTTTGTAAAAAATTTTCTTTGAAGGCTCAAAAGGTTATTTGATGTACAATGAACATCTTGATGGAGAAATGATTGACATAGAGTCGCGTAATGTTGATTTCATTAAAAGAATGATTTCACTAGCATAGGCTACAGTAGTAAGAATCTTAACCTTTATGAGATAGAGGAGTGGGAAGATGTCTTACCATCTTTGAGCGAGGTGGGGAATTAGTTCCTTGTCTTATAGTCGCTGAAGATAGTGGGAGTGGTCTTCAACCCAGTGGGAATGTCCGAGTGTCCCACAAGGTGTTCCGCAGGAAAGTGTCCTACAAAACCACTAAAGTTCTTAAATGTATAGGAGCAAATGTGGAAACCTTCCTCATCATCACTTTGAGATTGAAGGGGATTCCTTCCTATGTGCTTCTAGAGAAGATGATGAGCCGACTTTTTATGAGAAAGCGCTTTCTTCTCATGCTAGAGATGAGTGAATAACTGTTATGCAAGATAAGATGAGCTTGATAGATAGGAATTGGTTTGAGAGTTAGTTGATTTTCTATAATGGTAGATGATTCAATTGACAAGTAATAGGCGCATCGCATGGCAAAGAGTTATACCTAATGTGTGGGTATTAACTATGTAGAGACATTATCCCTAAGTGGTGAGTTTTGGCTCTATTCGCCGAACCTTAGCTATTGTCACATAAATGGATTTTGGATTTTTGTAGATGGATGTTAAGATGACATTTCTCAGTGGAGAACTAGACGGAAAAATCTTTATGGATCAACCAATGGGTTTTTTATCTTTATAGATTAACCAATGTGGGTTTTAAGGTCAAGGGATCAGAGCGCAAAATGTGTTTGCTCACTGTTCCATCCATAGTCTTATACAAACGTCTAGGCAATGATATTTGAGATTTCATGATTCTATTACCACTGTGGGTTTTACGATGATTGAACACATTGCGTGTATCTTTAATGGTCCGAGGGAAATATCTTTATTTTTCCATTGTATGTTGCTGACATTCTTATAGCTAGGAATGATATGGAGACTTTAGTCGCCACTAAAGAGTGGTTGTTCTCTACTTTGAGATGAAGGACATGGGTGAAGCAAATTGTGTGCTAGGAGTTAAGATTGTTAGAAATCGTTCAGAGAACCTCCCTGGTTTGTCTCTAGAGACTTACATTAGGAAGATTCTTGAATATTTTCGCATGTATAACTCCAAACCCATTGACACTCCAATTCAAAAGAGCTGCACCTTAATCTTAAACTAGTTTCCTAAAACTTATGAGGAAAAGAATCACCTGTCCACAACGCCATATGTAGTTGCTATAGGAGATCTGTAGTACGCGATGTTATGTACGCATCCAGACATCCGATCTATATTGTTAGTGGTTGTTATAAGAGTTTCTTTGAACCCGCACTATGGATAATAGCGATTAAATTTCTTCGATACCTATATAGGACCACTGACCTTATCCTATTTCATCATTGTGGAGACTCAAGACTGAGAGGTTATAGCGATAGAGATTAGGCTGTTTAAGAGATGTGCTTGAGTCCACCTCAGGTTATGCATCTATCTTTGGAGGTGAATATGCTTTTTATTGTGGTATGAAGTAGACTCGCATTGCCTTGTCCTTAGTGGAGTCGAAGAATTAGATTGCTAAGCGGTTGTTCGAGAAGTTGTTTGGTTGAGTTGATCTATGCAACGTCTAGGCTTTACAACTCATGAGGAGATTGTAAGTCTAATTGTGTATCAGTCCTAGAGCATGCGAATGGATCCTAATTATTTTGAACTACATTTAAGATATGGTTGCGCAAAGGGGAAGAGGTCTTGAGTCATATCTCCACTAGCACCGTAGTGGCTAATCCTTTGATTAAGCTAATCGCTAGAAATGTTTTCCCTTCTCATGTGAGGAGAATGGGACTTCGTAGGATTTAATGTGCTCAGACATTATAGTTGTAATTGACATTATTATTATTGAGATATGATATTCATTCCTTTTGATTTAGTTTATGGGTTGTTTATATCATTTGTACACACATCCTTGTAATGTCACCGGGCTTGAATCGATCCACTCACACGGGTGATTCACCTTGGCGCTGAGTTAGCAAGCAAGATGAGACATTTATATCTTTGGCGCCTAGTTGGCGAGCAAGATATACAGTTGCTATATTATATGTCGCCTTAGATTGAGCTAAGATGAGATCTCTATTAGATCGATCATAGAGTTTTTTCCACAAACTCTATGTAGCCCGCTTAATAGCCGAATGTGAGATTTTAGATAGACACTGAAAGAGCGACTGGTCTGGAAAACTCAAGTCAGGCGCTTGAGTAGCGACTGGACTAAGATTCGTATGGCGTTCTTTTGCTTTTACTTATAGTGACATACTCATGTTTATGAGTTAAATGCCATAGCATACATTTCATACTATATGTGCTTTATGTCGACCGATGGTAGGAGTGATGAATGGATCCCTGCTTCATCACTGTGTGAGCCACATGGATCGCTATGATCCAACTTTATACCCTTTTTGACCGAGACTATGTCATGAAGAGGATGCTTGATGACGCTACTTTAGCGTGTTTTCCAAAAGCCAAGAAACAATTCGGTCTTATGGGGCCATGTCTAGGAAAGCTGTTGAGTTCAATTGAATTGGCAGGAGGGCTTAGGGAAGACGATTTGATACTACACCATGTTTTGTGACTCATTAACTGCGCAGCGTCTATGTCGTATTTTGTTATGATATGAGACATGGGTACATTACATATGTGGGATACAACATTGCTTTTATATTTATATGAGGGATTAGAGAGTGCTTATTCGGTGTTTTATGGATTGTTTGGGGCATATGCGAGATGCTTTCGAGTGATGCGTTCTTGTTAGTTTGGTGATACTTAACATTTACGCTCCTATAGTTGTATGTTCTTCTCGTGAGGTCGCACGCTCCATTTCCTGTATGATGAGATGAATGTTGAGAGATAGAGAAATTATAGAGATAACTCACCCTACGTAGGCGAGTGGGAGATGTTAAAAATATGGGTCATTGGGTCGTGACCCAAACCCATGGTCCGCCCACGTGTGGGTGCTGGACCCAAGTGGTTAAATGCCTTATTTCATGAGGTTTCCTAATTGTACTTGGAAACCAAGTCCTGCTAGGGTCTGGACTGTGGAATAGGGGCACATATATATTGAATGTCTCTCTTAGTGATTGATATAACACCAGAATACAGAAATACAATAGCCTCCATTGTTCTCTTTCTAGTATTCTCTCTCTAGGATCACCATTGTTGCCTAGTGGACTTAGTAGTGTGGATTACATGGGAGGACTCTAGTAGCGATCCCTACGGCTATCACGATGTTGAAAAGCATACATGGAGGTCAGATTCGCAGTAGAGGAGCGACCATTCGAGCAACGGCTACGTGGAGATTGTAACAACAACCGACAAACATCCTCGGGTCTCTTCCGCTTAAGGTATGTCCTTGGACCCGTTATTGAGTGCTATATGCAATAGATATAGCGTATTTACAATTTTAAAATGAAAACCATTGTCGCTATTTAAGGCTATTTATTTTTAATTAAGTTATTTGTTAAGAATACATGTATTAGCTACTTTTCTTTTTTGTTAGTTCGTTTTGTATTATAGGGTTTTGCCAACCTCCCATCTCTTATGCACAAGCTCCCTTAAGGTTTGTCTGAGAATTTCAAAAATTGGGCCAAACTAGGTATAGTCTATACTATTATTTGGTTTTGTAAATAAATTAGTTCACAATTGGTTTGAAAAAAAATTGTATTTATGCATTGTTTTCAGAACAAAGCTGAAGTGTTTAGTAGGAAAAAGAGACTTACCAAACAATATGAAATCAAAACTGGTCAAACTTATATTCTTGGTTATGTTTTCAAGTTTGCTAAAAAAACCCCTTTCTTCTATACACAAGCATAAAAAAGAAAGAGAAACAAGGCTAGTGGCTCACTATAGGATGCGTCATGAGAAAAACTTATATGTAACTATGTTGAGTCAGCTCGGCTTGACTCATGACAGCCTGTTAATCTTAAATAACCTTTTTTGGTCATTAATTATGATTAATAACATTTGATTAGGTTATATTTTGGGGCGTTTGGGCTCCAGTCCATTTATATGGACTTATGTAGCAAAAGGTATAGTTTATAAAACTTTTACAGCCTCAAGTACACCTTTACGTGAGATGACATAATAGCCCCTTATAACCCAACACAGCTCAGTCCAAAACAGGAAGTATCTCCTTCTCGACAAACACGGAACTAAGTTAACGCCCCCAAATCCAGCAGAGAAATCCCACAAAATATTTTGTGAACCACCAGCTGATCCGTTACTGTATTTTTGAAAAACGGTAACAAGATATCCCCTAATCTATTCGAGATTTCGTCTATGTCGCAGGGCAAAAAAGCCATAGCAGAATGTGAAATTAACCCACCGTCATGTAACTATCCAGTCCGACTCAAATCTGGTTCGAATCGCAAACACAAACGGAGACGATGGCCAAGAAACGTAAGATATCTTATCTCATCTTTGTTTGTGTGTGCCGTTTAACTATTTTTGTTGATTTGTTTCCTTACTTCACAAATATTATCATTCCATGTAACTAAAATTAGGATTCTTTTTTTTTTTTTTGTTTATGCATGCAATCGAAATTGGGGGTAACGAAATTGAATGATTCAGTAGTTGTTTGGGAGTTTGTTGCATGGGATTATTTATGAATCTGGGGTTCTCCAATTCCGTCACTTTGTGTAACTGTTTGTGGGTTTGTAATAGATGATAGGGTTGTTGGGAATCATGCAATAGGAAAAATAGAAGTGTGGAATATAAAAATTTTTCCTTTGATTCCACAGCCCATGAATCTAACTATGCATATACAAAATCAAACCCTAACAATGAAAAGGGTTAGAACACTTACAGAATTTTTTGTCTTCTCCTTTTTGCGCCAAGCTTTGATTCCGGACAGCGGTGAATGAGCAACCTAAGTATGCTGCCTCCAACGGTATCCACACCTAGCTAGAGCTTCAAGTCCTTTCCACCTTTTCCTTGTTGTTGCTAGTGAAGGAGAAGAGAGGAGAGAGAGAAAGGGAGGCTGGAATTTTCGGTCAGCCCTTGGGGAGTTCAACTTATTGTTGTGATGTCATCACATCACACCACATATTTATAGCCCACCAAGGGGGGGCCAGCCATGAGGGAGAACCCACTTAGGGTTTTGTGTAATTACTATTAATTACACAATAACCCCTCTTAATTATATCATATATAAATTTGGCCTTAAAGAACCTTTCTTTATTCATTTATACCCTTTCTCTCATAGACTTTAAAGCTCATCATGCATGATCAGTGTGTGACCCATTGGGTTCACATCATCAAGTAGTAGGAATAGCATGAGGTGTGCACAATGGAACTCTTTCCATTTAGGGTCTAATTGGAACTCCTTCCAATTCCCTAATTGATTATAACTCACTTATATCAATTAAGGCTTCTACTAACCATGAATAACACCTAGCATATGGTTCATGGTGTTGTCCTTAATGAAGTGAATAAGATCTAACATAGAACCCTTCTGTTATAGTTTATAGGTTACAATTACATCCTTCCATTTACACAATGCCTCCAAGTGAACTAATAGGACATGGAAATCTGTCAAGTCCCTAGTTCAATTACTTTATACTCACTCATGAATATCAACTCAATGATGAACTTATGGAAACTCCTTTCCATATTCACACTGCCATGGCCATGGACTGAATAAGTTATATTATGAATGCTATATGAGACATTCTCTCTCTTTTTCCTGAGAGTAATGGATTCCTTGTCGATCACTCATATGTCTTCATACACATAGCAATAGGGCCAATGAACACCTTTACAGATCCTTGAATAGGATCTGCACTTAGTGTTATCAAACTTCTAAAACTACATGCATAAGGTAACTATGGTGTCTCAGGTCTAAGGATTACTTGTACCACTATAACATTGAGAAACTGATTGACAGACAGGTTAAAACTCTATTCAGTTTATCTTAAATCTCTGGTCACATTCAGTGTACCTATTCTATTAATAGGCACCCACCTGTTGGTTGTAGTGTCTCCACATAAATAGCTTGAGACCAGCTATCCTCCTATAGAGTCAACCTAACAAGTGCTAGTCCTATGGTTCATTACTGTCCATCATATTGAACCTTCAACTAGGAATGATTTAGGAGTTTAGTACAGATATATATTTACAGTCTCATAATTACAACTCTTTGTAATTCAATATTCTCAACTCTAACTCCTTGGACAGATTATGTAAATATAAATTATGCATACAAACATAATAGAATAAGCCCTTTTATTAAATCAATAATAAATGTGACATACATAAATGAAATCAAATGATTGTTCCTTTATCCCTAAACAATCATCTCTATGATTGGCTCTAGGGCATAACTCTAACAATCTCCCACTTGCACTTAGCCAATCCACAATGTATCTAATACCCATTTCCTGTCTGTGGTGATCCAACTGCTCTTGGGTCATAGCTTTAGTGAAGGGATCTGCTGCATTCTCTGTTGTGTGAATCTTCTGTATGCTAATATCACCTCTTCCAATGATTTCTCTAATCACGTGGAATCGCCGCTCAATGTGTTTGGACTTTTGATGGGACCATGGTTCCTTAGCTTGAGCAATAGCCCCGTTGTTGTCACAAAATAATGGCAAGGGCTTCTCAATGGCAGGAACTACTCCCAGTTCAGTAATGAACTTCTTTATCCAAACAGCTTTCTTAGCAACCTCTGATGCAGCAATGTACTCAGCCTCTGTAGTGGAGTCTGCTGTAACATCCTTTTTACAGCTCCTCCAACTTATAGCTCCACCATTCAAGGTGAAAACATACCCCGATGTTGATTTCCTATCATCATCGTCAGATTGAAAATCTGAATCCGTATAACTAACCATTTCTAAGTTTCTTCCTCCATAGACAAGGAATAGTTCCTTAGTTCTTCTTAAGTACTTAAGGATAGCCTTGACTGTTTTCCAGTGTTTCACACCTGGGTCTGCCTGATATCTGCTTGTAACACTTACACCAAATGCGATATCTGGTCTTGTACATAACATGGCATACATTAGACTCCCTACTGTAGAAGCATAGGGAATCGTCCTCATGTACACAATCTCCTCTGGAGTTTTAGGTGCCATGTTTTTAGACAACTTGATTCCATGCCTAACAGGAATTAGACCTCTTTTGGAATCTTCTAAATTGAACCTTTTCAATATTTTGTCTATGTACAATGAGTGGGAGAGACCTAGCATCCTTTTAGATCTATCTCTATAGACCTTTATTCCTAGAATATAGGATGTTTCTCCCAAATCTTTCATAGAGAAATTCTGTAAAAGCCACTCTTTCACTTTTGATAACGTTTCTACATTATTCCCGATAAGTAGAATGTCATCAACATATAGGACAGGAAAGTAATCGCACTCCCACTAACCTTATTGTACACACATGGTTCATCCATATTCTGTAGGAAACCAAACGATTTAATTGCCTCATCGAATCGAATGTTCTAGCTTCTAGAAGCTTGTTTAAGTCCATAAATGGACCGTTGTAGCTTGCACACTTTGTGGTCCTCACCACTAGATGTAAAACCCTCAGGTTGCTGCATATAAAGGTCTTCCTCAATGTTGCCATTAAGGAAAGCGGTCTTTACATCCATTTGCCATATCTCATAATCGTAGTGTGCAGCTATAGCTAACAAGATCCTAATGGACTTAAGCATAGCCATTGGTGAGAAGGTTTCCTCATAGTAAATACCATGTCTTTAACGGTAACCTTTCGCCACTAGCCTAGCTTTGTAGGTCTCTACCTTTCCATCTGAGCCTATCTTCCTTTTGAAGATCCATTTGCAGCCAATAGGTACTATACCTTCTAGTGGATCAACTAAAGTCCAGACTTTATTGGAATACATCGAGTCCATTTTAGATTTCATAGCTTCTAGCCATTTGTTCGAATCAATATCTGAAATCTCTTGTCCATAAGTAGTAGGGTCATCTGGGTGTTCTCTATCACCAAGGAACAATTCCTCTGCATTATGGTTGAGAAATCCATATCTCTCAGGTGCAACAGATACCCTACTCGATCTACGAAGAGGTTGTGGTACATTAGTGGGTTCTGTCTCATCAGGAACAAGGGTGGGATCACTGTCAGTTTGTGTCTCATCAGACAATTCTTTGAGTTTTATTTTCCTGTTATTGCCTCCTTCTTGAATAAACTCTTTTTCAAGAAAGACGGCAAACTTACTAACAAACACCTTTTGTTCATCAGGATAATAGAAATAATATCCTATACTCTCTTTAGGATATCCCACAAACCTACACTTAATTGATCTTGATTCCAATTTGGTTGCATCATGTGTCTTTACATATGCGGTGCAACCCCAAACCTTAATGTGCTTAAGGCTTGGTGCTTTTCCTGCCCATATCTCGTATGGTGTCTTAGGGACAGCTTTGGTTGGAACTCTATTCAACAAGTACGCGGTAGTTTCTAGGGCATGTCCCCAGAAGGACAATGGTAAATCAGTGTAACTCATCATGGACCTAACCATATCCAATAAGGTTCTATTCCTCCTTTCTGACACACCATTAAGCTGTGGTGTTCCAGGAGGTGTCCATTGAGATAGAATGCCTGCTTGAACAAGATGGTCTAAAAACTCACCAGTTAAATATTCTCCTCTTTGATCCGATCGAAGAGCTTTAATACTTTTACCAGTTTGTTTCTCTACTTCATATCTGAATTCTTTGAACTTTTCAAATGCTTCAGATTTGTACTTCATCAAGTACACATACCCATCCCTAGAATGATCATCGGTAAAGGTTATAAAGTAAGAGAAACCTCCACGAGCATGTACGCTCATAGGACCATATATATTATTATGTATTAATCCTAATATGTTTGCAGCTCTCTCATCGTGATCAATGAAAGGTGACTTGGTCATTTTACCTTGTAAACAGGATTCACAAGTTGGAAAGGGCATAGAAACCAATGGACCCAATTGTCCATCCTTACACATCTTGTTAATCCTATTCTCACTGATATGACCTAGTCTCAAGTGCCAGTTATATGCGGAGTTTTCTTCATCTCTTGTTCTCTTGGGTTTGTTTGCATTCAATTTAGAACTATCATGCTCTATGCAATTGACATTTGCAATAAAGTTTAGAAAATAAAGGCCATTCACATAAACTCTAGAAGTAATGAACTCTTTATTTTTAAATAAAGAACATTTATTCTCCTCAGAAACAAACCTAAATCTTTGTTTAGATAATACTGAAATAGAAATAATGTTTCTTATAACTTCTGGAATATAAAGACAGCCTGATAATTCTAAATTACTCCCACTAGGCAAAGTCAAGCAGCAAGTCCCCACGGCTAATGCAGCAACGTTTGCTCTATTTCCCACTCGTAGGGTTACTTCTCCTTTACTCAGCCTTCTGCTTCCCACTAGGTCCTGCATGGAATTACAAATATGAGAACTCGCACCAAAATCTAGTACCCAAGTGGAAGCAGAGCTAACACTCATGTTAGTCTCAAGTATAAGAGCATGATCTATACCTTCCAAAGGTTGGTTCTTTAGAGTATCCAGATACTCTTGGCAGTTACGTTTCCAATGCCCATCTTTGCCGCAGTAAAAACAGATCCCTTTACCTTTCCTCTTCCTTCAGGTACTCTTACCCTTTCTTATTCCCTTGCCTTTAGGCTTGAGCACAGAATTGGAAGCAGGAACTTCAACCCATTCATCACATTCAAGCAAGAACTCTTTGCCATACAACTCTTGTATGTGGATAAATATCTTGGGTACACTTCCCATGGACTCGTATTGCTTCTTAAGCTCAGGACTTAGAGACACCATCATATAGCATCTCATCATAAGATCATCATCCATGCGCTTCTGATAAGCGTCTTTCTCTTGCTAAGTTGCAGCCTCAGTAGGAGCATTAGGAAGTGGACTTTGAAGTGCATAGGTAATATTTTCGGAATTCAAAATGATTTTCAAATTCCTTAGCCAATCAAGATAATTAGGTCCAGTTAAACGGTTGGTTTTCAAAATGTTGGATAACGGGTTGCTGTGAGCCATTACGGTGATCTACATACAGAAAATTAAACAGAAAATTAGATTTCATTTTTAATCCATAATGATCGGGTCTTTAATCATATGGTACCTCCCACTATTTTATCAAATTCCATACACCCTCTAATGGAATTCGGGAATCTCATTCCTAATGGGGATTGGGGTCTCACTGTGACCTAGAAGCCTCACATTATAGTTTCTTGACTTCTAACCCACAATGAGAAGACAACTCTTTGTCTATTGCTTCATAAGCAAGTTCCAACCATTTTGCCTCTAGGGTACATACTCCTCACATTATAGTTTCTTGGAATACTTCCTTATTTAAGTTAAGCCCATCATTCACACAGGTATGTTTCGCCAAATATATACCTCACATTATAGTTTCTTGGTATATACCAGTTTAGGCACCCCATGATATCTTATATGTGATAGTTTCAAGTAATGTCTTTAATATGGGTAGCTCCTACATGTCTGCAGCCAGGTACCCACATTTAGGGACGTTAGATGATCCTATAATGATGGAAGGCAATGAAGAATGCATTCCCTAATGTATTCTCCATTTCAATTTAATATTAAAAGAGAGGGGTTTTTTTAGGGTCTCATCAAATTAACTAATTTAACATACATCTCATGCATTTAAATATAAAAAATGAACAGCATAATAATAATAATAATCCACTTATCGATATTAGTCCCTAAAAGGAGACATATAACAATCTATGGATTTGGAGCTATCACTATTAATCTCATTAAAAGCTCCCACTATGATGATTATGGACTTTGAGAGGATTCAATCCAAGCCAATAGATTGAATCCAAGGTCTAAGGTGGGTGTAGGTGATCGTAAAATAACACATTCGAAACATGCATGCTGTCTTGAAACACTTCTCTAAGCTTTCAAGTCCTTCAATCTACTCCCTTGACTTGATGGTCTCCACCATTGACTTGTTGGGCTCTATCATGCTCCTTTGGGTCCACCATGCTCCTTAGTGCGCTCTCGATTACATAACATTTACATAATTTAAAGAAAGGGATACATAAGGGGAATGTGGGGTACATAAGAGAATGATAGAGAGAGAGGGAGAGGGAAGGTGGCATGCAAGCCCCAAATAAATTACATCACCTTAATAAAATTACAACTCTTGTAAATTATAACATCCCATTCATAAGACGGCCAATCACAATTGGTTTAAAGGGTATAGTCCATAATCATCATCCAAACACATACATACAATCTCATTGCATAATGTAAAGAAAAACTATAAGCATTAAAACATATGGGCATTATGGTAATTCTCCTGAATGATTTACATTAATCTCATTAATGCATCCTAATCTTATTAGGTTTTAACAAAATATCCAGAATTAAATAAAGTCTTAACATTTAAGACATTTCTGTTTCAATTAATCAAATTAATTTAAACATGTAAAGTTTCCTAAAATAACTCTAATATCTAATATTAGGGTTTCCTTAATTAAACAAAACAATTTCATTTAATTAAGAATTTCCAGATTTTTAATTTAATCCCTAATTGTGTTTTAAACCATTTAAAACACTATAAAATTAATCAATATTAATTAAATAATTAATATAGGAATTAAATAAAATCAATTAAACGATGAATTAGTGTATTAGGGTTTCCTAAAACCCTAAACCCTAAATGCATAACCCTAAACCCTAAACGCAAGCCCTAATCATTAAATGCCTTATGATTGGTCATTTAATGTCCAATCATTAAAACCTTAGGTTCATACGGTATTTAATAAAAGGGATTAGGGTTTAATTAATGCCGAATAGGGTATTAATTACCCTTAATTAATTACACTAATTAGGGTTTCCAAAACCCTAACCCTAGACATCATTAATGGTATTAATTATGCCCTAACAATTAATAACCATGATTGGTCATTTAATGACCAATCATTAACTCTTAATTGAAGGTAATTAATATTCCAATTAGGGTTTAATTAATGCCATAATGAAATTAGGGTTTCATCATTAACTCAAAATTAGGGTTTCATCATTAACTCTATGCAGCCGTCACTACCTAGGGTTTCATCATTAACTCTATGCAGCCGTCACTACCAGGGGGCTGCCTGAGCTTGGCTAGGCTGCCATGGCCACCAACGGCTGTGGGAGGCCATGGCCAGCCAAGGGAGAGGACTACAGGGGTGTGGGACAAGCCCTAGGACACATGAGAAGTGGTGGAAGTGGCTGCCATCATCAAGAACAATAACGGTTTCCAAAACCCATTGCTGGAGCCATTGTTGCAGACCTTCAAGGTCACAATGGCTTCTAAAACCTTATCAATTCGACTCCTCCATTGAAACCAGCTTTTGTATCATGTCCCTACATGAAATACTAAGCTAATAGAAGAGGTTTGGATGATCAAATCATCACCAATTGTTCTAAACAATTAAAACAACAGTAGGCTGCCCAGAATTTGACAGCATACTGTCCATGGTCAGAAATTGATTTAAAACCCAGCAAGATGAATGAATTAGGCTACCAAATGAATTTTCCCAGTATCCTACATGTCTTAGGAAACTAATGCAATTGGTTTCATGCAATTTGGAGTTCCCTAACTCAAGTTCTAATCAAAACTCCATTGATGACTTTTCTGCAGAGAAAATCTGCTATGCTGTTCATGAAAAATTTTCAAACTTTTTGAATCTTTTTCCATCGAAACCTTTTTGAAACTTAAAGAAAATCATATACACATGATATATAATGATCCTACAATGGATTTGCATAAAAAATACAGAAGATTTGATTGAATTTAATTGCAAGAACCTCTGCGTTCTAAAACCCAGATTCGACCCTCTTCAGAAAACCCAGTTTTCCTTTTTCTTCTTCTTCCAATTCAAACCCTATACAACCTTTGCATCAATGGTTACCCTTAACCATGATTTAGAAGAGGAGTAGAAGAAGAATAGACCTAGGGTTCCAAACCCTAGGTTCGGCCGAAGAGAAGAACAATTATGCAGTAAAAATTCTCCAGATTTTTGAATCATTCAACTACACCATAAATTCCAGCCCATATGTATTTTGTATTATGCATAATCATGGCTCTGATACCACTGTTGGCAATCATGCAAGAGGAAAAATAGAAGTGCGGAATATAAAAATTTTTCCTTTGATTCCACAGCCCATGAATCTAACTATGCATATGCAAAATCAAACCCTAACTATGAAGAGGGTTAGAACACTTACAGAATTTTTTGTCTTCTCCTTTTTGCTCCAAGCTTTGATTCCGGACAACGGTGAATGAGCAGCCCAAGTGTGCTGCCTCCAACGATATCCACACCTAGCTAGATCTTCAAGTCCTTTCCACCTTTTCCTTGTTGTTGCTAGTGAAGGAGAAGAGAGGAGAGAGAGAGAGGCAGGCTGGAATTTTCGGCCAGCCCTTGGGGAGTTCAACTTATTTTTGTGATGTCATCACATCACACCACATATTTATAGCCCACCAAGGGGGGGCCGGCCATGAGGGAGAACCCACTTAGGGTTTTGTGTAATTACTATTAATTACACAATAACCCCTCTTAATTATATCATATATAAATTTGGCCTTAAAGAACCTTTCTTTATACATTTATACCCTTTCTCTCATAGACTTTAAAGCTCATCTTGCATGATCAGTGTGTGACTCATTGGGTTCACATCATCAAGTAGTAGGAATAGCATGAGGTGTGCACAATGGAACTCTTTCCATTTAGGGTCTAATTGGAACTCTTTTCAATTCCCTAATTGATTATAACTCACTTATATCAATTAGGGCTTCTACTAACCATGAATAACACCTAGCATATGGTTCATGGTGTTGTCCTTAATGAAGTGAATAAGATCTAACATAGAACCCTTCTGTTATAGTTTATAGGTTACAATTACATCCTTCCATTTACACAATGCCTCTAATTGAACTAATAGGACATGGAAGTCTGTCAAGTCCCTAGTTCAATTACTTTATACTCATTCATGAATATCAACTCAATGATGAACTTATGGAAACTCCTTTCCATATTCACACTGCCATGGCCATGGACTGAATGAGTTATATTATGAATGCTATATGAGACATTCTCTCTCTTTTTCCTGAGAGTAATGGATTCTTTGTCGATTACTCATATGCCTTCATACACATAGCAATTGGGCCAATGAACACCTTTACAGACCCTTGAATAGGATCTGCACTTAGTGTTATCAAACTTCTAAAGCTACATACATAAGGTAACTGTAGTGTCTCAGGTCTAAGGATTACTTGTACCACTATAACATTGAGAAACTAATTGACAGGCAGGTTAAAACTCCATTCAATTTATCTCAAATCTTTGGTCACATTCAGTGTACCTATTCTATTAATAGGCACCCACTTGTTGGTTGTAGTGTCTCCACACAAATAGCTTGAGACCAGCTATCCTCCTATAGAGTCAACCTAACAAGTGCTAGTCCTACGGTTCATTACTGTCCATCATATTGAACCTTCAACTAGGAATGATTTAGGAGTTTAGTACAGAGATATATTTACAGTCTCATAATTACAACTCTTTGTAATTCAATATTCTCAACTCTAACTCCTTAACATATTATGTGAATATAAATGATGCATACAAACATAATAGAATAAGCTCTTTTATTAAATCAATAATAAATGTGACATATATAAATGAAATCAAATGATTGTTCCTTTATCCCTAAACGATCATCTCTATGATTGGCTCTAGGGCATAACTCTAACAAGGGTTTCATGAATTTGTTTTCTTTATTTTCAAAATGATAAATGGATTCATGGTTTTAGGATGGAATTTTACTTTCAAGATTAGGGATTTTGACATTACAAGTTGGGGATTTTGACATTACTTTCGAGATTGGGGATTTTATATGAGGTTGAATGTAATTGATGTATTGTGCTGTAAAATTTTATTCAACCTTTTCATTCCTTGTAACTAAATATAGGGGTTTCATGAAAAATTTTCTTTTAATCTCAGAATGATAAATGGAGAGCATTTAGGTTGAAATTTTATGTTGGAAATTGGGGATTTTGATGTTACAAGTAGGGGTAATGAAATTGAATGGTAAACATATGACTAAGAATGAGTTACATGAGAGTATTACTGATTATAGAGTTCTCAAATTTCTGCATTTATCATTGTCACTAATTCATGTAACTAAATTATGTAATCTAGTAAATGTGCTATAAGTAAATGATTTAATCGAGTAACTAAATGATATAACTAAATGATGTAACAGTTTACATTAATATACAGTGTAACAGAGTAAACCATTTTTTCTCTAGTTGTTTTTAAATGGATATTAAGATGTTATTTGTGTCACTAAATCATGTGTCTAGTTTGCTTCAAGTTTGCGGATGTTGTGTGACTTAAGTAATGAAACTGCTTGTCATTAGTAACCGGTGATTGTGTTACATGAGTTTAGAGTTAAAGTATTTACTTGATGAATTAGTGACATGTTTAATTTGACAATTTTGTTTCGATTTGTTATGAAATGGCTATTAAAATATGCTTTGTGTTGATGAAACATATATTTTTGAACATTAGTTACCTGTGATGAAATCGTTGGTCATCAGTTACATGTGATTGTGTTACGTGAGAGTAGATTTAATTTAGTTACATGTGATTGTGTTACATGAGATTAGTCTTAAAGTAGTTACTATCTGATTTAGTTACGTGTATAATTTTACAAGTTTGTTTTGATTTGTTCTGAAATAGTTATATGATTTGCTGAATAATTTCACAATTTCATTAAGTAGACATATTGCTGATCAATTTAATTAGTTACGCGTGATTGTGTTACATGGGATTAGTCTTAAAGTAGTTACTATCTGATTTAGTTACGTGTATAATTTTACAATTTTGGGTTGATTTGTTCTGAAATAGTTATATGAATTACTATTGGATACCAAACAATAGTTACAATAGGTATATGATTTACTATTATATAACAATCAATAGTTACAATGATTTATGTTAGTTACATGAGATTAGTTACATATGTAATAACTAATAGTAAATGAGTGATTGTGCTGATTGATTGTGTTATTTTACGTCAATATCTCATTTTATATGTGCAGAGAGTTTGAGAAAAAAGCCTTACTCATGTAAAGTCAGCCTAGTGAAGGCAACATCGTCGTGTTCAAAGAAGATTATCAAGAAGGAAAAAGAATTGGTGATAGCACAACGGGTCCGTGGGGGTCACAAAATTCAGTTCAGGTCGACTTTGTGCGATAGGGGACCTGAGTCCGGATCCGTATAAAGAAGAAAAGGAAGGGAAGCTTTGCACCGTTATGCAAGTGGATGAAGTAAAGTGTCTTTTAGAAATGGTCCCTATGTGGACAACCTTCCTCGTATATCGTTTGGTGGAGGCAACAGGGAGCACCTTCTTTATTGAACAAACTAACAACCTGATCATTCCTAAGATTGGCGACTCCTCCTATACTATTATTGTTTCTCTCTTTGTACTCAGGTCCTATTCATGTTTCATTATCTCATATCTGTACGAGTTACTTATCCCAAAGCGGTGGACTAAAGCAATACGACGCCATGCCGTGCTAGTGAGAATTGGTGTTGGAATGGCTTGTTCTATATTATGCTGCATTGCTGTTTGTCTTGTTGAGGTGCACAGGTTGAATTAATAAAGAGGAAGAACCTTCAAAATGACACGGACGAGCCTATTTCCATGAGTGTCTTCTGGTTAGTTCCACAGTTTTTCCTGATAGGACTTATGGAAGGATTAGCCGAAGACGGGCTTGATGATTTTTTCAGCGATCAGGTAACTGAATCAATGGCGAGATATGGGCCACCGATCAATGAATGTGCATTGGGTATCGGGAAATTCCTTAACGTTCTTTGTGTATTCGTTTTTAGAAGCTGGTTCAGTCAGACCATAGACTCTAGTCATCTGGATAAGTACTACACAATGTTAGCAGCGCTGAGTCTTGGAAACCTATGCTTTTACTGCATTGTCTCTACCTGTATTTTCGCCCAAAACGAAGCCCAAAGAGTAGAGGTGGAGCTTATTGGGATCTCCGTGGTCGATGCAACAGAAAATGTCCTCTCTACTAAGACTGATCAGTCTTTCTCTCGATCCATGATTTGGCCCTATAGATTGCGATCCCTCTACCGTCGAAGCTCCCGTAAGGTTGTTGTCCAGGCTGGTCCTGATGCTCTCTGACGCACATTTAGTAGAAAATTATTCGAACAAAATGAAAGGAAACCTTGAGTAATTAGTTTTAAAATGAGTAGTGCTATTTCACGAGTCCAGATCTTCTGGACCCCCTGTATGCTCCCTTTCGTGGCACCCCGGCCAATTAAATTGTGCCATGTGGCAACAAAAACCTCTCTAACTCACAGCTTCAATCCTCCGTCTGAGTTTATTAAAAAATTGAAAATTTATTGCTCAAACCGGAACAACCACCAATCAACAGGTTTCTCTCTCCAAAAGTCTCCTCACACGAGTCAAACCCATTCACTTTCTTCTTCCTCTTTCCACAGTAAGGTCCAGGAGATTCAATTTTCATTTTTTTTTTTGGAGAGGCGCAGTTCGTGCTCCAAGCAAAGCATCCGATGCTTTTAATTGTACTCCTAGTCACTCATATGTGGCACTTTCTCCTTCTTCTTTTTTTCATATTGGGTCCCACATTTGGTAATGCTATTCTCCTCAACTCTTTCAAATTCCAATTCTCTTAACTCTCAACATTAATATGAATATGATTCCTATACCCATTTGAGAAAGCTAAAATAGTTGGGATCCAAAAGAGTTTGGGTATGCAGAAAAACCTTGGACCTCAATCTCAATGTGACTTCTTTGCCTTTCATGATGGAGTTTATGTCGGGCTAAGTGGGTATGGCTGGCCGTGAGCTACCATCCCTTTTGTTCAAAAATCGTGAACACTGCCCCGTTGGGGGATGGGATCTAGTTTATTAGTAGTTCATGGGATCCAGATATGGGAACCGTTAACCCCATCTTTGACGGAAT
The DNA here is from genome assembly GCA_039720395.1 of Liquidambar formosana. Lineage (NCBI taxonomy): Eukaryota > Viridiplantae > Streptophyta > Magnoliopsida > Saxifragales > Altingiaceae > Liquidambar > Liquidambar formosana. Next base: position 13,081,676 of record CM077823.1, on the reverse strand, counting down.
CATAGGGATCCGGAGATCCTGCAAAAAAGCCCAAGACTTTGTTGCCATATATGAGAAATAAGGGTATGTACGGTAGTGTAAAGAATATGGTTCCCCCAGCATAACAAAACGTGGTCGTTTTTACTTAAGGGTGTACTTAACGCATGAAAAGAAAGGTCAGAGGACCTTTCGCTGGAAATTTAGTGAAATTCAGTACTTCTGGCTAAATTTCCGTTATATTTTTTGCCTTACTATAGTTAGTGAGAACCATATGTTAAGGAGTCTATACCTTTACTTCCTATATATTGTCAATTTGTCGTTCATAGTGTAAGAATCATTTTCATTTTGTAAGAACTAAGAAGACATGTTTTCAAGTATTATTGAAATGAGTAAAAATCATTTTAATAATGTTATTGAAATATTATTATTTCCTCCATCCTACAAAGATATGTCATTTTTTTTTATAACTTTTTTTATCCCAAAACGTTTGTTCATTTTGAAAAGACAAATCATAATTTTTTTTGAATTTTCCTATTCTACCCTTTATTATTTCAATAATTACTCTCAACAAAAAACCAATACACGAGGTAGGAGATTGTACTTTTAGAAAGATGAAATTTAATAAATGATAAGTCAATGTAATGATGGCTTTTTTTAAACAACGTGTTTTATTAAACTTCATCTATCTTTGTGGGATGGAGGGAGTAAAAGGGAGGAGATATTTTCACACAATTTTTTGCTAATCCACACCCTTTAATAGGGGTGTTCATGATTCGGTTTGGTTCGTTTTAAGGTAGATTTCAAACCAAACCATAATACTTTGATTTTGTTCTTACCAACCAAAACCAAACCATACTATAAAAAAACCAAACCAAAAAATTTCGGTTTGGTTTGATTCGGTTTGGTTTTAGTTTTAACCTAGCGATAAATCATCATGGATAATTGTTTACCCCTAACAAAATGGAAAAAATAACAATATATCCAAACTCCGAATAAAAATAGTTTTAATAAAAATATTACATTAGCAACTAAAAAAAAACATCAAACATTGTATCAAAATAGAAATAGAGAGCGAGGGGCGGGGAGCAGAGAGTGAGAGGCGGGAGCAGATAGCGAGAGTCTGAGAGCAAAGTTGCAAACTTTAGTTTGACTATTAACTCAATAGGTTTGTATTCCTACTGCGGTACTACCTATTTTACCCTTGTTTGAATAGAAAATTTACAAATTAAACTTTAATATGTAATATATAATTATAATTATATATATTACATTTTTTGGTTTTTTATTTTTATTTTTTAGTTTGATTTGGTTTTTTTGAAAATGAAAACCAAAACTAATCTAATTTAATTCGGTTTTCTAAAATTAGAACCAAAACCAAACTTGAGGAAAGAAAAACCGAACCAAACTGGCTGGTTTGGTTCGGTTCTGTTTACACCCTAAAAATATCAAATTTTATTATTATTATTATGTGTTGAATTTTGCAGGACACTTGGCAATTATGAAGAAAATGCAGCACATGTGGTATAAGTTCATCTTTGGAGGTTACAAGAAGACATGTGGAGCAATTAGAATGAAGGAGTTAGTACCTGCAAGTTAGTGGGAGTTATTAGTGGTTTTAGGAAGTTATGAGTAGTTTTCTTGTAATTCTATAAATAGGCCTTGAAGCCTTCATTGTAAAACCCCCTCAATCAATCAAATTATCAATTTCAGACTCCGGTCTCAAGACTCCGGTCTTTATCTTAGGAGTAGTTGGCCCTTAAGGCAATCTAATTCAAAAATCCAAGAACGTGTGCTCCTTCTTGGTCAAAGGCGTGTGCACCCCTTTGCAATTCAGACGACGCTTGCAGATCGCATATTCAAATCGTTGTAATCGGACTTGATCCCGTTCAATTTTACCATCCGTGGTGAATAGTGGAATCAACCCACATTACTCGTTTGAATGATCAAAAGGTCAAAATCCTCAAATCACACGGCGAATATGAAGTCCTCTTCAATGAGGCATTCGAACCATTCGCACAAATCGCCTAAGAAAGGCTGGCACGCCCCGCACTCCATTTCGACCTCAAAGTGCCAGTGGGAAATGTTTTTTGGGGAAACATTTTTGGCACGCCCGGTGGGACGCCGTATGATTGAATTTAACCCCAAAAAGAAAAGAAAAAAAATTGCTGTACATGTGGGGGTGCGAAGACAGAGGCCAAATATGGCCAGTTACTCACTGCTCTGACGCAAAACCCAAGGCCATGAAGGAATTTTTGGCCAGGCCAAATTCAAACTTGAGTATTGATTTGGCCAACCAACTATGGTTAAAATAAAAAGAAACTACCGTTTAAACTATGAACTCGGGGGGCTAGGCCAAAAGATGGCCAATTACCAGACCCTTTAATGGCCTCAAGAAAATTCCATTTGGCTTCGTATGGCCTTCAAATAGCTCTGTTTTTAAAGGATGAAGTAATTCCATTTGTCAGTTCAAACCAAAAAAAAAAAGAGGTTTGAACCAATTCTGGCAAGGATTGATGCATTCCTCCATGCCATATTCTGATGGGTTGATAGTTTTATTCTGCCATCAAATTGAAGGAAGTGGATAATAACTTCCTCATTTGAAAATTTTGGAAGTTCCTCTGCAAAAATATAAACCGTAGGCCATGGGGTTGGACAGTTTGTTAACTGGGACAGTTATCAAGGTGTCCACAAGATTGAGGCTAATTTAATGGAAACGGTTAAAGGGCATAGAGAGTGGTCTTCTTGTGATAAAAGCGAGCAAATGGTTAGTTGGCAACGGCTCCGTGAAGAAAGCAAAAGTGAAGGCCGAATCATGAAAAAACATTGCAAATGCAAGTGCAGAAGAAGTGGCCAATTATGGGACTGTTTAAACATAAGTTGGCTAAATTCACTATATCGGCCTTTAATTTTTGTTCCCTCAGGATTGGCCGAACTACCATTCATAACCTCAAAACACAAGTTGGCCGAAATAATTATTTTGGCCTTTATTTTTGTTGTTTTTGGTTATATACTCATGATGGCCGAATTCACTATTTCGGGCTTTATTTGTCTTATTTTTTGTTATGGCTTGGTAGTTGTCGATCCTACCTATATATGTACTTTGAAAATGGCCAAGAATAGATATATATATATATATATATATATATATATATATATATGATGGTTAAAATTAATTCGGTCTATAGTCTAGTTAATTGGCTGATCGAAGTAATATATTTAATTATTTGGCCAATAACGCACAATTTGGCCAAAGTTACTGTTTTGGCCACAAACATATATACCAAGCACATATTTCTACACACTATATAAACACAATTCGGCCTTAGAGTCTCATCGGCTGAAGTCACTCATTCGGCCTCTAGTTTTTGTTGGTATACCATTTACATGATGGCTCTATTATGGTCCCATCGACCAAAGCCAATACGTACGTGGGTAGCAATTCAACTTGGGTGTGAATTTAGAAATGCCCAGGGATATATATGTCATGCTCAAAATTTTAATTCAGCATACAACTTTGTTGGCCGAAGTCTTTGCTGACCAATAACCCATTGTTGCTCAATCATTGTTTAGTTGAACAGTTTTGGCCGAAGTCACCTACATGCAAGGTTTTTATGCAGCTTGCTCATTTTTGGTTGATTCAATGTGGCAACATTATTTTAGTGAAATCGACCAAAAGAAAAACTAAATTCGGCCAATAGCTTTGGTTCGGCCTATGTTTTTTCTTTAATGCCACTCAAGTGAGAACACTAAAAAATGAGCCAACATTGGCTAATCGGCCAAGAGAAAATTCAATTTGGCTTTGTTGGCCTAAGCTATTGTGTGGCCGAAGTCACTTTTTTGGCCTATAGTGTTAATGTTTGATCTATATGATGGCCAAAAAATAATAATAATAAAATAAACTACGGCTCTTTAAAAATTTCGGTCATCATTTCTTCATTTTCAAAGAGCCAGGGGGGCTATGTTTACACCCTAAAAATATCAAATTTTATTATTATTATTATGTGTTGAATTTTGCAGGACACTTGGCAATTATGAAGAAAATGCAACACATGTGGTATAAGTTCATCTTTGGAGGTTACAAGAAGACATGTGGAGCAATTAGAATGAAGGAGTTAGTACCTGCAAGTTAGTGGGAGTTATTAGTGGTTTTAGGAAGTTATGAGTAGTTTTCTTGTAATTCTATAAATAGGCCTTGAAGCCTTCATTGTAAAACCCCCTCAATCAATCAAATTATCAATTTCAGACTCCGGTCTCAAGACTCCGGTCTTTATCTTAGGAGTAGTTGGCCCTTAAGGCAATCTAATTCAAAAATCCAAGAACGTGTGCTCCTTCTTGGTCAAAGGCGTGTGCACCCCTTTGCAATTCAGACTGACGCTTGCAGATCGCATATTCAAATCGTTGTAATCGGACTTGATCCCGTTCAATTTTACCATCCGTGGTGAATAGTGGAATCAACCCACATTACTCGTTTGAATGATCAAAAGGTCAAAATCCTCAAATCACACGGCGAATATGAAGTCCTCTTCAATGAGGCATTCGAACCATTCGCACAAATCGCCTAAGAAAGGCTGGCACGCCCCGCACTCCATTTCGACCTCAAAGTGCCAGTAGGAAATGTTTTTTGGGGAAACAGGTTCACTTCTCGATTCTAACCTAAACCATGAACACCCCAGTCTGTATGGATAATTTTGTCATTTCATTTCTTTTCCCTTCTCTCTCTCCACCACCATTCTCCTCTTTCTCCGACAGCCCTCTCTACACGGCAAATTCCATTTTTTTCCGGCAAGCTTTCATGCATGCAACTTCACAAAAAAAAACAAAAAAGGGAGGAAAGGAAATGGAAAAGGGGAACGGCCTTTGGCTTGTGGTCGTCGCCTCTCTCCATTCAATCCTTTCTCACCCACCAATTCCACCACCTCCAAATCTGCAATCCCCAAATAAAAAGAATGAAAACCCAATCCCAACCTGTTTACACTTCTGTCAGTAAAGATAGGCGACGACCACAACCCAGATCTAATTAATTCTTTCGGGTGGCTAGCTTCATAGCCCACCATTGTTTTTATATCTGCCAATCCGCTCAACCACGACCCCATTCAACCACAACTTGTTGTTGGCTATTGTGAAGCCACAACCCGATTCTAAAAATAAAGATGATTGCCGTTGACGGATCTGTTCTCCCAAAAAACATTTCCCACTCGCACTTTGAGATGGAAATGGAGTGCAAGGCGTGTCAGTCTTTTTCAAGCGATTTGTACAAATGATTCGAATGCCTCATCGAGGAGGATTTCACATTCGCCGCATACCTTTGGCCAGGAAAGAGCACACGTTTCTAGATTTTTAAATTAGATTGCCTTAAGGGCAACTACTTCTAAGATAAAGATTGGAGTCTGAAATTGATAATTTGATTGATTGAGAGAGCTTACAATAAAAGCTTCAAGGCCTATTTATAGAAGTACAAGATAACTACCCATAACTTCCTAAAACTATTAACAACTCCCACTAACTTGTAAAAATTAATTCCTTCATTCTAGTTGCTCCACATGTCTTTTTGTAACCTCCAAATATAAACTTATGCCACATGTGCTTCATTTTCCTTATAATTGCCAAGTGTTCTACAAAATTCAACACATAATAATAATAATAATAATAATCAGTATTTTTAGGGTGCAAACATAGCCCCCCGGCTCTTTGAAAATGAGGAATTGATGACCAAATTTTTTTAAAGAGCCGTAATTTATTATTATTAATTTTTTTTTTTGCCATCATATAGATTGAACATCAACAAACTATAGGCCGAAAAAGTGCCTTCGGCCACACAATAGCTTAGGCCAACAAGACAAAATTGAATTTTTTCTTAACCGATTAACCAATGTTGGATCATAATACAATTAACATTTAGGCCAAATTTCCACATGAAGAACACTCGCGGGTCCTAATGGGTAATTCTTAATGTTCTCACGTGAGAAAAGTTAGACCAAAAGAGTGACTTCGGCCAACAAATCTTGAGGCCGAATTGGTTTTTTCCATGTGGCTTTTGCTCATCGAATTATCGAAGTCTGAAGGCTACCTATCCAGTTGATGGCTTTCGTCGACTAAGCCATCAAATAAATGGTTTACCACCAACAAAAACTAGAGGCTGAATGAGTGACTTCAGCCAATGAGACTTTTAGGCCCAATTGTGTTTATGCATAGAAATTCGGCCAATCCTAAGTAACCAATAACAACAAAAAATAAAGTCCGAAGTAGTGAGAAATCAGCCAACTTGTAATTGATTTATAGGAATTCGGCCAATCCTGAGAAACAAAATTAAAGGCCAAACTAGTGAATTTGGTCAACTTGAGTAAATAAAGTTTAATAAACAAAATCAATAAAAATAAAGACCGAAATATGGAAATAGTATGTGCGGCCAAACTTGGGTTCGAAAATTTAAGAGGTTAGTGAATATATTACCATATAGGATAGTGTTATATTTAGAAAATGTTTGTGTTTTTAGTATATTATTAAGCCTATAAATATGTCTTTTTGTGAAAAAATGGAATTAGACCTCTTTAATCAAGTTAATTGTCTAGAAAATTGAAGAGCCTCTCTCTCTCTCTGATTTTTTTTTTTTGGTTCGTGATATCATTTTCTTATTTCAATTCTTTCTCTTTCGAAGAACCCTAACGGAAGCTACATCATTCCTTTATGCTCAAACCTTTGATGACCAAATTGGTGATCTGCGGTTTTAAAACTCATTTTAGCCGAGAATGAAGCATCCATCTTACACACTGCGCTTTGTGTGATGTATCATTCTTTTCATGCAAGGGCCTATATGAAACTTTGTGTAAACCACTCTATTTAATTTCATAATATTAGAGCTTGTTTTAGCGTCCAATTCAAAATTAAACAATTCTAGAAATTTTGCATAGTATTGAAAGCACAATCCATCATGTTAAATTAACAAATTAATTCAAAATAGTGATATTTCATGAATTCCTTAGAATTCATTCTACAACATCAACTATAATGATAACTCTATCATTTTAAAATATTCTAATTTAAGGTGATGGGATTGTGCATTCAATAGTATCTAAATATTTTTGATTTGTTTAATTTGGAATTGGACAACCAAACAGGCCCTTACTGTTTTTGGTTTATATTTTCCTATTTTGAAATCAATTTTCTTTGCTTGGGGACTGGTTGACAGCTGATAAAGCTAAATTAGGTGTGGAGCCAACTGGACAAAGGGGTTCTGAAAGGCACTCCTCAATTTATATTTTTTTCTTCTTATTTTATACTATTCCAGTATTTAAATGTTTTTTTGTTCCCCATATTTGCTGATTGCCGGTTTGGTTGTCCAATTCAAAATTAAACAATTCAACAAATTTTACATAGTATTAAAAGTACAATCCATCATCTTGGATTAACAAATTCAAAAAAATGATGGTCATCATCACAAATAAAAGTGGCAATTCATGAATTCCTTAGAATTGATTATACGACATTAACTATAGTGATAACTCTAATATTTTAAAATATTCCAATTCAAGGTGATGGATTTATGCCTTCAATCTTATGTAAAAGTTTTTGAGTCGTTTAATTCCGAATTGGACAACCATACAGGCCATGAGTCTTTTCTAGTAATTAAATGGAATTTTGGTTTTCTCATACATGGTTAGGTTAAGAAACTACTTCTAAAGTAATTGAGTAAAAGAAGTCTTTTCTTAAGTTACCTAGAAACCTGGAATAAAGATCATTGGTTGTGATCCTCCCGTCCATTTACCTCACAAGCAGTCTTCTTAGTCAATGTGAACCTCCCGTCCATTACTTCATAGCCAGTCTTCTCATCCTAAAAATCCTTGCATTGTGATCCTTCCTTATTTCAGTGCTGCCCATCTTGATTGTGATTGTCATTATGATGATCTTAGGAAGTAAATTTCTTCAACTTCTAGTTACGTTAATGTCATCACCCTTGTTTTACATAGCCCATATCCTTCTGAGAGTTTGCACGGGGAGTTAAATCCATCCTTGCTTGATTTGCCATATTTGAGTCACCTAGACTTGAGCCAAAATGATTTCCAACAACTCCAAATTCCGGAGTTCATTGGTAATCTCAGTAATTAGAAATTTCTCAACCTATCTAATGCCAATTTCAAGGGGACGATTCCTAATATTTAGGAAATCTCTCACACCTGCAATCTCTTGATTTGAGTGGCTCTTCTTTGCGAGTAAACAACCTTTTTTTTTTATGGGCAAACCAGCATATTATTAGGAAAAAAAGAAGGATCAAAAAACTAAATACAATAAAACAACCCCACACCCACAAAGACACTCCTAGCAGACCCCACAAAGACACCACCAAACAAACACCACAACTAAAAAACGAGACCTACCTCACAGGCAAAACCGCAAGCACCTAGGCAACTAGACTAAAAGCAAGAAAAATCTTATCAAAGATACCAGCTAAGACCACCCACACAGCCAAAAGACACAAAACGGACTACCACTGAAGCACCACCGACATAAAAAAACCAACACAATAGCTAACTGACAAAGAACGAACACACTGCTGCAGCAACAAAACTTCAACACACCAGCATGAGAACAGAGAGAGCTCCAACACCGAAGCAAGAGCAGGCCCGGTTTTGGGCCAAGCGAGCAAGGTGGCTGCCTAAGGCCCTCTATTTTGGGCTTAAAAAAAGGGCCCCCAAATACCTATCCCCATTACTAGTTATCAAAGGCCAAAAATCAGCCCAAAGAAGTTGGACTAGTTCTCCTGTTTTAAGCAAGGGGCCTCTATTGGCATCCAAGGGCTTGCTTTTTATCCCCCGCTTATTTTACATTTTAAGATTTTATGAAAAATATGTAAAATTTTCATAAAAACTGATCGCGTGCTGTCTATTAAAAAATATAATTTTGAACAACTTTTTGGGAGAGAGTTTTTCAAAATCTATCGTTTAAGTAGAATTTTTAGTCATTTATAAAACGAAGACTATAAATGACAAAAAAGTCTACTAAATCGATAGATTTTAGAAAAACTTTCTTTTAAAAAGTTGTTCAAAATGATGTTATTTAATAGAATGCGCGATTAGTTTTCATGAATACTTTCTATATTTTTTATAAAACTTTAAAGTGTAAAATAAGTGGGGGATGAAAAGCAAGTCTTGGGGTGCCAATAGAGACTCCCTTTAAGCAGAAGGGGCCCTATTCTACCAAGCCCAATTCCAGCCCAAAAGGTTAAAAACTATATAGATATATATATATATATATATACTAGAATGGACCCGCGCGATGCGCGGGAGCCAAACAATAACTTCATTTAAATACTTATATAAGTACCAAAAATGTTATTATTTTTTCTCAATCTAGTTAAATAAGATTATTAAGAAAAAGAGATTTAACAATTAATGTGAAATAAAAAAAAAATGGTTAAAGTTAAGTGATCAGGTTTTTAATTTTTCTAAACAACCCTTTAGTATTGATTTTATAGTCAAGATTATTCTTGAGAGGGAAGGTTGTACAACGGGAAGGGAAGCAAAAAATTTAAAAATTAAAGAAAGTAAAGAAAAGAAGGGATAGGTGGGAAGAAGAGGCAGAGGAAGGCTGTACGAGGGAAGAAAAAAATAAAATGTAGTAGATAGATAAGGCATTTTACTATCCACTGTTCACTAAACATTTTGTGAGAGCTTTTATTATTCATTTACTGTTCATGCCATAATTTGTGAGAGTTTTTACTGTTGATCCACTATTCATGTCACGTTAATAGTCAGTTTGTAGCAAGTTGACTATCAACTTTTCGGTTTTTCATTGTGATGAATCATATCACGTTGATAGTTAGTTTGTCGCAAGTTGACTATCAATTTTTCAACTTTTCTAATTGATGACCGCCGTTGTTGAGCTTTGTGAAGCCTATCATATCACGTTGGTAGTCATTGTGTAGCAAGTTGACAATCAATTTTTAAACTTTTTCTCTCATGGATCAGGCAACCTTTTCTTCTTTGTTATTGCAAAATTACCTTTTTGCCCTTCTCAATTCATCTCTTTAGCTTTTTTATTACTTGGCTTTTTGGTCTTTTGGGTGTAATAGAAGGACTGCTGACATCATCATGTGGGTTCAAAATAAATGAGAGAAGAGGATTTTGGAGGGAATGGTTATGCACTTGCCACGTCACCTATTGCTGATGTCATCATAACTCTTAAATATAATATGTAATAGATATACACATATATATTTATAGATGTTACACGGGAATCAAGGGGGTTTTGCATTTAGATCTCAGATCTGAGATATGAGAGGCTCCCCATTCACAATGTCTCCCTTTGTCTCTCACAATCTCACTCTCTCTTGGTTTCTCCACTCTCTAGTCTCCTCATTATAAGTTTGTGAAAAAGCAAGCAAATTTTAATCTATAAAAGCAAATTTTAGTAATTTTATATGCAAACAAATTTTATGTTGGTACTTGGTAATAGGAATTTTTATTTTTTTTTTAAGAATATGTATAGAAGGAAGAGGGCCTCATTTTACAAGTTCGCCTAAGGGCCCAACTAACTCTGAACCGCCCTGAACAAGAGAAGAAAAAACCATGACAAGCTCAGACAGAGCTCTAAAGCGAATTACCATAAGAAGCCATATAGCACTGAAACGAGCCCCAGGCTTGACCTTCCATATCTACCAGCCTATACGAGATTTCTGAATCATTTCCCAGGCTATCAAGGATAAGCCGGATCCTAAACACGAAACCACCATCCGAAACAGAGAAATCACCAATCAACGACGAGATAGACAGACAAACGCGAATTCTGCGCCTGAGGCAGGAAGTTTTATGGACCCAACTTACTCTCAAATCGATCCCAATCTTGACCATTCATCTCAACTAGAGTGATCAAGATTTCTGAGATGTTTCCTAAGCTGTCAATACCCGCACCAACCATCGTATCCCAAGTTTGTTTGGCTTCCTCAAAGCAAAGCCTACTACGATTCACAATACCACCATCTGAAACGGAGAAATCACCGATCATTGACGAGCACAAAAAGTCCCTTTTTCTTCGCCTAGAGAGATTCTTGTCCTTGGATTTAGCAGTGCATTTAGAATAGAGGCACTGTTTCCTCCATAGAAGAAGGTCATCCAACAGCTTACTCAAACAATTTTTTCTTTCAGAGACGGAACGAATTTCATTGAAGTCACCACAAAGACACCAAGGATCCAAAGAGGAACTCATCTGGAATCGCAAAGTGTCCCACAGAATGGACCTTTCTGATACAACATTTGGGGCATAGACATTACAGATAATACAAACAAAATCATTCTCCACAATTCAACCCCTAAGGATAATAAATCAGACAGCGATTGTAGTGTCAAGTTTCAAGAACATATCAGAATTCCAACAAATGCAAAGACCCCCAGTTGAACCCGATGCCTTAACCCACTCAAATTCGATATTTCCTGATCCCCAGATATGTCTAACACAGTGCAAATAAAAAATCTCCATCTTAGTTTCTTGTAAACAGATGATAGCTAACCTCTTACCAAGAATTATGCGTCGAAAGGCCTTTCTTATGATGCTAGAACCCAGGCCTCTAACGTTCCAAGATGGGATATTCAACGTAGCTAAAAAATCCAGAAACTCTGGCAAAAACACCAGGAAAAATAGAAAAAGAACTTCACAAAAAATACTCCAAAAAATAGCAGTAAGCTTTACAGACCCAAAGAACTTCCAAATCGATCCCAATCTTGACCTTTCATCTTAGCCAGTCTGTTCAAAATTTCTGAATTATTTCCCAGATTGTCGATACCAGCACGAAGAACCGTGTCCCATGTTTGCTCGACTTCCTCAATAATTAACCTATAACGATTAACAATACCACCATCTGAAACAGAGAGATCGGTGATCGTCGACGGGGACATAAGATTGTCCCTATTTCTTCGTCTAGAGAGTTTCTTGCCCTTAGATTTTGCAGCACATTTAGAATTAAAACACTGTTTCCTCCATCTGGGGAAATCGTCCAGCAACTTCCTTTTCCTTTTGGTAATTTTTCTATAATTCGGCTAACGGAGACGTTCAACACGAGCAATGATTGATTTAGGGACAAGGTCGCGAAGCAAAACATGGTCTGAAGCACAATCAACACTATCCACCTGAAGAGGACTGAGCTGTGAATCAAAGACCCTAGTAGAATGCGTGTTGACTGATGGGGAAGAGAGGATATTAAGAATGGGTGAATTAAGAAGAGAGATCGGGCCCTTGGGGAGGGACTCTACAGGCCTAGAGGGATGACCCCCCAAAGGGAACGGCTATTGCAACCCCCTAAACTTATAAGTTGCCTCCCATATTTTTTAATTAGAAAAATTATTTTGTAAAATTACCAAAAAAGGCTTCTTCCTCTTCTCTCTCCGGTACCCCACCCCACCCGGCAACTCTCTCTGACACCCCATCCCAGTAGCGACGGCGAAACCCCTCTTATTCTCTTCTTTCTTTTTTTTTTTTTTTTCTCTTCCCTCCCATTGGCAACCCTCTTTTACTCTTCCCTTCCATCGTCGGAAAAAATGGACGCCCTTGCCGAAAAACACACAGATCTGACCAGTAGAGAAGAAAAAAAAAAAAAAAAAAAAAAAGAGAGAAGAGGAAGAAGAAGAATAGAAGGCAAGAGGCTGTCACCATCGTCTGAAAAAATGGAGGTTTAAAAAAAAAACTTCCCTCGCCGGAAAACACAGATCTGATCAGCAAAGGGCAGGAAAAAAAAAAAAAAAATAAAATAAAAAAATGGAAGGAAGGAAGGAAGAAGAAGAAAGAAAGAGGAGAAGAAGAGAAAAGAAGAGAGAAGAGGAAGAACCTCCCTCGTTGGAAAAAATGGAGGTTTTGAAAAAAAAAACCTCCCTCCACAGATCTAACTAGTAGAGAAAAAAAAAAAAAAAAAAAAAAAAAAAAAAAAAAAAAAAAAAACAGAAAGAAGAGAGAAGAAGAGAGAAGAAGAGAGAACCTTACTTGCCGTCACCGTTGCTGTCGCCTTCCTCACCGGTTTGGTATGAGGGCGTGGGTGGGTTCTTCCAGATGGGTCTCGTGTAAAGGGGAGTGGGGTGGGTGAGGAGAGTTAGGGTTATTTAGAAAAAGGGTATTTTAGTCTTTTAGAGGGGTGGGTATAAAAATTTGGGGGGTAAAGATATCAGGTGGGGGCAACTTAAACCTCTGTGGGTTGCAATATCCCCCTGCGGCGGCGAAATCAGAATTCACAGACCTTTTAAGCCCAACAGTACAGGCCCAATCCTCACATCCACCTAAAAAACCCTTCTCGTGAAGAAAAGACTCATTAAGCCCACCTCTGACACCGTAATTATCAACCAGCTGCTGCAAACTGTGGGTTTTTCTCAAACCAGAGAGCAAAGTCTTGGGTTTGTTGAAGCCGCCAAAGCTATTCACTCTTCTCAACCCACGCCAGTGATGATGACCTGATGGGATAGCTCCACTTCCGTCCACCAATGCACTTTCATCCACCAAAGCACAAGGTTCTAAAAGACTGTTCCTCTTCTCAATGTGAATGGAGGATTTTGAATTAGCAATTGCATTGCACCCATCAGATACACCCGCTAGGCACACCTGAGCACCTGGGTCCAATTGTCTCTCAGATGCCAACAAGTCATCCACGTCATCATCACTTCCAAGAGGGCTGCCAGGATGGGAGGAATGGTGACCTTGACTGGCTTTATGGTCTTTCTTCTTTGGAAGTCCTTAATTTGGGTGGTGTGGATCTTAGCAATGCTGTGGATTGGCTCGATGCAGTTAATATGCTGCCTTCTCTGCTTGAATTGCGTTTATCCGCTTGTGAACTCAACAATCTTCCTCCCTCTCTGCCTCATGTGAATTTTACTTCTCTAGAAATTCTTATCTCTCCTCAAACCATTTTGACTCTGCCATACCTCATTGGTTGTTCCATATTAGCCATAGTCTTGTTTCCCTTAAGTTGAAGAGAAATCAGTTACGAGGTCCAATTCCAGATGCTTTTGGGAACATGACTTCTCTAATAGTTCTTGATCTCTCGGAGAATAATCTCTCAGGTGGGATTCCACCAAGTCTGGGCTTGATTTGGGAACAAAACCAACTCATTAGAAGACATTCATCTTTGAAAGAGTTGCGTCTTTCCCACAATCAATTGAGCGGATCGTTAGAACGAAATCTTGCACCACTTTCAGAATTAGTTGTTTTGGAAGTTGCTCTTAATTCGTTGGAGGGTATTATCGCTGAAGCTCATTTGCAGAACTTTAGCAGCTTGCGGACATTACAATTGTCTTCAAACTCGTTGACATTGAAAGTGGGCTCAAACTGGAATCCTGCTTTTCAACTTGATACCTATAGGCCTGCATAATTGCAAACTCGGGCCTCGATTTCCACAGTGGCTTCGCACACAGAATAAGTTGTTTATTGATATCTCTGGAACCGGAATTTCTGGTATGGTGCCGGACTGGTTTTGAAATCTCTCACCCAGGATAGAGTATATGAGCCTTTCATACAACAATCTAGCAGGGAGTGTGCCAGATTTCTCGTCGAAACTCAATCATTCAACAACAAATTTACGTTACAACTACTTTACTGGTCCACTGCCACGTTTTCCCCCCAAAATGAGGTCACTGCTTCTGGCTGGAAATTCATTTTCCGGAACTATTTCCTCCTTATGTGAAATGATGGATATATGAAAATAGCTCTATGCAATATCTGGATGTGTCTTCAAATTTTTTTTTTTTTTTTCTGGATGGATTCCAGACTGTTGGACATGTGGGAGCAAGTTGGTGGTTCTAAATTTAGCAGACAACGATTTATCTGGGAACATACCCAACTCAATTGGGCATCTAGTTCAACTCAATGCACTCAGTTTGGGCAGTAATAATATTTCTGGAGACCTACCTTTACCCTTGAAGAATTGCACAAGCTTGTTCCTTATCGACGTTGGGAGGAATAGATTATCTGGAAAGGTACCGGCATGGATTGGAGAAAGCTTACAAAATCTGATGATTCTTATCTCACGTTCAAATGAGTTTGAAGGAAGTATTCCATTGCAGCTGTGCCAACTAAAATCTACAGTGATCTTGGACCTTAGTTTCAATCGAATTTCAGGAGAAATTCCACGGTGCATCAAGGATTTCCTTGTCCTGGCTGAGATGGAGGCGGTTCGGCCTTTCCCTTTGGATCCTTATATGGCATACACAAGGGATGAGATGGTGAGATTGCTGGGGGAAGAGGCCATGCCAAAAACCATATCTTGTATTCAAGGTGGTGGGACCTTTCATCTAATATGATAACAGGGGAGATGCCTGGACAACTCACGAGCCTCATTGGATTGTCGCTTTTGAATTTATCAAATAACCTTCTGACTGGAACTATTCCACGCGACATTGCTGTTATGAATCTCTTAGAAGCTTTTGATTTATCATCGAATCAGCTTTCATGCTCCATTCCAACCAGCATGCTTAACATACCTTATCTCTCCTACTTGAATCTGTCACATAACAACTTGTCAGGAGAAATTCCACTTGGCGCTCAGTTGGATACATTCGAGGAATCAGCTTACATAGGGAATCCTCACCTCTGCGGGCCTCCCCTTACAAGTAATTGCTCAGGAGACGATCCAAATTGGTGTCCATATCAAGATGGAGACTACAGAAAACAAAGCACTGGAGAAGAAGGCGACAATGGTTTTGAGATACCGTCATTTTATATCAGTATGGGACTCGGATTTATGACAGGTTTTTGGGGATTTTGGATTCCTTTACTGTTTAATCGTTCTTGGAAGTATGCCTATTACCGTTTCTTAAACAACATGAATGACAAGATTTATGTGACAGTAGCTGTTAACATGGCCAAATTGCGGAGGAAGTTTCAAAGCCAGCAACCTATGGAGTGAAAAATGTATAAAAAGGTCAGTGAAATTGTTCAAATTAACTGTCTTTATATTCAAATTAAAGATGGTAATTAATAAATTCAGCTTCCTAGTCCTTCACTGCCTGCCACAACGTTAATACTGAAACACCATGCCTACAATATACAATGTAAAAGTGTCCATGTACAACGCTCGTATGCCATAATTAGTTTAGTGGCATTCTTTTTCCCACTTGTTGAGTGAGTGATTTGAGATTCTAGTGGAGAAGCATTGATATCCATTTGTTGATAGTATGAAAACTAACAGTAGGGATAAATTCTATCAATTGTAAAAAATTAAATAATAATAATAATAATAATAATAATATGATAACTAGTGTATATAAATTTCTCATGTCTTAAAACAATTTCTTGACATTTATAAAATAATGGATTTGTATATGAAGGAGCTCAAAATGTGGTCAATGCATGGTGTTCCGGTCATTTTTCGACCTTGTTGCGTTTGGCACATCGTTTCGAAATAAAAAGGCTTTTTGGAGAAATGTATTTTTAAAAAGACATTTGAAAGAAAGTTGATGTTTGGTGAACGGTTTTAAAAGTCATTTTGTGTCAAAAAGATTGAAAAGTAAAGATAAATTCTGCAAATAAAGATAAATTTGGAAATGCTTTTTACTTTTTCAGGTCATTTTGAAAAATTAGCTACCCAAAGTAGCTTTTCCCAATCTGCCTTTTAGAAGAAATGACCTTTCATAAAAGACCTTTTAAATGGTTCACCAAATACTTTTAAGATATGTAAACTGATTTTTAGCTCCTGAAAGGTCGTTTGGCTTTCCCAAGCAATGCGCCAAACGCACACATGAAGAAGACCAAGCTCATTGACTGCTTGATCTCGGATGACCCAAACTGCCCCCCCTACCACCTCCATAACAAACTCATTTTGTTCACCTTGATTTGTTGCTTTGTCAATTCTTGTGCTAGTTTGCACGTTTTTTGGAAAATTGATTTATTGCCTATGTATATTCATTGCATGATTTAAATGTCATGATTCATCTCACAAAGCATATGCATGTAAACATGTACAAATATTTATTGGGGAGTTGCATGAATAGGTGATAGGTTACTACATCTATTAGGAAGATTAGACCTTCCTAACTGAGATTATCCCTGTTGAATAGCTTAATGATATTTACTTCGAATTCATGTAAAATGATCTCTAATTCCATATTTTACGGATATTAATTAAATTTTTAATTCAATGGGCTGTGATCTTACCCTACATAAATCTATTTCAGGAAAGAAGGCGGAGGAGTGAGACAGACATTTGTAGGAACTCTTGGAATTTATATCGAGTTATTTAGTCAAATCTAGACAATTATGTTAAGAAGTTTTCAGTAAGAACTTCTATTTTATTTAAATGGTTGTAAAAGGGTATTTGGAATTATATTTGACTACCCGGATTTGGATTATTTATTAGAAGTTTTAATGTTTAGTGTTATTATTTAATCTTTGAATTTGTAGATGTGTAATGTCACACATAATATTCGATGTTGATTTCAGTTGGGAATCGGATCACGCCTTGGGTTTTCTGAGCAACTTTGGTTTTGGGATTATTCTATTTTTAGAAAAAAAATGAAAATATATGCAATATGCATAGTTACTTTGTGCCTCTTTTATTTGCACTCTTTGATTGTATGAGTCGTATGACATGCACTAAAATGGTCAAATTTGAGGCTTTAAGACAGATGATAATTTTTTTTTTCTTTTCCTTGTAGAAAAGAAAAAGAGAAAAGGCCCAAAAAAAAAAATGCCTTTGGTGATCTAATGGTTTTGGCTCAATTCATGATCTTTGCTTCTTGGGAGGTGTAAGTTCTCACTCCAGTTAGCCAACCTATTATCACGCCTGCTAATCAAGGTTGGCTTTAAGAGTTAGGCCTTTTTAGAGGTTGAGTGTGAATTAATTTTATGAGCTATTAGGCTATATCGTGTATGTGGTAATTTTTTATGTGTGTGAGTTTATTATGTGTGCTTGAAAAAAATATCTTTGATACATACACTCCTTCCGTCTCACAAAGGTAAGCCAAGTTTGACAAAACACGCAATTTTAAAATTACCTTGACTTGTCATTTATTAAACTTTAATTTTTTTTAAAAAAAAAATGTCCTCTCTTATTTGGTATTGAGTTTTGTGCAGAGAGTAATTATTAAACTAATAAAGAGTAATATAGGAAAGTTAAAATATTGTAATTTGACTTTTCAAAATAAACAAATATTCGGGACACAAAAAGTAGCAAAAATAGAGTTTAGATTCGGTGCTAATCGACAAAATTCAACACGATGCCAAGTTATTTCACACCGTTAGATGAGGGGTTGGATGGCTTAGATTAAAAGTTGAAAAAGTTTCTACTAAAATGACCAAAATAACCTCAATGGTTAACATTTTTTAACTTTTAATTCAAATCATCCAACCTCTCATTCAATGGTGTGGATTAACTCAACATGGTGCTGAGTTTTCGAATCCAAACTCGCAAAAATGATCTATCTTTGTGGGACGAAGGAAGTAGTTGTTTTGGATGTTGCTTTTAACTCCTTAGAAGGTATCATCACCGAAGCTCATTTTCTGAACTTTAGCAGCTTTTGGGTATTAGTCTTGTCTTCGAACTCATTGTCTTTGAATGTGAGCTTATCTTTTCAACTTGATATTATAGGTCTGCAGTCTTGCCAACACAATAACGTTTTGTCTATTATTGATATGATTTCAGATACTCTGCCCATTTGATTCTAGAATCCCTCTTCGAGAATTGAGTTTATGGATCTTTCACACAATAAGCTCAGAGGGAAAGTGTCAGATTTTCATCAAAACTCAGATAATAGATTTGAGTTGGAACAAAATTAGGGGTACCCATAAACATGAGAACACTGTTTTGACTAGAAATTGATTTCCGAACCTCTTTCTCCCTTATGTGAAATGATGGATGCAAATAAATAAATAATACTCTAAGTTATGTTGACTTGTCCCTAAATCATTTCTGTGCATAGCTTTCGGACTGTTAGGCATATGGGAAAAAATTGGTCGTTCTAAATTTAACAAAAGACAATTTATGTGGGAACTTCCTCAACTCAATTGGCCATTTAGTTCATCTCAGGATGCTGCACTAGGAATGTAACAATATTTCTGGGGACCTGCCTCTGTTCTTGAAGAATAGCACAAGTTTGATCGTTCTGGATCATGGGTGCAATAGATTATCAGCAAACATACTGGCATGGATTGGAAAAACCCTACCAAATTTGATGATTTTGAGCTTACGTTATAATGTGTTTAAAGGAATTATTCCCTTGAAACTGTGCCAATTAAAATATACAATAATTTTATACCTTGACTCCAATTATATATCAGGAGCAATTCCAGGGTGCATCAACAATTTCCTTGTCACCTCCAAGAAGGAGGCCATCCCTTTGTATACTTATAATCCTTACATATATGGCATACACAAGGGACGAACAGGTGAGATTGTTAGGGAAAGAGTTTATGGCAAAAGGGTTTTCGAGAGGAACGCAGGTTGACCTTTCATGTAATCTGTTATCAGGAGAGATCCCTCGAGAACTCATGACCCTTATTTGAGTGAGTATTTTGAATCTATCAAATAAACTTTCATGCACAATTACAGAATCTCATTCATGGGAAGATTCCATATAGCGTGAAACTCCAAACATTAGGTGCGACAACCTAAATGGCCAATCCCAATCTCTATGGGCTTCCACTTTCAAGGAATTGCTCTAGAGATGAATCAATTGAAGAACCACAATGTGTCAGCAAGGATGGAAAAAGAAAGTGGGGGTGGGCTTGAAATACCATCATTCTATATTAGTATGGGACTCAGATTTATGACAGGGCTTTGGGAGTTTTGGGAGTTTTGGGCTACTTTACTGTTTAATCATTCTTGGAGGTATACCATTTTAAGAGGTCAGTGAATACCATTTTATTCCTATTTTGTAAGTTCTAAAATTTTAAGAAAAGAATTGGAAAATGTTTGTGGTTTTAATATATTATTAAGCCTTTAATGAAGTTAATTGTCTAGAAAATTGAAGAGCCTCTCTCTCACACTCTCATTTTCGTCTTTCTTTTCCATTTAACTAAACTATAGTGTACGTTAACGGTAGTTGTATGACCAAGTGGATGATCTGCCAATGAAGCATCCATTTTACAGACTTTGCATTGTTTGATGTATCATTATGTGTAAATTACTCTATTTAATTTCCTAATATTATTGTTTTCGGGTTATATTTCCCTACATATTTTGAAATCATTTTGCTTTGCTTGGGGACTGGTTGATAGTTGTTAAAGCTAATAAGGGGTGGAGCCAACTGGACAGAGGGGGTCCGTAGGCCCTCCTCGATTTGTTTTTTTATGTTTTTTATAAGATTGGTTTACTTTTCTAAGGTAATTGAGTCAAAGAAGTCTTTTTTCTGAAGTTTCTTAGTGATAGCCTGTGAAGATCTGATCTCCTTATATTTGGAAGCTCCACATATTCCTCTCCTGATTGATAGCCTGTATATTTGTAGATTGGTAATTGATAGTTAATCTTGCTGATTGACAATCATCAATCATTGATTAATGCTCTCCCATATTTGTAAAGATCTCAACATTGTAGCTTTGACTTGTTTATCTATAAATATAGAATATGCAACCCATATTGGGTATGCAAAGCTCATCAAATTACATGGTATCAGAGCCAAATCAGTTTTGATTGCTCATCCTCCTCTCTTGTTTTTCTCATATTTTTCTGATGTGGCTTCCTCTTCCTCTTCCTCCTCTGCTACCCCTTCCTCTGTTTTACCAAGCCAATGTCTCTCTTCTTCATAACATCACCCATCTTGTTTCCATCAAGCTTGATCGCTCAAATTATCTACTTTGGAAAAGCCAACTTCTTTCGATTCTACGCAGTCAAGATCTCTTCAAGTATATTGATGGTTCATGCCCTGCTCCCCCTCAATATCATTCAACCTTGACTGATGATTCCTCTTCCAAAAAGAACTCTTAATCTTGAGTTTGTTACTTGGGTTCGTATTGATCAAATGCTACTTAGTTGGTTGAATGCCACACTCATTGAACCTGTTCTTGCCCAGGTCGTCGGTTTGGTCACTTCTAGAGATGTTTGGCTCGCCCTTGAACACGTGTTTTCTAACCCTACCGCTGCTCGTGTCCTTAATCTTTGCTATCAACTCCAAAGCATGAAAAAAAGGAAATCTCTCTATCGCTGAATATCTCCAGTGCATTAAAAGTGTGGTCGATGCCCTTCTTACATCTCAACAACCAATCTCAAATGATGATCTCGTACTTCACGCCCTGTCAGGCCTTGGACCTTGATTATGAATCCTTTTGCACTGCCATTACTGTTCGTACAACCCCTATTTCCTTTCTTGAATTGCAATCCTTGCTTCTAAACCAAGAATTATGTCTTGAGCAACACTCTTAAACTACCCAGACAACTCTCAATACCACTGCCTTTATTGCCAATTTTAACCGTGGTCGTGGTCGCTCTTGCGGTCATGGAAATAACTATGGCAACTATGGACGTGGAAATCGTGGCCGTGGACGCTCAAACACCAACCCTGGTATTCTAGGGTCTGCTCTTCTCCTCTTCTAATCACCAATGGTTCCCTGATACAGGTGCCACAAATCACATAACATCTGATCTGACCTCTCTTACTGCTTGGCATGACTATGAAGGCCCTGATTCGGTCTGTGTTGGGAATGGAACCCACCTACCTATCTCTCACACTAGTAATATCACTCTACATACTACTTAATCAACTTTGCCTTTGAAAAATGTCTTGAGAGTTCCTTCTATTACTAAGAACTTACTTTCAGTAGCTCAACTTACAAAGGATTTGGATTGCTTATTTATTTTTCATTCCAATGGTTTTCTTATTAAGGATCGTAAATTGGGGAGAATACTTCATGTCGGCCCGAGTGAAAATGGGCTCTATCCACTCTCCACTCTTTCATCTAAAGGTGGTTCTGCTTTCTATGGTGCTTGAATGAGTGGAGACATATGGCATATGTGCCTTGGACATCCTCATCTAGAGATTCCACATCTCTTGTTTCAAATAAATCCTTACCTATTACTGGTTCTATTAAAAATAAGAGGATTTGTCCATGTTGTTTGGCTGGAAAAATGCATAAGTTGCCTTTCTCTTTATCTTTTCATAAGACTAATAGTGCTTTGGAATTACTTTATTCGGATTTATGGGGTCCAGCTCCCACTACCACTAATGATGGGTTTCGTTATTACTTGATTCTTGTTGATGGCCACTCACAGTTCACTTAGGTTTTATCCTTTGCATCAGAAAAGTGATGCTTTGTTTTGTTTTGAGCATTTTAAACACCTAATGGAAAATCAGTTGTCCACTAAGATCAAGAGTCTACAATCTGATGGGGGTAAAGAATATAACAATCGATCATTTTCCAATTTTTTTAAATATTCATGGCATCCTTCATTATGTCACTTGTCCTCATACACCCCAACAAAATGGAGTTGCCGAACGGAAGCATCGGCATATTGTTGAAATGGGCCTCTCTCTCTTCTTGATCAAGCAAAGATGCCAAAATCATTTTGGGTTGAAGCTTTTTCCACGAGTGTCTATCTTATTAACAGGTTGCCAAGCAAAACCTTAAAAGGCCAATCACCATTTGAAGTTCTTTTTGGAAGATCTCCTAACTATAATTTTCTCAGAACCTTTGGGTGTGCATGTTATCCATATCTCGTCCCCTATAATCAAGGCAAATTAGAAGCACGCACTCGACAGTGTATCTTTATTGGTTATGCTGCCAATCAAAAAGGCTACAAATGCCTTGATCCCTCCTCTGGTCACATTTATACCTCTCGCCATGTGGTTTTTGATGAAACTTATTTTCCCTTTGCAGGTCTGCATACAGCTCCCACACCTTCTACATCACAACCAGTTCTTCTCCATTGGATGTTTCTTGAAGGATAGCCTACAGTTCCTACCACCCCTACACCCACAAATCCTCTTCCCTTGCCTCCATCACAGGTCCCACCCCCTTTATTTATTCCACCAGTGTCTCAAAGTTCAAAACCACCTTCCCTACCACCTCTAGCTGTCCAACCTCTTATTGACCCTATCCCTTTTATGCCCTACCAAGTATCCATTCACCCCATGATCACTAGACTAAAAAATGGAATCCGAAACCTAAAGTCCTACTTGCTTCCAAACATCCGCTCCCTACTTGCCTCACTTCTATGATAGCTTCTACTACCCAACCTGACCCTACCTCTTACACAGCTGCTGCAAAGTACTCTCATTGGAAGCAAGCCATGGTTGAGGAATTTAACGCTCTTCTAAAAAATGGTACTTGGTCTCTTGTTCCTCCTCAACCTCACATGAATGTCCTTGGATGTAAATGGGTGTTTTGGACTAAACAGAAAGCTAAGGGATCTATTGAGCGCTATAAAGCATGTCTTGCTGCAAAGGGCTTTCACCAGCAACCCGGTGTTGACTTTGAGGAAACCTTTAGCCCTGTCATTAAAGCACCCACAATTCGTTTAGTCTTATCTCTTGCTTGCAGTTTTGGATGGCCTCTACATCAACTTGATGTCCGCAATGCCTTTCTCCATGGAGATCTCCATGAGAATGATTTTATGCAACAACCTATAGGCTTCATTGATCCAAATCGCCTTAGTTATGTCTGTCACTTGCGTAAAGCTCTTTATGGATTGAAACAAACTCCTTGAGCCTGGTTTCATCGTTTTAGTTCCACGCTACTTGAACTTGGTTTCTCTAGCAGTCTGTGTGATTCATCTTTATTTGTCCGACATTGTCCATTGGGCTCTATTTTTCTACTCGTTTATGTTGATGATATCATACTCACTGGAAGTGATCATGCAGGAATTTCATCTACCATCCATCACCTCTCCACTTGTTTTGACATGAAGGATTTGGGTTTGCTACAATTTTTTCTTGGCATGGAAGTGATTCAGACTTCCTCCGGCCTCCATCACTCTAACTCAAAAGAAGTATGCTCTGGACCTTCTCAATCGGACTAATATGCTTGGTGCAAAACCAGCCCCCACTCCAGTTACTAGTGACGCTAAACTGTCTAAACTTGATGGTGATCCTTACCCAGACCCTACACACTATTGGCAAATTGTGGGTGCACTCCAATTTCTTACAATTACTCACCCAGACCTCTCATATGCTGTGAATCAAGTTTGTCTCTTTATGCAAAATTCTACAACTACACACTTTGATGCGGTTAAGCGTATACTCCGATATATCAAAGGCACCCTTCATTTTGGACTACAATTTCATCCTGTCAAAAATTTTGATGTCATAGCCTATTTAGATGCAAATTGGGCTGGTTCTTGTGATGATCGGCGCTCCACCTCAGGAAATTGTGTCTACCTTGGACCAAATCTGAGTGCTTGGTGTTCCAAAAAGCAACCCACTATTGCCAGATCCAGCACCAAGGCAGAATATCGTGCCTTGGCTACTTGCACAGCTAATCTTTGTTGAATTCAGCACCTTCTTCGGGATCTTGGCGTTCCTTTATTGAAGCCTCCAAAATTACTTTGTGATAACATTAGCGCAACCTATTTGGTAGCCAATTCGATTTTACATTGCTGAACAAAACATATGGAAATTGATTATCATTTTGTAAGAGAAAGAGCCGCGCGGGGAGCTTTGGCAGTTCAATACATCTCTACTCATGATCAACTTGCTGATGCTTTTACTAAAGGTCTCACGACTCGAATGTTTTAGCACGCTCGTTCCAATCTCAATGTTGTGTCCACCCCACTTGAGATTGAGGGAGGGTGATAGCCTGTGAAGATCTGATCTCCTTATATTTGGAAGCTCCACATATTCCTCTCCTGATTGATAGCCTGTATATTTGTAGATTGGTAATTGATAGTCAATCTTGCTGATTGACAATCATCAATCGTTGATTGATGCTCTCCCATATTTGTAAAGATCTCAACATTGTAGCTCTGACTTGTTTATCTATAAATATAGAATATGCAACCCATATTGGGTATGCAAAGCTCATCAAATTACACTTAGAAACCTGGAACAAAGATCACTGATTTAGCTCGTCTTCTTAGTCAATGTGAACCTCCCCCGTCCCATTACTTCACAACCAGAGTCTTCGTATCCTAAAAATCCTTGCATTGTGATCCTTCTTTATTTCAGAGCTCCCAATCTTGATTGTGATTGTCATTATGATGATCATGAGAAGTAGATTTCTTCAACTTCTACCTGCGTTTATGGGGTTACTCTGCATGGGAACCAACGGATACGGTTTGGGTGGTGCCAATTCCAAGGTTCATTGCAAAGACAATGAGCGGCAAGTCTGTCCAACCGCTTTTCTTCCTGGACGGCCGAAGAAGATTGTTGCAAATGGAGAGGAGTCAAATGCAACGACGCAACAGGTCACATAATCACCCTTGATTGACGTAGCCCACGTCCAAGCGAGCTTTTCTACAATGAGTTAGATTCATCCTTGCTTGATTTACCATACCTGAGTCACCTAGATCTGAGCCTAAACGATTTCCGCCAAGTCCCAATTCCCGAGTTCGTTGGTAATCTCAGTGAGTTGAAATTTCTCAACCTGTCCAGTGCCAATTTCAAGGGAACGGTACCTTATCATTTAGGAAATCTCTCACGCTTAGAGTCTCTTGATTTGAATGGCAATAGTTTTAATTTGCAAGTTAACAACCTTGACTGGCTTTATGGTCTTTCTTCCCTGAAAGTCCTTAATTTGAGTAGAGTGATTCTTAGCAACGCCGTGAATTGGCTCAACGCAGTAAATATGTTGCCTTTCTGCTTGAATTGCGTTTATCCGCTTGTCAGTCAACAATCTTCCTCCCTCTCTAACCTTATGTGAACTTCACTTCCCTTGAAATCCTTGATCTCTCCGTCAACAACTTTGAGTCGTCTCATATACCTCGGTGGTTGTTCAATATAAGCCACAGTCTTGTCTATCTTAATTTCAGAAAAACACAGCTGTGTGGTCCAATTCCCGGTGCTTTTAGAGACATGACTTCTTTAATTTTTCTTGATCTGTTGGAGAATAATCTCGAAGGTGGGGTACCAACTCTGGGATTGATCCACGAACCAAATCATCTTAAAAGACAATCAGCCTTGAGAGAATTGCTTCTTTCCCACAATCAATTGAATGGGTCTTTAGAACAAGGTCTTGCACAATTTTCAGACTTGGTTGTCTTGGACGTGGCTGCAAATTCCTTGGTAGGTGTCATCACCGAAGCTCAGTTGCTGAACTTCAGTAGCTTGAAGGTATTAGATTTGTCTTGGAACTCAATAGTTTTGAACCTGAGCTCTAGTTGGATTCCTGCCTTCCAACTAGATATTATTGGTCTGCAATCTTGCCAATTGGGGCCACACTTCCTGAGTGGCTTCGGACACAGAAGAACTTTTCATCCATTGATATCTCTGATGCAAAGATTTCAGACACCATGCCTGACTGGTTTTGGAATCTCTCTTCCAGGATCAAGTATGTTAATCTTTCCTACAACCAGCTCAAGGGGAAAGTGCCAGATTTTTCATTGCACTCAATCTTTTAACTCTAGATTTGAGTTACAATGAGTTCGAGGGTCCCCTGCCCCATTTCTCCCCCAACAATAAGGTCACTGGTTTTGGCTGGAAATTCTTTTTCTGGACCTGTTTCCCACTTAAGTGAAATACTAGTTGCAAACAATTCTCTGAGTTACCTGGATTTATCTAGCAATCTTTTATCGGGACAGCTTCCAGACTGTTGGACGTCCAGAAAAAATTTATTCGTTCTTACTTTATCGACCAACAATCTAACTGGCAAAATTCCAGACATTCCAGACTCAACTGGCCATCTAAATCATCTCAACACATTGCGTTTGAACAATAGTAGTGTTTCCAGAGAGCTGCCTTTGTCCTTGAAGAATTTAACAGGTTTGTTTGTCCTTGATTTTGGGGAGAACAGATTCTGTGGAAAATTACGGCATGGATTGGTGAAAGATTACTAAATTTGCAGATTCTTCGCTCGCGTTCCAATGCTCTTGATGGAAATATTTACCCGCACTGTGCCAACTGAAATCTCTGAAAATCTTGGACCTTGCTTTGAATCGCATATCAGGACCCATTCCACAGTGCATCTGCAATTTTGCGGCCATGGCTGAAATGGACCGTGCCCGTTCTTACATTTATGATCCTTATACTGCCTATAAAGAATGGCTAATGGTTTCAATGAAGGGACTAGAGCATCTTAAGTATTCACGTGTTCTTTTCCTAGTCAAGATGCTTGACCTCTCATCTAATAATTTATCAGGACAGATCCCTGGAGAGCCCACGAACCTTGTTGGATTGAAAAGCGTGAATCTGTCAAATAATCATTTAACTGGAATCATCCCTCAAGAGATAGGTGCCCTTGCATAATTGGAATCTCTTGATTTATCTCGGAATCACTTTTCATGCTCTGATTCCAGCCAGCATGTCTAATCTTCCTTTTCTCTCTGCATTGAACTTGTCATATAACGAGTTATCAGGGAAGATTCCGAGTGACGGTGTGCTCCAATATTTTGATGCATCAACCTTCATGGGGAATCCTAACCTCTGTTGTCCTCCACTCGTAAATAATTGCTCAGGAAATGCATCAAAAGAGGATCCAAACTGTAGCAACGAGGATGGAGGCTACAGAATACAATGAAGCACTGGAGAAGAAGGCGGCGATGGTGTTGAGATAACGTCATTCTATATCAGTATGGGACTTGGATTTATGACAGGGTTTTGGGGATTTTGGATTCCTTTACTGTTTTATCCTTCTTGGAGGCATGCCTATTACCGTTTCTTGGGCGACATGTATGACAATATTTATGTGATAGTAGCTGTTCGCGTGGCCAAATTGCGGAGGAATTTTCAGAGCCAGCAGCAACTTATGGAGCCAAGAATCAAAAGGTCGGTGAACAGGGGCAGAGATAGGATTTTGTAGTTGGGGGGGCCACTAGTGAAATCGCGAGAGAACGCTTGGGGAGTCTCATGGCAGCAAGCTAGCAAGAGTTTCTTATTTCTTCAATGGGACATTGGTAGAAAAGGCATGGGGACAAAGAGGATGGCTTTGGGAGTTGGAAGGAAACAAAGGTAAAGAAAATAAAGTCGCCCAAGGTGTTATGGATGATTTAACGAAGGCCGGGGAGGCTATTGTCACCACAAAAATTCCTTTGCACCCCACTTAGTTTACAATTTTTAAGGTTTTATGAAAATAAGAAAAGGTTTTCATAAAAACTAATCACGTTTACTAGAAAACATTATTTTGAACAACTTTGTAGAAGAAAGGTTTTTTTAAAATATGTCATTTCAATGGATTTGTCGACCATTTTTCATGAAATATTATGTAAAAATGAAACAAATCGATATTATAAACGCCAAAAGTCCACTTAAACGACAGATTTTGAAAAAATTTTCTTCTACAAAATTGTTCAGAGTGATGTTTTCTAATAGACAACACGACTAATTTTCATGAAAACCTTTTATATTTATCATAAAACTTTGAAAATGTAAACTATAAGTGAGGGGTGCAAATGAATTTATGTGGTGGCAATAGCCCACCTCTTCAACAAATCTATCATAACCTAGAGGTATTATGGTAAAATTATAATTTGAGTTTGGATTTGGTAAGGCGCATTCCACCACTTGAGGTGGCCACATGTACAAATTTTTAAAAATGTTGAATTTTATTAGACCATGTCTTTACAAACCTAGACCAAAACTGTGTATATATATATAGATGTGTGTGTGATAGAATTTTTTATTTATATTTTTTTTAGTATCTAAAATTCCATGTGCAACGCGCGTATGTTCGAGATATATAACTTGGGGGAATTGCAAATTGGTCCGGCTAGGGGCAATTAATTACAGTTAGTAGTCATTTTTGTTAAGTTAGTAGTCATTTACTATGGAGTTAGTAATTATCTGTATAATTACAGTTAATAGTCATTCTTTGTCAAGTTAGTAGTCATTTATTATAGAGTTAGTAATCATCTATATTGAACTGTAATTATTTGTTGGTAGCCAAACCAATTTGTAATTCCCCCATATAACTTTCCAGGGCGGGTTTTGAGCCTAGGCAACCAAGGCGATCACCTAGGGCCCCATATTTTGAGCCAAAAATAAGGGCCCCATTCTTGGACCAACCCTTGTAGTTTTGGCCTAAAAAAACATATATCTTTTTCAAAGAGGTCGGCTATTGCAACTTCTTAATTTTATTTGTATACCTCACTAATTTTAATTTCTTAAGGTTTTAAAAAAATATATAAAAAGATTTTATGAAAATTGGTTACGTAATCCACTAAGAGACATCATTTTGAACAACTTTGAAGAATTTTTTTTTCTCCCA
Organism: Liquidambar formosana; assembly: GCA_039720395.1. Lineage (NCBI taxonomy): Eukaryota > Viridiplantae > Streptophyta > Magnoliopsida > Saxifragales > Altingiaceae > Liquidambar > Liquidambar formosana. The sequence goes on along the minus strand of CM077823.1, from coordinate 13,052,450 downwards.
AAATCTATTGTTTAAGTGAATTTTTTGAACATTTATTATTTCTGTTTCATTTTTGGTCAACAAGTCCACTTAAATGAAAGATTTTAAGAAAAATTTTCTACAAAGTTGTTCAACATAATGTTTCCTAGTGGATGATGCGACCATTTTTCATAAAACCTTTTATATTTTTCTTAAATCTTAATAAATTAAAATTAGTGGGGTGTGCAAATAAAGTTAAAGGGTTGTAAAAACCGCTCTCTTTTTCAAAATACCCTTACTGTTAAGGGCCTCAAACAAAATTCAAAGGCTTCATCCTAAGTTCTACACTCTATAACCCACAGTCCAATTCAGTCAAGTACTCAACTCAAGCCCAAAATAAAAACAAAAACAAACAAACAAACAAACAAAAAAGATGCAAGAAGAGTAATGTTTAAATGACACTTTGTTGTAATTGATTAATTTCTTTTTAGTATTATAGCTTTAGATTTTATTTGGTATTTTTTTTTCTTTTTCTTTCTTTTTTTGTTGCAAATGTGAATTTTGCTCAATTATGAAACAAGAAGTATGCATTATATCTTTTCAAGTTTTTGTGATGATCTCTTGTCATCTTAATCTATAAAAGCAAACTTTAGTAATTTTATACGCAAACAAACTTTATGTTGGTAGTTGGTACTAGGAAAAAAACAAACAGGTAAATTGCAAATAACGCCCCTGAAGTCTTTGGAGGGGTCAGCAGATAACCCCTCTTATGTTTTAATTTTGTCAATGTGCCTCATTTATGTTTTAATTTTTGTCAATGTGTCCTACCATCACCTGCCATTAATAAAATTTGACGAAAATTAGTCACGTGACTGCGCATGTGATACCATTAACGGACCCATGTCGTCCAAAATCATTGGAACTCTCATCGGCGTCGTAGCCAATTAGGTGGCTATCGACGATTGTTTTCCAACTGAATTAAGGGGCACATTGACAAAATTAAAATATAAGGGGGGTTATCTATTGACCCTCCCATACTTTGGAGGGGTTTTCTGTAATTGACCTACAAAAAATTTGGGTAGTTAGAACTTTGTTTGTTTTTGAAATACGTATAAAAGGTCCCATTTTAGGAATTTGCCCACGGTCCCCAAAAACTCAAAACCGGCCTGACACAAGAAGAGGAATTTTTTTGCAGTTACTATTTACATATATTCCATATATATACACACTTGATACGTCTATAAAAGAAATCAAGAAAATAGGAAGTTACCTGACCTTACATAGCGTGATGAGGACGATCACGGCTTCAGTCAATCCTGACCGTCAACAACACCTTATTACAATATAGGTCGGTGTTCACTCTCTTTCTTTCCATATAGAGAGAGAACTCTATAAAGGAAAGTGGATCAAAATCTGTGATTTTCTTTCCTGTAATATTGATACTTGTCTGCCCACTCACCCATAAAAGTCTCTATACCCTTAACAAAGTTGAATGAATGCGAGAGGCTCTGTTTTCTTGACAGACCCAGTGTTTTCTTGTTTTCTTCTTTCTTTTTCATTAGTTTTCAGGATATGTTGGAGTTCTTAGATCGTTCGTCCGACGGCAATCTTCAGGTGGTGAAAGGTCTTCCGAGATTCATGAAGTTGAATGGGATAAAATCGGATTTTGAAGAAGGTGACGGCGGGGTGACTGCGTCCGACGTCGTGGTTTCGCGACGACAGATGATCATCGTCGTGAACCAGCTTCCAATACTAGCCCATCGCAATAGCAATACCAAGAAGTGGTGCTTCCATTGGGATGAAGACGCATTGGTTTTGCAACTCAGAGACGGGTTCTCACCCGATGTCGAGGTTCTGTACGTGGGTTCCTTGACGGTAGAGGTCGATTCTTCAGAGCAACAAGAAGTCGCCGAATTGCTGTTGGAGGAATTCTGTTGCGTGCCGACGTTTTTGTCGTTAGAGATTTAGAACGAGTTCTATCATGGGTTTTGCAAGCACTACCTTTGGCCTCTGTTTCACTGCATGTTGCCCATATCGCCTAGCCACGGCGCGCGCTTCGTTCGAGCCGAATGGCAGGCCTACGTCACAGCGAACAGGGTTTTCGCGGAGAAGGTCAGGAAGCTGATAGAACCAGATGAGGATTCCGTTTGGATACATGATTATCACCTTATGGTGTTGCCTATTTTCTTGAGAAAGTGGGTTCACCGTATCAAGCTTGGGTTTTTCTTGCACAACCCGTTTCCTTCGTCGGAAATTTATCGAACCTCACTGGTGCGGGACGAGATTCTTCAGTCCTTATTGAATTGCGATCTCATCGGTTTCCACATGTTTGATTACGCGAGGCACTTCTTGTCATGTTGTAGGATGTTGGGTTTGGATTACAAATTGAAAAGAGGTTACATTGGCCTCGAGTATTTGGGTCGAACCTTGAGCATCAAGATCTTGCCGGTCGGAATTCATATGGGTCATCTTGAATTGGTTATGTCACAATCAGCCACCGTTAAGAAGGCTAGACAGTTGAAGGAACAATTTAAGGGGAAAATTTTGATGTTAGGCATAGACGACATGGATATGTTGAAGGGAATTGGCTTGAAGTTTCTAGCAATGGGGCAGCTTTTAGAACAGCAACCTGAATTGAGGGGAACACTGGTTTTAATTCAGATTGTGAACCATGCAAGGAGCATGGGTAAGGATGTCTGTAAGGTATAATGAGACTAATTTTTTGGCGAACAAAATCAATCAAAAATATGGGAAGCCGGGTTATCAGCCAATTGTTTTCATCAATGGCCCGGTTACAACACAAGAGAAGGTTGCATACTATGCAATCTCTGAGTGTTGTGTGGTCAATGCTGTTAGGGATGGAATGAATTTGGTGCCTTACAAGTATACAGTTTGCAGGTAGGGCAGCCCTGTTTTAGATAAGGCATTGGGAATTGATAGATCTAAGATGTTGAGGAAGAGTGTTCTTATTGTTTCGGAATTCATTGGATGCTCACCATCTCTAAGTGGGGCGATTCGGGTTTATCCGTGGGACATTCATTCCGGGTCAGAAGCAATGAATGGGGCCCTTAGAATGTCTGAGGTAGAGAAGCATTTGCGCCATGAGAAGCACTATAAGTACATTAGCTCTCATGATGTCGCGTATTGGGCTAGGAGTTTTAACCAAGACCTTGAGAGAGCATGTAGAGAGCATGACCTCACCTCAAGCGTTTCTATGGCTTGGGGCTGAATTTTACTTTCAGGATTGTTGCATTGGATCCTAATTTCAGGAAGCTTTCTGTTAATAGTCCCTGCTTACAAGAAGACAAGTAACCGGCTGATCCTTTTGGATTATGATGGCACTGTGATGCCACAGGATTCAGTGGACAAAACTCCTAGCAACGAAGTTATTAAGGTCTTGAATGATTTGTGCAGTGATTCCAAGAACGTTGTTTTTATCGTCAGTGGCAGAGGAAAGGATTCTCTAAGCAAGTGGTTTGCTCCATGCGAGAAACTCGGTATTGCAGCAGAGCGTGGTTACTTCACTAGGTACTGTTGTGCTTCTTTGCTGGGTTTTTTTTTTTTTTTTTTTTTTTTTTTTTTTCATATAATTTTTATTAATATGACAGTCATGTGAATAATTTTGTTGTTTCATTAATTGTAGGTGGATAAGGGATGAACCATGGGAATCCTGCATGTTAACAAGGCACTTTGATTGGAAAAAGACTGTCAAACCTGTGATGGAGCATTATACGCAGGCAACTGATGGATCTTTTATAGAGCATAAGGAAACTGGACTGGTGTGGCACCATCAAGATGCTGACTCTGCTTTTGGCTCATGCTAGGGGAAAGAACTTCTTGATCACCTGGAGAGTGTGCTTGTTAACGAGCCTGTAGTTGTTAAAAGAGGTGAACACATTGTTGAAGTGAAAGTACAGGCATGAAATATTTTGAAAATTTTTAAATTTGTATTAGTAGTTTTGGAATTTCAAATTTAGCTCGAAAAGCATTGTGAGAAAATGGGAAAGGTTAAAAATTGAATTTGATTTGGGGAAAGTGATGCACTTTCGTAATTTTTTTTTTTTTTGGGGGGGGAGGGGGTTGTTGAAGGTAGGGGAACATGTGTTTTAGTATCGAATTTTCCATATATTTTGAATATTTGCACCAAGTTTTGGGATAAAATTGTAGTATGTAGGATACGCACAATATTTTCACAATTGGTAATGTATGGCTTTCTCTGGTGAATTGCAGGGTGTAAGCAAAGGTACAGTTGTGGAAAACCTTATATTAACAATGCAGAATACTGGAAAGTCATCAGACTTTGTGTTGTGCATGGGGGATGACCGTTCAGATGAAGACATGTTTGAGAGCATTGCACGTTCTGTCTCTAACCCATCCTTGCCTACCATCGAGGAAGTGTTTCCCTGCATTATTGGTCAAAAACCAAGTTAGGCAAAATGCCATCTTAACGATACTGTTGAAGTCATCGAGTTGCTTGAAGGCCTTACTACAGGTCTACAACATGGGGTACCACAGCCACATTACCAACACATTGATTATTGATATGGGGGAAGTGACCATTGACATACCTATTGTTCAAAGTGGAAATTCAGGATTGAGTTTAGGTGGGCAATAGGTTTAGAGCATTTCTCAGGGTCTGTAATCTTTTTTTATGCTAGGAGGGGGTAGATATTGGTCGATAGAAAGTGGGAAAGCTAGCCTTGTACATGAAAAATTCTTACGTTTACAGGCAATCTGATAGCCAATACTTTGAAATTTACCAAATCAGTTAGTCCATGTTTTTTTTTCTTTCTAGTTCCCATTATTTGGAGTGAATTTTTTACCCTATGACCTGAGATTTCAAGTGTTTTGCTTTGTGCATAGAACTTTAGGATATGCCTTGAGAGTATGTTGAATTAGGTATTAAAAGGGAAAAGAAGAAAAAAAAGAAAAAGAATACACAATCTTCACAAATCATAAGGGTAATTATGCCTTCACATTATGCGATGACTGTGGTTCTTTCTAATTTGTACGCCAATATATGGTTCATACTCAATTCCCTTTGTTTCTTGAGTCTCTGTAAGAACACTTCTAATGGTAATCGTAAATAAAAAATGACAGATTTCTTAATGCACCTCTTTGAATAGGCAATATTTACAATACCTAGGTGCATTTTCTCGGTACCATACCGCAACAGAACATAAGCCATCAGATCAGATTATGGCAAATCTCAACCGTTTATATTTTCTAATGAGAAGAACATGTAACCCTTCTCTATTGTATCACTTACAAAAGGCAATCCCTTTTGGTTGTATAACAGCCTTTGGTTAAATATAAATTTTTCTTCTCTTTTGTGACATTTAATTTCCTCCCTTGTGTAACATAACCTACTCAGACATTGAAAATCTACATTATACACAAGAAGGATGAGAAGCTCTCTTGGAGCATCTTCAAGAGGTAGTTATTTTAACTTTTTAGCTAAAAATAGAGAATAGCATCTCCAAAAGTCTAGCCATCTAGCTCTGTAACATAGCTAGGCTCATTGAGGCTCTCCAAATGGAGTTAGCCCTCTTGACTCTATTAGCTAAAGTAGGGAAAGAATAGCTAATCCTATGAGGAAAAAATAACTAGATTTGTTGGAACCCTCACTTGAATAAAGAGTTCTCTATTTTAACTATCTTGGCTCCATTGGCTAAATAAGAAAGACCTCTTATCAAGATCTCTAAAGTAGAGAAAAAATTGCTGGTTCTCAACTTGGACATGCTCTTAAGGCTTCAGTTATGCAAGAATTCCTACCCGGAAGTTATGGTGAAGGGCATTTGCAATGAATATTATGTTGATTCAATAATTGATCTCCAATACTCTATGGGTTATGTTCTCTGTCTCCCTCTTCACGGGTATTCCACAAATTGATCAAATTAAAAATTCTACTCAGAGTCTCAAGCTTGGATGTTAAATCTGGCAGACCTTACCATTTTTTTTCCTTTTTGATAAGTAAGAATATATTAAAATAGGGCGAAGCCAAAAAAAAACAAGAAGAAAATAATTACAAACAAAGGATATCTAAGCAAAATCCCAATTGTTACAAAACAAACTGTTCTCAGGATTGTCCCTAACCCTTTTGAAACCCATGGCTCTTAAGTTTGGTATCAGTTACAATGTCAATAACAATAGACGCAACATCTTTGACAGAGTTAGCATGAAGTCTATTGTCCCTCTCTCTCCCCATGTGATACGTTGCTACAGCCCAAGCCAGCTTGTTAACCATTGAGCTAAGAGAAGACCCCTTGAGACAGGAGACAACCCAAAAGAATTCATTTAGCCAATAGCAAGGCTATCTACGAATGCTACAAAGAAGAAGGATTGTCCGCCAAATAGATAAAGTGAAAGAGTACTCGAAGAATAAGTGGTTCCTGTCTTCGGTAACCCTATGCCAAAACCCACAAGAAGCTGAAGCTAGCATACCTGAATGAACCAACTTGGCTTGGGTGAGCATTCTATCATAGATGATCAGCCAAATAATGAACCCATGTTTCCTAGTGGCTTTGGAAAACCATACACATGCACTTATACCAATCAACATCAGCACTGCCACTTCTAATAGAATTCCATGCTGAAGAGATCAAAAAAGTACCATAAAGGCAAAAGGATCAAATGACAGAATCCTTTTTAGCAGAGTATGGGAAGAGATTGACAGGTATAGTTCTCTTTAACATAAAGAGGTCAGCTGAGATTATCTTAGGCCAAACTCATCCATTTTGATCCACAATAGTATTAACTTTAGCATTCAAAGGGATGGTAGTTTTGAAAGCAACTCTACTATCCATGTATGGAAAAATTGGCCGCAACGGATGCCAAGAATGGTGCCAAAGGAAAGTGCTAGAGCCATTTCCATTGATAGATTTAATAAGGGGCCACACCAAGTCTCTGAGGTTAAGGATTTTCCTCCAACACCAATAACAGTTCGAAGGCACCTTTATCCTTCATCCTTGCCTACAAGAAGGTTTTTTGGTGTCCTGTCCAGCTGAAGCGATTGGGCTACGACGACATCTGTGGTTGGGTTCACAAGCTCCATCACTCCGTGAAGATTTAAGAACAGGGTGCCAAAGGGAGCACTGCACAGTGAGAGATTAAAGCTATGAATGTATTTGCCATCACTTCGTGAACACGCATTCCCTCTGTACCACTCGAATTGCTCTCTTTCTCATCCCCAAATTTTGCTAGCCATCCCAGATGGTTAGTGAAGTGTGCCCAATATTTTAGACATCATCCCTGAATATTTTCTTAATTTTTTTCTCAATATATTACACATTATCTCCAAATAATCCCCAAATGAAAGACGCATAATGAAGAATGCCCAATATATTACACATCATCCCAAATATTTTCTTCATATTTTGTGTTATCTTCATTTGCTTACCAATATAATACACTTCATCCATCGTCCCCAATTGTTAAAGAAGGATGGTGAAGCATGCCCATTATGTTGCACATCATCCCCATTTGTAAAGTTAAAGTCATGGTTTTTTTTTTTACTAATAATAATAATTTTGGAAGTGGGTGTTTGTGAGATGTTTGATAAAGTTCTATTACTAGCTTACTGCATTGATTGGCTTAGATTTGAGGCTGTAGATGTGAATCTGATATTATTAAGAATTTTTTTTAGTACTATGTTAAGCATTGAAGATTGGTGTGCCGTGTGCAAGGCTAATCTGTTCGTGCAAGGCTAAGAATTTTTTTAGCGAGGTGATTAGTTAGTTCATCTGCTAATAGTTGTTAGTTGTTTTTTATGCTTTAAATGATTTTTTCTAGGTGTTGTTTCATATTTTGTACTGCTGGAGTTCTGTCTTTGTAGTCTCTATATCTCTTGGTTATCTAGAGTTAGGGAGGCCTTCGATCTAGAAGGATATATCTGGGGTTGCTACTGTATCAATTCTCTATATAATAAATGAATTTATCTTTACCAAAAGTAATATATATATTTTCAAATTCATTCTTATTCTTTGCATATAAAATACCTAAAAGACTTTGTATTTTTCTTTTTGTAATGGTCTTGATGACTTGGAATGAGTAACTATAAAGATATGGAATTTCATTTGAGTTGTTATGATATAGATTTAGTTATCACGTAGAGGTTGCTTCTATTATTACTAAAATATGGAGTATCAGATATGGGAAAGTGGCTTTTATTTTTTAATTCTTCCTTTTGAATTCGAAATTGGGTATGGCAGCAAGGTTGCTGAATATTGTTCAAAGGCCGTTGGTGGTTGTTATACTAAAGATTTAAATTCAAGAGTCTGTATATTATGCTAAGAATCTTCTTCACCCCATATTCCTTATTATTATTATTTTTTAAAAAAAAGAAAGGAAAAAAAGAAGTGCAATTGGAATGACATTTTGGGGGTAGTCATTCCCCTTCAAAAGATCATCCTAGATTAATATGAGCTCAATCAAGTATGAAAGTACCAAACATATTCCACACAAATTTTGTAGGCAATTAGCTTATGATTTTTCAAAATTTATAAGTGGAATAGTAACATTATACTACACGGTGTTACAAATTTTATAGGGGAATAGTAATAAGTTTTTTCAACCTTTGTCGTGTGGACATTACTCAAACATATGACCATGTCAACAAATTTTATAATTAAAACAGTATTAATTTAATACGTTTAAGTTTAATAGGTGGAATAATAAGAATTTAATCATTATGTTTCAAATCTAATAGGAAAAAACAATAAAATAGTACTAATTAACACATAAAAAATTTAATAATGTAATATTTAGTGGAAATGTCAAACACAAATAATTTCAAGAAAAACACAAATCTTGTAATATTTGAAACCATTATAAAGAACGAAACTGATTCTATAAAATGATCAAACTACAACAAATAAATAAATAGACAAAAATAAAAAAACACAATGTAAAGATCATATGAGATTTCAAAATACACAATACACAATTCAATTTCAAAAATCAACTTGACACTACAATCACATATGATATGTGGAAAATCAAAGCTTGAAGATGATGACTCACCAAGCTTGATCGGATGTGATGGAGAAAGAAGGATGAAGAAGATGGAGAACCAAGCTTCCAGATGTTGGAGAACAAAGCTTCATAATAATGAAGTTCTTGATCATTAGAAATTTGAATTCGAAATCCCACCATATCCAGCCAAAACCACTAAAAAGGAAATCTGATCCCCCAAATCATGGTCGTTGTATTTTTAAAATAATGTTGTAGAAGAATTTGTTAATAAATTTTCTTAGATATATTTTAGGCTAATATGGGAATATAAAAAAAATATTTCCTTGCAGTTAATAAGAATACTAAATTACCCAAGAGGGCTAGTTCAAATGGTCCCGAGATGAGCTGTAAACCCGGACATCTTAGATTCCATTCTCTATTGTGCTCCTTTGGGGAGCACTCCAGAAATTTATTCCTGAATGCACTACGCCGATGTGGGGGAATGCGCCCTTAAGATCGCCCAAGAAGGGATTAGTCGAGGTGTGCACAAGTTGGCCCAGACACCCTAACAAAAAAAAAGAACAAAAAAAAGAATACTAAATTATGGGGCTAGGGAGTTTAAAAATCTCTTGATGGGGTTAATGCTAAAACCACACTTCTAATTGGGGTTATTGCCAATTTCCCCTATTTTTTTAATTGATCAATTCAATTTGGTACTAAGATTTTGTTGAACTGAGAATTGAACAGAATTGCTGGGTTCTTAAAAAGTTTGAACCATGATCAAATCAAATACTGTTCGAAACCAAAACAAACCAAATTATTCACTTTGATCCAATTCTCGATTTTATCCAAACCAAGTTGCACCCTTAGTCCCTAGTACTCCCTACCAATGAACAATTACAACACGACAATCCAATTATAATGACTATGATTAAATTCTTCCTTTCTTTTCTTTTCTTTTCTTTTTCTCTTTCAATCACGTAATTACCATAAATTATCATAAGATTGCCTATTTCCCTCTTAGTAAACAATTGCCTATTTTCCCTTTTGGTAAACCCAAAAAATCAAGGTACGTGACTCACCTGTCCTACTTTGGTAACATTTATTGCCAAAACCATTTTCATGCCTATTTTGGTAACATCACCTCCCCTTACTAATAAAAGTAATCGACTATTGCCGGTAGCCACTTAAGAAACCGACTGCTGACTGCCTCAAAGATACACACAAGAAAGAGGAATTTGCTTGCAATTACTTTTACATATACTTGATACGTCTATAGAAGAAATCAATAAAATAGGAAGGTAGACCTTATAGAGCATGATGAGGACGATCGCGGCTTTAGTCAATCCTGACTGTCAGCACAACCGCCTTACATACTCTCATATGAACAGGTCGGTCCCTCTTCACTCACTTTCTTTCCATATAGAGAGAAAACTCTATAATGGAAAGTAAATCAAAATATGTGATTTTCTTTCTTGTAATATTGATACTTGTCTGCAACACTCACCTATAAAAGTCTCTCTAAACCCTTAGGCAAAGTTGAATGCGAGAAGCTTTTGTTTTCTTGACAAACCTAGTTGTTGTTGCTGTTTTCTTCTTTCTTTTTCACAATTTCAAGCTTCTCTGATATGTTGAGTTCTTTGATCACTCATCCAACGGCAATCTTCGGATGGTGAACCGTCTATCCCACTTTACTTCCTACTCACTAATGACATCTAATAATATCAATACACAATTAACAGTTTTGTCTTAGGTACATGATTGGCATGGAGATTTTAAAGAAATACTGATACCATATGAAGTAAATTAATAAGGTTTGAATTATAAAAGAAGCATCTTTGAAGTGTAGAGGTTTGACTAGCACTAACAACATCCAGGATGGGTTTCACAAGCAAATAGGTTTTATAAGCTTATAGCTTCTACATAATACATGCAATATTACACATTCTAAATGAATTATATATAACAAATCCTAAACCATGTCTACCATTATCTTCCAATCATTCCGACATTTTGAGTCATACCCTAATGAATTCTCTTATACTTATAAGGAAACGATATCACTCCATCTTCTGGATGGATGGTGAGAATCAAACCATGTATTATACTTTCAGTGGTTAAGATTTGTGTTCAAGAAATCTCCCCACAAATATATCATATTTCTTTTTAGGGTACATTACAGGAAACCTCCAATGTTTTGTCATTTTTCTATAACACCCCCTAAAGAAAAAATGGTTGCAATGTGCACCAAAATAGTTTATAAATTTAGCGATTGACGCCATAGTTAATCGTTGTTCATGGAATTAGATTGAAAAAAAGTCACGTGGCTGATGCTAATTTCATGATCAATGATTAACTATGGCACTAATTACTAAATTTGTAAGCTGTATGGGGGTACATTGCTAAAATCATGTAATCGTGATTTTAGGAATTTTCAAACATGAGATGTGTTAAATAGGGAACCACTCCTAAAATCACAAAGTAGTTGGATTTTAGGAGCAAAAAGAATTCATTAACATCTATAAAAAAAAAAAAATGATTGCAAAAAACAAAGTTCCAAATGATAAGAGACTCTTATTCACATCATTGGAAGTAACAATAAACACATGGTTATCCCATCAAATTTTATAGGCGGAACAATATTAATTTACTACGTGATTTTTAAAATTTTATAAGTGGAATAGTAACATTATACCACATGGTGTTACAAATTTTATAGGGGAATACTAATAAGTTTTTTCAACCTTTGTCGTATGGACATTGCTCAAACACATGACAATGTTAGCAAATTTTATAACGAAAACAATATTAATTTAATACGTTAAAGTTTAATAGGTGGAACAATAAGAATTTAATCACTATGTTTCAAATTTATAATACCAAAAAACAATAAACTATTACTAATTAACACATAATAAATTTAATAATGTAATATTTAGTAAAAATGTCAAAGACAAATAATTTCAAGAAAAAACACAAATCTTGTACTACTGTTGCTACCCCCCCCCCCCCCACCAAAAGACTCGCGCGGGAGGGAGGCCTCGTCAGGCATGTGTTCAGGTGTGCCCTATGTGGTGTGCATGTATTATTGTGGTTTTTCCTATTAGATGGTGAATGAAAGTAAAAAGGTTCAATAACTCCTTCAAGGGTGCCTTTCTCTTGTTTAACTATGCAAGCACAATTAAGAAAAAGAAAGGCTTGGAGTCGCCACCTACCATATATTTAAAGACATGGAAGGTCGTCTCTAAGGCCTTTAATTAGTTTTTATTATTTCAAAATTGAATAACTCCTAGATGATGGTCTACAGATAAAAGATCTTGGTAAGGAGGCTCTGTTATGAGTAGGAAAGTTATTAGCACCCTACCACATCTGTTAACAAACGGTTGCCTTGAATCATGAACTTTCTTTAATTAAACCCATTCTTGAAAATGAAATCCTTACTCGAGGCTAGAAGTTCTAAAGCAAATACATCATCCTAGGTTGTGTGGACACCCCATTTTCATCCCTAGGAGTTCATAAACTTATTTCATGAGTTCTTAAAGCATTTAGCAGTCTCTAAGCCTTTAAGGAAATTTTTACCATTTTAAGCTCATGTGCATCGTTCATTATTGCATGCATGTTTTTATCTCATTTTTGCATTCCATCACCTGAATTTAGTTTCTAGGTGCATTTAGGATATGTGTGTGTAATTTGGTTCAATTGCAGATAGGTTCGGATAGTTAATTAGAACTTTTGCGACTTAAAGGGCAATTTCGTCTTTTAACTCGTATCTTTTCCAATTGACCTCAAAACTCGTCTTGAATTGTTCCAATGAGTTTATAATGATGAAAATAGTCTAATTGTAGTGTCAATTTAAGGATTGAATAGGTTTGAGATTGATTTGCCATATTATTCACTTATTGGCTAATTGACCCTTTTTGGTTAGCTTCCTTGTTAAACCCAACCACTTGACCATGATTGGAGATTTTTTATTCAAGAATATCCTAAAATTATTCTGCATTGAAATATGAAACTTTGGGCTTTTGAATCACTCAATTCGGAATTGATTTGAGAAAGATATGACTGTTTTAAGATAAAAACCCGAAATGAGTCAAATCAGAGGAACCTGAGCCAAGCCTCGGGTGACTGGTTCACCCAACCGGTTAGGCCAACCAGTCCAACCGGTAACCCGAGATCCCGTGTATAGTGTCTATGCATTTTTGGACTCTCCTACTCTGTTTTTCTTGTTTCAAAAGAGTTTTAATCCTATTGTTAAGTGACTTTGAGTTTTTTAAGGACTAAGGGAGTTAATAATAGCATTAAATTAGTTTTACGGTGAATTAATCTTAACCATTGAATCCTAGGGTTGGTTAGCTATAAATATAGGCCATCTTATCAATATAAAAGGACTTTTAACACTCCATATTCACTAGAGAAAGGGGGTCCACGAATTTGCACATACCTATACACTTTTGAGAGAACATTCTACTACATTGTTGAAGAAGAATAAGAAGGAGTTCAAGCCTAACAAAAAGGAAGAATGCAGCGAACGTCTTCTTTGTTGTAAGTTTCCATCATCTCTCTATATTCTCTCTCTATCCTGTCATAGTTAATTCTCTGCATGCTTAGGGTTTTATATTGAGTTGAATATCATGTTTACTTAATTCTGTTGAGTTTATATGATTATTATTGAGTGCAAGCATGGTAGTGGAGTAGGATTTTGTAAATTGTGTGCTGAATAGTGATTTTCTCTCTCTAGAATGGAGGTATGTTTTGCATAGCATATTAGTTGATGTGTTAAGGTCGTTTTCTCTTCATGGTTCATTTATATGCATGATTTTAAGCACTTATTATGTAGAACACTTTCTGTGTAGGGATAATCTTCATGGGTATGTAGATGATTATTCTTTTAGAGAATAATTATCATTTTTAGAGGGTGAGTGTTTGCATGGGTGCTTTCTGGAGTGTGTTTAAGTGCGTCATTAGTTTCTTTGTATCCTTAGGTATATATTTTATGTAGGATGTGTAAAGAAATCATTCATACGGAGTACTACTTTCTATGTGAAATTATCTTAGGATAGTTTTTCTTAAGAAAACTTGCCGTAAGAATGCTTATTTCATGTTCTTATATAAAATCATAATCTAATAAATCGATTATGTTTTATTTACTTTTAATTTTTTGGATTTTTATATGATATTTTCATCATAATAATTCATATTTGGCATGTTGTTGATGTTTTTATGCATAATAGTGAGTCTAGGACATATAGGAGCATATTAGGGTTTTGCTTTTCTTTTGATTTTTGCTCTTTGTGTGATTTTTAGGACATTTTAGGATGTTTTAGTATTCTGTCCAGGTTTGAGTTAGGCTTTCTAATGATGATTTGAGCATGAATATGGTTGGTTTGAGCATAATAATTGCCCTATAGCATACATGGGGTGATTAATTGATATTCTCTCAATGCATTGGGATTATTTGCATATGGTAAGTGTGACTATGGTAAGTCTTGTTATGAATTGTTCCCTTCTCCCTTTTTTGTTATTTTCTTTGCATTGAATCATGATAAATCTTGAGTTTCCATTCTTTTAAAACTCTCTATTCTCCCTAAAGTTCCCTTTTTCTATAAACTTCTTATTAAATGGAAACTTAGGATTTATGATAGTTTATTGTGAAGAGAATAACCCCCTTCTCCATCGAACTACATGAACTTTGATCCTTACATCTTTGCTTGTGGGGTACGTAGGCGCTCATTTGATGTTCAAATCCGCCCTAGGATATAAAGTATCCTAGGTTTTCTTTCCTTTTATTCTTTATCTCTCTCCCGTACCTCTTTTTACTTATTCATGGATGTTTATGGATGTCTTATGAATGTTTATGGATGAATGGATGGTTATGGATGATTCTTTACATATGCATGGTGACTAATTATGAAGTGATTAAAATAGCCTATATAAATTAAGAGACCCATTTTGGGGCAATGTGGCTGCCTATAGGATGTTTCTTAGAACCTTCCCACATCGTAACTTAGTCTCCGAATACTTTCGATCTTTGGTTTGTTAAGACTTGCTTTTCCTATTTTGGAGTCATGTGTTTGGTTTTTAAAAGGTTTTCTCTAAAATATTTTATGATTTTCCTCTTTTCCTTAAAAAATGAGGTGGCGACTCTTTGCTTGTTATTGTTTTTGTGAAGCTTAAAAAATAGATTTTTATTTATTTAAATCTCTATACTTTTTAAAAGGGTGATCAAATCCTGTGGTTCACAGGTTGTGACATTATTTAGACCTTATTTACACTCATCTAAGTGGTTGGGTAAACTTGACAGTTTGAAAACTTAGTATCACCCCTTTCGGAAATGATCCATTTTTAATAAGAGATAATAAAAATTGAATCTTTATAAAAAGCTACATCTTGGGTTTCTTCAAAGTAACCCTGTCCAATCATGTTAGGACACCCTAGGATTCACAAAGAATGAAGCTTGTGAATAGATACCTTAAAATCAAGAAAATCATGGTTCTTTATAAAAGTTCAAAACACCGATTGATTTTATTTTACTTTTATCTTGCATTTAGTGAGCATTTTCATGGTAGCTCTATCCCTTTATGTCGGGACACTGCATTACCGAGTCATAACTAACATCTACTTTAGCAATCCCAGCCTCGAGTTTAAAAACGGACTACTTTTTGGAAAAGGTAGATCAAGGTATTTTGCTCAACTGAACCCTTGCTTTGAAAAAGTCTATATTTTTTAAAGAGGTTGTAAAAAGATTATGGGCTTTATTGAACAAAGTCTCCAAGACTTATCAAATTTAACATGTCTCCACAAAAATAATTCTTAATTCAAAATAGTGAAAACCATACACCAATTATGATTTTTTAAAAAAAAAATGCATCTTTATTAACTAGAACTTGAGATCAATATAGAGGAAGGGTGACGATAGTATTCGCCTACATATACTACATAAAAGTGAATAAATCTACATCTATTCTTTTAGATCTAGGCTAATATTCATGATATGCTAAGAGAGTAAGAAACTTGATAAAAGAAATGGGCTAAGGATAGAAAGATGCAAACTTTTCAAGCACCTTGTTCTGGAGTAGGCGAAATGAGAAAGAATGTTCAGGCGAAAGGGTCACCACTAAGCTTTACCGTGATCGGTTGAGATGCAAGAGAGATTCTTCCTTGAGCTTGAGATGAGAAAGCTTCTTCAAGTTGGGAGAGGCTTGGAAGATGGAATGAGGAGGTTTTCTTGGTCTGGTGGGGGGTAGGGAGATTTCGTAGGCTTAAAACACAAGAAAGTGGAGTTTGAGGGAGGGATCTAGAGCTGGAAGAGGGATCCAGAGCTAGAAGAGCCTCTTTTCTTTTTTTTTTTTCTTTTTTTCTTTTTTTTTTTTAAATTTTTTTATGCAAGAGGAAAGGGCTGTATTTATAGAGCAGCCCCCTGCCCATCTTGCGCTATTCATTGTTGTGCACTAACTTACACTATTTGCTATAGCGCGAGACAGTACAGGTGATTAAATGCACTTGTCACCTTTTCTTGAGTGATTTATGACTTAAAGATGACTTGAGGTGATTTGGAGGGTGACTAATCCAGATTTTTGTGGGAGAATGAAGAAATTTGCTCTGATTTGCGTCCCAATGTGCTTTCTTAAGCAGTTTGGACAATGGGCTGGTAGTTGGGGATGCCGGATTAGCTGTCGGGATCTTAAGGCGGGTCCTAGGGTTAAATTTGAAAGTCCTGTTAGGGTAAACAGGGCGTTTTGAGTTGGAATGTGAAGTTTGTTTCTGCAAACAGTGCTCCAAAAGTGATCTTTAAGGGTGAGGAGGTCGGTCTCTTGGTTTAGACTGATCTTAGGTTCTGTCTAAGAAGACCTGCGTCTTGGGCTGATGGGTCTTAGTGAGCGGAGATCGGGGCGAAGTTAGAAGGTCTTCTTAAGACGATTTAGGTGTGGTGAGTTCAAAAATGATGTCTGTTTCGAGAAACGACACATTGATTATCCTATGGAAGTCTATGAATGGTGAACTTCTAGTCAGGGACCTGCTTGGTTGGTTCCTCGAGATCTATCCGGGGTTAGGTTAGAAGGCTTTTATAGGGTATTAAAAATGCCTTGAATCCAAAAAATTAGTTTGTTTTAAGAGACAGTGCTTTGGTCAAGGTGGGGTCTAGATCTGTGTCGATCAGGACTTAGGTCGAGTCTAAAAGTCTCTTTAGGGTATTTTAGATGCTTTGAGTCCAAAACCCAGTCCGTTTGGTGAAACGGCGCACCAGTTGGTCTATGGTGAAGATGGGTTGAGGTATCCTATGGACTTTTCATCGGGCCAAGGTCTAAACTTGTGCTGATCAGGACTGGGATCGAGTCTAAAAGTCTCTATAGGGTATTTTGGGTGCTCTGAATCCAAAAACTCAGTCTATTTAGTGAAACCAGTGCACTGGTTAGTTTGTGGTGAAGATGGGTTAAGGTCTCCTATGGACTTTTTTCCAAACCAAGGTCTAGACTTGTGCTGGTTAGGACCGGCGTCGAGTTTGAAAGTCTCTCTAGGGTATTTCGAGTACTACATGGTTCAAAGACGTGGTGGTTTGTACGTACCGACACAACTTAACCTAAAGACTTCCACAGCATGTTTTTATTGGCTTCCTTGGGCCACTGCAATGGTACCATTGCCTTTGCGCAGGGGCTAGTACAATGGATAACATTAATAATCTAGAATCTTCATGGTAGACTTCTGCTAGCTTCTTTAGGCCACTACTATGAAGATCTTCGTGACAAGCTTCTACTGGCTTCCTTGGGCCATTGTCACGATGTCATTGTACAAGGCTAGTACAACATTGATTGTGAATTCAAGGCTAGTTTGGCACTTGGTAGAATCACAAGTGCCTCTAAGCCTCAAGATTCACCTTTAAGTAGGATGTTGTGTTCTCAGTAGGCACACTCGTTGGCTTTCCTACAATACCCTACCTAAATACCTTTGTGGTAAATTTCTGCTGGCTTCCTTGGGCTATTACCACGGTACTTTTGTACAGCACGAGAGCTAGTACAACAGTGATTGTGAATCCGAGACTGGTTTGGCACTTGGTAGAATTGTAAGTAGTAGCCATGAAAAACTGTCATCTTGTTTTGCATGCCGAAATCTGAGTTCTTGTCTAGAAATTTTAGGCCATATAGGATTAGAAAGCACTTCGAATTAGCTTTCCATCCCAACAAACGGCGCATTGATCTGAGTTTTTTTATCAAAAGTTGTGAATTTTTTCCTACAAGCTGTCTAGGAGACTATTTTGTGAGAGATTAATGCAACAGCAGCTTGTGGGCTTGTAACTTGATCCATAGGGCATGAAAATGGATGCCACCACTTGGGTTAGCTTCATATGATGTTAGGGATTAAATTCCAAGCATTGGAAGCCATCAAAAGCTGCTGTGTTAAGAGGTTGAAGAGCTTGAACTCATGGTGGCCGAACCTAGGGTTTGGAACCGTAGGTTGTTCATCATCTTCTTCTTATTTTAATTTGATGTTTATAATTCATATGATGAATAAACATAATTATATATTCTGTTTATATAATTATTATATGTATTGGTTGCATTAAAATCAAATTGGGTTAAGAAGAAGCTAGGGTTTTCTCCTCTTGGCCGAACCTAGGGTTTGGAACCCTAGGTTTGCTCTTTTGCTTATATTATTTAAATTTGATGTATATAAATCATGGGATGATTATTTATAATTATATATACTGTATATATGATTTTTTTATAAGTATTTGATACTTTAAAATCGAATTAAAAATAATTAGAAGCTAGGTGTTCTTCATGGAGGCCGAACCTAGGGTTTAAGAAACCCTAGGCTTTATGTTTTGTTTTCTCATGTTTGGATTCATTATATTTATATAATATGATTATATATAGTTAATATATATTGTATATATTGATTTTGCACAGGGTTGCATCGTTTTTGGATCAAAACAAATCAAAAGGTTTGATTTTTAGACAAAACACCATAGCAGATTTTCTGGCAGCTTGATAGAGCGACCTTGTGAGGCTTGTGTCTCGATGCATAGGGAATGGCAGGGGCTGAAACCACTTGGGTTAGTATCGAGACATCCTAAGGATTTGATCCCAAGCAATGGCAGCCAACAAAACCCTCTGTACATGGAGCACCAACTCGATATTCTTCCAAATTATTGTTTTTCTGCAATATTGGATAATTGTGTTGTCCATGCATGTTGGGGCTGCTTGGTTATGAATCAATGCTCAAAACCTCATCTATGGAGGTCATCCAACATGGGAGAATAGCAGCCAAGGGCTTCCTTGGCTTTGGAAGCCATAGAAGGAGCTCGAAAGCCATGGATACATGGCTGTTTTCTCACAACAGAAGCACATAGGATTGAAACTCTTTTGCAGATCGTGTCCAGGCCATGTGGGGGTGTAACCACCCTCAAAAACACTCATCCGTGGGGGTCGAAATTGATGTAGGGACATCACTTAAGGGCTGCCATGGCTTGGACAGGCATGCTTCATGCTTGGTAGCCATGAAAGGCCATGGAACCTTCATCTTCTCCAGCAGCAGCAACAAGGGTTTAGAGAAACCCCTCCCAATTGTGACCTAGGGCTTCTAGACCTCCACCATCTACACCTAGGGGCTCGAATTTGATGTAGGAGGACACCCAATAGCCATTAGAGGCTGGCCGTGGCTATGGAGGAGGCGTAACAGCCATGAAGGCAAGCTAGGGTTTAGGTTTTTCCAAACCCTAACCCTAGTTTCCCAAATTTGAATTTTCCCACATTAATTAATTCTGAAATTTATTATTAAATTAATATTGATTAATTTTATAATGTTTTAAATTGTTAAAATAATTTTGGAATAAAATTTATTTTCTGGAATTTTATTTAAATAAAAACTGTTTTATTTATTTATTAAGTTCACAATACTATAGTTTATGAAACTAATTAGTATTATTTAATTGTTTTAATTGTTCTAATAATTTTGATTAATTTAAGATGTTTTAAAGAGTTGAAATAGTATTAGAATAGATTAAGATAATTTTGGGAAATTAATTGATTAAAAAGAGTTTTAATTCAATAATTGATTTCTAAATTAGGGTTTTAGAAATTCTAACTTTGGAAATTAATAAAAGGGCCAAGCTATTACCACCACATAAAATATTCTCAGCCCCCCATTTAATTTACATTTTTAAGGTTTTATGAAAAATATAAAAAAAAAATTTATGAAAACTAATTACATAGTCTACTAGAAAACATCATTTTGGACAACTTTGTAGAAGAAAGTTTTTCCAAAATCTATCATTTAGGTAGACTTTTTGGCAATTTTTCATGGAAAATGAAATAGAGATTGTAAATGGCCAAAAAGTCTACTTAAATGATAGATTTTGGAAAAAATTTCTTCTACAAAGTTGTTCAGAATGATGTTTTCTAGTGAACAATGCTATTAATTTTTGTAAAAACCTTTTATATTTTTCATAAAACCTCAAAAAATTGTAAACTAATGAGGGGCTTTGAGTACTTTATGTGGTGGCAATAGACTCACTCTTAATAAAATAGATTACTTATTTTAATTCTGGAAATAATTATTTGATATTTCCTAGTGAGATTAGGAAGCATTAATGAGATTAATGAAGTCCAATTAATTGAAGTACCATAATGCTCATATGTTTTAATTGCTTACTATGCTTTATTTATGCAATATGATTGTATTATTGTTAATGGATGGTGATTATGGACTAAGACCAAAATTAAACCAATTGTGATTAGCCGTTTTACAATTTTGGATTGCAATTTTATTCATAGGTTGTATTTTATTATTGGTGATGTGTTGGACCTAAGGGTTCAATCCCATGTATTTTGATGATAACAAAGCAAGTATGTTTTAGTTGCTAATGAAGATGTAATTTTGATTAAAACAGGTTATATATTTTATACACTTCAAACAGGCAACAATGCAGTCCATGGATTTCAAAAGAACCGTATTACAACCAAATGAATCAATGGAAATTTAGCTGAAGACGTTCAAGCTCTTTTGAGATAGATTGTGAGAACTTAGGATTTTATGTAAGATTATTTCAAAATCTTTGCTCACTTAGGATATATGGGCTTTTCACATATTAACATAATGGTAACAAACTAAATTAACTTAGTTTTAGTACCAAAATAGTCCCATAAGCCATTTGAGTTGAATCCCAAAAGTCTTGGACTTCATTTCCCCATATTTCATTTTGATCACTAGGAAACTCAGACATTCGAATGGTAATTCAGACGCCCGAATGGCATTTCAGACGTCCAAATCCTTATATCAAACGTCTAAGAATAACAGTAAGTTTGTCATGATTTCTTTTTGGCCATTGTATTTTTCAGATGATCTAATCAGACGTCCGAGATGGGACTCAGACGTCCAAGAACATTTCAAACGACCAAATTGCTCTACGATAATATATATGTTTTTCACTGAAAATTGCCTCTGTAATTTTTAGATGTTCGAGTTGAAACTTAGACGACCGAAACTTTCGGATTTGACTTATAATGGCTAGTTTTCTAACAGCTGTTTAAAGCATTTATTGCCTACCCAACCTCTTTTCCCAGCATTAATTGCTACAGAACAGTCATTTTGGACCTTTAAGCTATATATACATTACTTGAACTCATTTATGAGTATTCTTCGAGATCAAACAAACAAATCACATTCTATTACTCTCAAGCTCTAAAAATTCAGGTGAGCATTTATTGTGAAATCAATCAATAGCTGAGTGAGCTCTTTACTACTGTGTTATCTACTCTTTGAAGAGAGTTTCTTGTACTAAAAAATTTCTACAAATCATCTGGTATTAAAAGATTGTGGAAATCCTTTGCTTTGAAGCTCTTGAAGAAGGCTATGCATAAGTGTTTGGGAAGAACACTTGTTGCTGTAAAGGTTTTTTCTTCACCTTGGAAGAAGATTGTTTTAGTGGATTTGAATCCTCAAGCGAGTTCTTGAGGCGAGGACATAGGCAGGAAGCCGAACCTCATTAAAATCGTTTGCATTCTCTTTCCCTAAATCTTCTTATTATTGCATACTTGTGTTATTTCTTGTTCTAGCAATAATCATATTTTTATTGTGCATTTAGATTTTAATTTGGCTATAAACCCTATTCACCCCCCTCTAGGGTTATTTACTTGGGACAACAATTGGTATCAGAGCCCAACCTCTTGCATTTGACATATTTGTCTTGCGAAGAACGATATGGCTAACTATAGTGGTAATGGATTCACCAAAGGACAATCGTCCAATAGACCACCTCTTTTTAATGGAGATGCCTCTTTATATAATTTCTGGAAAATTAGAATGCAAATCTTTATTCAATCCAATAGCTATGATTTATGGAATATCACTTCTAAGGGTCCTTTGGTCCCCACTAAAGTGGTAAATGGAGTCATACTCCCTAAGGTACCTCAAAAATATACTAGTGTTGATCACAAGTTACTCGAACTGAATTCTAAGGCCATTGGATTATTATATTGTGCACTTACTATTGTTGAATTTAGCAAAATCTCTGGTGCACTAGCGCCAAAGAGATATGGGATACTTTAGAGGTCACCTATGAAGCAACCTCTCAAGTTAAAGAAGCTAAAATCAATATGCTTGTTTGTGAATATGAATTGTTTAAAATGAAAAAGGATGAATCTATTAGAGATATGTTCGCTCGTTTTAATGCTATAATAAATCCTTTGAATTCTCTTGATAAGATTTATACTAACTTCGAATTGGTGAGAAAAATTCTTAAGAGCTTACCTAAAGAATGGGATACATTCACAACAGCTGTACTTCACTAAAAAGAACTTGGGTCAATGACTCTAAGTGATCTTGATAGAAACCTAGTCACTCAAGAGTTTGTGTTCAAAGCACGAGAAGTGAGCGAAAGCAAGCCTTCCAAGAGCATGGCTCTCAAAGCCTCACAAGATAAAGAAGAACCATCAAATGAAGAATGTGAAAATGAGGAAGAAGAAGATATAGCTTTCATATCTCAAAAGCTCAAAAGATTCTTTTCTAGAAGAAATCAAGGGAGAAGATTCAACAAGGGTAACTCTTCTAAAAGAATTCCAAATAGAGGAGAGACCTCTAATAGAGAGCCTCAAGTGTGCTTTGAATGCAAGAAGCCTGGACACATCAAGATGTATTGTCCTCAACTCAACAATAATCACAACAAGACAAGCAACAACCATAATAACAACTTCAAGGACAATAGGAAGTTCAAGAAAAAGGCTTTCACCGTCACTTGGGATGATGAAGCGAACAGTGATGAAGATGAAGAGGAGACTTTGTGTGATCAAGAAGTTGCTAACTTTTGTCTTACGGAAAAAGAAGATGAGGTAATAGAATCTAACTCAATTGATTATCCTATTGAAGAACCTCCTACTTATGAAGAATTACAAAATGCTCTTGAAGACATCTTTCTTGAATTAAAAGGTTTTTCACACAAAAATAATGATTTAAAAAAGAATATTTTATCCCTTCAAGAAGAACTAGATGCTTTATAAAATGAGAACTTAGAATTAAAGAATAAGTTAGACTCACCCCCTACCATCTCTCAATCTAGTCTTGAAAGTGAAAACACTTCATTGAAAGAAAAGATTGAAGATTTGACTAATACCTTAGCCAAGTTTACCAATGGAAGGGACAACTTGGATAAGATATTAACTGGTCAAAGATGGTGCTTTGACAAAGCCGGAATTAGTTATCAAGAACATGTCAAACAAAAGTTCTACATCAATTTCTTCCCTAAGCCTAAAGACACTAGCACACCTAAAGTCTCATGTACCTATTGTAACAAGGTTGACATAATCTCTACACTTGTAACATGAGAAGGAGACCTAAAGGTTCTCCTAGGATGATATGAGTAGTTAAGGGGACTTCACTACCTATGGCTAACACATATGGACCCAAGAAAGTGTGGGTACCAAAGAAAGTTACTTGAAATTATTGTGTAGGTATGCTTGAAGTCTTTAAGCAATGAGAAATGGTTTCTTGATAGTGGATGTTCAAAGCACATGACTGATGATAGATTAAAGTTCATCTCCTTGAAGCCCAAGGACAGCGGCTTTGTGACGTTTGGAGACAATGCCAAGGGTAAGATAATTGGCATTGGCAAGGTTGGTAAGAATTCTTCTCTTTGTATTAAAAATGTCTTATTAGTTGATGGATTAAAGCATAATCTCCTTAGCATCAGTCAATTATGTGATAAAGGCTATAGAGTTACCTTTAAATCTAATAAATGCATAATTGAAGATGATAATAAGACCCTATTTATTGCATATAGGATTGGTAACATCTGTGCTATAGAGTTCGAAGAAATCACATTACAAAATGTACATTGCTTCTCCGCTTTAAATGAAAATCATTGGTTATGGCATAGAAGACTTGGACATGCTAACATGGATTTGATTTCAAAACTTTCTAGGCATGAACTTGCAAGAGGTTTACCAAAAAAAATTTCAAAAGATGGAGGTTGTAGTGCATGCCAATTTGGAAAACAAACTAAGTCTTCCTTCACATCAAAACCCCATATTTCAACTACAAAACCTTTACAACTCATATATATGAACCTGTTTGGACTTATTGCTATTGCAAGTCTTGGAGGGAAGCACTATGCATTTGTAATTGTTGATGACTACTCTAGATATACATGGGTGTGGACCCATGAAAGTGAGCGGCCCACGTGGTGTGAAAAGGGAGTCGCCACCTCATTTTTTAAAGGAAACAAGGAAAACCCTAAAATGTTTTATTTTCCAAAACAAGTGACTCCATGTTTAAAAATGGTAAGGCAAAAGATCTTTTGAAAATCAAAGATTGTGGATTCAGAGGCTAAATTACGATATGGGAAGGTTCTAGGCAAAGCCTATAGGCACCCATATCGCCCTAAGTGGTCTCTTAATTTAATTGGGCTAAAACAAAGTCTTAAACATGCAATAATTAAACAATTATCACTACAAAACAGCATGCATATCATCCATTCATTCATCCACATAAGCAAGTAAATCAAAGAAAAAGAGAAAAGAGAAAAGGGGGAAAGAAAACCTAGGATACTTAGTATCCTAGGGTGGACTTGAACCTCACGAAGAGCGCCTACGTAACATGTATGGAAATACATGGATCAAAGTCCACGTAGTTCGAAAGGGAATAGGGTTATAACCTAATAAAGGCCTATGGTAAACCCTAAGTTTCCTTCCATAAATAAAAGAGTTTCCAAAGATAAACGATTCTCAAAAGATCTTTAGAAAATATGGAATTTCAATAAAGATAGAAACTTTCATTTAAAAAGGAATTTTTCATAGAAGGAAACTTTGAGGACTTACCATATTCCCCTATTAGGGAATTACCCTAGGAGGGAGAAGAGAAAGTTTTAAGGAAAGAAAGGTGAATTAGGGCACCTTCAAACCCTACTTACCTTAAACAAAAGCAACCTGTCGAAATAACCACCCTATTTCATAAGGTAATTACTTTATTTGCAAGATTTCATCTTGCAATAACCAAAATAATCACCCCACATTAGTGGGATAATTGCACCTGTCATATCCCACTTTCTATGGGTTTGTCCCTGTCAAGCACCTGCAATTTGCATGCAATATACACCAAAAATACCAACAAACCAACCTAGTTCCCAACCAAGCAATTATTATACTTAAACATAGGCAATCACATGCTCAAAATATGACAATAATGACAATAAAAAAATCTGGACAGAATTGTAATAAGGTCTAAGATTACCCATAAGTCATGTGAATAACATGAATCATGAACTTATATAAACCCTAATTCAGCCCTATATGCAATGGCATGCGAAAAACCTTAAAATCAACTACCATGAATGCAAAAATCATCATAGTTATTTAATATGCAGTACATATACAGCAACTATGAAGAAAAACCAAAGAAAAATCCTAAGCTACCATGATATATGCAACTTTCCTAAAACAAGGATGATAGAAACCCTAGAATCAATCCTACGCTTAAAATCACATGAAATAATCCAAGTGCATGCAGAACTCATCATCAATAATTTTTAAACCATGCATATTAACTAATAGAATCATCAACACATGATCAAAAATGCATGCTTGAACATGAAATATAGCTATTCTAAGCAAAACCTCAATTTTAAGCACAAGAGAAACCCTAGAATCCCAACTATGCATTATATCACATAAAACAACTCCCTAGCATGTAGAACTAACCATTAACAGCATTCTAATCATGCATATTAACTCATAAAAGTATCAACACATGATAAAAATGTATGCTTAAACATGAAATAATGCTATTCTAAGCAAAAAACCCTATTTCAACACCATAGAAACCCTAGAATCCCAATTGTGCATTAAATTACATGAAATAATCCAACTACATGCAGAACTCATCATGAATAATATTTAAACCATGTATATCAACCATTAAAAGCATCCACACATGATAAAAATACTAACTTAAACATGCATTAGAACTATTCTAAGTGAAACCCTAATTTCAGCATAAAGGAATAGAGATATACCTATGGTGGAGTTCTCTTGTTGTTGTAGAGTCTTCTTCTCCTCTTATGAACAGCTGGAAACACTCTCCTTCAAGCCTCTAAGCAAAACTCCAGCCCTCCTTCAAGCTCTCTTTCTCTATCTCTCACTCAAAAATTGGGTTAAAATGCTTTAAGAATGGCTATAATTACCTCTCAGTGCCTCACTTAATGTTGAGGTATAGGGGGGTATTTATAGGGTTTGAGGGGAATCCATCAATGGTTGGGATTAAAACCCTAGATATTGATCCAAGGGTCCTTAGAGGCTCCCTTGGGGCTCAAGTAGGTCAATTAGGGTTAAAAATAAGGTGGAATGGCGATTAGAGGCGGAATAGTTCGAGAAAATAGGGAGGGATCCGCTTCAGCACTCAAAAAAGGAAAGTGGCTCGGGTGACCACCTGGGGTTAGGCGGCTAGCCACCTGGGCCGAGGCGGCTAGCCACCTAGGCTTGGGTGGTCACCCGAGGCCTCGTCATGTTTTCTTCTATTTTGACCCTTTCAGCTTCCAAATGTGTTTCAAGGCCTAAATCAACTCCAATTTTGACGAAATGAAAGCCAAAACGACCGTGTTTCGAAGGGGAATATGATTTGAGTCACTTTAGGGCAAAAAACCCTAGCCATGGCTGCATGGTTAGGTCTCACAAAGGCGGCTAACCAATATGCACCACCATCACTTAGCTTGGGTATGCACACAGGGTCAAACCAAATATCTTCCAATTCAAAATTCAACCTTCTAAAACACATTTGGGGATGAAATTAAGACTAATCAAAGTCAAATGAATAGGAAAGGAATGAAAATCATGAGCCGATTTAAGCTAACCCGAAGTGGGTCTCTTAGCCAACTTGAACTATGTTGAGCCATTTTAATCCCAAACCATCAATTCATTAAATTGAACCCAAAAATACCTCAAATATATCCACATAAACTCTGATTGACAACCCGGAGATCATTTCAAGGTCAAATGGAAAGTCTGTGACCTAAAAGACGATTATGCCCCTTAAGTCGCAAAAGTTCTTATTAACCCTCAAGATCGACTCCAAATCAAACCAAAATTCATACACGTCATCCTCAAGACCCTAGAAACTCAATGCAAAAGACTAGACTCAATAAGGAAACAAAAAGGCACATAAAATGACAAACCCTAGCTAAGGTGGCAAAATGGGGTGTGACAATGGGTGTTCTTCCTTGCACATAAAGATGAGACTCATGCTACATTTGTTACTGTTAACACCCCATTTTGTACCACTTGACACCTCAAGCCACTTTCTGAGACCCGATGATGAAGGGCAGTAGCCAACGGACCATCGCAAGCACACCCGAAGGACTCACGAGGACACAGCAGGCCTGGGATGACAATTTGATACCCTATGCACGTACGTGCATATACCAAGCACGTACGATCATGACCCTTTTTTTTGAATTCCATCACTTCCCTCCGAAATTGCTTCTTACCTTATACAGCCCCCACGCTGACAGCTGCTCAGTGGCGGCTGGGAAACCCTAGAAAACCCCGAATCAAACCCTAATCCTCGCCTATAAATACCCCGCTTTCATTCAAGAGAGGGGATCCGATTTTTGGCTACCGAACAACCACTCTAAAAAACCCAAAATTGGCGGTTGTGTCTACGGGAAGTTCGGAGAGTAGGATTGACGAAGGAACCGCTGTTGCTGCCCGCCCTGACGGTAACGGTTCTTAACCCTCAATTTCGTTTTCCTTCAATGATTTGATGAGATTATTTAGGATATTGCATGAAATGTACCTCTTATGCATCTTTTCATTTATTGCCTGAATACATGATGCATTTAGACTCAACATAAATTCATTTCTACATTCATAGATCTAAAATAGGTTCTCTGGCATTTCTTTTGTATACGTCGTATCTCGACATTTAGACCTAGATTATTTTTCTTATGCTTTCAAAGCATGCTTAGATGGTTTCTATACATACCCTGATCATTCGTAGTGTCACACGGGTATGATAATTGCACAATAGGTTTAGATTTGCATTTTCGCATGGATTTCATTTAGGGTATGCACGTACGTGCCTTGAATATGCACGTACGTGCCTCTAATATGCACGTACGTGCATGACCTGATTTTTTCAGATTAATCCTCTTTTCTCTTTTACAGGCAGTATAGGCAGTGTAAGTTCTCCGTTGACTGCACCCCCTTTCTCTTATATGTGTGTATATGCTCAAATATTTCTCTTTAAATCCTTTTTATCTTTCATCATTGCATGCCTTTATTTGATTTCTACCTAGTTGTCTGCATAGTGGTCAAGTTTGATTAAACCCTCTTTAATTAAAGCCAATAAGTGTATGTGAGGCCAGATTTTAGCCGGGCGCGGACGGGTGCCTAACACCTTCCCGTCCGCGTACCCTAGCTCCGAACCTTGATTCTTTTGGTAATGACGAGTTGGGCCCTTGCTAGGGGTCTATCGGTTCCCGAGGCCAAAATCGGGTGGCGACTCCCTCTCTGCCCTAATCGTCCGCGGTTAGTGGCGTACTCTTGAGCCGGCGTGGTGAAAGGACACGGCGCTCATAGTTACATATTAAAGAAGAGTCCAAAATGAGAAAGGATATACTATTACACATGTTAGAAGTGATAGGGGGAGTGAATTTGTCAATAAGGATATTGTACAATATTGTGATGAGAATGGTTTTGGTTATAATTTCTCCACTCCTAGAACTCCTCAACAAAATGGTGTAGTTGAAAGAAAGAATAGAACTCTTGAAGAAATGTCTAGAACCATGCTTAATAAACACTCTTTACCACAATATTTTTGGGTCGAGGCCGTTAATACCGCATGCTATATAATGAGTAGAGTGTTGTTAAGATCTAAACTTGGTAAGACTCCTTATGAATTATGGAATGATAAGAAGCCTAACATAAGTTACCTTAGAGTTTTTGGTTGTAAATGCTATATATTAAAAGATAGAGATAAGCTTTCCAAGTTCGATTCCAAATCTGATGAAGGTGTATTTCTTGATTACTCTATGAAAAGTAAAGCATATAGGGTGTTTAACAAGAGAACATTAACCGTTCAAGAATCAATGCATGTTGTATTTGATGAAACTAACCTTTTTGCCACAAAGAGAAATGTGGATGATGATGATGATGTAGGTATAAGATTGCAAGAACAAGTTAAGAACTTGAACCGAAACAACAAGCAAGACCTAAAAGACAAGGGCAAAGAAAAAGAAGAAGACGAAGTCATTGAAGATAGGAAACCTAGAAGAAGAAGTTGAAATTGAAAATGCTCCACTTCATCCGGATATCACCAAGACTTGGAAATTTGTGAGGAATCATCCTAAAGATAAAATCTTAAGTAAACCCTCATGTGGGGTAAGAACTCATTCTTCCATGAGAAATATATGTGATCATCTTGTATTCTTATCTCAAATTGAACCTAAAAACATTAATGAGGCCGAAAATGATGAATCATGGGTCCTTACTATGCAAGAAGAACTCAACCAATTTGAAAGGAACAAGGTTTGGACCTTGGTACCTAGACCACTTAACCATGGAGTAATTGGAACTAAGTGTTTGTTTAGAAACAAAAAGGATGAATCCGGAGTTGTTATTAGAAATAAGGCTCGACTTGTAGCCCAAGGTTATAATCAGCAAGAAGGCATAGATTATGATGAAACCTATGCTCCAGTAGCTAGACTTGAAGCCATAAGAATGTTACTTGCATAAGCATGTCATAAGGACTTCAAACTATTTCAAATGGATGTCAAGAGTGCTTTCTTAAATAGTTTCATTGAGGAGGAAGTTTATGTCAAACAACCTCTTGGTTTTGAAAGTCATGAATTTATGGATCATGTTTCTAAACTAAGCAAAGCTTTATATGGACTGAAACAAGCTCCTAGAGCTTGGTATGAAAGACTTAGTGGATTTCTACTTAAAAATGGTTTTAAAAGAGGAAAACTTGACACCACACTTTTTATCAAAACCATTGATAAGGATATGTTTATTATTCAAAAATATGTTGATGATATTATCTTTGGCTCTACTAATGAAAGTTTATGTGAGGATTTTGCTAAAGTAATGAAAGAAGAATTTGAAATGAGCATGATGGGTGAACTCAACTTCTTCCTTGGACTACAAATCAAGCAAACAAAGGAAGGAACCTTCTTAAATCAATCCAAATATGTCAAAGATTTAATTAAGAAATATGGATTGGAAGACAGAAGATACTTCGCCACTCCTATGAGTACCTCCATCAAACTTGAGAAGGATGAGAAAGGTAAACCCATGGATTAAAAGAAATACCGAGGTATGATTGGTAGTTTACTTTATCTCACCACTAGTAGATCGGATATAATGTATAGTGTTTGTTTATGTGTTAGTCAATCATGTCCTAAAGAATCTCACATGCTTGCCGTTAAACATATTTTCAAATACTTATATGGCACAATTAATCTTAGCATATGGTATCCTAAATACACATCATTTGATATGCTTAGTTATTCCAATGCGGACTTTGCCGAATGCAAAGAAGATCACAAAAGCACAAATGGGACTTGTCACTTTCTTGGACATTTCCTAGTTTCTTGGTTTAGCAAGAAGGAAACTTCGGTTGCTCTTTCTATAGCTGAGGCCGAGTATTTGGCAGCCGGTAGTTGTTATGCACAAGTGTTGTATATGAAACAAAAACTTGAAGATTTTGGACTTCATTATGATCATATTCCCATAAAATGTGATAATACAAGTGCAATCAATCTAACTAAGAACCCTATACAGCATTCACGTACTAAACACATTGAAATTAGACATCATTTTATAAGAAATCATGTTCAAAGAGGTGATGTTGAGATTGACTTTGTTGGCACGGAACACCAACTCGCTAATATCTTCACAAAACCTCTTCAAGAAGATAGGTTTAATTTCATAAAATGTGAACTTGGGATGTGCTTAAGTGTTAATTTTTCTATTTAATACTTAGTTGATGATATTTTCCTTTTAAGATATATTTCTTTATGATTTGAATGAGTTCAGGATGTCTAAGGTTCATTTGTCTGAAATTCAACTCAGACGTCTGTAATGGGACTTAGACATTTGAAACACCATATATATTGGAATTATTTTTGTGTCTAACGAATTTCACCACTGGAATTTTCAGACGTCTGAGTTAACACCCAGACGTCTGAAAATGCACATTAGACATCTGAATGACCAGTTGGACGTCTGTGTTTTGTACACTGAACGGGGCATTTCTTACTGATATTTTCAAATGTCCAAAACAGGACTCAAACATTCGAAAGTTGTGGGGTATAAGAGAGATTACAGCCTCAAATGATTCATTTCATCTTCCCGCGCCTGTTCATAACACCATTTCATCTTCTCTCTTCGGCTATAAAACCTATTTCTTCATCTCATTCTCTCCCAAACTCACTAACATGGCTCCCAAATCCTCTAAAACTCTCAAAAACCTACCACCAAACCCTAGCCCTCCTTCCAAGAGATCTAAAACCTTAAGCAAGGGTTCTTGGAAGAAATCTTTTGCGGCGGGAACTGTCACACCCCATTTTTGCCACCTTAGCTAGGGTTTGTCATTACATGTGTCTTTTTGTTTCCTTTTTGAGTCTAGTCTTTTGCATTGAGTTTCTAGGGTCCTAAGGATGGTATGTATGAATTTTGGTTCGATTTGGAGTTGATCTTGAGGGTTAATAAGAACTTTTGTGACTTGAGGGGCATAATCGTCTTTTAGGTCACAAACTTTTCATTTGACCTTGAAATGATCTCCAAGTTGCCAATTGGAGTTCATATGGTTGTATTTGAGGTATTTGTGGGTTCAATTCGATGAATTGATGGTTCAGGATTAGAATGGCTCAACAAGGCTCAGGTTGGCTAAGAGACCTACTTCGGGTTAGCCCGAATTGGTTCATGATTTTCACTCTATGACTACTCATTCGACCTTGATTAGTCTTAATTTCATCCCCAAATGTGTTTAGGGAGGTTGAATTTCGAATTGGAAAGCATTCGGTGCGACCCTATGTGCATGCCTAAGCTAAGCAAAGGTGAGGCATAGCAGTTAACCACCTTTGTAGGACCCAACCATGCAGCCATGGCTAGGGTTTCTTGCCCTAAAGTGACTCAAATTACATTCCCCTTCAAAACACGGTCGTTTTGGCTTTCGTTTCGTCAAAATCGGAGTTCATTTGGGCCCTGAAATACATTTGGAAGTCGAAGGGGGTCAAATTTGGGCATAAGATGACATGGCCTCGGGTGACCACCCAGGCCTGGGCGGCTAGCCGCCTGGGCCCAGGCGGCTAGCCGCCCAGCCCCAGGTGGTCACCCGAGCCACTTTCCTTTTTTGAGCTTTGACGCGGCTCCCTCCCTATTTCCTCGGATTTGCTCGCCTCCAGCCGCCATTTAACCCTAATTTCAGCCCTATTTGACCTACTTGAGCCCCAAGGGAACCTCTAAGAGCCCTTGGATCAATCCCTAGGGTTTTAATCCCAACCATTGAAGGTTTCCCCTCAATCCCTATAAATACCCCCTTATACTTCAGCAATAGGAGGGACTGGGGAGGCAATTTCTGAAGTGTGAGGCATGTGTGAGACTTGGAGGCTATGACAGCCATCCTTAGGGTAGTTTAACCTATATTTTGAATGAGAGAGTGAGAGAGAGAGCTTGAGGAGGGCTAGAACATTGCTTGAAAGCTTGAAGGAGGTGGTTTCCAGCAGCACATAAGAGGAGGAGGACTCTCTACAGCAGCCACCATAGGTATACCCCTTCCCCTTTCTCTCTTTCATTCAAACTAGGGTTTTTGCATAGCTTTGCATTACTTCATGTTTAAAGCTTATCGTTTTATCATGTGTTGATGCTTCTAATGCTTAGAATACATGATTAGGATATTGTTTATGGCTGGTTTTGCATGATATAATGTCATTCTATGTAGTTTTATGAGTGTTTGTGTTTTTAGGGTTTTTTAGAGTCTTTTCTAGGGTTTTACATGGAATAGTCATTATTTCATGTTCAAGTTTGTGTCTTTATCATGTCTTATTGCTTCTATTAGCTAGTGTGCATATTTAGGATAATATTCATGAGCTGTTTAGTATGCTAGGATGCTATTCCATGTGATTTACTGCATGTTTGGGACTCTAGGGTTTCCTTAGTGCTGAAATTGGTTTTCTGCATGAAATAACTCTTTTGCATATTAAAGCTTATGTTTTTATTGTATTTTGTTGTTTCCATTAGCTAGTATGCATGTTTAGGATGATATTTGTGGGCTGTTTAGTATGCTAGGATGCTATTCCATGTGATTTACTGAATGTTTGGGATTCTAGGGTTTCCTTAGTGCTGAAATTGAGTTTATGCTTAGAATAGCTTTATTTCATGTGAAAGTCTATGTCTTTATCATGTGTGGATCATTCCATTGATTAATATGCATGGTTAGAATGCTGCTCATATTCTGTTTTGCATGATTTAGGGTTATTTCATGGAATTTTATGCACTAGTGTGATTCTAGGGTTTCATTCATCCTTGTATTAGGAAAGTTGCATATAGCATGATTAGTTAGGGATTTTCTCTGTAGTTGCTGCATATGTGTTCCATATTAGGTAACTATGTTATTTCTAGCATTCATATAGTTGATTTTAGGGTTTTTTGCATGTCATTGCATGCAGGGTTGAATTAGGGTTTTAGTTAGCTTATGATTCATGTTGTTGCATGACTTGTGGTTGATTTTAAGCCTTATTTCAATTCTATCCAGATCTGTTATTTGTCCTTGATATGATATTTTGAGCATGTGTTTGCTTATGTTTAAGCATGATAATGGCTTGATTTGGAATCTAGCCTGGTTGGTTGGTATTTTTGGTGTTCTTTGCATGGAAGTTGCAGGTGCTTTGACAGGTACAACAGGTGCAACTACCCCACCAATGTGGGGTGGTTATATTGGCTATTGTGAGATGAAATCTTACAAATAAGGTAATTACCCTATGCAATAGGGTGGTTACTTTGACAGGTTGCTTTTGCTTAAGGTAAGTAGGGTATGAGGGTGCCCCAATTCACCCTTCTTTCCTTTCCTTGAAACTTTCCCGTTCTCCCCCCTAGGGTTGTTTCCTAATAGAGGGATATGGTAGATTCTAGAGTATCCTTTCAATAAAAAAAATACCTTTTAAATCAAAGTTTCCATCTTTATCAAATTCTATATTTACCAAAAATCTTTTGAGAATCATTTATTTTGGAAACTTACCATGTTTTACTTGAAAGGAAACTTAGGGTTTACCATAGGCCTTGATTAGGTTATAACCCTATTCCCTTTCGAACTACGTGGACTTTGATCCATGTATTTCCATACATGGTACGTAGGCGCTCTTCGTGAGGTTCAAGTCCACCCTAGGATACTAAGTATCTTAGGTTTTCTCCCCCCTCTTTCTTTTTTCTGTTTTCCTTTGATTTAATTGCTTATATGGATGAATGAATGGATGATATGCATGCTGTCTTGTGATGATAATTGTTAATTGATGTGTGATTAAGACTTTAATTTGGCCCCAATTAAATTAAGAGACCGTTTAGGGCGATATGGGTGCCTATAGGCTTTGCCTAGAACCTTCCCATATCGTAACTTAGCCTCCGAATCCCCGATTTCATTGGTTTCCAAAAGATCTTTTGCCTTACCATTTTTAAACATGGAGTCATTCTTTTGTTTTCCTAAAACAAAACTGTTTTTTAGGGTTTTCCTTGTTTCCTTTAAAAAATAAGGTGGCGATTCCTTTCCTTTTAAACCCTCTTGTGGGCCTCTTTTTAGGGTCCACAGAATTGGCGACTCCACTAGGGACTTATGGGCTAGACTCTATACAATTTGATTGGGCTAAGTTAATTTCTTTTGTTTAATTAAAATCAATCACATTGCATTCGCTTGATTGTGTGCTTTCATTTATTGCATTGTGTGCGCAAATTCTTGCATGTTAGGATCGATGTCCCTTGCCACTGACGGGCCTAGCCTCAACCTTGGTTTTCCTGATTCCATGAGTTGGGGCGAAAGCTCTCAACCTCTCTTGCCAAATACCCTTGGGCTTGCCCTTGAGTATATTAAATGAGTTAATCACGTACTGCTGGACCCACGCGGCGTTCCTGATGCCACATGTGGTTAGGTATAAAGATTGCTCAAGCAAGTGAAGGACCCCAGCCTACCCTTATCATTAGTCCATATAGATAGACTTGTAGGACACTATGGTTTCACCTTTATGCACCCACATCTGTTTGTAATGATATCATGACCGTGTTTGTGATGTGCTTAATGAACATTTAATAAGAGAACCTTTGCATCCTATATCCTTAATACGTACCTTTCACCCATGACCCTTGTAAAGGTGATTGAATCGAAAGGGACTAATTGAGTATATATGGCGTGAAGTCATTGAGACAAATATGGAAGCCTAGGACATACCCTTAGGATGAGAGACTGATTATTCCCTTTCATAGAGGAGTGAGAGGACGTACTGGCTTGGATCCGCGACCAGCAAGGGCGCTTAGTGAAGATTGATTCTACCAACTAGTCAGATATGGCCGACGAAGCAACTAGTGAAGGGGGTTTTGATGTTGAGACTTGTTTGAAGGCTATCATGACCAAGCTTGATTACACCACTGATGTATCCGAGAGAGCATTGAAAATGGCCCAAGATATCCAACATAAGATGTCCGAACCCTGAACAGAATAATGGCCGTACCCCAGGGGATAACACCGAAAATGGGACCCAGTCTGGAGAAGGCACTAAGACCAATGATGGGGGAAGCACTCAGCCCAAGGGGAATGAATCACCTGAAGTTTTTAACCTAGAAGGGGGAAGTAAGGGGAAGACCTCTGATACAGACTCTGTGTTGGCTAGCAAGGTAGAAGCCTTGGAGATAACTATAAAGGGAATTTGTAGGACAGATGACATGGTGGATGTACGTACCCTATCTTTGTTTCCTCAAGCTCGTATTCCACTACAATTTAAGATGCCCGAATTAGAAAAGTTTGATGGAACGGGTTGCCCTAAGACCCATTTGAAGATGTATGTGCGAGCTATGCACCCTCGAGGAGCGACAGATGAACTCTTGGCCCAAATGTTCCATGAAACCCTAGCCACGTCTGCCTTGAAATGGTTCCTAGCTTTGGATGAGAATAGAACCCGAACTTGGGAGGACATATGTAATGAGTTTTCAGAGCACTACAAGTACAACACTGAGGTGGATGTCACAAGAAGACCTAGAGACTACAAAACAAGGGGCTAATGAGACTTTTTCCGCTTTCATTACAAGGTGGAGGCAAAAGGCCTCGAAAATGGCGGATAGACCGAATGAGGAAGATCAGATTCAGTTGGTGGTTAAGAACCTATTGCTGGTGTATCACAAGCACCTCTTTACTCACTACTTCCCCAATTTCAAAGCTCTTATTGGAGCAGGTACACAAGTTGAGGATGCCATTGCCGATGGGTCAATCAAGACAGAAGAAGTCCAAAAGAGCCGCAGGTCGAACTTTTCTGGGAAAAACAATGCCGAGGTCAATGCCATAGCCCAACCCATTCAACCTATCTCCCTAAATGACACCAACCCACCTCGCCAATTTACCGAGCTGCATATGCCACTTGAGAAAGTACTTGAAAAGCTAAAAAGCCGAGGCCTATTGAAACCTCTCGACCCAAGACCACCACCAAACCCATTGCCTAAGAGCTACAATGAGAATGAATACTGCAAATTCCACCAAGCCAAAGGCCACTCAACCAGCCGTTGTTATCGCCTTAGGCATGAGATCCAAGACTTACTTGA
This sequence comes from Liquidambar formosana, assembly GCA_039720395.1. Classification (NCBI taxonomy): domain Eukaryota; kingdom Viridiplantae; phylum Streptophyta; class Magnoliopsida; order Saxifragales; family Altingiaceae; genus Liquidambar; species Liquidambar formosana. Next base: position 13,015,263 of record CM077823.1, on the reverse strand, counting down.
CAAACAAATCATCTCACCGCTAACTCCACCAAATCGCCCAAATGTCACCCAAAATCCACTTCCCTCTCATAATTCATCCAACTCCATAAATGCCATTGAAGCCGACCCATCTCGACCTTGCCTACCCATAAGACAATACACCCCATTACCCATGTCCTTGACCCGAGCCTTTTACCAATGCTGTAACTAAGGCCTTATCATACCTCACCCTCCAAAGCCAAGACCCCAAACACCCCATCAATATTGCCAATACCATGGTATACCCGGCCATGACACTGAGGATTGTGCTATGTTGAGAAAGGTCGTCCAGGACCTCATTGACCAAAAGATCCTACTTTTACAAAAGAAGTCTATCCAACAGCAGCTGAAAGAAAGGTATGAAGCAGGAGACCCTCGAGTGGGGTTGTTGGGAGAACCTTCGGGGAAATTTGATTACTATGTGCTTTATCCTGATCCATTGCCAAGTGAGCCCATAATTCCTACGGGCTGGGATGATATACCTGAAGAGGTACAGATGGAGGACATTGACATGATTGAATGGGATGACCTGATGGGTGACACAAATGAAATTGATGACATATGGGCTAGTGATGAAGAAATAGACCACATGACAAGGGGGGGCCGTCATTTCAAGCCTCCGCACTTGGAATCTGATAATCCACTGGGTGAGTTAGATAAGCGCCTTGATGTGCAAGAAGAAGAGGATGAAGTACTCAGACAATTGAAGAAGACCAATGCCAATATCACCATATGGGGCTTGCTTATGGCCTCTCACAAACACAGACAGACAGTGCTGAAGTTGTTAAATCAAATACAGGTTCCGGTTGATTTGTCTCCTGAGGGATTGGTGAATCTAGTAAACCCTGCTCCGAAGAATTCCACTATAGTGTTCGCAGAGGCTGACTTACCTAAAAGTGGGCCAAGCCACTCTCAAGCCTTGCATATAACTGTTGACACCATGGGGAAGAGGGTTCCCACGGTCTTGATTGATAATGGTTCCGCGTTGAATGTATGTCCCTTGAGAACTGCAACTGTTTTGGGCTTGGGGCCCACTGATTTCACTCCATCTGGGCAGACAGTGAGGGCGTATGATAATACCCGTAGAGAAGTAATTGGGGTGATTACTTTACCTTTAATCATAGGGACCCACGGAGTTCAGAGTGGAGTTTCAAGTCTTGGATGTGTCGTCATGTTTTAATCTGTTATTGGGAAGGCCTTGGATTCATCCTGCTGGGGCTGTACCATCATCATTGCATCAAAAGGTAAAGTTCCCTCATGAGGGAGCCATTGTTACGCTTCAAGGCGACTATGATTTGAAAATGGCAGGAGTACCCGTATGTGAAATAAAACCAGAATCAGTTGAGATACCCTTGTCGGGGTTTGAGTATGTGCAATGTATAGAAAAGGAGTTGGAAAAGGAAGAATTGATACCCCTTGACTATTGTCCCCATGGTAATTTACATGTTGGTGAGATAATGCGGAAAATGAGTTTCTTTCCGGGTATGGGCCTAGGGCAGTCGCCAACAAGGAATTCCCTATTCTATTCAAAGCCGGGTTGTTTCCTATACTTTTGGGTTAGGATATGAGCCCACCAAGAATGACTATGCAGAAATGACAAGGAGGAATAAGGAGAAGGGAAAGGCCAGAGCAGAAGGAAGGGTGCCAGACTTTAAGATTTCACCATACAGGCCGACTCTGAATGGCTATTTTATCAAGGAGGGAGATAACTTCCTGTACTGTGGGTTCCCAGAGCCTATGATTAATCCAACAACCAAGATCAGAATCCCGGGGTTTGAGATTTTCTTCACCGAGTGGTATCCAATCTCTGCTGAAATGGTGGATGATGAAGCCATCAATGATAGCTATTGGAAGAAGAAAGAAGAAGATTGGGTAGAGCATGTGGATACCGATGCTATGGTCACCATGTTCCAAGATATGGTTCTTACTGTGGGGGAGTCAGCAACAGAGGATTGCCAAGATTCGTCAATTCACCATGCAACCATGCCGCTTCACAATTGGTACCTAGAAGATGGAGCCATTGCAGAGATCCTTGAAGAGGAAGATCATGACCTGCCTGATAGTAGCTTGTAGGTTCCTTAGTTAGAGTCTTTCCTGCTTTCAATAAAGTGTGTCCGCCTATCCCACTTTGTGGAGTTAGGAGTCGTTTCATAGTTGTGGCACCAAATTTTGTTTCCTTTTCAAGTTTGTGTCTTTTTGTTTATTCCTTTAATGAAGTGTGTTTCTTTTATACATTGTTTGCTTGTAGTGTTTCTTTTCTCCCTTCTATGGATGTTTATGGCATGGATATAGATCCTAGGAATGACGTCCCCCCGGAGCTCGTCGAGCGAAGGAAAAGGGGTGTCACTGAACCTAACATGGATGAATTGGAATCAATCAATTTAGGGACAAATGAATTGCCAAAAGTAATTAAAATTGGGATAACCCTCTCACCACTTGAAAAAGAAAAGCTGATAGCCCTCTTAAAGGCCAAGATAACAGCCTTTGCATGATCTTATGAAGACATGCCCGGCATAGATCCAGACATTGTGCAGCATTTCATCCCCACCAATCCCCTTAAAAAGCCGGTAAAGCAAAAATTGAGAAGGTTAAAACCTGAATGGGCATTGAAGGTAAAGGAGGAAGTAACCAAGCAACTCGACGCGGGGTTCCTGCAGGTTGTGGAGTATCCCGAGTGGTTATCCAATATAGTGCTTGTGCCTAAAAAGGATGGAAAAGTGAGGATGTGTGTGGATTTTCGAGATCTTAATGCAGCAAGTCCTAAGGACGATTTTCCTTTGCCCCACATTAATGTATTGGTAGATAGTACTGTAGGACATGTGCTCCTCTCTTTCATGGATGGGTTTTCCAGATACAATCAGATAAAGATGGCGCCGCAAGATATGGAGAAAACAGCCTTTATCACACAGTGGGGAACGTATTGCTACAAAGTGATGCCGTTCGGTTTGAGAAATGCTGGGGCTACCTATCAGAGAGCTGCTACAACATTGCTGCATGACATGATCCATAAGGAGGTGGAAGTATATGTGGACGACATGATCGTGAAGTCCGTGGATTGAGAAGGACGCTTCATGGCACTGGAAAGGTTCCTAGAGCGGGCAAAGAAGTATAACCTGCGATTGAATCCTCAGAAATGCGCCTTTGGTGTCACTGCGGGCAAGTTATTAGGATTCATGATTACTCAGAGAGGAATTGAGTTTGATCCAGGAAAAATCAAGGCTATTGTAGAAATGGAGCCGCCTAGCACAGAAAAGCAGATTCGAGGGTTCTTGGGGAGAATTCAGTACATAAGCAGGTTCATTGCTAATTTGACTATGGTGTGTGAGCCGATTTTCAAGTTGCTTAAGAAGGGTGTGCCGAAGGTATGGAATGAAGAATGTCAAGAAGCCTTCGAGACTATTAAAAGGTATTTGAGTAATCCACCAATTCTAGTTCCTCCGCGACAAGGTGAGTCGTTATTATTATACTTGACGGTCACTGAAACCGCGACAGGAGCTATGCTAGCTTAGTACCTTGAGGGGTCAAAGAAGGAGAATGCCATTTACTACTTAAGCAAGAAGATGATAGACTACGAGGTGAAGTACAATGCCATAGAGAAGGCTTGTGTGGCTTTGGTATGGGCAACTCAGAAACTCCGTCACTACATGATGTCGTATGAGGTTTTCTTGATAAGCCGAATGGACCCACTGAAGTACTTGATAGAAAGGCCGGTCTTGTCCTATAGAACTGCTCGTTGGTCAATTCTTCTCAATGAATTCGACATAAAGTATATAACACAGAAGTCAGTGAAAGGAAGTGTCATTGCAGATTACTTGGCTAGCTGCCCTGTAGCGTCATCAGAACAATTCAATGATCAATTCCCCGATGAGGATGTCCTGGAGATTGGAAAAAAGGTCTGGAAGGTATACTTCGATGGAGCTGCAAATAAGAGAGGGTATGGGATAGGAGTCCTACTGGTTTCACCTGAAGAAGCATTCACACCCTTGGCGGTTAAGTTAGGGTTTGAAGCAACCAACAACATTGCTGAGTATGAAGCCTGCATCCTTGCATTGGAAGCTGCACTGGAATTGGGGATCAAAGAGTTAGAAGTTTTCGGAGATTCAGCACTGATTATCTTCCAAATAAAGGGAGAGTGGAAGACTCGTGATGAAAAGTTGCTGCCGTATCATGCTTACTTAGAAGCCTTAACTAAGGAGTTTGTGGAAATAGAGTTCAATTATTTGTCAAGAAATAAGAATCAGTTCGCTGATGCTTTGGCAACTCTAGCTTCTCTGGTAGAAATCCCGGATGGTGGGAATGTAAAACCGTTGGTGATAGAATGTAGAGAAAAACCTGTGTATTGTTGCTCTATTCGAGAAGAAGAGTTGAAAGACGGCCATCCTTGGTACCATGACATCATGAAGTTCATTGAGGAAAGGGAGTATCCTGAAGGAGCATCCCGTATTGATAGGAGAACACTGAGGAGGCTAGCGAGTCACTATGTTTTGTGTGGAGGAAAGCTATACCGAAGGTCATACGATGGGGTCCATCTGTTGTGTGTCACCGAGGAAGAAGCCGAACGTCTTGTTAGTGAAATCCATGAAGGAGTTGGAGCACCGCACATGAATGGTTATATGCTAGCTAAGAAGATCATGAGGTTGGGTTACTATTGGTCTACAATGGAGAGATATTGCCATGCACATGTTAAGAAGTGTCACAAATGTCAGGTCTTTGCTAATGGACAACACTTGCCTTCCATGCCTTTGACAAGCATGTCGTCGCCTTGGCCGTTTGCAGTGTGGGGAATAGATATAATTGGGCAGATTAAGCCAAAAGCCTCCAATGGGCATGAGTACATCTTGGTAGCTATCGATTACTTCACTAAGTGGGTAGAGGCAGCATCTTTCAAGACCCTGAATGCCAAGAAGGTAGCACAGTTCATACAGCTCAACATTATCTACAGGTATGGGGTACCCCATGAGATTATTTCAGACAATGGTCAGCACTTTCAGAAAGAAACCAAGGAGCTTTTGCAGAAATACAACATAGTGCACCATCTATCCTCCCCTTATCGCCCGCAGACTAATGGAGCAGTGGAAGCCGCCAACAAGAATGTTAAGAAGATATTACAGAAAACAGCTGACACTTACACTGATTGGCATAAGAAGTTGCCATTAGCCTTGTGGGGCTATAGAACATCTGTGAGATCGTCAACAGGGGCTACCCCCTATTCTTTGGTGTATGGGATGGAGGCTGTTTTGCCTATTGAGTTGGAGGTACCGTCATTACGGGTTGCCATGGAAAGTCAGATAGCAGAAGCTGATTGGGTTAAGAACCGTTATGATGAGCTGGCATTGCTCGATGAAAGACGATTGAGGGCCTTGTATCATGTGCAGGGATATCAGCGAAGGGTTGCAAGAGCATTCAACAAGCATGTCAAAGACCGGGGTTTGAAGACAGGGGATTTGGTGTTGAAAGAAATCAGAGCTCCAATTTTTGATCCACGAGGGAAGTTCAAGCCAAGTTGGGGTGGTCCGTATGTTATTAAAGAGATATTGCTAGCAGGGGCTGTTCGCCTCACGGATTTAGATGGAATTGAGTTCGCTCGTCCTACCAATTTGAATCAATTGAAGAAGTATTATGTGTAAGGCCTGCTAGGTTGAAAACCCATCAGGGCGGCCTAGGCAAAAGTTAAGGCATTTGAACTACGAGGGCCTGATTCCCCATTCCTAAAAAAAAAAAAAAAAAAAAAAAAAAAATGAGAAAAGAAGAAAAGAAAAAAAAAGAGAAGAAAAAGAAAAGAAAAAATGAAAAAAATTGAAAAAAGGATGGGGATACGTAGGTAGCCCATAAAGTTACCTTGGGTGCGGTCCAAACAACACCACAACAACAAATCTCAAAATTGAATTATTATTGGCAATTAATTTAGAACTAATTGATTGACAAAGCAATTTATTGGTGTTAGATAAAGAACTATTGACATGCCATAGATATCCTATTTCTAAAGTCTTCAAGTCCTTTTGATTTTCTTCAGAGTCTCTTGGTTTGCTTTCTGTTCCTTTCTTTCAAGTCTTCGCTTCTTTCGCAAGTCATGAGCATGTGCTGCTTCCACTGCTTCCAGAATGTCTTCCCTGCAAAATCCGAGTCTTGTGTCCTTGACGAGGTCATAAATCCTTCCCCTGCGTATGGTTTCTCTTTCACCCAAGCTAGTCTTCAACCATGTCTTGTATTCAGGACTCATGACATAAGGCCCATCAGTGTTCTCAACTCAAGTCAGTTTCAGTTGGTCAGTCCATCTAGTCTTGGCCCACTTAACCATTATGGGGCCCACAGGTTCAACAGAATAATCAAATACCACAGAAGTAGGTATGGTTTGCATGGCACCCATCTGACGAAGGATTCTTGAAGTCCAATAGAATGAAGTTGATCTCAACCCTACGAGCTTGACCATAGCACACCCAGAAGTTCGGAGAAGAATTTGTTCCTTGCATCCCCATATGAAGACAAACCACTTAATGTTTCGCCATGAGAGTGTTTGGAAGTAGCCCAACCTATTCCCTCAAAGAAAATTGACCAGGGAGGTCAACTCGACGGCAACAGTAATGTTGAGGTTTGTATGGGTTAATGGTGGTAAGAGACAAGAAGTTAAGCCTTTCAAAAAGCCACATCTGCAGTAGAATGGGGCTCCCTCCTAATGGGGCTTGTGGATTATCATGAACTTTGTCTAAACTGTTGAGGGTTTCAGCTAGCACCATGGGAATCAGGTTGTTATGTTCAAGAATGAAAGGGATTAGTTCACATATTTGAATAGGGACGTAGAGAGTCCCCGTGGAGATAAGGAAGCGACCAACCAAGCAGAAAGCAAGAACATGTTGAGTAGTAAGGTTGAAATTCAAGGTACCTTTGCTATCATGAGCCAAAAAGGAAGTTGCTATTTCCATGAGATTCACCATGTGATCCTTCACAAATATGGAGGCCTTTTGTTGAGAAATCCCAAGGAAGTTGGAGAAGAAAATTAAGTAACTTGAGCGTGGAGTAGGGAGGATGAAAGGTCCTACAGGTGAAACTCCATACAAAGCGTAGAACTCTTCCATTGTTGGGCATAGTTCTTCGTAGTTGAAACGGAATACATGAAGTTGGGGATCCCAAAAATATGTAGCAGCAGTAAGAAGAGTGGTTTCAAGCTTCACATGCATCAAAGAAAACAACGGATCCAAGCAGTAGCGCTTGAACTCCTTCCTTGCCTCTGCACTCATAACCTTCAGAAAATCACTCAAGAGTTTGTCTAGGGCCTCCATAACTTCCTCCCAATGAATGTTAGTAGGGTTTGAGACCCCTTGGATGTGCTTTTATAGGAAAAAATTCGGAAATCCGTGTTTTGGAAGGTGGAATTCCGTCAAAATAGGAAGTTTCCTAAAAACAGGCGAAACACCGCCTCGGGCTCGGGTGACCACCCAGGCCTGGGCGGCTAGCCGCCCAGCCCCAGGTGGTCACCCGAGGCCGCCGTCTTGTTTCGCCCATTTTTGCCTTGTTATGCCTTTGTTTGGCCCTTTTGTGATGTTTTAACTCTTTTGTGCTTGTTTTAAGCCCATTTTTCACACAATACAAGATCATATCATTGCAATAAAGTTCAACATAGATTCATCAAGTATCCATAATAAAGGTTCAAGGTTGGGAATTGAAATTCCTAATTAATACATAACAAAATAGTAATAAATTCCAACATTTCTAACAAGAGATGAGTGAAACTCAATGATTTCCCGTGGGCCTTCTCTTTCGACTTGGCCCAGCTCCATCATGTCCTAAACGAGGTGCTCTAGAAGGAGGCATATCCTATGGTGGATTAGATGATGATGCCTGTTGCAAAGAAAGATAATAAGTTAGTAGGGTAATGGTGCCAATCCTAGTTGAAAGTTAATAAGATAATCACTTACTTGGGGATTTAAGCGTGCTTCTAGAACTGAGTTCTCTAAACTCATTCGCACAAGATCCCTCCTCAACCCTTCATTGAGTTCAATGCACTCCTGGGCATACTCCCGTGGAACCTAGGAAAGTATAAACATGGTTAACAATAATGAAAGAATCCAATTTCAAGAAGGAAAGAGTTTAGAACTCACATTCTCATAATATGGATCGATCTTGGGATATTCATCGAATGGTGGATGGGTAATGTCAGTCTTCACAAATTTTGTCCCACTGCACAAGTTCACATACCAATTTAGTTGTGGGAGGGGTGGAGGTTGATTTCCTTTAAGGTCTTCATCCTCGTCATTGTAAGTCATCCCAGTGGCAGATCCAACTGTGGAGCTATGTCCCCTTGCCCGTCGACCCTGAAATTCAAATGTTTGTCAAGTGAAGTCTTCCTTATGATCTTAAAAAAGAATTTAAGAGTTTGGGGAGCTCACCCCTTGAGGTGGGAGACCAGTGACCCTAGGATTCATCAGATATTGTCGGCAGAAGGCAGTGTATTCTATGCGAGGGGAGGTGAATCCCTCAGCATCCCAACCCCTCAGAGCCTCTTCTAGTTCATCCCCCACTAGGTGGCTAGTGTGCCTCATGTTCTTTGGTGGCATGGAAGGTGTCACAGCTGCATTCATGTTTCCACGGACTTGCCTCAGGACTCGTTCCCCAAGATACCAGCATCTACTTGTGGGGCCTTCAAAAAGGACCCTTTTGCTTGTCAACTCCAAACAGGAGGAGTACTTCTCGGGTAGCCTATGCTCCTACAGCCTCCATGGATCCCATTCCACCTGTTGAGTTTAAAATGAGAAATGAAAAAAAGAAAGATAAAAAAGATAAGGAGAAAGAAAGATTCTACCATATCAGTAGTCAAGCTGGTAAGATATGCCCTTGCATGGGCATAATCATGGCGATTGGAGGCTCTTGTAGCCAAGCAAGATGGAGCGTAATTTTGAAGGATGGGCCATGACATGGCATCACTAGCAAGAGTTGGGCGACACATGTTCAGGTACTCGTAGTACCATATCTGTGGAAAATCAAAAGAAAAAATATAGAGGAAATCATGTATGTGTTAAGTTTCGGGAAATAATAGAGAATTGAATGTTCTTTGTTACCTCCCAAACGAAAGGAAGTCCCCCAAAGTTTTTTGCAACTCCTCGGGACATGTCAGTCATGGAGCGATACATGGTTGCGAAAGCAGCCCCACCCCAATTGTATCTCCCAATTTTGTTCACATCCTCCATGCTAGCTAGCAACTCTAGTCAAGCCATGTCATTGGTGCCCGCAAAGAAGGTACATGAAATCATGTAGAGCAAGAAAGCTCTCACAATGTATTTGGGATCCGTCCCCTCGCTCTCTTCCACAATGGCAAAGGTGTTGTAGAGCCAAGTACGGCGCATACCTTTTGGGCTTAACTCCGCTTCCACCCCAAGTAGAGCTACTATGTAGTTTTGATCCATGTTGGCTTGTTCATAGTATTCCAAGCGCTTGCCTTTCAAGCTCAACCCTGTTATCATGGTGAAGTCCTTAGGAGTCATGGTCATCTCCCCGAAGCTAAAATGGAAAGTGTTGGTGGTGTCCCACCATAGCTCTGTCAAGGCAAATAATGCTTGCCTATCCCATTGCTCGTTCCATAGAGCATCTAGGAAGGGCCCAAAACCCACCTTCTTTACTATCTTGCGAGCACGTGGTTGGGCATGTTCCATATGTCTCCACCATGAGATGAGCCCCTTTATTGATGTCCTTGTACGGAGACTTTGGAAGTCGGGCTATGTCAAAAGATTGTGTATTGAGTTAGCATTGAAAACATAGAGATGTTGGGCATACATTGGTAATTGATTTCAAATGGTTTTCCAAAAGTTTTAAAATATGGGTTTTGATTCATGAAATGAATTAGGAATGAATGCCCATGACTTTGTGTATTCAAATTCATTGATTTTGTAAGGATTGAACATGGGCTTGCCTTTTGGGCATTTTATCGAACACTTGGTGTGTAACTTGTTTACAAGCATTAAGATGAAAGATTTTGTATACCAAATCCTTGCCAAGACCATTTGACTTTGTTTTACAATGCAAACCAATTGATTTTTCAAGAATTGAATATGTTTTTGTCTCTTTGGCATTTTATCAAACACTTGGTGGGCATCTTTTCTCAAGCATTGGGAAACAAGCTTTTTACACATTCAATCCTTGCCAAATCAATGAACTTGGCTCAACAATGATGAAAACAATCAAAAGAAGATCATGGGAATGCATTTTATCCAATAGAAGTCAAGATTTCATGATAAACATGTTAAGTTGGGAAGAACTAACCTCATGTTGGGAATGGAGGTATGAGAGATGTTTCTTGGGTTCAAGCAACACCTTGTCTTGGGATTCATCATAGATTGGTGCCTTGTATGTTTTCTTGATCACATAATATGGATACTTGATGTTGGAATCATTGCTAGAAGCCATTGTTGGTGGTTGAGCTTGTATGTGAGAAAAATGGGTTTGATAAGAAGGATGATGAATTTGATCTTGCAACTTGATGATTGATGCTTGTTTTTGTTGTTGAATGACTTGTTCTTGATGCTATTTCATGCACACAACTTGAATTGCAAGTGAAACTTTGATTGAGAATGTGTTTGTGAGTGTTTGGAGAAGATGGAATGAGTTTCTAGAGAGAGAAACTCTCTATTTTCGAATTGGGTGTGTGTGTGCACAAATAGGGAGTCAAGGGTTTAAAAACCCTCAAATTGGGCAGCCCTAGCCTCGGGTAACCGCCCAGCCTGGGGCGGCAAGCCGCCTGGGCTTGGGCGGCAAGCCACCAGCAGCCAGGTGGTCACCCCCCCCTTGCTCGCTCCGTTGCGCCCGTTTGGCCTTTGCTCACCTATTCGCGCTTTTGAACCCTCTTTGAGATGAAATCTCAAGCTTGTTTTGAGTTGAAAAATGAGTGAATATCTTGACATTGTTTGACATGAAATGATTTGAAAGAGATTGCATTGGTGGCCCTTGTGCGGGCATGGCATGCTAGTAGGGTTGAACAACCCTCTCTATGCATATGATTTTTGATTGTTAGGGATGAATTCCCTCCTATGTCACTATGATTCATTGTCATTTGGGATAAAGATACCTTCCCTATATGCATATGAATGATTGCTTTCATGAGGAGAATGTGTCTCCTATATGAGTTGATGTTTGAATTGAGGCATGAATAGCCTCCATGTGAGATGACTTGGTGAGATCGTTGAGTGTTGGTAAGTAGAAGCTTACCTTTGTCTTGATGACTTAGTGAGAGAAAGATGCAATCTTTCTCATGATTACATGCTTACCTTGATGACTTGAAATCTTTCCCATGATTTGTGTTTACCTTGATGGTTTGATTATGAGAAGGACACGATCTTTCTCATGTTATGTGTTCACCTTGAGAGTTTGATATGAGAAGGATGCGATCTTTCTCATGTCGCATGTTTACCTTGATAACTCGAAAGATGTAATCTTTCCTGTGGTATGTGTTTACCTTGATTGATTTGAGCAAGAGAAGGACGTGATCTTTCTCGTGTTATGTGAATTACCTTGACAATTGAGTGATAACCTTGACGGTTTGAGCAAGAGAAGGACGTGATCTTTCTCGTGTTATGTGATTACCTTGATATTTGAATGATAACCTTGATGGTTTGAATATGAGAAGGATGTATCTTTCTCATGTTTTGAGATAGCCTTGATGGCGTAGTGTTACCTCGTACTATTCGCCAGTTGTCACTGGCATAGTATGGGAAGACCTTTCATCGAACGAAGTTTGATGTAAGCTATGGATACCTCGTATTATTCACCAGTTGTCACTGGCATAGTATGGGAAGACCTTTCATCGAACGAAGTTCGGTGTAAGCTATGGATACCTCGTATTATTCACCAGTTGTCACTGGTGTAGTATGAGAAGACCTTTCATCGAACGAAGTTCGATGTAAGCTGTGGATACCTCATCTTGTCCCCCAGTGAAACTGGTATGCAGTATGAGAAGAGTTCTGTAGAACTTGTGAGGAGTACCTTTGTGCTTGTGTATGATGAATTCGAAGAATTCAATGATATGATCACCCTCTTTTCCCCAGTGGGTCTTGATGAAATCAATTCCCCGGGCAAAAATGGGTTGTTCTTTGGGTCATTGGTTCGCAAGTGAAACTTGCTTACCAATGAGGGGCTTCTGTCACACCCCATTTTTGCCACCTTAGCTAGGGTTTGTCATTACATGTGTCTTTTTGTTTCCTTTTTGAGTCTAGTCTTTTGCATTGAGTTTCTAGGGTCCTAAGGATGGTGTGTATGAATTTTGGTTCGATTTGGAGTTGATCTTGAGGGTTAATAAGAACTTTTGTGACTTGAGGGGCATAATCGTCTTTTAGGTCACAAACTTTTCATTTGACCTTGAAATGATCTCCAAGTTGCCAATTGGAGTTCATATGGTTGTATTTGAGGTATTTGTGGGTTTAATTCGATGAATTGATGGTTCGGGATTAGAATGGCTCAACTAAGGCTCAGGTTGGCTAAGAGACCTACTTCGGGTTAGCCCAAATTGGTTCATGATTTTCACTCTATGACTACTCATTCGACCTTGATTAGTCTTAATTTCATCCCCAAATGTGTTTAGGGAGGTTGAATTTCGAATTAGAAAGCATTCGGTGCGACCCTATGTGCATGCCTAAGCTAAGCAAAGGTGAGGCATAGCAGTTAACCACCTTTTTAGGACCCAACCATGCAGCCATGGCTAGGGTTTCTTGCCCTCAAGTGACTCAAATTACATTCCCCTTCGAAACATGGTCGTTTTGGCTTTCGTTTCGTCAAAATCGGAGTTCATTTGGGCCATGAAACACATTTGGAAGTCGAAGGGGGTCAAATTTGGGCATAAGATGACATGGCCTCGGGTGACCACCCAGGCTTGGGCGGCTAGCCGCTTGGGCCCAGGCGGCTAGCTGCCCAGCCCCAGGTGGTCACCCGAGCCACTTTCCTTTTTTGAGCTTTGACGCGGCTCCCTCCCTATTTCCTCGGATTTGCTCGCCTCCAGCCGCCATTTAACCCTAATTTCAGCCCTATTTGACCTACTTGAGTCCCAAGGGAACCTCTAAGAGCCCTTGGATCAATCCCTAGGGTTTTAATCCCAACCATTGAAGGTTTCCCCTCAATCCCTATAAATACCCCCTTATACTTCAGCAATAGGAGGGACTGGGGAGGCAATTTCTGAAGTGTGAGGCATGTGTGAGACTTGGAGGCTATGGCAGCCATCCTTAGGGTAGTTTAACCTATATTTTGAATGAGAGAGTGAGAGAGAGAGCTTGAAGGAGGGCTGGAACATTGCTTGAAGGCTTAAAGGAGGTGGTTTCCAGTAGCACATAAGAGGAGGAGGACTCTCTACAGCAGCCACCATAGGTATACCCCTTCCCCTTTCTCTCTTTCATTCAAACTAGGGTTTTTGCATAGCTTTGCATTACTTCATGTTTAAAGCTTATCGTTTTATCATGTGTTGATGCTTCTAATGCTTAGAATACATGATTAGGATATTGTTTATGGCTGGTTTTGCATGATATAATGTCATTCTATGTGGTTTTATGAGTGTTTGTGTTTTTAGGGTTTTTTAGAGTCTTTTCTAGGGTTTTACATGGAATAGTCATTATTTCATGTTCAAGTTTGTCTTTATCATGTCTTATTGCTTCTATTAGCTAGTGTGCATATTTAGGATAATATTCATGGGCTGTTTAGTATGCTAGGATGCTATTCCATGTGATTTACTGTATGTTTGGGACTCTAGGGTTTCCTTAGTGCTGAAATTGGTTTTCTGCATGAAATAACTCTTTTGCATATTAAAGCTTATGTTTTTATTGTATTTTGTTGTTTCCATTAGCTAGTATGCATGTTTAGGATGATATTTGTGGGCTGTTTAGTATGCTAGGATGCTATTCCATGCGATTTACTGAATGTTTGGGATTCTAGGGTTTCCTTAGTGCTGAAATTGAGTTTATGCTTAGAATAGCTTTATTTCATGCTGAAAGTCTATGTCTTTATCATGTGTGGATCATTCCATTGATTAATATGCATGGTTAGAATGCTGCTCATATTCTGTTTTGCATGATTTAGGGTTATTTCATGGAATATTATGCACTAGTGTGATTCTAGGGTTTCATTCATCCTTGTATTAGGAAAGTTGCATATAGCATGATTAGTTAGGGATTTTCTCTGTAGTTGCTGCATATGTGTTCCATATTAGGTAACTATGTTATTTCTAGCATTCATATAGTTGATTTTAGGGTTTTTTGCATGTCATTGCATGCAGGGTTGAATTAGGGTTTTAGTTAGCTTATGATTCATGTTGTTGCATGACTTGTGGTTGATTTTAAGACTTATTTCAATTCTATCCAGATCTGTTATTTGTCCTTGATATGATATTTTGAGCATGTGTTTGCTTATGTTTAAGCATGATAATGGCTTGATTTGGAATCTAGCCTGGTTGGTTGGTATTTTTGGTGTTCTTTGCATGGAAGTTGTAGGTGCTTTGACAGGTACAACAGGTGCAACTACCCCACCAATGTGGGGTGGTTATTTTGGCTATTGTGAGATGAAATCTTACAAATAAGGTAATTACCCTATGCAATAGGGTGGTTACTTTGACAGGTTGCTTTTGCTTAAGGTAAGTAGGGTATGAGGGTGCCCCAATTCACCCTTCTTTCCTTTCCTTGAAACTTTCCCGTTCTCCCCCCTAGGGTTGTTTCCTAATAGAGGGATATGGTAGATTCTAGAGTATCCTTTCAATAAAAAAAATACCTTTTAAATCAAAGTTTCCATCTTTATCAAATTCTATATTTACCAAGAATCTTTTGAGAATCATTTATTTTGGAAACTTACCATGTTTTACTTGAAAGGAAACTTAGGGTTTACCATAGGCCTTGATTAGGTTATAACCCTATTCCCTTTCGAACTACGTGGACTTTGATCCATGTATTTCCATACATGGTACTGTAGGCGCTCTTCGTGAGGTTCAAGTCCGCCCTAGGATACTAAGTATCCTAGGTTTTCTCCCCCCTCTTTCTTTTTTCTGTTTTCCTTTGATTTAATTGCTTATATGGATGAATGAATAGATGATATGCATGCTGTCTTGTGATGATAATTGTTAATTGATGTGTGATTAAGACTTTAATTTGGCCCAATTAAATTAAGAGACCGTTTAGGGCGATATGGGTGCCTATAGGCTTTGCCTAGAACCTTCCCATATCGTAACTTAGCCTCTGAATCCCCGATTTCTTTGGTTTCCAAAAGATCTTTTGCCTTACCATTTTTAAACATGGAGTCATTCTTTTGTTTTCCTAAAACAAAACTGTTTTTTAGGGTTTTCCTTGTTTCCTTTAAAAAATAAGGTGGCGACTCCTTTCCTTTTAAACCCTCTTGTGGGCCTCTTTTTAGGGTCCACAGGAACGAAAAAGGGACAGCGAAGAGAACTAACCCCCTCTGACGAAGACTCTTCTTCTTCCTACCATGATTCAGGTGAGGAGTTAGTGGAACCACGCACCAAGGCATGTCAAGATCTTCTTCCCCAACCGACGGATCAACCCTTAGAATCTGAACCACCAGAAGAGACAGAGCCTCCTTTCTACCACTCCAAGGAAATTGAAGTTTGGTACTTCAAGGTTTTTCTTAATCGTACCATTATTCATCCTAAAATCTTTGAATTTGATTTCTTTCCTCAGTTTTCCTTTCGTAAAATGTTTGATTACATGGGACTTATTTATTTTATTTCTCTTAAAAATCCCTCCTATCATACCCTCATCACTACTTTTTATGCTCATCTAACCTTTGAAGAGTTTGATGAATGTTCTTCATATGTGCTGGGCAAAGAAATCAACTTAAACTGTGATTTATTTTGTAATATTTTTCATGCTCCTGCAAATGCTTTATCTTTTATTGAAACCAAAGCTTGGCCTTTTTTTCCTGGTTTTAACAAACTTGAAGCAACCCATTTATTGTGTGGTGACCCAACTATTCCTCAAGTTTACAAGCCTAAAGCCAAAGCATTGACACTTGAGTGAAATATTCTTCATAAACTTCTAATTTATAACTTTTTGCCTCGAGGTGGGAGTAAGGACCACGTGTCCTTTCTTGATGTTGGACTTCTTTAGTATTTCCTTAAACGTGTCCATTTTGACCTTGGCCATTTGATGATCCATCACATGAAATTTTGTGTGGATAAGGAAAATGGAGTGATGCCTTATGGTGGTGCACTCATTACCATATTTTCTCACTTTGGTATTCCCTTCACTGATGTAAAGAAATACACTCCCTCTTTACTTGATGACTTCACTCCTGGGTTAATGAGTCGTATGGGTTATCACAAAGTCAATGATATTTGGGTGAAAAAGACAATTTCTCTACCCTCCTCCTTCTCTGTGCTTCCTCCCACTGAGGATGCCTTCATGGATGATGTCAATCCCTCTGACTTCATTCCTCCTCCTCAACCAGATATCCCCTCTTCTTCTTCTGATCCTTCCATTCTTTCTTCCAAGGACCACCTTCTCTCTATCTTTCATTCTCTTGAGGATATCAAGAATGAATTGAGTGTGATTAAGAATAAACAGGCTGAATAGGATGACGCTCTCAAGATTCTACAGGCCTCCATTGCCTCTTTGGCACCCAGTGTTCCTCTGGCAACTGATGATTCAACTCCGGACTCCTAGTTTTGTTTTTTTGATGAGACAAAGGGGGAAAAGAAGGATGTTTTGCTGCTGCTGCTAACACAGTTCATTTTGACTACATAGTTGTTAATTTGTTATGAACAATTGTTATTTTATTTTGGTTGTTATTTTATCTTGGTTGAACAAGTTGTTATCTTATGTTGAACTCAGTTTGATTAAGTTGGTATTATGCTAATGTGATAAATTTGGATCTTTTTGCTTACATGATATATGCCATTTTATGGTTGTTAGTTTCTTATATCTAAACACATGTTTAGGGGGAGCTTTTGCTCTTCTATCCCTTAACAAAACGTCTTGAGTTGTTATCATCAAAAAAGGAAAGATTGTTGGACCTAAGGGTTCAATCCCATGTATTTTGATGATAACAAAGCAAGTATGTTTTAATTGCTAATGAAGATGTAGTTTTGATTAAAACAGGTTATATCTTTTATATACTTCAAACAAGCAACAATGCAGTCCATGGATTTAAAAAAAAAACGTATTACAACCAAATGAATCAATGGAAATTCAGCTGAAGACGTTCAAGCTCTTTTGAGATAGATTGTGAGAACTTAGGATCTTATGTAAGATTATTTCAAAATCTTTGCTTACTTAGGATATATAGGCTTTTCACATATTAATATATTGGTAACAAACTAAATTAACTTAGTTTTAGTACCAAAATAGTCCCATAAGCCACTTGAGTTGAATCCCAAAAGTCTTGGACTTCGTTTCCCCATATTTCATTTTGATCACTGGGAAACTCAGATGTCTGAATAGTAATTCAGACATCCGAATGGCATTTCAGACATCCAAATCCTTATATCAGACGTCTAAGAATAGCAGTAAGTTTATCCTGATTTCTTCTTGGACACTGTCTTTTTCAGACGATCTAATCAGACGTCCGAGATGGGACTCAGATGTCCAAGAACATTTCAGACGACCAAATTACTCTACGATAATATATATGTTTTTCACTAAAAATTGCCTCTGTAATTTTCAAACGTCCGAGTTGAAACTCAGACGTCCGAAGCCTTCGGATTTGACTTATAACGGCTAGTTTTCTAACAGTTGTTTAAAGCATTTATTGCCCACCAAACCTCTTTTCCCAGCATTAATTGCTACAGAACGGTCATTTTGGACGTTTGGGCTATACATACATTACTTAAACTCATTTATGAGTATTCATTGAGATCAAACAAACAAATCACATTCTATTACTCTCAAGCCCTAAAAATTCAAGTGAGCATTTATTGTGAAATCAATCAATAGATGAGTGAGCTCTTTACTACTATGTTATCTACTCTTTGAAGAGAGTTTCTTGTACTAAAAAATTTCTACAAATCATCTTGTATTAAAGGATTGTGGAAATCCTTTGCTTTGAAGCTCTTGAAGAAGGCTGTGTATAAGTGTTTGGGAAGAACACTTGTTGCCGTAAAGGTTTTGTCTTCACCTTGGAAGAAGATTGTTTTAGTGGATTTAAATCCTCAAGCGAGTTCTTGAAGTGAGGATGTAGGTGGGAAGCCGAAAATCATTGAAATCGTTTGCATTCTCTTTCCCTAAATCTCCTTATTATTGCATACTTGTGTTATTTCTTGTTCTAGCAATAATCAGATTTTTACTGTTCATTTAGATTTTAATTTGGCTATAAACCCTATTCATCCCCCCTCTAGGGTTATTTACTTGGGACAACATGATGTAATTTTTAATAGGGGCATGCATGCCACCTTCTCTCTTTCTATCATTCTCATGTACCCCACATTCCCCTTATGTATCCATTTTTTCAAGTTATGTAAATGTTATGTAATCAAGAGTTCGCAAAGGAAGATGGTAGAGCCCAATGGAGCATGGTGGATTTGAAGGACTTGAAGACCTTAGAGAAGATATTCAAAAGAGCATACATTGTCTTTATTTTGCAATTACCAATACCCTCCCATAGACCTTTGATTCAGCTTACTTGTCTTCACCTTGGAAGAAGATTGTTTTAGTGGGTTTGAATTCTTAAGCGAGTTCTTGAGGTGAGGACGTAGGCAGGAAGTCAAACCTCGTTAAAATCGTTTACATTCTCTTTCCCTAAATCTCTTTATTATTGCATACTTGTGTTATTTCTTGTTCTAGCAATAATCAGATTTTTATTGTGCATTTAGATTTTAATTTGGCTATAAACCCTATTCACCCCTCTCTAGGGTTATTTACTTGGGACAACATGATGTAATTTTTAATAGGGGCATGCATGCCACCTTCTCTCTTTCTATCATTCTCATGTACCCCACATTCCCCTTATGTATCCATTTTTTCAAGTTATGTAAATATTATGTAATCAAGAGTTCGCAAAGGAAGATGGTGGAGTCCAATGGAGTATGGTTGACTTGAAGGACTTGAAGACCTTGGAGAAGATATTCAAGAGAGCATACATTGTCTTTATTTTGCGATTACCAATACCCTCCCATAGACCTTTGATTCAGCTTATTTGTCTTCACCTTGGAGGAAGATTGTTTTAGCAGATTTGAATCTTTAAGCGAGTTCTTGAGGTGAGGACGTAGGCGGGAAGCCGAACCTCGTTAAAATCGTTTGCATTCTCTTTCCTTAAATCTCCTTATTATTACATACTTGTGTTATTTCTTGTTCTAGCAATAATCAGATTTTTATTGTGCATTTAGATTTTAATTTGGCTATAAACCCTATTCACCCCCCCTCTAGGGTTATTTACTTAGGACAACATAATGTAATTTTTAATAGGGGCATGCATGCCACCTTCTCTTTCTATCATTCTCATGTACCCCACATTCCCCTTATGTATCCATTTTTTCAAGTTATGTAAATGTTATGTAATCAAGAGTTCGCAAAGGAAGATGGTGGAGCCCAATGGAGCATGGTGGACTTGAAGGACTTGAAGACCTTGGAGAAGATATTCAAGAGAGCATACATTGTCTTTATTTTGCGATTACCAATACCCTCCCATAGACCTTTGATTCAGCTTATTGGCTTGAGTTGAATCACCTTAAAGTCCATAATCACCATAGTGGGAGCTTTTAATTTATGTGATAATGTAGTAGCTCCAATACCATAGATTAGCATATTTCACCTATTCACTTTGGGACTAATACCCTCTTCTTCTAGTTAGGGTTTTTGTTTTGTATGAAGCACGGTTTGATTTATGGGTTATGAGGAATTGAATTATGATTTTTGTTATTCATTATGTTTCGTTTTGTAGTATTTCTCTACATCAATTCCTTACAGTGCCAACCGGAAACTTTTTTCATTTTTTTAGGCTTTTGACTTTCATTTGCAATGCAAAACTTAGCCAAAAGAGGGGCAACTGTACACACCCTATTTTGTACCGATTGTCGTCTTAAGTCTTGGGCCCCAATGATGAGTTTAGTGATCGAGATTATTCATGAATTATCTTTGAAGGATTAGTGCGAATCACAGCATGAGATTATTTGTTTAAAATAAAAGAAAATTATTTCATTAAGTTAATCATTTTTATCATGCCACTAACATGTGTACGTATGCGATAAGTGTGTGTATGCATATACGATATATGCGTATGCGTGTTAGCGGTCACTCTCTTAATTTTTAAAAAAGGCAATTTCCTTTTCCTATTCATATTAGAAGACTTTTCTAATTATTGGTAATATATTTTAATTATTCTCTAAGTAAACCTAATCTAGAAAAGAAAGGAAAAAACCCTATTTTTCAGATAAAATTATTCTTTTAATGCCTTAGAAAAGGGGAGGAGGATAGGGTTTTTAGGGAATGAAATTCGTCATAATCCAGCAGTAGTTTTTCTGAAAACTAGCGATCGAGCGTATTTTAATCATAACTTTTGACTCTGAAGTTGGAATTTGATGAAATTGGTTTTATTAGAAAGATAATTCAATTCTCTACAACTTTGTATTTCACGAGTTTTGTCTAATTCAACGGTTTTCATACTCAAAAACTCGATTGATGTTTCTACCGTTGCAAAGTGACGAAAATCACTTTTCTTTTCTCTTATTCTCTTTCGTTTTCTATTTCTTTTCAAAGTTAAGTTTTGATCTCTTTGCTGTAATAACAGTTTGACGAAGAAGAGGCTTCGTGTTGGCTTAATTCAATCCAAAGACCTGAGGGGCCATGAACACTTACAAAGTTGGTAAATTTGGTTTTATTTAGCTTTTTATTCTAGTTCTTCTTTTATTATTTTTATTTTATTTTATTTTTGTCTAAAGCATGATTAGCATGATTTAGGTTTAGTTTTTATATTTGTATATTTTATTTATTAAAAATGCATGATATAGTTCAATAGTGGAGTTTTGAGATTTTGTGTGAAATGTCTATTAGGTACGTACGCACCTCAATGATGTGTACGTACCTTCTTTCCGGCAGAAAAATTGTTTGTTTGTTATTTTATTTAGTTTTGTTTCTAATTGATTAGCATCTGGTTGGTCTTTTGTATATTTTGATCTCTACTTTCTGATATATTTTTTATCCTCTTTTCTTTATTTATTCATTATTTTGGTTATTGTGTGTTCTATTATTATTGCACGATTTAGGGTGGAATTTCATTAAATATCAGTTTCTATTGGACATCATTAGGTGCCTCACACCTTCTCAATGATGTACCCTAGCTCCGAACTTGCAGAATCTTTGGTTATAATGAGCTGGACCTTGGTAGGGTTCATTGTTCCCAAATAGTAATTGGGCGGCGACTCCTCTCTGCTTTAGCCTTTCGAGGCTAGATGCGTATTCTTAAACTATTGTGGTTTTAGGACGTGGTGCTTATAGTAAAGATCATATAAGAATTCAAAATACACAATACACAATTCGATTTCAAAAATCAACTTGAAACTTCAATCACACATGATATGTGGAAAATCAAAGCTTGAAGATGACAGAACACCAAACTTGATCAGATGTGATGGAGAAAGAAGTTTGAAGATGACGGAGAAACAAGCTTCCAGATATTGGAGAACAAAGCTTCATAATAATGACGTTCTTGATCATTAGAAATTTGAATTCAAAATCCCACCATATCTAGCCAAAACCACTAAAAAGGAAATCCCCCAAATCGTGGTTCTTGTATTTTTAAAATAATATTGTAGAAGAATTTGTTAATAAATTTTGTTAGATATATTTAAGGCTAATGTGGGAATTAAAAAAAAAAAAATTCCTTACGGTTAATAAGAATACTAAATTATGGGGCTAGGGAGTTTAAAAATCTCTTGATAGGGTTAATGCTAAAAATACACTTCTAATTGGGGTTATTGCCAATTTCCCCTATTTTTTTAATTGATCAATTCGATTTGGTGCTAAGATTTTCTTGAACTGAGAACCAAACAAAATTGCTGGGTTCTTAAAAAGTTTGAATCATGATCAGATCAAATACTGTTCGAAACCAAAACAAACCAAATTATTAGCTTTGATCCGATTCTTGATTTTATCCAAACCAAGCTACACCCTTAGTCCCTAGCACTCCCTGCCAATGAACAATTACAACATGCATGACAATCCAATTATAATGACTATGATTAGATTCTTCCTTTCTTTTCTTTTCTTGTTCTCTTTCATTCGCGTAATTACTATAAATTATCATAAGATTGCCTATTTCCCACTTAGTAAACGATTGCCTATTTTCCCTTTTGGTAAACCACAAAAAATTAGAGTACGTGACTCACCTATCCTACTGGTAACATTTATTACCAAAACCTTTTTCATGCCTATTTTGGTAACATCACCTCCCCCTAGTAATAAAAGTAACTGGCTATTACCGATAGCCACGTAAGAAACCGGCTACTGACCGCCTCAAAGATACACACAAGAAAGAAGAATTTGCTTGCAGTTACTATTTACGTATACTTGACACGCCTATAGAAGAAATCAAGAAAATAGGAAGGTAGACCTTATAGAGCATGATGAGGACAATCACGGCTTCAGTCAATCTTGACCGTCAACACAGTTGCCTTACATACTCTCATATAAACAGGTTGGTATCTCTTCACTCACTTTCTTTCCATATAGAGAGAAAACTCTATATTAGAAAGTGAATCAAAATCTATGATTTGTGATTTTCTTTCCTATAATATTGATACTTGAACCAAGTTAAATGCAAGAAGCCTTTGTTTTTTTGACAAACCCAATTGCTGTTGGTGTTTTCTTCTTTCTTCTTCATAGTTTTCAAGCTTCTCTGATATGTTAGGGTTCTTCGATCGCTCGTCTGACGGCAATCTTCGGATGGTGAACCGTCTGTCCCACTTTGCTTCACACTCATGAATGACATCTAAAAATATCGATACACAATTGATAGTTTTATTTTAGGTATATGATTGGCATGGAGATTGTAAAGAAATACTGATACTATATGGAGTAAATTAATAAGTTCTAATCAAATTATAAAAGCAACGTCTTTGAAGTGTAGAGGTTTGACCAGCACCAACAACATCCAGGATGGGTTTTACAAGCAAATAGGTTTTATGAGCTTATAGCTTCTATATAATACATGCAATATTACACATTCTAAATGAATTATATATAACAAATCCTGAACCATGCATGTCTACCATTATCCTCCAATCATTCCAACATTTCAAGTCATACCCTAATGAAGTCTCTCATACTTATAAGGAAACGATATCACTCCATCTTCTTGATGGACGGTGAGAATCAAACCACTTATCATACTTTCAATGGTTAGGATTTGTGTTCTAGAAATCTCCCCACAAATATACCATATTTCTTTTTAGGGCACATTACAGGAAACCTCCAATGTTTTGTCATTTTTCATGTAACACCCCCCAAAGAAAAAATGGTTGCAATGTGCACCAAAATAATTTATAAATTTAGCAATTGGCACCATAGTTAATCGTTGTTCATGGAATTAGACTGAAAAAAAGTCACATGGCTGATGCTAATTTCATGATGAATAATTAATTATGGCACTAATTACTAAATTTGTAAGCTATATGGGGGGTACATTGCTAAAATAATGTAATTGTGATTTTAGGAATTTTCAAACATGACGTGTGTTAAATAGGGAACCGCTCCTAAAATCACGAAGTAGTCAGATTCTAGGAGCAAAAAGAATTCATTAATGTCTATAAAAAAATTATTGCAAAAAACAAAGTTCCAAATAATAAGAGACTCTTATTCATGTCATTGGAATTAATAAAAAACACATGGTTATCCCATCAAATTTTATAGGTGGAACAATATTAGTTTACTACGTCATTTTTCAAATTTTATAAGTGGAATAGTAACATTATACTATACGGAGTTACAAATTTTATAGGGGAATAGTAATAAGTTTTTTCAACCTTTGTTGTGTGGACATTGCTCAAACACATGACCATGTCAGCAAATTTTATAATTAAAATAGTATTAATTTAATACGTTCAAGTTTAATAGGTGGAACAATAAGAATTTAATGAATATTTTTCAAATTTAATAGGAAAAAATAGTAAGTTATTACTAATTAACATACAAAATATTTAGCAATGTAATATTCAGTAAAAATGTCAAAGGCAAATAATTTCAAGAAAAAACACAAATCTTGTACTACTTGAAACCATTACAAAGAACAAAACTTATTCTATAAAATGATCAAACTCCAAAAAAAATAAAAATAAAAATAAATGACACACACACAATGTAAAGATCATATGAGAATTCAAAATACAAAATACACAATTCGATTTCAAAAATCAACTTGAAACTACAATCACGCATGATATGTGGAAAATCAAAGCTTGAAGGTGACGACTCACCAAGCTTGAAGATGACAGAACACCAAACTTGATCGGATGTGATGGAGAAAGAAGGTTGAAGATGATGGAGAACCAAACTTCCACATGTTGGAGAACAAAGCTTCATAATAATGAAGTTCTTGATCATTAGAAATTTGAATTCAAAATCCCACCATATCTAGCCAAAACCACTAAAAAGGAAATCCCCCAAATCGTGGTCGTTGTATTTTTTAAATAATGTTGTAGAAGAATTTGTTAATAAATTTTGTTAGATATATTTAAGACTAATATGGGAATTAAAAAAATATATATTTCCTTACAGTTAATAAGAATACTAAATTATGGGGCTAGAGAGTTTAAAAATCTCTTGATGGGGTTAATGCTAAAACCACACTTCTAATTGGGGTTATTGCTAATTTCCCCTATTTTTTTAATTGATCAATTCAATTTGGTACTAAGATTTTCTTGAACTAAGAACCAAATAGAATTGCTGGGTTCTTAAAAAGTTTGAACCATGATAAGATCAAATACTGTTTGAAACCAAAACAAACCAAATTATTGGCTTTGATCCGATTCTCAATTTTATCCAAACCAAGCTGCACCCTTAGTCCCTAGTACTCCCTACCAATGAACAATTACAACACGACAGTACAATTATAATGACTACGATTCGATTCTTCCTTTCTTTTTTTTTTTCTTTTTCTCTTTCAATCACGTAATTACCATAAATTATCATAAGATTGTCTATTTCCCTCTTAGTAAACGATTGCTTATTTTCCCTTTTGGTAAACCCCAAAAAATCAGGGTACGTGACTCACCTGTCCTACTCGAAGGATTTATTTCCAAAACCCTTTTCATGCCTATTTTGGTAACATCACCTCCCCCTAGTAATAAAAGTAACTGGCTATTGCCGATAGCCACATAACAAACTGACAACTGTTGCCTCAAAGATACACACAAGCAGGGTCGGTTTTGAGACTAGGTGACCAAGGCAGACCACCTAGGGCCTCAAATTACAGCCAAAAATAAGGGCCCCATTCTTGGACCAACCCTTGTAGTTGGCCTAAAAAATATATCTTTTTCAAAGAGGGCAGCTATTGCAACCTCTTAATTTTATTTGTACACCTCACTAATTTTAATTTCTTAAGGTTTTAAAAAGAATATATAAAAAGATTTTATGAAAATTGGTCGTGTAATCCACTAAGAGATATCATTTTGAACAACTTTGAAGAAAATTTTTTTTGTTCCAAAATCTATTGTTTAAGTGGATTTTTTGAACATTTATTGTTTCTGTTCCATTTTTGGTCAAAAAATTCACTTAAATGAAGGATTTTAAGAAAACTCTTTCCACAAAATTGTTCAAATTGATGTTTCCTAGTGGACGATGCAACCATTTTTCATAAAACCTTTTATATTTTTCTTAAATCTTAATATATTAAAATTAGTGGGGTGTGCAAATAAAGTTAAAGGGTTGCAATAACCGCTCTCTTTTTCAAAATACCCTGACTGTTGAGGGCCTCAAACAAAATTTAAAGCTAGGCTTCATCCTAAGTTCTACAATCTATAACCCACACTCCAATTCAGTCAAGTACTCATCTCAAGCCCAAAACAAAAACAAAAACAAACAAAAAAAATGTAAGAGTAATGTTTAAATGTTTAAATAGCACTTTGTTGTAATTGATTCATTTCTTTTCAGTATTATAGTTTTAGATTGTATTTGGTTTTTGTTTTCTTTTTCTTTCTTTTTTTGTTGTAAAAGTGAATTTTGCTCAATTATGAAGCAAGTATGCATTATATCTTTTCAAGTTTTGTAATGATCTCTTGTCATCTTAATCTATAAAAGCAAATTTTAGTAATTTAATATGCAAACAAACTTTATGTTAGAAAAAAAAGAGAGTAAATTGCAGATAACGCCCTTGAAGTCCCCCGCAGGGGGGGGGTACGGTGGTAGCAGATAACCCCCCATTATGTTTTAATTTTGTCAATGTGCTTCCTTTATGTTTTAATTTTTGTCAATGTACCCCACCATCACTCGCCGTTGATGAAATTTGACGAAAATTAGTCAAGTGACTACGCATGTGATACCATTAACTGACCCATGTTGCCCAAAATCACCGGAACCCTCACCGGCATCATGGCCAATTGGATGGCCATTGATGATTGGTTTTGTCTTCTAACTAAAGTAGGGGACACATTAACAAAATTAAAACATAAAGGGTTATCTGTTGACCCTCCCATACTTTAGGGGGCTTTTTTACAATTTACCCAAAACAAAATTTGGGTACTAGGAACTTTTTTTGTTTTTGGAATATGTAAAGAGTGCCCCATTTTAGGAATTCGCCCAGGGCCCCCCAAAAACTCATAAGCGGCCCTGTAACTTTCCCATGCTTTAAAACAATTTCTTGAGATGTAACGGCATAAAATAATAGGTTTGTACTACAGGGTATAGAAGTGAGTCTTGAGAATAGACTGGAAGATTTCCTGACCAATTCTTCGTAGTCAGCGTAAACTTCAGGTCCATTATTTCACAAAGTAAATTTCTGCACAATAACATTGTTTGATTCTGTGGATTGACTTTACGGTCTTCTCCTGCACAAAAATTTCACAAATTTGGAGTAAGATTATTAGAGCTAATAATATTGACTGGCTTTACGCTCTTCTTCTTTGAAAGTCCTTCATTTGGGTGGAGTAGAGCTTAGCAATGCTGTGGATTGGCTTGGTGCCATTAATACGTACGCTACCTTCTCTGCTAGAATTGCACTTTTTCGCTAGGAAGCTTAACAACCTTCCCCACTCCCTACCTTATGTGAATTTCACTTCTCTTAAAATCCTGGATCTGTCCGTCAACAATTGAGTCTGCAATACCTCACTGGATTTTCAATATTAGCCATAGCCTTGTTTATCTCAATCTCGGACAAAATATGTAAAAGGTCCAATTCCAGATTCTTTTGGAAACATGACTTCTCTCAGAGAATTATCTTGAAGGTAGGTTACCAACAACTTCGGGTTTGATTTGGGAAGAATTACCATAGAAGACATTCATCCTTGGGAGAATCGCGTCTTTCCCATAATCAGTTGAGAAAGTGTTTAGAACCAAATCTTTTAGAGCTTTCAGATATAGTTGTTTTCGACATTGCTTTTAATTCCTTGGAGGGTAATATCACCGAAGCTCATTTTGTGAACTTTAGCAGCTTGCGGGCATTAGACTTCTCTTTGAACTCATTGGCTTTGAAGGTGAGCTCAAACCCCTGGTTTTCAACTTGATAATATAGGTCTGCAGTCTTGCCAACTAGGGCCGCAATTTCCAAAGTACGTGGCTTCAAAGACAGATCGAATAACATTTTGTCTTTGATATCTCCGATGCTGGTGATATGAACCCTGGGTAGAACTCACTCTTGAAAATCGGTTTACAAGGGGAGGATGCCCAAGAGTTAATTTACATATGATCGAGCCCATACATTAGAATTGTAACATACCACCACGCTTCTACAACCGACGTCAACGATGGCCCACTCTATCGACACTGATCCAGTGGTAGCCCTTACCCTTTGGCGGCTTCACTCATCTATCAGTACTCAATGCGATAGTACTATTCCCATACACAATACTAAGTAATCTTAATACAGCCTATAGGTCACCCCTTCCGCAACACGATGATCACAAAGAGCCGCATCCCATAATGCGTCCGATCCCATATTTGACACGGTAGCTAGCTTTGATACCAAATGATACGAACACTAGGTAGAACTCACCTTTGAAAACTGGCTTGCAAGGAGAGGGTGCCTAAGAGCTAATATACACATGGTCAAGCCCATACATTAGGATTGTAACAGCTGGGATTTCAGATACTACGCCCATCTGGTTCTAGAATCTCTCTTCTAGGATCGAGTGTATGGATCTTTCACACAACAAGCTCAGACGGAAAGTGCCAGATTTCTCATGGAAATTGAGTAGGAAAAAATTTAGGGGTCCCCTGCCACGTTTCCCGACCCCCAAAGCACGAGGACACTGGTTCTGACTAGAAATTCATTTTCCGGACCTATTTCTTCCCTATGTGAAATATTGGATGTAAATAATACTCGAGTTATTTCGACTTGTCTACAAATATTTTCTCTGCATTGCTTCTGGTATATTGGGCATATGGAAAAAAGAAAATGGTTGTTCTAAATTTAAAAATAAATAAATTTAATCTAGGAACATCCCCTACTCAATTGGCCAATTTAGTTAATCTCAGGACGCTGCTTGGACTGTAACAATATTTCTGGAGACCTGCCACTATCCTTAAGGAATTGCACAAGTTTGATTGTTCTGGATCGTGGGTGCAATCGATTATCTGCAAACATTCCAGCATAGATTGGAGAAAGCCTAGCAAATTTGATGATTCTGAGCTTATGTTAGAATGCTTTTAAAGGAATTATTCAATTGCAGCTATTCCAATTAAAATATACAATAATTTTGTACATAGAGTCCAATTATATATCAGGAGCAATTCCAGGGTGCGATAACAATATCCTTGTCATGGCCACGATGGATGTCAGCCCTTTTCATACTTATAATCCTTATATGGCATACACAAGGGATGAACAGGTGAGATTGACAAGGAAAGGGTTTATGGCAGAAGGTTTTACAAAACGAATGCAGGTTGACCTTTCATGTAATCTGTTTCCAAGAGAGATCCCTCGAGAACTCATGAGCCTTCCACTTTCAAGGAATTGCTCTAGAGATGAATCAAATGAAGAACCACAATGAGTCAGCAAGGATGGAGAAGATCGAAAGGAAGGCTTTCAAAAGGATAGCGGGGGTGGGCTTGAAGTACCATAATTCTATATTATTATGGGACTCAAATTTATGACAGGGTTTTGGTACTTCACTGTTTAATCATTCTTGGAGGTATGCCTATTACAAGTTTTAGGTGATAGTAGTCCTTAATGTGGCCAAACTGCGAAGAAAGTTTCAGAGCCACTAAGTTCTGCTGTGAAAATTTAAGAGGTTAGTGAATATAATTTTATTCCTATTTTTGCAAGTTGTTAAAATTTTAAGAAAAGAATTGATAAACCGAAAGGCAGTTTGTAATTTTCTAGATCTGTCCACTTTGCTGATGTAGATTGAGCCCGTATTTAATTATAAAAATAAGATAAAATAAAATAAAATAAAAAAATTTACGGCCTGTTTTCACTGGCCATTAGTCACCTATCGGAGAGCAAAAGGAGTGGAGAAGGGGATAAGAAATTGAAACAACAGGTAAGTCTTTTTACCTAAACGACCTCATTTGATATAAGGGTAGTAAAGTCATTTCGTTGTCACTGTTAACGGCATTATTGATTTTGATTCAAAGAAAAGTATGGGTACTAAATTGACGCGTTTTACACTAGAGGATACTAAACTAAAACGCACCCCAAACTTGGGGGGTTGTTTTCTGTAATTTACCCTTTAATAAATGACAAGTCAATGTAAAAATGGCTTTTATAAAACTATGTGTTTTGTTAAACTTGGCCTATCTTATAGGACGGAGGAGATATTTAATTTCAAATATGACACGGCCCTAGGTGAAATCTTTGAACTAACAAAATATACCAAAGAAGCTCTGTTCCCCACCTTAGGAGACACCGTGTAGCCGTCGATATACGATGAGCTAGGAAAGCTAAGCGATGCGGTCTTCTGTCCTTAGTTTTTCTTCTTTGCCTATTCTAATTTCTATGTATTTAGTCAGTCTTTGTACAAAAGGCAATACACAGCTAGAACCAAGAAGACGTCGAAAAAATGATTGGAGAATGCTAGCTACTTCACCCACCTTTTACTGTCTATGTTTACCACTTACTTCATGTGTCAAAAATGTATAGGTGAAAACAATCACGTGGCCCGGTACAAAAGAATGAGAAACTACTACATATGGATGGATGAAAAATATGAGTGAGATAGATGCGTGAAATAACACTACCCAAAATAATTACTTTGAACTGACTAGATATCTATAGATATTAAATGACATAGAGAGAATATAGCTAATTTTTTCAGCAAAATAAATAAAGGAGAGAGAATATAGCTGGTTTAGAGGTAAATCAGTCCTTTTTCCAAGACTTCCATTCAATACACACTATTAAATAACACGGAACTAGCAGCATAGTTGTTTGGTTGGAATTGGGGGAATCAGAATAGAATGAAATAAGATTTCAATAGTGAATGGCCTCATCTACCATTAAAATCTCATTAATTCCATTCCATTTCACTCTGATTTTCTTTATTCCGACCAACCAAACGAGCCCTATATATAAGAGAACACAAACTTAAACCTATGTCTTTCAAATCCTTAGATTAAACTTAAAAAGACGCAGTAAAATGCCGCTGCACCATGTGAATGGAACACGAACAGATCCTTATTTGTAAAATAGTAGAAGGCTCCATAAATCAAGGACAAGCCTCAATAACGGATTGTACAGCGTGAATGGGTTTTACAGTGTATCGACTAAACCCGGCCTCCCCAAGAACGTATGCCCATTCCTTCATGGTCCTCTCTTTGCCCTTGTTAGTATGAGCCATCATCGCCATGTCTAGCATCAGCCTCACATCCTTTAGCTGGTCTCCTTCCTCTTCTTCAATTACAGCTTCAATTATTATCACTTTCCCTTTGTCCTCTGGAATGGCTTCTCTACATTTCCTCAAGATTTGGATGCACTCGTCATCACCCCAGTCATGCAGAACCCACTGCAAGTCAGCATATCAAATAAATTGATTAGACACAGTAACTACTTCTGCTGGCCTATTTCTGATTGCCTATTTGAAGTATCGGGTTGAGAAGTAAAGGGAATTAAATGTAGGGAGTTGCCTATTTGAAAGGGTCCTTACTAATTTCTCCTAAGAGGTAAGTAGAAGAGGTATCTACTTCTTTGGGGGAATAAGTCATGGGTGGTAAGTACTTGGATTACTCGACAACTTTACTTCTTTGGGGGGTTAGTTCCGAATTAGTGGATGCTGCCAAAGGGGCTTGGAGTAAACAGTTTGGATCGGATTTGGTATTTTGGAAACCAGTTGAGACATTGATGATTGATTCAACTCGATCAGTTCAACTGGTCGGGTCAAATGGGTCAACTAATTAAGATATATAAGTAATATAAATCTTATAATATATTATTTTTTACTGTTGCAAAAAGTGAACATATATATATATATACAGAGGTGATCCCATCAGCACGTGCTGATGTAAGTTACATCAGCACTATGCATTGGGGGTTGTACCCCTTGCATTGATTCAATTCCCCTCACATCTCACTAATGCACAAGGTACAACTCCCAATGCAGGTTTTGATATAAGTTATATCAGCACGTGCTTATCTGATCATTATCCTATATATATATATATATATATATATTAGCACACAAATATTAATAAAGCTTAAATTCTCAGTATTAGATTTGAAAACAAATAACTAATAATCACATCCAATTAAAGGAAACAATATAAATAATAGCCAACTGTTTTATTACCCAATTAATTGACTTGGTCGTGGATCCTTGGTTGAATTACGTAATTTGGTTGGTTTTTTGGGATTTATAATTTTTTGGGTTAATTGAACTAATCCATCTCCCAAGTATGTCGGGATGTAGTGGAACTTGGTTCAACTGGGTTGGGTTGGTTTTTAAAGCATTTCCAAAGTAATATATTGGGTCTGGGTAACTTTTTTGAAGGCTTTACTATACTAAAGTTACTAACCTTGAGGAAAACAGCATCGGCCTTTGGAACACAGTCAAACATGTTGCCTCCCACATTGTCGACACCGTCAGACTCTAGCGCAACAGACACAACATGAGGAAGATCAAAATTGATGCCTCTAATCCAAGGACAGGCCTTGACCAACATGCGTAGAGCAGTCCCAGTACCCCCACCTACATCCACCAAAGTGCTCACTCCTTGTAATACCTCTGGACATCCATTAATTAAGGCAGCCACTGTCACCCTAGCATCACAAGCCATTGCCTCATTAAGGAGTTTGTTGTCGGAGGGATTTTCTGCTGCGTAGCTCCATATATCCTCACCATGAGCAGCCTCAAATGGTGAAGTCCCATTGGCTAGAACACGTGCGCTTAGACGATGCCACGATGCCAGCACTGCTGGGCTGCTCGCGAACGACACAAAAGCAGCCATGCTCTTTTCTCCTCGTCTCATCAAACGACGGGAAATGGGTGTTTGGACGTAACAAACGGAACCTTGGCATGTGGGTTCCTCTTTAAATATCCGGCGGTGCACCAGGAACCTCATAATACGGTAGAGGGGAGACGGTTCGCACCCAAGGGCGGAGGATAGCTCAGAGAGCGTCATAGGGTTTCCATGGCTTTCAATGGCATCGGCTATCCCAAGCTCAATGGCACACTTCACCACTGCCATTTCCACGAACCCGAATATGTATTTCCAGATATCAATTTCGGCTTGTGCTTCTTCTGGCTCTCCATTTGTTTTCTCTCTTTTTGCGTCTCCCATCTCTCTCTCTCTCTCTCTCTCTCTCTCTCTCTCTCTCTCTCTCAAAAAACTAAACTTAATTAGCTAACTATGATCTGTGAAAATAATACAAGTTGAAGCTTCAATATATAAGGAGAAGTCTAGGTATGTGAACAAGCCGAGTAAAGCTGAGTAGTAAGCGAATCAAACTCAACTCGTTAAATTACGTGTTCCACGTTTTGAGATCAATGCCAATTAGGAGTGTAGATTACTCAAAAGAAAATCCATGACCTCCTTTACACGAATTCCATGCCTATGGACTTCATAAAATTCGATGACCTCATCAAATTCGATGACCTCATCTTTGAATTGATGAGGCCTACAATAATACGGAGTAGTTTTTTCTCCACCAATTTTATCGATTAAGTGCACCTTTTAAACTCACAAAATACACCAATGGCATGATAGTCCAATGGCATGCATTCTCTTCCTTTGTTAAGCGAGTGATCTCAGGTAAATTTTGTGGATTGTCAAACAAAAAAAAAAAAAAAACCTGATAAAATACACCATGATGAGAAACAGAATGACATCAGTGGAAATTATGGGGTGCAAATCTGATTAAACTTCAATTTAAACACAATCCAATGTAGTCCTGGTGGGTCAGGCTAACTACTCGGCTCCTGATAAAACCGTTTTCGTTCCTTTCCGTTTTTTTTTTTTTTTTTTGGCTATATTTTTATATATAATAGGTTTTCTTGTGTGGAAAATATGACCATATCTCTATCACATATACTAGGATTTAGAGAGAAAAAAAAAAAATACAGTTCATCCTTTTCAGAGTTGTTTTGCTCTCTTCCACACGACCAGCCACTCATTTTTTATCTACCCTTGAGCCCACGGCAATGGATTAAGGCGACATTGACTGCCACTGGTTCCTCATTTTTCCCTCAGCTTTGAATTCTTCATAGCTGTTGATGCGATGGTGTCTAAAATTCAATCCGGTTTGTGCTCCAATGACCCCTTTTGGGGTGAATGGTGGGTCCTACCTGCATGATTAGGGTTGCATTGTGATATATATATAATACGGTAAATTACATTGATCTTTACCCGTGTTTACTGATAAAAACACTAATATTCCCATACTTTCTGAAAATACATTGCCATCCCTTACTTTTCGTTGGAGGTGTTAACGTTTTTTTCCGATCTCATAGAAAAAAGGGTTGAAAGTACCCATTTTAACCCTTTTAAAACTGAAACGGCAACGTTTAATTGATCATCTTCACCTCATCATCTCTCTCTCTCTCTCTCTCTCTTATTTCAAACCTCATTAAACGCTGTGTTTAACGTACCACCTTCACCTTCACCTTTACCTCACCACGTCTATCTCTCTCTCGTCAGACTATGCCTTGAGCTTCTTCAAGCAATGAGTGGTAGAAGTTTAATTTGGTGGGGTTTGGTGAGCACACGGTCCCACAGGATAATCTTCATGCTAAGATCTAATAGCATATTAGGCTTATGAATTTTCGTGAGGAATGGGACTTGGGTCTTAGTCCCAACTGATCACAAATCCTTGCTCATCGATCAACCTACTTTACAACTCCTTCATATGCATATTACATATACATATATATATAGATATATATATAGATGGGTTTAGTTCAGAGGTTTTTTTGATGAGCTTGCTCTGTTTTTCTTTTAATTGGTTCTCTTTCACTCTAGCAGTGGCAAGCAATGTATATATTTACGTAAATGGGTAAGAACCCACAAACCCACCCACAAAATCTAAATGACATGATACATATATGTGTGTGTCTATATATATATATATATATATATATATATATATATATATACAGCATTGATCCTATCAGCACGTGCTGATATAGGGTTATATCAGCACGTGCTGATCTGGCCGTCCAATCCAGAAGAAGGTGATCTAATGGTTGTGATCGGAGATAACTTAAAAGACCCGTCCAACCCATATGGATATGAAACTGACCCGACAATACCAGATCTGAGGAAAAAAAAACAAAGTGTTTCATTTTGAGAACACGATTCAAACCAGATCTGTTTCGGCAATACCAGATCTGAGGAAAAAAAAAAAAGGGTTTCATTTTGAGAATACGATTCAAACCAGATCTGGTTCTCATTCTTCTCTCTCACGCGATCAGCGAAAAGCCCTAGCTATCTCATCCTCCACAATCCACCAACCAAAGCTAGCATTTACC
This sequence comes from Liquidambar formosana, assembly GCA_039720395.1. Classification (NCBI taxonomy): domain Eukaryota; kingdom Viridiplantae; phylum Streptophyta; class Magnoliopsida; order Saxifragales; family Altingiaceae; genus Liquidambar; species Liquidambar formosana. Next base: position 12,980,237 of record CM077823.1, on the reverse strand, counting down.
GGCAGAGCCTCCGGCGAAGACCACACGGCAACGGGGAGGAGAGGTACGGAGCCTTCTTTTTTTCTTTTTCTTGTTCTTTTTTTTTCCTCACCTGGTTTAGCAATGAGTACATAGTGGTAAGGTTAACTTTTAGATAGTTTTTGGAAAAATGCATCTCAACTTCTTTCTTGTTCCACTTCGTAAGGTATTTCCAGACATGTCAACATCATTTATTATTATTATTTTTGGATAGTTTAATGAAATTGCTCATATGGATGCAAATGAGAAGTTTGACATGAGTTAAATTTATGTTCTTTTAGCATAAATCCAATCTTGTGTTCCTAAATTTGGTTGACGATTTTTTATCTAGCCATTGATTCAGTGGATTGGTCCTCTGGAGTTGAAAGCTACTGTAATTTTGGTTTTATAAGTCCCAGTAAAAAAAGATTTAAAATTGAATTGTTCTTTAAATCCAAAGGGGGACAGAGAGAGAGAGAGAGAATTGTTAAATTCTTTAATTTTCTGATGCCCTAACTTATAAGAGGAATGAGTCAGTGTTAATATAAATCTTAGGCTAGATAAATTTTTTTGCTTCATTATTTCTGTGCACTTAAAAATAAAGAACTTGATTTGTGGTTTATAATTTTTATGTAAATCTCTAGGTGTTTGTTTTATCAGATTTTTTACTAAGAAGTGAAATTTGTGTGTCTTCTTTTGTCTAAACCCCATTACAAAAATTGGCATTCAGTCTTGGCAAAGCCAGTTAACAATAATGATTGGCATTTCTGTTCTGACTTATCTTCTCATTCCTTTCTTTTTTTATGGCTATTTTTCAGGTTATGGTAATGGATTATAAGCTTACATACCCCAGTGGGACAGCCACTGCAATATTGATAAAGAGCTTCCACACAAAAACAGGAGCTGAGCTTGCAGGGTAAGCTACAGACCTTCAAAGTTCTTTATTGTTTTTAGATTTTGATATAGTTCCTTCTGGTGTAAGATGATGGGGGAAAAGTACCCAGAATCATGTCTTTAAGAGAAATGAAAACGAATCATGGAGAATGGATAGAGAATAAGAGAAGTGGTTATATGTGAAAAATCACATGGTAAAAGGTTACCACTTCAAAAGGAGCAGTATCTCTGAAGAACCATAAACATTACTCTCTGCACATCTTGAATATCAATTTTTCATGTACATCGTTCCCCATTTGAGGCTTTTTGATTTCATGTAGCAGTCTGGAACAGTTATAACGTGATACACATATTGAAAAAAAGACCTTGAAGCACTAAGGCTTTCAAAGAAGCATTACAAAGAGGGAAAAAAAAATTTAGTTTCTAATCTAATATAATCAACCAGGTTTAAATTATAAAACATAAGAAATTTATCTCTTAGTATGAGTCTAACAAAAACTTAAAACTCTTTCTGACATGTTTGGATAATGAAGATAGTGCTTTATAATAGCACATACAGGGTATTCTATTTTCATGCTATCATTTCTCTTGCCGTCGCCTTTTCTTTAATCATTGCAGTTGCTTACTCTCTAATTAGATATCTATTGTATGAATTTTTACAGGAAGCAAGTCAGTTGTCCTGGAAAATATCTAAGCATGAGTTTATGTTGGAGCTATTTTAAGTGGTTCTTCAGTGGTATTGGGGATTCTTGTGGATTTGATAATTTCCCCACCCTTGGCTTGATGCTCTTCAAGAATACATAAGGGTCTTGTGCTTTCTGATATATAGTGGTGATATTACCTGTGATTAACATTACTACCTTCATGCAGGTTTTATTTTGACTTCAGTCCGACTTACGTCGGGTGTGGTCTTATTTGTCCTCACATAGTCAATTGCTCAGTTCTTCTTGGGGCAATTATATCATGGGGTTTTCTCTAGCCCTTTTTTTCCCAACATGCTGGGGATTGGTATCCAGCTGATCTTGGTGGCAATGATTTTAAAGGTCTTTATGGATATAAAGGATGGTTGATCTTTTTATGTAAAGTAAACAACCTCAGTGCTTTGATCCTAAGTTCATAATTGTAGATAGATTTTGTACCTTATATCTTTAGTGTGTCAAGAAAACACACCTCAATGTACAGTCTGGAGATATATGTGGCTCACTGCCACTTGAGGCTTGTGCTTCAAAGTGTTGGAAGCAGACACCTAGGGGACTTTATCACAAATTTTGGACCTACTAGTTTTAATAGTTTGTTTCAACTAATACTTAGTTATTATTTAATACATTTAGAAGTTGTTCAATGGGAAGAGAATTGCTACATAAAGTCCCTTATGGAATTAACTTGCCAAAGCAGCATTTACCGATGGAGCCTCCAGCGAGGACCACACGGCAGCGGGGAGGAGAGGTACGGAACCTTCCTTTTTTTCTTTTTCCTGTTCTTTTTTTTTGCCTCAATTGGTTTGATTCGTGTTCTTTCTTTCCTCACCTGGTTTGGTTCATATTTTCTTTCCTTTATTTATTTATTTTTAAGCCATATTGTTTGGTTATTGAGGAAATGGTATTTGATGCCTCTTTCTTTTATGGTATTTGCTACGGTTAACTTTTTTTTTTTTTTGTTTGTGAGGAAAAATTGATGCTGCAGTTACTACCTTTTTTTTGTTAAAGCTGCATTTTTTTTGGGGAAAAAATCATAGTGGTTGGTTTTCTGAGAAAATGTAGCAGAAGAAAGGACAAAATTTTTGGGATCCTTAAATTTTTCAGTTTGGATGATGTTTTACAAAATGGTCACTGCGTGCTGTGCCAGGCTGAGTATATATTGGCTGTGGCAATATATACACAGCCCATTTTAAAACTTTTGGCATTATTATACTTCCCTAAAAATGATCCAGCATTGAAATTGAGTGACTTATTTTTTTCAATCCTCTTTGTTGGGTTGCTGGGGATCAAACTGTGATTCTATTGGAAACTCAGGGGACTGATTGATCCTCCCTCATTTATTTTGGTGGTGTCTGTGTCAACAAAAGCTGGATTAATTGCTATTTCAATGATGGATCAATTGCTACACCTGTAGATGATAATATGTGTCAACATCAAATTAATCCATGCATATTTAGCTTGTCAGCTGAACATCTTTAATCTTATCTAAATTAGTTGCCAAAGGAATGATGATGAGTTATTTTCAGTGAAATCCTATTATGGCGAATTGACTTGAGGTGAGGTGTTGTTACCAGCAATTTGAGTTTGGAATGATTCGGTTCCTTCTAAGATGGATTTTTTTGTTTGGTTGGTGGCTAGAGAATAGAGATAAATGCTTAACATTGATCAGTTGATAAATAGCGAGTGAGTTATTCCGAATAGGTGCATTGTAAGGAACCGGTGGAGGTGGTGGACCAATTTTTTTCCCCATTGTAATGTGGCTTGGAATTTATGGGTATTTGCTTTTTGTCTTTTGGGGTCCAATGGGTGTTACCTTTTTCCACTCATGATTTGCTTGTTGGTGGTGGATTGGGTTCAGGACTAAGAATATCAAAAGGGTTTGGAATGGTGTCCCGCATGCCATCTTCTTCCACTCATTATTATATTATTATTTTGTTTTCTTTTTTCAAAAAATTCATGATTCCTATTGCAGTGGTGCTATTTTCTCCTCCTCTGTTTGGTTTCTGAATATACTGAAGAAAAGTAAAGAAATCAAAATTTTCAATATCATGCTTAGGTGTTTTTCGTTCCCATTATTTCAAGTAAGGAAAGAGTTGTTTCATTAGGCTTGATTACGTGGAAGTTCTTGTTTTGTCAGCTTTCAAATAGTGAGAAAATCTATAAGATTCTGGGTGTTAAGTTAATCTTCTCATGTTTGGTCAATATTCTGAAGATTAATCAGTGATCTTATAGCATCTGATTCATGAATTTAGCTAGTTAGTTAGTTAGTTAGTTTTTTATTTTTAAATTATAATTTTTTTTCTCTTTTTATGCACTAGGCCTTATACTATTTACCTTTTATTTTTTTGGATGCCCAAACACAATTTTTTATCGTTAATGTCACAATCTTGGTGGATGGATTGACTTCATTTAAAAATTGTGCAGATTGGGGCCCCTCAGTTGATGTTGTTGGTTATTGTTTCTTAAACCTTGGGTCAAAGTATCAACCTCGAGAAGAGTTTGTTCAATGGATTCAAAAGGGACCGAAACCTATATACATAGGGTTTGGGAGCATGGTATGGTAATTAATTTAAAATATGGGTGCAGTAGCATTTATATTTTGATGTGAATTTTATTTTATTTTCTTTGGGGTTAGTTCCTTATTATCATAGAATAGTTTTCACCCTACAAGTGAATTCCTGTCACTTGATATGTTTTGTTTCTTCCAAATGAGAGTTTTAGATTCTTTCCAGAAAACTTTTAGCATTCTGCCTTTGATATTTTAATTTATGAGGTCATTAGCCATGGGCTGACTTACATTCTAAATTGGTTAAATGATCGAGATGTGGACAGGGTCTGACATTGTCTTGTTTGTGTTTGATGGATTAGAATTTCAGATAGGGTTTTTAAGTTAGTGTTTGAGCATAACTAGTCTAAATACTTCATAGGATGACCTGTGTAATTATAATGAGGATGGGAAATTTCACTTTTATAACTCCTATATAATATTGAAAATACCAAGGCAGTATAAACAACTGCCTGTATTTATTTATTTTATTTTTTTTTGTGGGTAAATCTATTATATTTTGGACCAGCTCAAGGATGAACTGGTTGGATCACTTAGCAAAATCAATACCTGATTGTTGGGTTAATTAATAGGTATTTTATTTGTTATGTTGACATAGTAAATCAAGATTGAGGATGGGTTGCATATTAGCTGATGAATTGTGGAAAGTAGTCCCATTTTTGTTCGGCTAGTCTTCTACATTGTATTAAGTTGAGCATCTTTTAAATTAGGAGAACTTAATAGTTTTTGTGAATTGATTAAATGCTTCTATATATAAATTGTGATCCTTCAGATTATAATTCAATTGGTAGACAAGTATTCTGGCTGAAAGGCTAAGAATATAAGAGGAATCTCCGAACTGTATTTGGCTTATTGAAATTTTATAAAATCCAAGAATGATACAATGAAGCAAATGTAAAAAAAAAAAAAAAAAAAAAAGAGACATAGGAGACCAAAAAAAGCAAATGCAGAGACCAAATATTTATAACTTTAGGTTTCAACTTTCAACCAAGGAGAAAATCCAAAAAAAAAAAAAAAAAAATTGTTGCTGAAAAGCTTGAAGGTCTATCCACTACAACAAAAACACTCTATTGCAACGAAAGTTATTGCAACAACGCAAGATATAGTGGTAATATCCTGCGTATTGCAACAACAAAATTTTTGTCGTTGCAATAAATACTTAAAAGAGGCCACATTCTCCCGCCAAATGAGAGGAGGTTGGCGCCATGTGCTATTGCATCAATAGTTATTGTTGCAATAACATATTGCATCGAGTATATTTGTTGCAATAACATATTGCATCGAGTGCTTTTGTTGCAATAAAGCATGACTGTATCGCATCAATAATTATTGTTGCAATAGGGTCCTTGCATCGGGAATAGTTGTTGCAATAGGCTATTGCATCAAAAACTATTGTTGCAATAGGCCCACATTCTCCCCCACGTGAGGAGTGACTTGTACCATGCGCTATTGCATCAAACACCGTTGTTGCAATAACATATTGCATCGAGAATGTTTGTTGCAATAGCATATTGCATCGAGTACTTTTGTTGCAATAAAACATGACTGTATCGCCTCAATAATTAATGTTGCAATATGATATTACATCAGGAATGGTTGTTGCAATAGTCACTTAAAAGGGCCCACATACTCCCGCCAAATGGAGGGTGACTCGTGCCATGAGCTATTGCATCAAAAATTGTTGTTGCAATAACATATTGCATCGAGTATGTTTGTTGCAATAACATATTGCATCGAGTACTTTTGTTGCAATAGAGCATCACTCTATCGCATCAATAATTAATGTTGCAATATAATATTGCATCAGGAATGGTTGTTGTAATAGGATATTGCATCAGGAACTATTATATTAATAGGCCCACATTCTCCCCCCCATATGGAGACACGCCCCATACAAAGGAGATTCGCACCATGCGCTATTGCATCACTCCCCCCATATGGAGACGCACCCCATATGAAGGAGATTCGCACCATGTGCTATTGCATCACTCCCCCTATACGGAGGCACGCTTGATACAAAGGAGATTCACACCATAAGCTGTTGCATCAAAAACAATTGTTGCAATAACACATTGCATCGAGAATGTTTGTTGCAATAGCATATTGCATTAAGTACTTTTATTGTAATAGAGCATGACTGTATTGCTTCAATAATTAATATTGCAATATGATATTGCATCAGGAATGGTTGTTGCAATAGTCACTTAAAAGGGCCCACATTCTCTCCTATACGGAGGGTGACTCGCGCCCTATACGGAGGAGATTTGCGCTATGCACTATTGCATCACTCCCCCCATACGCAGGTACGCCCGATACAGAGGAGATTCATGCCATGAGCTATTGCATCAAAAACTGTTGTTGCAATAACATATTGCATCGAGTACTTTTGTTGCAATAGAGCATGACTGTATCACATCAATAATTAATGTTGCAATAACATATTGCATCGAGAATGTTTGTTGCAATAGCATATTGCATCGAGTACTTTTATTGCAATAGAGCATAACTGTATCGCATCAATAATTAATGTTGTAATATGATATTGCATCGAGAATGGTTGTTGCAATAAGATACTGCATCAAGAACTGTTGTTGCAATAAGGTATTGCATCGGTTACTTTTGTTGCAATAGAGACTACAACAAAAATAGTCATCCATAGCGTGCAAAGTACGCCGTGCATGACTTTTAACGGTGTACAAAAAAATGCCGTCTTGGGCAACGCCGTAGAAAACGATTGTACGTATATCCACGACGCACTTTGCACGCCGTAAATATGGTATATTGCACACCATAAAATTACATTAACAGCCTTCTAAATACGCTATGCATTACATTTCTACAACATACATGGCACACCGTGAATAAGTTTTCTACGGCATACTATGAATGCTATAAATAAGTTATCTACGACATAGAATGCACGTTATTAATAATGTTCCTATGGCATAAAATGCAAGCTGTGAATAATTTATCTACGGCATACATGGCACGCCGTGAATAAGTTTTCTAATGCATACCATGAATGCCGTAAATAAATTATCTACGGCATATAATGCACACTGTTAATGTGACCCTTTTTGTTTTTTTAAAATATCCTAGCTTTAATCCTTTTGATATTCACCTGTTTACTATTCAATAATTTCTGGCTCACATACATTTTAAAGCAATAAGTATGCACCAATTTGTAATCCAATAATCCATAATTACTATTGAAATTAGAAGTCAAACAAAGTGCACATTATATTCATTAATCTAATGAGAACAATACAAAAAGCTGCCGCTGATAGACAAAATAGCTACAACCCATCCAAAAAACAATCTCTCATAGACAAAAATGCTACAACCCTTCCAAAAAAAATAATGTTTCTCATCTAAGTTTGTTTTTAAGACAAGTAAAAATCTATAACTTTCAACTTCTCTTTTCTGAACTTCCAAATAGTTGATATCCAGCTTGAATTTGCATATGAGATTAAGATAAAGCAGCTTGAGCAGTAACTTGTGCCAAAGGCTGCTGATGGGACATACCAAAAGGGCCTGCATGGATTTCACATGAATAAATGAACAGCAGAACACATCACCAAACAAAAAGACAAGAAAACAGAGGAGAAAACAAAAAGAATTAAGAAAAAGCAGAAAGTAACATTTTTTTAGGGACGTGATAACACAATAATAAAAGTATTTTAAGCACCTTTGCAGTAGGGGCCTAAAAAATGAATAAAAAAGAGTAGAAAGTGTTTTATGCTATCATAGGCAAGTGCAATCAGTCAGTATGTTAAACAATTGATTTGTGTGAATTTATAAAATCAACTATAAGTAACCAGTTAAATAAAATTAGCATACATTAGTCTGTTAGGCATTTAGGCCCCTGCCCTGCCTTAACCCAATTTTTTAATATATAGAATTGGAACCTCACTATTTATCATGAAGCAGGACATTAATGGAACAAGATTTCTTTCAATTGGGCAATAACAGAGGAGACCATTCCCCATTTAGAAACCAACTCATTTCCATCCCAACCCCGGATATCAAGAAACTGATCATAAATCATGTCAAGTTAATATAGCACATATCCTCCTCCCCACCCCTACCCCCCAAAAAAAAAACCAAAGAGAGAGAGAGAGAGCACATATCCAAATCAAATTATGAACTGATTGAAGCTATGATTAGTGCAAAAGGAGGTGATACACCTAGTCTGCCTTCTACACATCATACACTTGTTGAGAAAGAACCACTTCCTAGATATCAGGTGGTCAAGCTTGATAACGTATCCAGAAACCCCATCCAAGGATGTACATATCCATCTCTTCTTTGTTATCAAGCATGAATTGCGATATAGAAATAACTTTAGCCCTTTGGTCCATATACTTCCATGCATGCATGTATACTAGAAAAACACTTGGCTGCTTTGGATATGGAATGTAACTGCTTTTTTGGGGGGGGGGTAGATTTGTAGAATTAACTAAAGCTGCTGCCAAATATTATCGTAATTACTATACTGCGAGGAAACCTATTGAAATACAGTCTCATTATCTCAAAGATTGTAAACGTTACAAGGCCCATGGGAACCTTCAAAATACACAAGTTCACATTAAAAAGAAAAAAAAAAAATATAATTCATCCATAGTCAATAGACCCACACTATCTAATAATGTCATTGAAGCAAATTGAAGGTCAATGAGTGTAAATCATTCCTTAGGCTAATTCGGTAACTCACATTTCCAATGACAAACAAGGCAATGTCTTAGATTTTTCCTTTATTAAAAAAGGACTTGCTGAGCAAATTTGCTTCAAAATGGTTTTAAAACACTAAAATCCAGTCTTCTGATGCATATTTGCATCAATTTGTCTAAGAAAATTTAAAATAAAAATAAAAAGTTCCTTTGTTTAGATATTTTACTTGGTAGTCTGGTATCTATCTCAAACTTCAATAAAGTTGCAGATATATAGCCATAATAACAGATTTAAACTTCATCATGGCAGATCTAGTCCTTCAGTAAATCATGATAAAATGTTTAATAAACACAATGTAAAAGACAACTTACCCATAGACCATAACAGGTAACAGATCACGACCAGATCTTGCGACAATAGGATCAAAACCCTCATGCCAAATAGAAAGGACAAATAACAAGGTAAAAACAAAATATACAACTTACACAATAAATCAAGTATATGATGACAATCAAATATATCTTCATCAAAAATGTTCTCCAGGCAGACCAAGTTCTGTAAATCATGAAGCCGGAATCATCTCCGCTCCATTGTAAACTAAGTTCTGTAGATCCTCATGGATCCTAGCTATGGCAGTCATCACGACAAAACCATTTATCTTTGGGGAGTTCCTGATGCAAATAGAATGAAAATTAATTACTGCCACTACAAGTGTCATATAACTTGTAAGTTCTACATCCTTTAGATAAAATACATATGTAAATAAGTACTACAAAGCTCTTGAAATTACTTTTAAATCACATAGACCCTCATTCCGTAAGCAACCTACATGAAACTCCTTTTCACACTGAACCAAAATGAAGAGTGAGATTACAATAATAACAAACAAAAATCAGAATTTAAAACAAAAAAATAACAAGCACAAGAAAGAAAATATGCAAGACACACTTGGTCACAGATCATAACTGTCCGATCGTCAAATTTAGCAACACTGAAATCATGGTGCCTAATAATCATAACAAAGAAAAGGTTCAGTTATTAACAAAAACATAAAGCAGTACATAGTATTGCTGGCAGAAAACATAAAGACGAGCGATCAATAGAGATATGTATATTATTATAAAAATCAGGGCTGATTAAGCAAAAAAAATCACTATTATGAAGCGTCTGTACATAGCATGAAGATTGAAAGAATTTCAACTCAAAAGAGCAATTAAAGGTTTTCAATGGATAGGAAGCGTCTGTACTGGTTAATTACACTTTCTTAACACCTAGTAGCTAGAAAAAATCATATTATGACGGAAGGAAGTGCCAAGTACAGGATTGAAGCTAGTAACCTAGAAAAATTCCACATTGGAGACCCCCAATTTGGCATATGTCTATTTGTCCTTCCCCAATTTTATATTTTCTACACATTCAATATCTCAATTCCATACCTGTGCCCTCTAAGTTAAAATAACCCAACGAATCTAACCTATTTACTTTCACAATTGCTGCCCCAGGTTTATAAAAGCCAATATCACCAAAATTTTCAACAATTTAAGGGTGTTTTTTTTTTTTTTGGGTAATTTCTGCACTTAATCACTAAGGTTATAATTTTTGCCAGCAGCAGGGATACGAATTACAAAGAATAAAAGCCATGAAAAACAACAAAGGGGGTCTTCGAAAAAAAGAAACCCCTTATATAAGTTATCAGCCAACTCTTTTGAAACTATAAGCATGACTATTGCCTATGAATGAAAACATAACAATCAAATGGGGAGAATTTGGGATGAGCCTCAAAACAAACATATCCTGCATAACAAACTACACAGACAAAGTTCACATTGTCTGATGCATGAAATATTTGATATATCAACAGATTCATTCAACTCAATAAACCTCTACCTATGATATAAAATGGCATCCTTATTTCACCATCATTATGGAGATGTGATTTTTCTGTTCTTCTAAACCTAGGGGTGAAAACTGGGGAGATGCCATTAAAACAGAGCTACTGAGTGTGTTGGAAGGCTTCACAAAGCTCATTTGTCGGGTTTGCAGCACCTTTGAACTGTTGAAGGAATCTCCTAAGTGAATGTGGCATGCACTAGAGAAAGGATAAGGTTTTACACAGAACCATAAAGAAAATGCTTTTCAAAGAACACAAGTTCAAAATCAATTATGAGTTTACGACACTAAATTCCATTAGTGAATGATAATGTTTTGTTGCTATTTAACTTTACATTAATGAAAAGACTTCAAGGATCCTCAGCCTGATTTGTCCTTCCAACAAATACAAAACAATCTAGAGAAAGAAAAAAAAACCGCGCCCAACCCTAACTTTGTTCAAGCTTGGACAATCACTTTTCTATGGGTTGGGCAGGCATAGACAGAAAAATGGCTGCTCAAACTAAATTTGGATTGGTCATGGGCAGAAAGCCCAGGCACCCCACCCAACCCAACCCAAAACCCAAATGTATATTATACATTATTGAGTTCTCCATATGTATATGAGCATTCACATTTTGTTTTTAATATAGATATACTTATGATCCTTATGATTACTTCTTTTTCCCTCTCTTTAGACCATCAGGTATTCCTTGTTCAATGGTTTGATGTTAATTTCTATGTTGTTTAATGGGTAGAATAGCTAAAGATTAATTATTGTGTTAATCGTAGGTAAACTAGATGAAGTATAATGAGTTTATTATTATTTTTGCTACAAATTAGTGTCTGAAATCACTCGGGTGTCATTTCCATTGGTTTGTATTTCAATATTTGCCAGAAATTGTTTATGAAAATTAAGGGGATACCGCCTTTGATAGAACTGAATGACATAAAAAGATTTATGAAGCGACCCCATGTAGTTGGGATTGTTACGTTGCTGAGTTGAATTTATGAAAAAAAAAGACTTAAGCTTCATACCAATCAAACAGTTCCCTGGACTATAGGAAAGTGATAGTCTTTGTTTTTCCTTTCATTTTTCCTTCCTTTTTTTTTTAAAGATTATTAAGTACGTGTTAGTCTTATACAGTCCAACATTTCATGCTCATTCTCATACTTTTGATCTTATTTTCCATTGTGTGTGTTGATGTTAATTTTGAGGCGTTGGTTGTCTGGATCTCGTATCAAACCAATTCGTTAGCCTCATGTAGAGTTTTATTGCAGCTGTATGGAAGGAGTCCTTATTTCTCACATTATTTAAATTCCTTATAGACATAACTTTAAACTGATGGTGCTTTCTTCATATACATATTGGGCACTTTCAGATCTTTATATATATATATATATTGCAATTCAATACTATCCACGTGCAGCGACGTGTGCACCAACTAGTATTATGAAACAAGTAATAAACAATTTAAGGCCAGGGAATTCAGAGGCAATAATAAGACAGCAACATACCACAAAAACGACCCTGTGAAAGACCCCAAACCCCGAAAAGGGTAAGCACCCAAAAGAATAAGCAGCACAAACCAAACTGCCACATTATTTCTCTCTACTTCCCATGTACTAATTGTCCGCTTCTTACCAAACAATGACTATCTAAAAATGAAGCTGAATTATATAAATAAGTACAAGAAAACTGCAGCTTAAAATGAAGTTAAGAGGAATTGTTCTCCGTGTCTATTGTAACTTGTAAGAGCCACACCTCTTTGTTGCCTTTTTCATCTTTTAAATTAAGGCAATGAAAATAACCACAATACTATATAAATCTCAGAATAATAAATAATAATAAAATATTTTAAATGAAAAACAAAAAAGCAACTCTAAGTACGGAAAGAAGAGATTGACCTTCTTTTCCAGCCGCCAATTAGTTTGATGCCGCCAACAAACAGCTCGGCCTGGTTGGTTTCTTAGACAGATCACCTTATCTGGCCATGCTGCACACTTATTATGTGATGCTATTATGCATCGCACACATCGCCACTGTAATCTCTTTTTGCATATGAAGCATGCTTGTTCAAGGGAAAATGTCAAGTATACCAGCGGAAGTAAACAATTACAAGCAATACTGCAAAGATAATGTGCAAAGCCTGAGATTCATAATTCATAGATATCAAACACAATATATCAGAACAAGGGAAAAAGAATAGCCAATTTTTTTTGAATCTCCAGGAACCATATGGGATATAGCTATCGAAAAAAAATCTAATTCCAAACAAGACAACTATAGAGATGATATGAAATAAAAAAAATTCATTCTTCTAAAACAAGAACTCCATTCGGAACTAAAAGATAAGAATTCCATTAATTTTCAGCAAATCTAAGATCTAAACAAATCTCTCCCCAGAAAATTAGACACCAGAAATTTGCCATAACAATTCAATGTTTTAATCAGCAAAATCCCATACCAAAATTATTTCCTTTCTGACATTTGCTCAGCAACCAGACAGTTAAGGTTTGGAATAAAAGAAGAATATAAAATTGATATCTACGGTTTAGAATGGTCACTAGAACTTCGATTTGGCACGAACCTCATTCGTAGCCCTTTGCTTCATCCGATAAATCTTCGGAGGGTTAGGTAAGATTAGGGTTAATAATTACCAAATTGGAGAAGGAGGTGTTGGATTTGAGTAGAGGGACGGCGACGACAGCGACAGGGAAGGTCGACGTTAGTTGGAGGGGTCGGTGGCAACGGGAGGACCGGTGGTGATGACCGTCGGCGAGACGTAACAGCGGAGTGATTGCTATCGGTGGAGCCTCGACGGTGATGATGGTAGGTGTGAGATCTGGCAGTGGTGCTCCGATTGGGTGAAGCTCCAAAGTGGGTGAAGCTCGAGATGAGGGTTTCGATTTGGTAAGGGTTTCAGGTGTGCAGAGGAGGGTTTCGATTTAGGGATCTCAGTGTGGGTGAAGGTGAAGCTGAAGGAGAAGCGGAGGAAGGTTTGGGGATCTTAGATGCGGAGGAGGGTTTCGATATGGAAAGACTGAAGGTGAAGCTGCCCTTTGCATTTCTATAAAAGAAAATGATAAAGTAACAAAATCCTCCATAAGAAAAAACAAAAAAAAAAAAAAAAAAGGAAAAATATAACGATGAGAAGAGGGAAATAAGGCTGCCAAAATTTCGCGGTGAATTGTAAGTTGGCCTCCTTATTCAAGGCGCGCAAACAACGCTATAGAAGTCGTTATCCACGGCGCTTCTATAGTGCATGCCGTTAATTACGTGACATGTACTCTATTAACTGTGTGCATTTACAATATGTCGTTATTACACTTCATCTACGGCTTGCCACATGTGCACGCCGTAGATGTAGCGCCGTGAATAACTCATTTTCTTGTAGTGGCCGTGGCCGGCTTTTATTTCTACAAACGGTTTGTTGCAATAGCGTTTTTTTTTTTTTTTTTTTTATATATTCATACGTAGGGTGGCAATTTTGGCCCAGCCCATCGGGGCCCGTATGGCCCCGGCCCTATAGGTGCGATTTATAGCTTAATTGAATGAGGATAGTGCAAATTTGGTATTTAATTTTAAAAACTGATATAATTTTGGGACAGTGGTGGTATGATGTTTCCCTGCCCTGTATACCCGCTCCATTTAGCTAATATGTGTATATATATATATATATATATATATTTAATTATCTTTTAGTCTATTATATTTATAATATCCCTCACCTATAATCTATCTTTTAAAGTAATATTTCCTGGTCAGCAAAACATATACAAATAAATCACTAAAGTACATGATCACTTTTGATTTGCTGAAATAAAAAATAATTAAAAAAAAAAAAAACCCTCTATTGCCATCCTTGAAGGAAGTAGCTTGCCAGTTAGGATCATAATGAAATTCATTGACTGGACAGTGCAATTCGAGGCGGGGATTTAAAGTGTTTATTGGGGCAGGGATGGTTAAAAGAAGCAATACTCCGAATGGTTTTGGGGCGAGGACGGGATAAAAATTTACATATCAATTTGAGGACGAGGTATTAAAAAACCGATCTCGCTCTACCCCATTGCCATCCCTATTCATACATTAGGAGGGGTGAGGGGTATACCCTTTTTCCTCTTAGCACTATGAGATGACTCAACATATGCATGCTCATATGGTTTATAGTAATAAATAAATAAATTTGACTTAAATTCTTTTTGCTCCTTCATAGCCCCACTCTACACCATCCTCCACACCTTTCTTTGTCGAATGGGTTATATTCCGCATGTCTATAGGGCTAGGTTCATGTCCCAAACAAAATGGAAAGTTGTCAATCTACCATTCCAAATGGCTTACTAGATTTTTTTTTTTTTTTCCATTTTTGGTGAGCAAAAAAAAGATAATTTTATTAATGATATAGGACATTTCCAACCTGCATAAATACACATTTTAATAGGAGTATGAGGTACTTCCTTTTATTTTAGTTTTAATTTTTATTTTTATCAGCTCATGAGGTAGTTATCTTAATGCATGGCAAAGAATTTCAAAGCATGATTTATACAGCCGAGAATTATTATTAAGCTGAAGTAGCAGAGGAGGAAAAATGATGGGCAAAGAAACATTAAACAAGGGGGTGAGAGCTGTAGAGTAAATTTAAAGCCTAGATTGAGGAAGAGACATACAGCTAGAGTAAATTTTGAATCTTTTTTTTTTTTCCCTTTTTGTTCAGCAAAACAATTATATTATCAACAAAAAAGAAAGAACCTAAGCAACAGCCCCACCAAGAACCAAAACCTAACAACTCCCCCACAAAGAAATAAAATCAAACGTCTATAGTGCAATCCTAGACATGCCTTCAAAACACCGTGAATTAGAGTCAATTAACAAAAGTCACCCCCACCCACAACACAATGATAACTTTATTGGAATCTATTCATGCCTGACAATAATTTTTTATGGGTTTGGCTATTTTAAAAATTTTGGGTGTGCATTTTGGATTATTTTATATGAAATATTTCATTTTTAGGGGTTTTGTCATATGGTTTTTGAGAGTTTTCTCGGTAACCAAACAGGGCAAGTCTCTTAATATGATAAATACAACACCCACACAAGAGAAAAACTGAAAACAAAAGAGGCAGAGCTTTTTTTTTTTTTTTTTTTTTTGATCAACGGAAAAGGTATATTATAAAAGTGATGAGATTGAAAAACAATCAACACCCAATACGGAGGAAACATAACCCCCTTGCAAGCTAGGAACATCAGCACCTAGACAAGAGAAAAGAAGAACACAGCTCGAAGACCACACCAGAAAAACCCCCAAAACCAGCCTAAACAGGAAACATTAAGCTAATAAATAAATAAAATAAACAGAGCAGTAGAGAAGAGTAGCAGAAATAATGGAAGCTAAGAAACTCCTTTACTACCAAACCAAGAACGGGACAGATCTACACACAAAAGAGGCAGAGTTACCTGAATCAAACCAAGATGCTTTCCGATGCAAAATACGATTCACCAATAGGATTCTAATTCCAGATGCGTGGTCTGATTCATGATGAGAGATAAACAGGGAGATATAAAGTGAGAGATTGATAGATATATATGAGAGTGACAGGGAGAACGAGAGAGAGATTACCTGAAATCGACGAGAGAGAGCTTAGGCGTGAAGGAGAAATGCAATGACAGAGAGAATAGAGAGGGCAAAGAAGATTGTGATGTTTAGCCTTAAGGGCGGGAGGAGATGGAGATCAGGCGAGAGTGCAAAAAAACCTAAAAGCGTTCTCTTTTTTGTAGGAGGGATGGCTTATTCCACAACTGTTTTACAATGTCCACACCCCATAGACCTGATGGATGGGTGTGGATGCAGTTAAAAGGGGTGTGGAAAAAGACGTTTTTTTTATTCTGTTTTTTTTTCCCCCCTTTAGATACTTTAAATGTAAATGCTACATTGTTTCAGCAAAAATAAGTGAAAATGAACTAAAATGTTGTCGTTTCAAAAAATTATAATAGTAGTTCATGCCCTCATTTAGTGTTACAAAAGGATGTTGTTTAGAAAAAGTAATATTTTTATATAATTTCACATAAATAATGTTTAATTTTGAAATCAGAAATGTTTTCGAACTAATTAGCATGATGAATTATATTATTAAAATTTTAAATACAAAATAATTCATAAGTATTATTTTTCCATATCACCATCATTTTATTCCAAAATTTTATAGCTACACTGAAGACATTAGGTAATACAAAACCAATCCTATGAGGATATACTGATGTAAGCAGTGTTTTGAAAAGCAACCCAACCCAGCTGGTGGAACTAGCCAGACCCAACATACTTTTTGGACCAATTAGTTTAATCAACCCAAAAAGTTATAAAACCAAACAACCTAACCGGATTAAGTGGTTCAACCATTGACCCACTGACCCAACCAGATCAATTGGGCAATAAAGTAATGGTAAAGTTAAATTTTAACCAATAGACAACTACCTTGTTTTGCAACTTTATGTTTTTCATTTTAGTTATTATTATTTACGAGTATATTGTTTCCCTTAATGTTATACGCTAATGATGACTTATTAGTTATTAGTTTTCAAATCAAAACTTGAAAATTGAAAATTTATTAATATTTATATGCCAAATTACATTTTTTTTCACTTTTTCCAATATATTTTTCTTTACAAAAATAATTATAAATTTGATCTTAATTATATATCTTAACCGGTTGATCTATTTGACCCGACCGGTTGAACCAAATTAAACCAATGTGGTCACTTGACCAGATCAATGTCCAAACCAGTTTTCAAAACATTGGATATAAGTTATAACAACACCATATCTTAGAGGTTGTACCACTTGCATTGATGGGTTATGGGGTACATTAGGCCACTGCAAGGGTATAACCCACTACAACATGTTGCTGATCCTCATAGGACAGGATTTGTTAGGTAATGATGGTTCAAATTGAGTTTAATTGAGCTAACTGATAGGAGCAGCAAAAATTTGCTTCTCGCTCAACTTTAAGATGGATTATAAATCTTCGAGATCATGTACACTAGCCATCAGAACCATAGTTATTAAAACCGGACCGGTCATTGACTCGGTCTAGAGGCCAGGTCATTGGGTCACTGGTTCAACCGTCGAGTCATCGATTGAACCGGTCATATAATTAAAATAATAATAAATAATTAAAATAATACCAAAAAATATAATGTCTACATTTACACTTTAAATAATATGTGTTGTGAAGTTTTTCACATAAGCACTAGGTGGTCTAGTGGTTAAAAACTCCTTTGGGTGTGTACATCCCTATTTCTACTCCCCATACACGCAAAATGTTAGAATTTTTTAGTATTAGTACCGGTCCAACTGGACCGGTTTGCATCTGGTTCACATAAAAAATTGGTGGTATAAACCGGTTCGTTTGGTTCATATGCATTTCCAATCCAATTGAAAAATCGGACCGGTCTAGTGTCCGGTCCGGGTTTAATAACACTGATCAGAACTGACTAAAATGGACCAAATTTCTTAAATTATATACAATGAGATAAGATCAAAATACAATGATATAGTAGATATCTATATCTATATATATATATCATATATATATATATATATATATTTTTTTTTTCTGTCCTACATTGGGCCGGGTGAGGGGTAGATATATGTATATATGTATATATATATATATATATATATATATATATATATATTTGACACGCATGTGGCTTTTGCAGATTTTTTTTTCCCCTTTTCAATCTCCCGCGCAACTTTTCACCTCTCCCTCCATTCACTTCCTTCTCATGTGGTATTTGCTTTCTCTCTCTTACCTCCCAAAACCCAAATGAACCCAATGACAAAATCAGCTCTCATACCTATCATGCCTCTCCCTCCGTAGTGCTCACATCTCCCTCCATTCGATCCAAATTTCAGGACAAATTAAAGGGGACAAGTTTCAGGACAGCCGTAGTGCTCACATCTCCCTCTGTAGTGCTCACATCTCACTTCCGTCTTTCCATCCAAGCACAGTGTGAAGGGGACAAATTTCTGGACTGCCGTAGTGCTCACATCTCCCTCCCCGCTGTTCAAATCTTCCGGTTCTTCTTCTTAGTCTCAAATCTTCTTCTTCACTCCAGGTATGTGTGTTTCTCTCTCTTCTCTGTCTTGTCTCCTTCTCTCTATTCTTCTTTTTCGACTGGTCTTTCTCTTTTTTCTTTTTTTTTTTCATGGCAAGTTTCAGACTTTCAGCACAAGATTTCTCTGCCATTTGGCAAGGATGTGAATATATTTTGCTTTCTATTCTGCCTTTTCTGGAATGTGAGTAATATGATTGATGGTTTAGCTCATGTTTACTAATTCTTCAATTTATGGTTGCTTTTTAGGTCATTTTGAATTGTGGGTAATGTATATGTAGAAGTTGCATTAGATTGGATTGGAATATTGAAGTATATGCAAATGGGTTTGTTAATCCTAGGCTCACCAAATGCTTTTTTTTTTTATAGGCAACAAAAGATAATATTTATTAAAAATATAAAAGAAGTACAGAAGAGAATGAGCAGTCCTACAAAGAAATCAGAAAACAAACAAAACAAAAATGAAGAAAACTGTTCTTGAGAATTCTGAAGTAGTGAGAAGAAAAAATTGGAATTGTTTGTTTTGTAGAATGCAGTGTTAAAGCTAAGGAGACCTCTTTGATTTTTTCCTAGGCTCACTAGATATGTAGTGCTCTGTCTAAATACATCAGGTGCATACAGGTGTGCCCCAAGGTTTTTTCAACTTTAATTTTGGGTAAAAATTTGTGATTGTAGAAGTGTCATTCCACTGTATACATTAACTGAATAGACTTAGGCCTAGCCTATAATTTTAATCAAATAAATTCCTTTAGAGAAAAAAAGTATTATTTGTTGTTTATTTTAGTGGGCTAATAATGAGAGTTGCATTGAATCTCACCTTCTTCTTCCTCAAAAAAATAATGAGAGTTGCATTTCTGGTTCATGTTTAAAGTGGCCATCTTTGACATGAAGAAATAAACTTGGTTTAATGAGCCGTAAGTGTCATGTGCATCTCACATTAGGCATGAACCTCAGGGGATTGGTGCCTCTAAGGTTGTGCCCTGCCTAGGGGTGAACCGGAAGACCTTGAATCATAATATAATGAGTTTACAAAAAAGTATGGCACTTAGAACTTTTATGTTTACATAATGAAAGAATGATACCTTGCAGAAAATTATTTTAACAAATTTGGCCAAGCAAGATACACTAAAAGCCAGAATGACAACAACTCTAATCCAAAATCACACTTACAAACAGGGTACTGAAGCTGCCCATATCCAATATGAACAATCCCAATTACTGGATGCACACACTGTGAACAATACACGCGAATAATGTGTCCAGCTTCGTATGGCTAGGTTATCAAGTGAATTATGGATTCATAACATTGCTCTATAAATAGTTTCGTACATGAATCCTTTTTTTGTACTAAAAGTATGGCAGTAGGACCACTGCATTTTTTCTAAAACTAGTTAAATAGACAATAAGTGTAGTTCCCAACCTTATTTCAGGCCCACATAATTAGAAAGAAAGGAAGAAAAGAAAGAACCTGTATTAACAAATATCTTCATGTTCATCAACTCTTTCTTTTTGTGCATCTTATTATTATTTATTAGGAGCTTGCATAAATAAATATTAATCTATTAGAGTTTTCTATCACCTTCAAATCTAGCTCTCTCCTATTTTTCTTCCCATAATCGTTACCTTCTTTCTTTTTGTGCATCTTATTATTATTTATTTTCTTATTTTCTTTTACATCTCTCTTTTCTCCTCATTTTTTATGTTGAATAATCCAAGCAAATTAGCGTTGAAAGCTCAAAACCAGTAAATATATGTGAATCCATGTAATTTTTAGAACTAGACTTGTGCTTATGTGATTTATAATAGATGCAAGGAAATGAGAGATATACAAATTGTAACCATGAGTATTGTGCTTATGTGTCCTCTTAGAAGAAAAATGCAAAAAGAAAAGGAAACCTAAGAAATTTTATTTATTTTTAAACAATACCTCCTTAAATATAGAACTTTATCCACTGAAGAAGTGGTCCACAATTACGGTACATGACATGCCAAAAATATGGTCAGCTATCCAGTTAAACGGGAGCGGTTTGTCGCCAAGGGTTAACTATAATTTGTGGTAATCCATTGAGGACCCCTCCATTGGTTTCCCTAATGGCTGTGACATCAGCTGGAGTTGAATGCTTTCTTTACAGTGATTTCCACAGGGATGTAAATATGATTGCTCCGATCGGAGATTCATTATTCCATCATTTAATTTCTTTATATGACACTTCATTTTCTCCAATGTGTCATGGACCTTTTCATTTATTTATTTATATAAATATGGTCAGCCACATCTTGCCAAGTGACATTTTTGTCTTCTATGAATTTATTTTTTGATGAGGTTTCTATCAAATTCAATCATGTAGGCCTTTACTGAAACATACATAGATTGGCACTAGCCTATTTTGTTTGATCAGGGCCATCAGGCTCTCTTGATTTAACTTTACAAGCTTTACGTGTTGCTCATTCTACCCCTGTACCGAGAAAAAAGTCTTTAGAGTATTGTTTGATCCACTTTTAAATGTTATTAAGTGCTCATTCTCTTTTCATTCAAAAAAAAGTTTAAACTTCTTAAAATCATGTGTATACTGTATAGCCATTACATGCGAACAAAGTCATTTATTTTTCTCTGGGATTCTGATCTATGATAATGTAGTACATCTGTCAACAATCATTTACTTTTTTTATATTTCTAGTTCTTGGTTTATTTCCAAATCTTCAATCGTAACATAATTTACTTCCATTACCTTGTTAACAGACTATAGAAAGTAGCCCATGTGGTGAAAATAGCGAAGGAGAGGCTGTTAACTTGTCACAACTGGTAACTTCTGAGGCCTATATAATGGGACCGGTCCCAATTTATTGTTGGCTGTCTCTTCAGGCTGTTAATTGACTCCTCTTTTTTATTTAACTTTTAACCTCTTTATGTTCTCTATTTCCTTTGCTATGAATAATTATGCTAGTTGCCTTATTAAACCATGCTTAGTCTATTTGTTATAACTTTTGTGTATTTTACTTATACCTGCAGAACCTCATCAATCTGGCAGGTTCTGAGAGTTCTAAGGCGGAAACGACTGGTGTGCGATGAAAGGAAGGATCCTATATAAATAAAAGTCTGCTTACTCTTGGAACCGTGAGGCCTTAAACATTGTTATTATTTAAGTGTCTTTGGTTTTTGGAGTGTAATGGTTTGCCATAAGTAATTTCTCTTTTGATGATCAAATTAATAGTTACTTATCATCTATATATTTACTGTCTGAAAATTTTCCCTGTTACTTATAGCAATTTCTGTGAGATTAAAGAAAAAACAGTTCATTGTGTTCTTTTGTCTTATTTTTCATTTCAGACCAGGTTATTAGTGTAAGGATTCTTAGACTAAATGGACAATTTTGTTACAATTCTCTCTCTCTCTCCATATATATATATGTGTGTGTGTGTGCATGTATATATATTTGTTGCTGCAATGTGTATTTTAAGTGTGAGAACACTGGTCTTCAGTTGGTTGCCGTTCTATATATTCTCAGATGTCTTTTCCTATCAGTGGATCTCATCTATTGAAATTTGGAAGCCTATGAATAGCTCTTAATTGGCTTGCAAATTAGTAGTTAGTCTCACAGCAGCTTCTTAGTTAATCATGAATTTTAAATTTTAGCATCTTTGCTAATCTGATAATCTCATCAAGTTGAAAGAGTAATTAAGCCTATAGATTTTTTTATTATTTTTATTTTTATTTGAAACTCAATGGGACTTTGATTCTTTAAGATGTACAAATTTTAGTTTTTTTGTTTACTAACTTTGCGAAGCCCTAGTGGAGTGCAATAATGGTCTTTACATTATCAGGTGTCTAGGGTATTTGAGTTGAGTGTCTGACTTGGACTTCTTTAAGAGGTAGCTTAGTTGGCAAGGGACCCTGTCTCAAGAAGCAGAGGTCCTGATTTCAACTCTTGCTAAACTCCTTGGGGTCACCCACATAAGGTTTCATGGTTCTCATAGGCCTAAGACTTAACTGGTCCATATGAGTTGTTGGGTCTTATATGGGCCCAGGATTTTCCCGAAGGGCTTCCTCGTTATAAAAAAATAAGCAGCTTTATTCATCTATTTGTGGAGCCCAAGTTTATGCTGTTTTATAGAATTTTTTTTTTTATACAAATACACTACTTTTCTCTGAAGCTGGCTTCAAGCTTTGAACATGCAGCCTGAAAAACTCAATGTCTTTCGCCATTAGAATTTTTTCTTCATTCAAAGTTAGTGTGTCTTCATTCACAGCTAGTATATAATATATCTCCTATGCAACAAGATCCTACTGAAACACATTAAGTGTTATATTAATATTATATTAATGCTGAACCATATTTTGGCATACTCCTAAAGTTTTACAATTCCCAATATCTCCATTAAACTACCATTTCACCCCAAAAGCTTAAGCTGTTAGAGAATGGGAATTATGTATATCATTTTAACACCCTGCTCACTTGAGACCCCATTGCACAACAAATGTTGAGTTTCTATGGCAAATATAGGGATAGTGAAAAAATTAGAGAATGGGCATTATGTATATGATGCTCCCCTCCCTCTGTCCCAATTTTTTTGTCCACATTTTCCACTTTGGGATGTTCCAAAATGTTTGTCCATTGTCAAAAGTCAAAGCAAATAATTATTTTACTTTCCCAAATGCCCTTTCCTATATTAAAATTACAATTACTACACCAAATGTCACATCAACTAACATTCTATTAAAGGAGGGTAATATTGGAAAAACAAATTGGGACAGAGGAAGTTCTTTATTTATTAATGCTTTATAAAATTTAAAGAGAAGGATTCGTTTAAAAATTTTAACCAAGGCCTTTTCTCTTTAATGAAGTTCTTAATTATTTTTTCTTTTTATCAGCAATGAAATTCTTAATTATGTCCTTGGGGTTAAGGCTTTTTTGAGTTGAGTTTTAAATTCTTGCTTGTCAAAAATAAAATATTTTAACCAATACCTTGAAATGTTGCATTATAGTATAGCAATGGCCCAACTTTTTGGATACCTTGTAAATATTGAGGAAACTTGTAAAAAAATAAAATAAAATTTGAAGTGAAGCATTGTTGAGTTTTCCCTTCTTCTTTTTCCTCCTCTTTTTAACTTGTGCAGTTTTTCTCCTTCAAAAATAAAATATTATGGAAAATTATATCCCACTTTGGCTTTTGGCTAGCATTACGTCTTTGTTTAAAGTTGTTTTGGTCTTGCTCTGAAAGAACTGTGAAGAACATGTCAACAGATTTGGTACTAAAAAAATTAGAATCACTAAACATTACTTAACATTAGCTCCCGTGAGTTGCTTTTCTCCCCTTCAGATTTCATTATCATTGCACTATACAAGGTCCCTAAAATTATTATTAGGGACTCCCAAAACCACAAAATAATTATATTTAGCTATCTAATATTGACTGAATGGAAATCAATCCCATCTCCCCACCTTTCTCTCTCTCACGAACTTGCTTTTGTTTTAATTCTAGGTATATCTCAATATTTTACCTAACATTTTTCTTTATCGTTTACTTGATCTTGTCTATTACTCCTTTTTGCTGTAATGATGTCTTGTGTTGTTAAATAGTTGGTGATATTTTGAATTGTACTGTGTTATTAAATTCCTATCAATAGGCAGTACAATGTTGTATCTGATGGTCCTTTCAGTACTTTGGATTGAGTTGTTCTCTTGCATGTATACTACCCCCGTACAAGGATTTTGAGCAATTCTTTTTTTGGTTATAAAATTTTTTATTCATAAAAGAATTGTGCAGAGTGAGTATATTTATCCAGAAATTTGATAAACTTGTGACTGTCACAGGTTATATCGAAATTAACTGATCGGAGGGCTACTCATATACCATACAGGGACTCCAAATTGACCAAGCTACTTCAGTCTTCATTAAGTGGACATGGATGTGTATCTGTAAGCCTTCCCATAACTTTTTTGGTGAAACAAGCATGCGATGCATCTGGGTGAATAATAGAGTTATTTTTATATGTTGTGTGGCAGCATATTCTTTTAAACAAATTATGCTGGTGAACAATAGTTTTATAGTGTATTTATTTATTTTTATTGTTTAATATGATAGCTCATTTGCACGTTACTCCTTCGTCAAGCAATTCGGAAGAGACGCATAACACGTTAAAGTTCGCCCACCGTGCAAAACACATTGAAATTCAGGCGGCACAAAATAAGGTAGGTTCTTTTGAAATGTCTGCAACTTTGAAATACTTTTTTTTTTTGACAGTTGTGAGAAGTAATTTAAGGAACCTGCAAATAATTGATGATAAATCACTTATCAAGAAATACCAAAACGAGATTCGCTGTTTAAAGGAAGAGTTAGATCAATTGAAGAGGGGTATCATTAGGGTTCCTCAACTGAAAGATAGTGGAGGAGATGATATTGTGCTTCTAAAACAAAAGGTATACTTGAAGTGAATCAGCATTTGTTTTTCATAAGGCTGTTATGTTTTTCCTGTACTTCAATGTTTGATCCTGTTGTAAGTGCTGCCTATATGGAAATTTGCTAGTGTTTTTTCTTTCTTTCTTTCTTATTATTCTTTTTCCATAAATATCAATTTCTAACCTTAAACATTGAATGATACTTGGTTAATTGTTGCCTCATTTTTGTGCCGCCAATTTGTCCTTAGTTTTAAGTAGAAAATATATTACTTGGATTATTAGTTTATTACTGCATACATCTGATATCTCTGCAAATACAATTGTGTGGATATTGACATTTCCTATTTCTTTGGTGGATGTATAAAGTTAGCAGATGGTCAAGTCAAGCTGCAATCGAGATTGCAACAAGAAGAAGAGGCTAAAACTGCTTTATTGAGCAAAATACAAAGGCTGACAAAGTTGATTTTGGTCTCCACAAAAACGTCACAATCATCAAGATTTCCAAACCGTCTTGGTCTGAGAAGAAGACATTCCTTTGGAGAAGAAGAGGTGTAATGATTGAATTTTCCCTTTTTTTCCCCCCTTATCTCCTCTGTTAACTGTAATTAACTCCATAGTTTACCGTAAATACATTTCATAATTTAGCATTTTTCAAGACTGCCTTTCTATTATTTTTTATTTTTTATTTTTAACATTTTTGTCTATTTTGTTTGATCTGATTGCAGTTGCTTATGTTAAATGTTGCAGCTTGCATACCTCCTATACAAAAGGCGTGACTTAATCTTGGAAGATGAAAACATTGACTTGTATGTTTCTGGCGAAGGAAATGTTGAAACTACAGATGATATTACAGTTAAGGAGGAGGAGAAGTCCTAGAAGCATGGACTGCTAAACTGGTTAAAGCTACGGGTACATAGAATATGCAACTCTCGTAACCCATCTTAATGTTTTGGGAGCTTTTATCAGTTTATATCAAATGTCAGATATTAATTTACTAACAATGAATACATACAACGTTTTTGTTGGTCCAATTAGTCAAGGTGTTTTAGAGTCTCAATCAGGGTTCTAATCCAATTGTTGTAGGAAATATGACAGATTTTGAGTAGGAATATCTGATTGTATATTGATGAAATTTTCAATTTATAAAGCATGGATATGGATACGCTAATATGGAAATTCTTGAAATAGTAGGATACAATATGATAGGATACATTCATAAATAAATATATTTATACATATTATGTTGGTTTTTGGTCTAAAGTAGGTAACAAAATGTTAAGGAGGTTAACGTATATAGAACTATTTTAGATGCAAAAATAAATAAGCATAAAACACAGCCATTATCCACAACATGATACACACACACACACCACATAGAAAGAGAGAGATGAGGATATTAAAAGAGCGTGCAGAATTTTTGCATTTGGATGCTTTTAGTATCTTTGTTGATTTACTTTAAAATTTGTAATGACATTTTAGAAGGTTGAAGGTTGAAGCTTTAAGCTTAATTTTGTAATGACATTTTGGAAAAAGGTTAAAGCTTGAAGCTTGAAGCTTTTAATATAGTGATATGGATGCTTTAATATCTTTAGTCACAATTTCATGAACATAAATCCTGTAGCCAATAAAGGATTACTATTGCTGAACTTATGTATGTTTATATATTATCAAGTATTTTTTTCCAAAATTTCTTTTTATAGATTTATTTTCCTAACATATCCATAACACTAGAACCAAAAATTTAAAACTGTTTTTCAGATCCTGGATCGATCCGAGTTCATGCCGGATCGATCCGGGTTGACAGAACCAAAATTTGCATTTCTAGAGCAGTATGGATCGATCCACCTATGTCATGGATCGATCCACCTAAGCAGAAGCAAAATTTGCATTTCTAGAGCAGTATGGATCGATCCACCTATGTCATGGATCGATCCATCTAGGCAGAAGCAAAATTTGCATTTTTAAAATACCATGGATCGATCCCCAGAGGCTATGGATCCATCCACAAAGGCAGAAGCAAAATTGCTATTCTAAAATACCACGGATCGATCCTCCGACACCACGGATCGATCCTCTATAATTTGACTATGTTATACTGGTTTTTCTTGCTTTAAATATGCTTGCATCAACTGTTTCTGTGGATTGTT